>OX345682.1:6110232-6742732 GCA_947044415.1 Eupithecia dodoneata | reverse complement strand
AACCTAACCTAACCTAACCTAACCTAACCTAACCTAACCTAACCTAACCTAACCTAACCTAACCTAACCTAACCTAACCTAACCTAACCTAACCTAACCTAACCTAACCTAACCTAACCTAACCTAACCTAACCTAACCTAACCTAACCTAACCTAACCTAACCTAACCTAACCTAACCTAACCTAACCTAACCTAACCTAACCTAACCTAACCTAACCTAACCTAACCTAACCTAACCTAACCTAACCTAACCTAACCTAACCTAACCTAACCTAACCTAACCTAACCTAACCTAACCTAACCTAACCTAACCTAACCTAACCTAACCTAACCTAACCTAACCTAACCTAACCTAACCTAACCTAACCTAACCTAACCTAACCTAACCTAACCTAACCTAACCTAACCTAACCTAACCTAACCTAACCTAACCTAACCTAACCTAACCTAACCTAACCTAACCTAACCTAACCTAACCTAACCTAACCTAACCTAACCTAACCTAACCTAACCTAACCTAACCTAACCTAACCTAACCTAACCTAACCTAACCTAACCTAACCTAACCTAACCTAACCTAACCTAACCTAACCTAACCTAACCTAACCTAACCTAACCTAACCTAACCTAACCTAACCTAACCTAACCTAACCTAACCTAACCTAACCTAACCTAACCTAACCTAACCTAACCTAACCTAACCTAACCTAACCTAACCTAACCTAACCTAACCTAACCTAACCTAACCTAACCTAACCTAACCTAACCTAACCTAACCTAACCTAACCTAACCTAACCTAACCTAACCTAACCTAACCTAACCTAACCTAACCTAACCTAACCTAACCTAACCTAACCTAACCTAACCTAACCTAACCTAACCTAACCTAACCTAACCTAACCTAACCTAACCTAACCTAACCTAACCTAACCTAACCTAACCTAACCTAACCTAACCTAACCTAACCTAACCTAACCTAACCTAACCTAACCTAACCTAACCTAACCTAACCTAACCTAACCTAACCTAACCTAACCTAACCTAACCTAACCTAACCTAACCTAACCTAACCTAACCTAACCTAACCTAACCTAACCTAACCTAACCTAACCTAACCTAACCTAACCTAACCTAACCTAACCTAACCTAACCTAACCTAACCTAACCTAACCTAACCTAACCTAACCTAACCTAACCTAACCTAACCTAACCTAACCTAACCTAACCTAACCTAACCTAACCTAACCTAACCTAACCTAACCTAACCTAACCTAACCTAACCTAACCTAACCTAACCTAACCTAACCTAACCTAACCTAACCTAACCTAACCTAACCTAACCTAACCTAACCTAACCTAACCTAACCTAACCTAACCTAACCTAACCTAACCTAACCTAACCTAACCTAACCTAACCTAACCTAACCTAACCTAACCTAACCTAACCTAACCTAACCTAACCTAACCTAACCTAACCTAACCTAACCTAACCTAACCTAACCTAACCTAACCTAACCTAACCTAACCTAACCTAACCTAACCTAACCTAACCTAACCTAACCTAACCTAACCTAACCTAACCTAACCTAACCTAACCTAACCTAACCTAACCTAACCTAACCTAACCTAACCTAACCTAACCTAACCTAACCTAACCTAACCTAACCTAACCTAACCTAACCTAACCTAACCTAACCTAACCTAACCTAACCTAACCTAACCTAACCTAACCTAACCTAACCTAACCTAACCTAACCTAACCTAACCTAACCTAACCTAACCTAACCTAACCTAACCTAACCTAACCTAACCTAACCTAACCTAACCTAACCTAACCTAACCTAACCTAACCTAACCTAACCTAACCTAACCTAACCTAACCTAACCTAACCTAACCTAACCTAACCTAACCTAACCTAACCTAACCTAACCTAACCTAACCTAACCTAACCTAACCTAACCTAACCTAACCTAACCTAACCTAACCTAACCTAACCTAACCTAACCTAACCTAACCTAACCTAACCTAACCTAACCTAACCTAACCTAACCTAACCTAACCTAACCTAACCTAACCTAACCTAACCTAACCTAACCTAACCTAACCTAACCTAACCTAACCTAACCTAACCTAACCTAACCTAACCTAACCTAACCTAACCTAACCTAACCTAACCTAACCTAACCTAACCTAACCTAACCTAACCTAACCTAACCTAACCTAACCTAACCTAACCTAACCTAACCTAACCTAACCTAACCTAACCTAACCTAACCTAACCTAACCTAACCTAACCTAACCTAACCTAACCTAACCTAACCTAACCTAACCTAACCTAACCTAACCTAACCTAACCTAACCTAACCTAACCTAACCTAACCTAACCTAACCTAACCTAACCTAACCTAACCTAACCTAACCTAACCTAACCTAACCTAACCTAACCTAACCTAACCTAACCTAACCTAACCTAACCTAACCTAACCTAACCTAACCTAACCTAACCTAACCTAACCTAACCTAACCTAACCTAACCTAACCTAACCTAACCTAACCTAACCTAACCTAACCTAACCTAACCTAACCTAACCTAACCTAACCTAACCTAACCTAACCTAACCTAACCTAACCTAACCTAACCTAACCTAACCTAACCTAACCTAACCTAACCTAACCTAACCTAACCTAACCTAACCTAACCTAACCTAACCTAACCTAACCTAACCTAACCTAACCTAACCTAACCTAACCTAACCTAACCTAACCTAACCTAACCTAACCTAACCTAACCTAACCTAACCTAACCTAACCTAACCTAACCTAACCTAACCTAACCTAACCTAACCTAACCTAACCTAACCTAACCTAACCTAACCTAACCTAACCTAACCTAACCTAACCTAACCTAACCTAACCTAACCTAACCTAACCTAACCTAACCTAACCTAACCTAACCTAACCTAACCTAACCTAACCTAACCTAACCTAACCTAACCTAACCTAACCTAACCTAACCTAACCTAACCTAACCTAACCTAACCTAACCTAACCTAACCTAACCTAACCTAACCTAACCTAACCTAACCTAACCTAACCTAACCTAACCTAACCTAACCTAACCTAACCTAACCTAACCTAACCTAACCTAACCTAACCTAACCTAACCTAACCTAACCTAACCTAACCTAACCTAACCTAACCTAACCTAACCTAACCTAACCTAACCTAACCTAACCTAACCTAACCTAACCTAACCTAACCTAACCTAACCTAACCTAACCTAACCTAACCTAACCTAACCTAACCTAACCTAACCTAACCTAACCTAACCTAACCTAACCTAACCTAACCTAACCTAACCTAACCTAACCTAACCTAACCTAACCTAACCTAACCTAACCTAACCTAACCTAACCTAACCTAACCTAACCTAACCTAACCTAACCTAACCTAACCTAACCTAACCTAACCTAACCTAACCTAACCTAACCTAACCTAACCTAACCTAACCTAACCTAACCTAACCTAACCTAACCTAACCTAACCTAACCTAACCTAACCTAACCTAACCTAACCTAACCTAACCTAACCTAACCTAACCTAACCTAACCTAACCTAACCTAACCTAACCTAACCTAACCTAACCTAACCTAACCTAACCTAACCTAACCTAACCTAACCTAACCTAACCTAACCTAACCTAACCTAACCTAACCTAACCTAACCTAACCTAACCTAACCTAACCTAACCTAACCTAACCTAACCTAACCTAACCTAACCTAACCTAACCTAACCTAACCTAACCTAACCTAACCTAACCTAACCTAACCTAACCTAACCTAACCTAACCTAACCTAACCTAACCTAACCTAACCTAACCTAACCTAACCTAACCTAACCTAACCTAACCTAACCTAACCTAACCTAACCTAACCTAACCTAACCTAACCTAACCTAACCTAACCTAACCTAACCTAACCTAACCTAACCTAACCTAACCTAACCTAACCTAACCTAACCTAACCTAACCTAACCTAACCTAACCTAACCTAACCTAACCTAACCTAACCTAACCTAACCTAACCTAACCTAACCTAACCTAACCTAACCTAACCTAACCTAACCTAACCTAACCTAACCTAACCTAACCTAACCTAACCTAACCTAACCTAACCTAACCTAACCTAACCTAACCTAACCTAACCTAACCTAACCTAACCTAACCTAACCTAACCTAACCTAACCTAACCTAACCTAACCTAACCTAACCTAACCTAACCTAACCTAACCTAACCTAACCTAACCTAACCTAACCTAACCTAACCTAACCTAACCTAACCTAACCTAACCTAACCTAACCTAACCTAACCTAACCTAACCTAACCTAACCTAACCTAACCTAACCTAACCTAACCTAACCTAACCTAACCTAACCTAACCTAACCTAACCTAACCTAACCTAACCTAACCTAACCTAACCTAACCTAACCTAACCTAACCTAACCTAACCTAACCTAACCTAACCTAACCTAACCTAACCTAACCTAACCTAACCTAACCTAACCTAACCTAACCTAACCTAACCTAACCTAACCTAACCTAACCTAACCTAACCTAACCTAACCTAACCTAACCTAACCTAACCTAACCTAACCTAACCTAACCTAACCTAACCTAACCTAACCTAACCTAACCTAACCTAACCTAACCTAACCTAACCTAACCTAACCTAACCTAACCTAACCTAACCTAACCTAACCTAACCTAACCTAACCTAACCTAACCTAACCTAACCTAACCTAACCTAACCTAACCTAACCTAACCTAACCTAACCTAACCTAACCTAACCTAACCTAACCTAACCTAACCTAACCTAACCTAACCTAACCTAACCTAACCTAACCTAACCTAACCTAACCTAACCTAACCTAACCTAACCTAACCTAACCTAACCTAACCTAACCTAACCTAACCTAACCTAACCTAACCTAACCTAACCTAACCTAACCTAACCTAACCTAACCTAACCTAACCTAACCTAACCTAACCTAACCTAACCTAACCTAACCTAACCTAACCTAACCTAACCTAACCTAACCTAACCTAACCTAACCTAACCTAACCTAACCTAACCTAACCTAACCTAACCTAACCTAACCTAACCTAACCTAACCTAACCTAACCTAACCTAACCTAACCTAACCTAACCTAACCTAACCTAACCTAACCTAACCTAACCTAACCTAACCTAACCTAACCTAACCTAACCTAACCTAACCTAACCTAACCTAACCTAACCTAACCTAACCTAACCTAACCTAACCTAACCTAACCTAACCTAACCTAACCTAACCTAACCTAACCTAACCTAACCTAACCTAACCTAACCTAACCTAACCTAACCTAACCTAACCTAACCTAACCTAACCTAACCTAACCTAACCTAACCTAACCTAACCTAACCTAACCTAACCTAACCTAACCTAACCTAACCTAACCTAACCTAACCTAACCTAACCTAACCTAACCTAACCTAACCTAACCTAACCTAACCTAACCTAACCTAACCTAACCTAACCTAACCTAACCTAACCTAACCTAACCTAACCTAACCTAACCTAACCTAACCTAACCTAACCTAACCTAACCTAACCTAACCTAACCTAACCTAACCTAACCTAACCTAACCTAACCTAACCTAACCTAACCTAACCTAACCTAACCTAACCTAACCTAACCTAACCTAACCTAACCTAACCTAACCTAACCTAACCTAACCTAACCTAACCTAACCTAACCTAACCTAACCTAACCTAACCTAACCTAACCTAACCTAACCTAACCTAACCTAACCTAACCTAACCTAACCTAACCTAACCTAACCTAACCTAACCTAACCTAACCTAACCTAACCTAACCTAACCTAACCTAACCTAACCTAACCTAACCTAACCTAACCTAACCTAACCTAACCTAACCTAACCTAACCTAACCTAACCTAACCTAACCTAACCTAACCTAACCTAACCTAACCTAACCTAACCTAACCTAACCTAACCTAACCTAACCTAACCTAACCTAACCTAACCTAACCTAACCTAACCTAACCTAACCTAACCTAACCTAACCTAACCTAACCTAACCTAACCTAACCTAACCTAACCTAACCTAACCTAACCTAACCTAACCTAACCTAACCTAACCTAACCTAACCTAACCTAACCTAACCTAACCTAACCTAACCTAACCTAACCTAACCTAACCTAACCTAACCTAACCTAACCTAACCTAACCTAACCTAACCTAACCTAACCTAACCTAACCTAACCTAACCTAACCTAACCTAACCTAACCTAACCTAACCTAACCTAACCTAACCTAACCTAACCTAACCTAACCTAACCTAACCTAACCTAACCTAACCTAACCTAACCTAACCTAACCTAACCTAACCTAACCTAACCTAACCTAACCTAACCTAACCTAACCTAACCTAACCTAACCTAACCTAACCTAACCTAACCTAACCTAACCTAACCTAACCTAACCTAACCTAACCTAACCTAACCTAACCTAACCTAACCTAACCTAACCTAACCTAACCTAACCTAACCTAACCTAACCTAACCTAACCTAACCTAACCTAACCTAACCTAACCTAACCTAACCTAACCTAACCTAACCTAACCTAACCTAACCTAACCTAACCTAACCTAACCTAACCTAACCTAACCTAACCTAACCTAACCTAACCTAACCTAACCTAACCTAACCTAACCTAACCTAACCTAACCTAACCTAACCTAACCTAACCTAACCTAACCTAACCTAACCTAACCTAACCTAACCTAACCTAACCTAACCTAACCTAACCTAACCTAACCTAACCTAACCTAACCTAACCTAACCTAACCTAACCTAACCTAACCTAACCTAACCTAACCTAACCTAACCTAACCTAACCTAACCTAACCTAACCTAACCTAACCTAACCTAACCTAACCTAACCTAACCTAACCTAACCTAACCTAACCTAACCTAACCTAACCTAACCTAACCTAACCTAACCTAACCTAACCTAACCTAACCTAACCTAACCTAACCTAACCTAACCTAACCTAACCTAACCTAACCTAACCTAACCTAACCTAACCTAACCTAACCTAACCTAACCTAACCTAACCTAACCTAACCTAACCTAACCTAACCTAACCTAACCTAACCTAACCTAACCTAACCTAACCTAACCTAACCTAACCTAACCTAACCTAACCTAACCTAACCTAACCTAACCTAACCTAACCTAACCTAACCTAACCTAACCTAACCTAACCTAACCTAACCTAACCTAACCTAACCTAACCTAACCTAACCTAACCTAACCTAACCTAACCTAACCTAACCTAACCTAACCTAACCTAACCTAACCTAACCTAACCTAACCTAACCTAACCTAACCTAACCTAACCTAACCTAACCTAACCTAACCTAACCTAACCTAACCTAACCTAACCTAACCTAACCTAACCTAACCTAACCTAACCTAACCTAACCTAACCTAACCTAACCTAACCTAACCTAACCTAACCTAACCTAACCTAACCTAACCTAACCTAACCTAACCTAACCTAACCTAACCTAACCTAACCTAACCTAACCTAACCTAACCTAACCTAACCTAACCTAACCTAACCTAACCTAACCTAACCTAACCTAACCTAACCTAACCTAACCTAACCTAACCTAACCTAACCTAACCTAACCTAACCTAACCTAACCTAACCTAACCTAACCTAACCTAACCTAACCTAACCTAACCTAACCTAACCTAACCTAACCTAACCTAACCTAACCTAACCTAACCTAACCTAACCTAACCTAACCTAACCTAACCTAACCTAACCTAACCTAACCTAACCTAACCTAACCTAACCTAACCTAACCTAACCTAACCTAACCTAACCTAACCTAACCTAACCTAACCTAACCTAACCTAACCTAACCTAACCTAACCTAACCTAACCTAACCTAACCTAACCTAACCTAACCTAACCTAACCTAACCTAACCTAACCTAACCTAACCTAACCTAACCTAACCTAACCTAACCTAACCTAACCTAACCTAACCTAACCTAACCTAACCTAACCTAACCTAACCTAACCTAACCTAACCTAACCTAACCTAACCTAACCTAACCTAACCTAACCTAACCTAACCTAACCTAACCTAACCTAACCTAACCTAACCTAACCTAACCTAACCTAACCTAACCTAACCTAACCTAACCTAACCTAACCTAACCTAACCTAACCTAACCTAACCTAACCTAACCTAACCTAACCTAACCTAACCTAACCTAACCTAACCTAACCTAACCTAACCTAACCTAACCTAACCTAACCTAACCTAACCTAACCTAACCTAACCTAACCTAACCTAACCTAACCTAACCTAACCTAACCTAACCTAACCTAACCTAACCTAACCTAACCTAACCTAACCTAACCTAACCTAACCTAACCTAACCTAACCTAACCTAACCTAACCTAACCTAACCTAACCTAACCTAACCTAACCTAACCTAACCTAACCTAACCTAACCTAACCTAACCTAACCTAACCTAACCTAACCTAACCTAACCTAACCTAACCTAACCTAACCTAACCTAACCTAACCAGACCACAGAAAAGAAAATAGCTCTCGCGCTGCTCCAGGAACCCTACGTAGGGGGAATTGGTAGAATGAAGGACTACAAGGGAGTGAGGATTTTCCAGTGCACGAACCCCGGTGACGCAGTGATCAAGTCAGCCATCGCCGTATTCGACGATGATATAGATGTTATACAACGCCCGGATTTGACCACCACGAATATTGTGGTGGTCAAACTGAGAACCAGCGCCTGGGAAATTGTAGTCGCTTCGTTCTACTTTGAACCTGACCAGGAAATCGAGCCATATCTGGAGCAGCTAAAAACTATCAAGCTAACCTAACATAGGTAGGAACAACCTAGTCATAGGTAGGACAACAAAGAGACACGAAGATGTGCCACTCGTTAGGGAAGGAGTACAGTTAGGGTCTAGGGAGTCTGCAGAACTACTGGCAAACACGTTTTACCCAGAGGATGAAAGTGGTGACGACAATGAGGAACACAGGCGAATCAGGATAGAAGCTGAACATGTAAATGACCCGGGTGATGATAGTCAACATGATCCACCATTTACTCCCGAAGAGCTTAAATTCGCACTGAGCTCCTTTAACCCTAAGAAAGCTCCAGGTTATGATGGTCTGACGTCGGATGTTTGCACGCAGGCGATAAACCGGGACCCCGGAGTTTTCCTATCACTGGCAAACAAATGTCTGGAGCTAGGATATTTTCCCAAGATATGGAAGGAGGCAACTGTTGTAGTACTTCGAAAACCTGGCAAAGATAACTACACAGAAGCCAAGTCCTACCGACCCATAGGTTTGCTGCCAGTGATGGGAAAAATCTTGGAGAAGATGACGGTGAACCGGATCAAGTGGCATGTTCTTCCGCGGATGAGTACTCGCCAGTACGGTTTTATGCCACAAAGGAGCACCGAAGACTCTCTCTATGACTTAACGAAATATATACGCGGAAAGCTGGAACAGAAAAAACTCATTACCATGATATCGTTAGACATAGAGGGAGCCTTTGATAGTGCCTGGTGGCCCGCGATTAGAACGAGACTGGCTGAGGAAAGGTGTCCAATTAACATCAGGCGAGTGGTGGACAGTTACCTCAGCAACCGATCTGTAAGAGTGCGTTACGCAGGTGAAGAGGTAACGAAGTCCACAACTAAGGGATGTGTGCAGGGCTCAATAGGAGGGCCAATCCTCTGGAACCTGCTACTTGATCCGCTTCTCCGGGAGTTAGAGAAACGCGGTGACTACTGCCAAGCATTCGCCGACGACGTAGTCCTAGTTTTTGACGCGGATACTGCATTAGAAATTCAAAGACAGGCAAATGCCGCCCTCGCCTATGTTCGGGATTGGGGGATCAGAAACAAGCTGAGGTTTGCGCCACATAAGACGAACGCAATGGTGTTGACCCGCAAGCTCAAGTACGATACCCCAATCCTGACCATGGGCGGGGTCGACATTTGCATGTCGAAAGAATTTAAAGTGTTGGGGCTCACCATAGACAGCAAGTTGACATTCAACAGCCACGTAGCAAAAACTTGCAAAAAGGCGTTGAATCTATACAAGCAGCTGTCTAGAGCCGCCAAAATAAGTTGGGGCTTGCATCCGGACGTCATACGATCTATATACGTTGCTGTGGTTGAGCCGGTTATCATGTACGCCTCTGGTGTGTGGGCTCCGTCATCTAAAAAACTTGGGGTGCAAAAATTGCTGAATGTGGTCCAAAGAGGATTTGCACAAAAGTTGTGCAAGTCCTACCGCACCACCTCCCTCAACTCGGTACTGGTGTTGGCTGGACTACTCCCCCTGGACCTCAGAATACAAGAGGCAGCAGCCCTGTATGAGGTAAAGAGGGGGGTGGGCCAGCCAACGACAGGAGACGGGGAGGTGGAGCAGATGACCAAATTCACGGACATTTCCCACCCAGCAAAACATACAGACCTGCAGTTCATATGCTTGGAGGACCACGAAGGGGTAGATACCCATAATACGCAAGCAGTACAAATATTCACAGACGGCAGCAAAATTGATGGCAAGGTTGGAGCGTCATTGTCTTTCTGGAGCAATGAAGTGGAAATCAAAAGCCAAAAATTGAAGCTGTCGTCGTACTGCACAGTCTTTCAGGCGGAACTGCTGGCTATATGTAAGAGCACCAGGGAAATTATTAAACGCCCAGAAGACAGTTTCGGAATCTACAGTGATTCAAGGTCGTCACTTGAAGCGGTCACAAACAATCGCTCTCTCCACCCTCTAGTTGTGGAAATCCGCCGTAATCTAGAAGAGTGCAAACGTAGGAACAAGCACGTTGCTCTCTTCTGGATTAAAGCACACGCCGGCCTAGAGGGCAATGAGAGAGCCGACCAACTTGCAAAAGAAGCCGCTCAAAAGATGAAAACCAGGCCAGATTACGACTTGTGTCCCGTTTCATACGTCAAGCGACAAATTCGCTTGGGGTCGCTTGGGGTATGGAATAAGAGATACAGGCATGGCAAAACCGCAGCAACAACAAAGATCTTCTTCCCAGACGCAATAGATGCCTATAGGATAGTCCGGCATATAAAGCCAAACGGTGTTTTAACACAGGTAATAACGGGACACGGTGGGTTTTCTGCATATTTGGATCGTTTCAAATGTAAGGAAAGCCCATCGTGCATCTGTGAGCCGGGAAAACCTGAAACTATAGAGCACATTTTAACAGAATGTCCTGTCTTTGGTAAAGAAAGGTACGAAATGGAACAACAAATAGATTGTAATATAACTGTAGAAAACATAAGGCATATTGTAGAAAATAAGTATATAAGAGACAAGTTTTTTGAATATTGTAATAATCTAGCAAATAAGGTAATAAAAAGGAATAGATAAATAAGTTAAGTTAAGATATATATTGCTGATATATATATTAGTAACTTAGATGAGACAAGATGTATAACAATATAAAAATAAGCACATATAATATTAAGAAAATAATGTAAAGTCGATTGAAAATTAAATGAAAACCCTGCCTCTCTTCATTATCCCATTTATGTAAACTAAGAAGATTGTAAACATCTCTGATAATGTCAGAGGGACGAATTGTAGGATAGCTCGCGGGCCGGGACAAAGCTCCCGGACAGGGAATAAAAAAAAAAAAAAAAAAAAAAAAAAAACCTAACCTAACCTAACCTAACCTAACCTAACCTAACCTAACCTAACCTAACCTAACCTAACCTAACCAGTCCGCGCTCGCCCTCCGCCGAGCGAGCAGCTCTTAAAAGTCGCTCCCGTGTCGAAAAATCCAAAAAAATAGTAAAAAAGCTCCGATTTTGGTGTTTTTTGTGTCAAAGTGTGTGTTCTGTGGTGTTCTACCTTTTGGATGCAGTGTTTAGATCCGCACATACCCCGGAAACAAGTTCTGGACCGGAAAAACACTTTTTGCCCCAAAAAGGTAAAATTTATGTTAGTTTTTTGCAAACGCTGCAAAATCTACAGCGATAACACAAAGTTTTTATTTCACCATTTTGACGACCTTATTGAGGTCCACCAAAAGCACTTTTTGCTATATTTTTGTGACACACGGTTAAAAAGTTACAATCAAATTTGTAAAAACCACGTGGCCACGTGCTCCGTGTTGCTTTGTGATTTGAAAGATCTGAAACTACAATTTTGTAGCGCATAAAGAGTGCATTTGGGAGGCACTTTAAATTTTCAAATTTAAAAGAATATTGAACAAAATATCGCATTTTTTCGAAATTTTTAGAATTTTCAAATCTTTTAACTTCATTTATTTTAAATTTTCAGCGACAACCATATCAAATTTTTTTTCATTTTGGTAGATACAATAAAAAACAATATTTTTGTGCGATTTCAGATTTTTCAGGAAAGCGGTTCCAAAGTTATTGACATTTCTTTGAAAACCACGTGGCACGTGGTACCCTCTAGCGGAGGCCTACAAAACTTATTTTAATGCAGATATTTGAATAATACTTTCACTAAGATAGAGGCGTTTTCAAAATTGAATTTGCTTAATTGGTTCTTGAGTTATGCCGCATTTAATGTTTTTCAGTACTTTCAGCTGAAGTCTTCAGGTTTAAAATTATAGCTTGTAAAAAATCGTGTAGTGCTTGTCAAAACGAATGTTTTGAATCCAAACACGGACTTCCTACGGCGTCTGGTTCCGGAGATAGCCCAAAGATTCAAATTGACGGCCATCTTGGCTGCCATCTTGAATTTTTTTTTAAATCGTATTTTGGCTCAACCGTTTGTCGTGTCGAGATGCGGTTTTCTTTGCTGTAACGACGGAAACGAAGCGCATTTAATTAGTTATATAATTTTAGCGACTCTAGGTAGAGCCCGTCACTCACTTTTTATACTGGAACTGGGTGCTCCTTCATGAGTGCTGTTTACTGTTTTGACGCTAAAGTTCTCCGACGTCTATTAATCCAGTTATTTGGCTTTTAAATTAGGGTCCGCCATCTTGGCCGCCATTTTGGAGATCTTCAAAGTGGTTTTGTGTGGAGACTATAAGTCGTAGAAGCATGCCGTTTTCTTTGGTGGCTTTGGCATAACCTAGAGAATTATTTACTAGGCCATCGGAGTACAACTCTAGGTAGAGTTTCATGTTCACTTTTTGTTTTGGAACAATAACCTCTCTGCTGAACCATTGCCACTGGTGAGGGCGCGAACGTTCTGCGACTTTTAGCTCTCGGGATATCGAGCTTCTAAATAAGGTCTACCATCTTGGCGGCCATCTTGGAAATCTTGTAAGTCGTTTTGAGAGCGAACCACTTAGCGTAGAGGCACGCGGTTTTCTTCGCTTGCTTTGGCTGGCATACGAAACAATATCATTGACAGAATTAGACTCAAGTTAGAGTCATCTCGACCTCTGTCTTGTCTTCCGTTGGAGCCGCGACTCTCCTTTCCCATTCAACGCACTTTCGTAGCCATGTCCAGTAGCAGTAAGTCGTCGTCAAAATCACTGTCTTCAAAAATGGCAAAGGACAAAAAGCCTTCCGCTGCCACGATGAAACCTTCCAAATC
Source organism: Eupithecia dodoneata (assembly GCA_947044415.1). Taxonomy (NCBI): domain Eukaryota; kingdom Metazoa; phylum Arthropoda; class Insecta; order Lepidoptera; family Geometridae; genus Eupithecia; species Eupithecia dodoneata. The sequence continues at coordinate 6,729,047 of OX345682.1, read as the reverse complement.
CCTCAGGGAAAAGGTTTTATCCAAACTTACTGCGGTCATGCCAGGATCTCCGGCAGATGAACCATCGAGATTGCCTCTGGATACACAGACTGGGACGCGCACATCAGCATCTTGTCCAGACGAGGGGATAGCACAAATCCCTGTTGATGTACCTACAGCATCAACGCCGCTATCATCTCAAGTTGATAACGCCAAAAGGGATCCTCTTGATGGAATGGACCTTGTCGACCGTTTGCTGGAGCCGGTTGATATTCCACGCTCAAATACTCCCACTAGCGTCATTGATGATCCAGAGACATCGATTGTCTCATCGATCATCGAAGACGCAGAAAGAAGGGTGAGCACCCTCTACACTACACCAAAGAGGAATACGGTGGTGGAAACTGACTCCGCTAGCAAGCAGGCCAACATCCAGTTGAAGAAAGGAAAAGCAGCGTTGGAAGCCGCGGGTAATATGAAGAGGGAATGCAAGCTGATTGCTTTGGACAGTATGCACTTCCTCTACGAGACCATCTTGTCACTGGCCGAATCGCGGGCTAGGCATATGAACAACCTTGAGAAAGAGCGCACGCGACATGCTGTAGAACTGGTCCGTGTCGAGAGAGCGCACTCGAAGGAGCTAAAGAGGATATGGGATTACTCGGTCTCAGAGCTCAACCTAGCGCGCACAGACATCAGCGGAACTCTAAAGGAAGCAAAAGAGATCAGGCTGTGGTTGGGATACGAGACGGAGAAGCCATTCAGAGGGATCACGGAAGTAGGGCAAGCCATTAAAGAGCTTGATCGAAACGTCCAGCTGGGGATGGTGAGCTCCAAGGAAGGCGGATCGGATGAAGACCCAAAGTGGGAAGTCATCCAATCTGAAATCTCCAAGCTCACCACCCACATTGGCAACGTATCTTCTCAGCTAGATGCGCTCCGGAGGACCGTCGACACCCTTCTTGAAAAGGCATCTCGGCCCCAAGAGGTCCAACCCGAGACCCAGCCTCGGCTACAGCTGGACGGGTGTGATATACGCACCATTATTCGGGAGGAAGTCTCGGAGTCAGGAGCAAGACAGGAGCTGAGACCAATTATGGAGCTGTGCGGAGATACTCAGGCGACAGTCCAAATGATCTCTGATGAACTCAGGAATTTCAAGGCCTCCAACGATACCAAGGAGACAGCAGTAGCACTTTCCTCGAAGATGGATGACATCAAACGTGACCTGTCTGACCTTAAAGATGTAGCAGTGGAAACCACCTCTCCAATAAGACTGGCGGTAGAGAGCTTAAGGCAGGAGATTAGGTGTCAGGATCCCATTCTGGAACCGGTCACACTTAGACCACAACAACCGCTCCCCTCTACACCTTCGGCCAACTCGGGAGTCGGGACTCTTGGCGCTTCTTATAAAGAAGTACTGTTGAGGCCACGATACCCGATAATGGTCGAGTCAGCGGACCCTCTCCACTCGAGTTCTGACGTAGTGCAGAATTTGAAGGAGAAGGTAGACGTGATCCAATTAGGTGTAGGAGTAAGTAGTCTCAGAAAGGTTCGAAACCAGAAGGTAGTCATAAATTGCGACTCCGAGAGGGACAGAAAGGTGCTTAAAGAAGCTATCCAGTTTTCATCGGTAGGACTCACTGTATCTCAGCCTACAGTGAAGCTTCCCCTTTTGAAACTTCTGAAAGTTGCCAACGATCTGAGCAACGTCAAACTGGAGGAGGCTTTGATATCTCAGAATCGTAAGCTTCTGCCTGATCCAATGTCAGATGGTGCCACGGTTAAGGTTCTGCGCCGTAGTCAGGTTGGTAACAACTCGAGAGCCAATGTGATCCTTGAGGTCAGCCCAGCCCTGTGGAACTGTCTGAGAGACCGAGAGCTCCGCATTGGATACCAAACAATCCAGGCCGTTGACCAGTCTCCAGTAGTGCAATGCTATCGGTGTCTGGCTTTCGGCCATATAGCCCGGGATTGTCAGGAAAAGGTCCGATGTGGATACTGCTCTGGGGAACATGACACTCGTGAATGCCAAAACCGGAACTCTGCACCCCGATGCGTGCACTGTGCTCAGTCAAACTATCCGAAAGACAGCGTTCATCCGGCGTACGCGTCAGAGTGCCCTGAGTGGAGAAAGTGGGACAAGTTGGCACGTAGCACTACTTGTTACAATTGCTAGCCGAAGGCACTCAGGTGACTCTTAAGATAGGTCAAGCCAACCTGGGGCGCGGATTCTCAGCCATGAAGGAATGTTTACAGGCGGCTACTTTGAGCAAACTATCGCTTCTAATGCTGCAGGAACCATACGTAGGTGCAAAGGCTCATGTCTCATCAAATTTTAGAGTCATTCAAAAAAAGACTAGTGACAAATTAAAACCAGTTCGCGCGGCGGTTGTCATCGTCGATCAAAATCTTGATATAATTGAAAATCCTGATTTAATTTATGAATCTATTGTTGGTGTAGTAATAAAAATAGGACAAACTAAGATAGGAATGATTAATGTATATTTAGATAAAACAGTAGATATAGAAACTGACTTACGCATAATCCAGGGCATAATTTTGAAGATGCAGACACCAAACATCCTCGTTGCCGGTGACATCAATGCGGCGAGTCCTTGGTGGGGCTGCCGAGAGGAGGACGGTAGGGGCACCAAATACATGGAGTTTGTTACGCAACATGATCTCAATATTCTAAATGAGGGAACCATACCGACATTCCATACTTACAGGGGAGACAGAGTTTACTCTAGCATCGTGGACGTCACTGCATCTTCAACCGGGCTGCTGGGCAGATGTAGTAACTGGCACGTTGATACTACTTCAGTCACTCTTTCAGATCACAGGCAGATCTATTTCGAGGTTCAGCTTGACAAACATGACCAGGAGGCAAAGCGAACAGGAACCAGGATTTTCAGGACTGACAGAGCTGATTGGAAGGCATTTCGCAGTGTTCTTATGACTAAACTTACCAATGACATCCTTAGCGAAGAGAAGATTGAAGCCGTGACAGATGCAGCGGGAGTAGACAGCGTAGTCAACAGTTACACCAATGCGATCCTCGAAGCATGCGGTGAAACAATGCTGCAAATACCTGTAAAAAAGAAAGGCAAAAAGTTAGTATGGTGGACAAACGAATTGACAGAAAAGAAAAAAGAGGTTCTACGGCGAAGGAATCGTATAAGGAAAGCGAGCATGATAAGGAAAGGAATAGTAATAGCGGAATATAAAAAGGTAAAGGAAGAGTACAAGGATATGATGCAATCGGCTATAAATGACAGTTGGAAAAAATTTTGCACGGGAGAGAAGAAGGAGACTGTATGGCAAAGGTCTTACCGAGTTTTGAAGCTCTGCGAGGGTAGTTCATTCGAGAAAACGTTGCGCCGGGATCAAAACTCCAATCCTCTGGATCCTCTAGGTTCCGCAAAGCTACTGGTCGAAACTTTTTATCCATTGGATGAAGAATCGACGGATAACGAAGAACAAGCTAGAGTAAGAAATGAAATGAGGGAAGTTGTCAAAGTACTTAATGAAAATGTAAATCCTAAAGACTGCCCCAACTTCACTCTGGAGGAAGTGCGGATGGTCTACGCCAAGATGAGCCCGAAGAAATCTCCTGGAGAAGACGGATTGACCTCTGACATATGCCAGAACAGTTTCGACGTAGCCCCGATGATACAGCTGTCCATTTTTAACATCTGCTTGAGACATGGGCATTTTCCAGGAGTATGGAAGACTGCACGAATTAAGGTCATCCCAAAGCCAGGTAAAGACGATTACTCAAACCCAAAGTCATACAGACCTATAGGCCTGCTCTCTGTACTAGGCAAGGTATTGGAGAAATTGTTCGCAACCCGAATGGCATGGCACTTCGGCAGTAAGACGCTACTTAGCTGCCGTCAGTATGGGTTCACACCACAGAAAGGAACAGAGGATGCCTTATATGATGCAGTTGGGATGGTGAGGCAGGCGGTGAGTGATAAAAAGATAGTCGCCATCATCTCCTTAGATATTGAAGGTGCTTTTGATAACTGCTGGTGGCCTGGCATCCTACAACAGCTACACAGCAAAGGAGTGGATGAATCAACCTTGAAGCTGGCCACTAGTTACCTTTCTGGAAGGAGCGTGAGTCTCGGCTATATGGGGGAAACTGTTTGCAGAGCAACTAACAAGGGCTGCGTCCAAGGCTCAATCTGCGGACCATTGCTATGGAACATCCAGCTGAACCCGCTTCTGGAGGCAGCCGAAACACTTGAGGCCCACATCCAAGCTTTTGCCGATGACATACTTATAATAGCTAGCGCAAAAACGACAGCCAAGCTGGAGACCTGTGTGAACGAAGCCCTGCATCAAGTGGCTGGGTGGGGAGCGGCTTATAAGATGCGTTTTGCGGCACACAAGACGCAAGCAGTGTTAATAACCAAAAAACTTAAATACGACTCACCAAAGTTCATATTGGACGGAAGGATCCTGAATTTGTCAAGCAGTCTCAAAGTTTTGGGCCTCACAATAGACAAGTGCCTCAATTTCAAGGAGCACCTGGACAACACATACAGGAAAACTGTCAATATTTTCAAGATGTTGTCCAGGGTGGTGAAAACGCAGTGGGGTCTAAACTCAGAAATTATGAGGCTGCTTTACCTGGTGACGGTCGAACCTGTGGTCTTGTATGCGGCCAGTGCCTGGGTTCCTGCAACAGAAAAAAAAATTGTCAAAGAAAGACTAGAACACATGACCAGAATGTTTGCATTGAAGATCTGTAGAGCCCACAGAACCACTTCCTTCACCTCCAGTGTACTGCTCGCAAGAATCCTACCTCTTGACTTGAGGCTTATGGAGCAAGCCACCCTTTACGAAGTAAAAAGGGGTAAGCCATTTGATCCACTCCCAGGACGACCTCTTGAAAATCGAGCCTCTCCATATGATCTGCCACATCCTTCAGAGAGATCTCATGGTGTCTTTGGTGTCATTAATAGCCAGGAGGAAGCTGACCAAATAGGGAATGACTGGCTGAGACTGTATACCGACGGAAGCAAACTGGAGGAGAAGGTGGGTGCAGCGGTCTCGGTCTGGAAAGAAAATAAAGAGATCAAAACATTCAAGATTAAACTTGCCAATTACTGCACAGTCTTCCAGGCCGAGATGGTTGCCATATTAAAGGCCCTCACTTACCTCAAAGAGTGCGGGGGCAGTGGCAACATTGTTTCAGACTCTCGGTCAGCCTTAGAGTCAATCGCTGATCCTTGCACAGAAAATCCAGTTGCCCGAGAAATTCAGAGGAATCTCCGAGATGTAGAGGGTGTAGACCTCTATTGGATAAAAGCTCACGTGGGAATACTGGGAAACGAGCGTGCTGACGAATTAGCAAAGGCTGCCACGAAGCTAAAAGCAGCTCCAGCGTATGAGGCGTTCCCGCTGTCCTTCGCAAAGCGCTCCATCAGGGAAAAAACACTTGAAGCATGGCAGCATCGATACAGCAGCGCAACGACAGGTGGAGTGACGAGGATGTTCTTCTCCGATATAAAACGGGCATACAAAATTTTGTCAGAAATGAAAACCACTGCTCTTAAAACACAGTTGTTCAGTGGTCACACTGGAATCAAAGCGTATCTGCATAGGTTCAAATTGGCTACTGATCCATTTTGCACTTGCGATACTATCAGCACCGAAACCATGGAACACATTTTATTCCACTGTCCAAAATATGGGATGGAGCGATACGATTGTGAGTGCAAAATGGATTTAGATATAACAATAGCTAACGTAAGTACAGCTATTGACGATGACAACCGCCGAACCCATTTTCTAGCTTTTGCGGAAAAAATTCTCAGGCAGGCTGCAAAGGCGAATGGGTCAACCATTGCATGATAATTTAAGTAGTTGTAATCATTTTAATTTTAATATAATTTAATGTACAATTTGTTTATAATTTATGAATAATTTAATGATTCTTGTTAATTTTTAATTAATTATAAATTTAAATTTCTAGAATAAATTTAATTGATAGTTAAATGTATATCTGGAAATGTATCTTAAATTGATTGATTTATTTTTTTTTACTTGTATTCTAATTATGTGTCACTAGTGATAGGTAAATGATAAACAATGTTGTTAATGATTTTAAATGTAAAAAATTGTTAAGGAATAAATACAGAAAAAAAGTAATGATAATAAACCTAAAAAAAAAAACAAACAGAAAAAAAAAAAAAAAAAATTGAACAAGAATGGAAAAAAAAAAAAAAAAAAAAAAAAAAAAAAAAAAAGGAAAAAGAAAAGGGAAAAAGAAAATATATTTATAATGAAATGATATTGATGAATTTTATGTGATTGTTTGTTTAATTTATACTAAGAATGAAATAATGTATAATTAATGCATGATTTTTCTGTGAATTGTAATAAGCTGATTGTTTTTTGTACTTATTGATATTGCATGCAATGAATTCGGGCGCGGGCTCAACAGAAAATGCAAAATTTATAAAAATACTAAGAAATTTTTAAAGTACAGATGTAAAAGAATCAAACGCCACAAAATAAATAGTGGCGATAAGCAAAAGTATAAAAAAAAAAAAAAAAAAAAAAAAAAAAACCTAACCTAACCTAACCTAACCTAACCTAACCTAACCTAACCTAACCTAACCTAACCTAACAGGGGTAGGATAGCTCGCGGGCCGGGACATAGCTCCCGGACAGGAAAATAAAAAAAAAAAAAACCTAACCTAACCTAACCTAACCTAACCTAACCTAACCTAACCTAACCTAACCTAACCTAACCTAACCTAACCTAACCTAACCTAACCTAACCTAACCTAACCTAACCTAACCTAACCTAACCTAACCTAACCTAACCTAACCTAACCTAACCTAACCTAACCTAACCTAACCTAACCTAACCTAACCTAACCTAACCTAACCTAACCTAACCTAACCTAACCTAACCTAACCTAACCTAACCGCCGATGTTTGCAAAAAGGCATTAAATCTCTACAAGCAGTTGTCAAGAGCCGCCAGGATCAGCTGGGGTCTCCACCCCGAAGTCATTCGTATTATTTACACTGCTGTTGTTGAACCGACGATCATGTATGCTTCAAGCGCCTGGGCTCCAGCGACCAGGAAATTGTGCTTCCAAAAACAGCTCAACGCTGTTCAGAGAGGCTTTGCTCAGAAGCTCACGAGAGCGTACCGCACAGTCTCTCTGAATGCCGCATTGGTCCTGGCTGGGATATTACCGTTAGACCTAAGGATACAGGAGGCAGCCGCCCTGTATCTGGCAAAACGAGGGGTACCCCAGCCGGCATTAATGGACAGAGAAGTGGAGCGGATGGAGGCTTACGAAGGATTGCCTCACCCGGCAGAACATATGCGCTCGGAATTCGTAAGCCTGATGGACCGTGAGGACGTTGACAGTCATAACAACCAAACAGTACGGATTTACACAGACGGAAGTAAAATTGAAGGCAAAGTAGGTGCGGCATTGTCCTTTTGGGACAAAGACGCTGAGACCAAAGCCATCAAGCTGAAACTGTCATCCTACTGCACGGTCTATCAGGCGGAACTACTGGCCATATGGAAAGCCTCGTGGGAAATCCTGAAGCGCCCAGAACAAAGCTTCGGAATTTACAGTGACTCGAGGTCTGCATTGGAGTCGATAACAAATCCGAATTCCATCCACCCACTAGCTGTTGATATCCGGAAAAACCTGAGGGAAATAAAAAACCGAAACAATGAAGTGGCACTGTTTTGGATCACAGCCCACACCGGATTGGAGGGCAATGAAAGAGCAGACCACCTCGCTAAAAATGCTGCCCTCAAACTGAAGAAAAAGCCGGACTACGATGCGTGTCCGATTTCATCTATCAAGAGACAGATCCGACAGGAGTCTCTTGATAGATGGAACCGGAGATACACGGTAGAAAGCACGGCTTCTACAACAAAAATCTTCTTCCCGGACGCTATTGAGGCATACAGGTTCGTCGGGAAATATGAGCCTACAAGTATCATGACGCAAGTGCTGACAGGGCATGGCGGGTTTTCTGAATATCTGACACGTTTCAGATGTAAGGAAAACCCATCATGCATTTGTGAACCCGAAAAACATGAAACCGCGGAACATAAAATAAATACTGTCGAAAAGATATCGGTATGTACTGATATCTCTATTATAAGTAAAATGTGTACTAGACTTAAGTTTTCAAATGTAAGATATAAAATGTAAAACCCATATTTGTCCTTAAAATCCTGTAGAAAGTAAAATAGAACGTAACTCAAATTGTATTAGAATTAAGAAAGTTATTATATAGAAACAATAAAGATAAAACCTTTTTCGCAAGTAAATATTAAAAACATCAAAAGACTCTGGTAACGCCAGAGGATCATCATGTAGGCTAGCTCGCGGGCCGGGACATAGATCCCGGACAGGAATTAAAAAAAAAAAATAAAAAAAAAAAAAAAACTAACCTAACCTAACCTAACCTAACCTGTGTTTCTCCAAAAGATTGCCTTTGTATATTATTATTTATTTAGTGTGTTATGATAGGCACGATGAAGTTGTTGTGGTTTGGTCCGACTATAATTGTGTGCTCGTATGTTAGAATGGTGCTTTAGTGTTGTTGTTTAGTTGAGTGGTTTGTGGTTTTTGGTTGGCCGTTCGATCATCAATATGCTATTATTAATAAATCAATTAAAGGGGTATAAAATGAATATGTTAGAATGATTTGTAAGTTTAGGTTGATGGTATTTTGGGGCTTAGAGGCTATTTCTGTAGAAAAATGATGGTTTAATGCGTTCACTGCTGGGTCGGCGGCGTGCGGGTGCCTGCTAGTAGACCTGTGGCGCGGTGCTGCACTGTTGTGTCGCGTGCTCCTGGGCCTCGGCGGTGAGCGTGTTGGCGCGTTCAAAAGCTGGGCCTCGGTGGTGCTGTGGGGGCGCGGGTGCCTGATGTTGGACCTGTGGTGCGGCGCCCTTGCGTTGTTCGTCACTGAGATTTGAAACTAGGTAGAAACTTGGTGGTGAACGTGCTAATACGTGTTAACATGTTCGCTGCCGAGCCCCTGTGGTGAGCCCTTGGGACACGCGCTGCTGCACCGCCGGAGCTTCCACTAGGCGCTATACGTTGCTCTTTTGCTTTTTAATTTATAAGACTTATTCCTAATACTGTATTTAATGTAATGTAATTTGTATGTAAAAATATACAGGAAAAGACAATAAAAAAAAAAAAAAAAAAACAAGGAAAAGAATAGAAAAGAAATAACAAAAAAAAAGAAAGAGAAAGTAATAAAAGAAAACTCAAAATAAAACAAGAGAAAACAAAAAGAAAAAAAAAAAATTGCAAATATGAAAATGTCAATATGTGTTAAAAGTATAGTAAAAATTATAATTTCAGGTATTTAATAATATCATATAAGTATGGTTATTTAAGTAAATTGTAATGATAAAATTTAAATTAATTGAGAAAGTGGTGATAGTGGTGATAGTTGAGTAATTATTGATTGATTGTTTGAAAATGTATTAATGTAATTTATTATATTTAATCTTTTTATTTGTAGTGAAATTACAATTTTACTTTGTAAAATTATATAATTTCATCTAGACTTCAATTATTATATCAATTGTATTTATAACCTATAAAATAAATTATCTTATATAATATAATGGAATTGGCATTGTTTGGACATCAAACAATTGCACTAATGAAAATAAGTATGTATAACTATTGTATTGTATTCATAAGTATTGTAATTTGTTCTTTTCGATTTGTGATATGATTGTGTATTTTTGCGTGTATTTGTGTGTATGAGTGGTTGTGTGTGTGTGTGTGTGTGTGTGTGTTTGAACTTTGATTTTATTATTTCTAAAATGTTTTATCCCTTAGTAGGAACTTAAATGTTGTTGCAATTTAAAAAAAAAAAAAACCTAACCTAACCTAACAGGTTTTGGCTCCGCTTGTTTTTGCTACTACTCTGTTGGTGTCTGATTTCATAGTGTATTAAACTTTTTAAATAGAATATGATTGTATTAAGTATAAAATAATTGTTCAATGAAATTGTTATGATTAGCTGTATTTTTATTGTTTCCATTAATTTTATTTACATAAATTTTTGTAATGGTCATTATTTGTTGCGATAATGGTCCACTTTATCTTATTATCTGTATGTGTACTACTCTTACGCTGAGGATTATAATAATAATATTTTTTACAGATGTATTTGATAAATAATTATAACACATGGAAAAAGGAAAAAAAAAAAAGTATATATTTAAAAATAAATGATGAATGGGAAATATACATCAAAAAGATAAAAACATTAATTAAAAAAAAGAAAAAAAGTGAAAAAATATATTTATTTTATTAAAATATTTTTTTTTTAAATGTACCTATTATTGGCAAATAGTGATTAATATTTAATAAATATGATTTTATTGGTATGCCTAGTTATAAATAATTTTTTCTAATGTATATTCTTGATTATAAATTGTAATTGTCTGATCTTGTGTGTTTCTGTATATGTGTGTGTGTGTGATTATTGAAAGTAATAATACCATTTACTAGTAAAAAATCCTTGTATGATGTTAAAAATGATGTTGCATTTATAGCAACAGTTTTTTATGTATTTTAAGAGTAACCGCAAACTAGCGTACTTACAGATCTAGCGTACTTACAGATCCAGTGTTTTTAAATTTATTTTTTATGTAGAGCGGTTGAAATGAAAACTTATCTACAACTTCTAGTTGTAGATTTTTAAATAGAATTACCAACCGCACAAAAACTTCACCATCCTGTATCTCCGAAACGGATAGTCAAATTTTATGACAAGTCCAACCTCTAAATTTAATATTCCGCACGAACTCTCCCTTAACCGTTTTCCCCCTTTTATATACTCGTAAAATTCTTAATATTAGATTTTTTGTCTAAGAAAATTCACAATTTGTTAATTAGTTATATGTATAAACAGATTTTTTTAAAATTAATAGTTACCCCTCCCCCCTCACCCCCTCCTTTAGTAAAACCCCCCTCACTTCCTAATCTCAAGTAATATCCTGGCCAAATATTTTTTATCTTAAAGTTCCTATTTTTCTCCCCAGAAATTAATTTTGTATCTCCCTACCATATATCATCTCCCTACCTATATTCCCCGCTAATTAAATTCAGAAACTTATAACCCATATATCTCGAAAACAAGCCTTCTCAACCTGAGCACAACATCTAGCATCAAGGAAAGTCTAGCTTCCCCCGCCAGTAGCTCTGTTCACCCGCCAGTAGCACCGTGTTCGCGAGAGAACACGGACGTGTCTCCGCGCGCGACTTGATGCGAACGAACGTTATGTTTGTGTTTTGGAAATAGTCGTTTGTGTGTGATACTCGGAAGATTAAAGGCGAGTGAGCCTTAGCGAGGTGAGGTCTTGATGTTTTTAGGATGTGCTTTTCAGACTTGGAAGTTATTGGTGTAAACATATTTTTAGGTTTCAGAAGCTTTTTATACTTACAAATATTATTCTAGAATAAAAATACAGAACATTTACAAATGCATGCAGTTGATAGGTATTATATACTTAATTAATATTTTCTACGACGACATTTTTTTAACATTATTAAATATGAAATGAAAACTTTTTCAAACATTTAGTTATATATAACCATTACTTCATAGGAACTGATTTCTTTTGAAATATGTTTCCTGAACTTTAAAGGAAATTATTAAGACGTAAAAAATATAATTTTTAATAAATTCTCTAAATAAGTTACAAAAATCAAATCAACAAAAATTCTGCAGCTTCGTTTCGACTGTTCAGAAACTAAAACCAACTAAAAGCGCTTTTAGAGTCCGGGGGATAGAGTTCACGTGTCCACTACCGGTTAGAGTCCATGTGTCCACCACTACCGGTTAGAGTCCACGTGTCCACCACCGGTTAGAGTCCATGTGTCCACCACTACCGGTTAGAGTCCATGTGTCCACCACTACCGGTTAGAGTCCATGTGTCCACCACCGGTTAGAGTCCATGTGTCCACCACTACCGGTTAGAGTCCATGTGTCCACCAGTACCGGTTAAAGTCCATGTGCCCACCACTACCGGTTAGAGTCCATGTGTCCACCCACCACCGGTTAGAGTCCATGTGTCCACCACTACCGGTTAGAGTCCATGTGTCCACCACTACCGGTTAGAGTCCATGTGTCCGTCACCGCGCACCGGTTAGCTCACCGTCTATTGTCTGGTTTCAGCAAACATATTGTTATAAGATATAAAACATGGTTGTTATTGGACGGTTAAATCAAATCCCATTGGTCCACAGTTCAGCAAAAAGGTAAGCTGGGTATTACAAAAAAACACGCAAGCTAATTATAACGAAATTTATCGCAGTTTCCAAATGGAAACTAACATTTGTACCTCCGGGAATTAATTAGCAAAACAGCGTTGACAAACATTGCGAAACAGTAAATAACCTCAAATTTAGTTTTTCTGTTTAATTTGAAACTCTGTCTCGAGGTAGCAACTTATAATTGCAGTTTGGTACCTCAAGCTTACATTAATAAAGTGGTTTAATTATTGTTGAATTTTAAGTTTTCTGGACATAGGCCTCCCCCGATGGCCTATGTCCAGCAGTGGACTGCTATAAGCTGATGATGATGAATGATGTTAAGTATTCTGCAAATGGGTATAATTTGACTAATAACCTCAAAAACCAAAATGTTCTTTTCAGTTCATTAATGGGGGTCAGTATCTTTGTGCTAACTGCGGAGATGTATGATAAAATATATTTTATTATTCTCTATACTTAAAAAAATCTAAACAAGCATAATTATAATTTAAATCTCTAAAGATCTACTAAAAAAAAAACAATATTATTAAGTGAGAACGGAATTCAAGTAGAATCTGACGCTACCCAAATTGAATTCGTGACATGATTCGGTTTGAACTGAGCCGTGGCGGCGCGGCGTCCTTTCCGAGTAATGCAATCCCACCAAAACATAAATGTAAAAAAGGAGAGCCAAGTTCAATACAAAAATTAAGATTGGCTGTGGGCTTCCCCGCAAAAAGAACGGAGATATAAATGAGTGCCAAGTCAAATCTATGTAGGTTAGATTTGACTTGGCCAGTTTTCATTACATCAGTTATTTTATAAAGTTATTCAACGTTTTAATTCTGATAAAAACTGGCCAAGTCAAATCTAACCTACATAGATTTGACTTGGCACTCATTTATATCTCCGTTCTTTTTGCGGGGAAGCCCACAGCCAATCTTAATTTTTGTATTGAACTTGGCTCTCCTTTTTTACATTTATGTTTTGGTGGGATATCATTACTTTTTGTAAAGAAAACTAGGCAGGTATTGAGATTTAATGTTTTTTCTTGCAAAAATAAATGTTTTTTTTTTGTATGGGGACACCACTTGTAGGGGCTCGTCAAAGGTGTAAGACTTCAACTAGGGCTGGTCGGGAGTGATGATCAAGTAAAACAGCTCAGAACACTTAGTGTCGGTTTATTGTACCGAATACACACAACTACGCACTTATTACAAAGTCACTGCACTGTTCACTGTTTTCTTTCCTTTACTTTCCTTAACACTTGCTCACTTGGTCACTTGTAAAATAAAAACTAACTAAACTTGCAAACAAACTGGGCTTGTATACCTCCGCTGAGCTAAACTAGAAAAATCTACGATTTTCCGGGCCATACCTATCTCTTTATATATTCCAGAACATTTCTGATTTCCCTTTCTATCCTTTCTATTCGTTCGAAAACAGGTACATAGCTAGGTAGGTACATGTATACGGGCCGGTCCCTAATAACTACACTGTATTCTATGGCGCAATCGGAGACGTTAGTACCTACTATTGCTTATTCTATGCAATGCTTCGACATAGGTACATAACTAGGTAGGTATTATACGGGCCGGTCCCTAAAAACTCCACTGTATTCTATGGCGCAATCGGAGACGAAGTACTATTGCTTATTCTTTGCAATGCGAATCTATTTTTAATTTAAACCTTATTCCATTGACATAAGGTCGTCGTCGCTAACATCACTAATTTTTGACTTTTTTTTATTTTTTGATTTTTTCCTACGCTTGCACACAATTACCGAGCTGGATTCCAAATTTCATCCTTCTAGGTCATCTGGAAGTAGGTTAGATTTAGGTACTATATGTATGTCAGTCAGTCAGTGTGAATTTTAACGACTTTTTAACCTTCATATCTCTATAACCGTTTGAGCTAGCTTCATGAAATTTGGGCTTCTACATGTCCTTATGGATATAATTAAACAGACGTAGTTTTATGTGTTTACGTTAAAGAGGTTTTGAGTTATAGAAGGGTCAAAAGTGGCACCAAGTGGTTCGTGTAATGATACACTCGGCGCGTTCCTTTGCTTGAACTTGGCTTGAACACGCTGCCGCGTGTTCTGATATGCCAGCTTAGGAGATCGCTACATCTAGTACCGAGAGCACAATCCGAACCATGGTTGAACTTGATACAAATATAAGAAGCAGATGAATCATGCAGCCTTTGTCAATGTGGTTTTGACTTCGATTTCAAATTTGAAAAAGAAAAATAACTTAAAAATATTGTGTGTAAACGAAACGTTAATACAATATGTAAAATATCAAAATCGCTAAGAATGAAGCTGTCATACATAATATTATATTTGAATGTTATCTGAGCGGGTTCGGACGACAAATATATTCACATCGTCCAGTTTCTGATCGGATGCGTCCGTCAATAGGCGATCTGTTACGCTCTCTGAAGACGTTTAGCGGTTTCATTTGAAATACATATTGTGTGCTTTATGGGAAATGTAATATGACAGATCGAAACTCCGTCTGAAACGATGATGATCATGGGCAGGGGGTAGTTGTAATATTACACATATTTCCTGGCGGAGGTACGTTGCTTTGCTTACTAGCCAGTAAACATTCGGACCAAATCACGCAATACCTTATTGAAATCTAATAGAGCGAATCCCGCCTCCGCAATGTAATATAAGGACTTTGGGGAACCCAGACCCGGACAGACTCTTAAGGGCATTACTAACGCGTGGGGTCTGACCTCTTGGCGTGTTGTGTGCAGCCCTGTACGGTGAGGGCGCAGGTGACGCGGACATCGCGAATTTATGTTCTAATGTTCACAAGCAGTTTTTGTGAACATTAGATTGAGTTCGCTTGTAGCCGAGGAAGTGAGGAGGAGGGGAGGATGTGGCTTGTTCGCTTGTGGAACGTGGACTGATGGCGGATTTATAACGTGAAATGGAACGAATTGTATGTACATACCTATTTATGTAAATGCTGATATTGTTTTTCCGTTGTATTTATGAAGTTTTAGTTATTTACAGTTGTTTCACTATCTATTCATTGCAACCAAATACACACAAATAGTAATAGTAAATTAGTATTATGTATGTGTGTGTATGTACAAAAATATGTAATTTTTAGTATAAGTAGTTATAACATCGCCTTAGGGCTTAATAAAAAAACATGTAATGATGTTACTATGTCTCAATACATAAATAAATTAGAGTTGGTTCATGTTTATCTCGCCAACACAAGCCGTGAGCTAACTGAACAAGTTTTAAATTAGCAGACTCAATATTCGTCAATGAATATCCAAGAATGTAGACTAATTTCTATTCCATTCCATGCTTAAAACAGTCTACAGTATATAATGAGAGGACGGACGCAGCATGCTAATGAGGGTTCACCTTCTATTGCAGGTTCTTTGTCCGACTCCTTACTCAGACCTTGACCTTTACAGAGAAAGAAAAGGAGAACAATACACAGGAGTGTAAATGTCTATGGAACGTTCAGTTACTCGAAAAAAATAAATTATTGAGTGGTGGAAATATGAAGGTCCAGTTAATTACTGAATATCATTGTTTGCTGGACGCGGGCGGAGTCATTGCACACCTCCTCGTGCTGGCAGACTGGACAACCTGTTCCTCCACAAGCCTAGCCATGTACGCCATGGCTAGGCTTGTGTGGACGTGCCATAATGCTTGAGATATACGTACATATTATATAATATGTTTTCCGAGACTGTCCAAGCTATCTTGTGGTGCTACTCGCACAGCTGCTTTCAATACATTTTCTCTACTATAAAAAACCAAACAACAAATGGTGATCATTGTATGTCGATCATATCTACAGCTATGGAGCCTACAGCTTACAATGGTTTGATAGTCCTCTCCACGTTGGAGAACACCTGCTAAAAGTAATACACTTTGTAAGCTGGAATAAATAAACCTCGTCTAAAAGTGTCCGAGCTATTTCGTGCGATCACAAGAACATAATTCTAAAAAAGAAACAATGTTTTATAACACAGAATAAAAATATAACCTTAGTCTGCACGAAATTGGACCGAAAAATATTTAAAAGCGAACAAAACATAAATTCCGCGTGGCCCGTTGTGGTTCGTTTCTGATAAACGAAAACAAGCGACTTTAATCTCGTGGCTAATTCTATCGCAGAAAGCTAATCCTCCTAACTTTGTAAAAGAAAATACTTGTGAAAAGAAATAAGGAACGTAAATGTAAGTCAGCGCGTCGCATCTTGTTAGTTTGAATGAATACCGCGCGCGATGACGAACAGCTTCAATGAGCTTAGCAATGTGCCGGAAAATAAACAAATTGTGCACGACATAGTATTAAGATAGTATTATAACCTATAGCTTTGTATAAGATAGACAGATTAAGAAACAATAGCTATGTATGTATACCACTTTATGAATAAAATTTGCTCCTCAATGTGCATAACGGCGCGGGAACAAAGAAGTATTTATAAACCGACACATTTGTCGGACACGTGTTCAAGTAACGGACCGAAGCTTTGTACCTACGGTTGGCCACGTGTTCTCAAGTAACGGACCGAAGCTTTGTACAGTCAGTCGGCCACGCGTTCTCACAAGTAACGGATCGAAGCTTTGTACCTGCGCCGCACCTTTCAAGTTGTAAAGAAGTTTTTTCATTTCTCGCCCGCACCCTACCCAAGCAAGATACAGTCCACTACAATTAGGCAGGAGGAACACAAATCATCTGGAAAGTTTATAATTTCTGTAAAAGTCCTCTTGTTTTTCATTTATACTACTTTGCATGTACCTACCTACATTGCGAACAGTGGCATTGCATTAAAAAAGCTAAAGAAAAACGAGAGAATCTAGATAAGCTATACAAGGTGCACGAAACCTGATAGATTCATGAGATACAGCTTGGTGACAGACGGACAGATGAACGGACAGCGAAGTCTTAGGATAAGGTCCCTTTGGGTGCGGAACCCTAAAAATATCACAAGTTCATCCTCTCGGGGTCCGGAATCACTCCTATTCGGGTTAGAATACTTGTTATGGGACACCCTGTAGATTAGAATCGAGTAAAGAATACATTTATTTCGACGCATGTTCTTATAAATAGGTTTTAGCTACACTGGGTGATGATACTAGCCGTGTATTTTATAAGTCGTGGATAAATAAATAGATTCATATGTATGTATACTATACCTCTATTGCTCACCGTATTGCGTTTGATTCATAACTTGGCGTTATTAATAAAGAATTGTATTGTGTAAGTCCAAGTCAACGTTTATGAACTCTCACTACTTAAATTCAGAAGTTAAAAATATCATCAGCAAACAGCAAAAGAAAAAAACTTGACTTTTTCCATAATACAAAAGTTGAAAATAAAAAGTAATATTATCTCATTTGATTGTATAAATACACTGAGCAAAAAAGTTTGGAATGTTCCTAACGTTATTTGTTATGTTAACTGAATAAAACATTCCTGAATCCAAAGCCCGCCAGCCATCGCTCGAACTCTTTTAATTTGACCGGAACAAAAGGTTAGCCCTTTTGTCGAAGGTTTCAAAAGTTAATATTCGGAAACAACATTCTTTTGGTTGTTCTCCCAAGACACAGATGCTCAGACGTCGCGGCCTCTCGTCTCTCGCCTCGGGCAAACGCCGTGAAATATAACACCAATTTAAACTCCTTTATAAAGGCATTTCGAACGAAAGATCTGTGAATTGAATCATAAACTTTGACATTTTGATTTAAAAGATATATGTACGTGAGCCATAATGATTTCCTTCATTACGAGACGTATTTTCACACTCAAATAGTATATATCTCTTCGATTAAACATTTTTAATTAAAACCTTGCTCCGATTACAAAATCTTAGCTTCCTTAAAACAAAGACGGCGCGGCGCGGCGCGGCGGCGGCGCGGCGGCGGCGAGGACACTCGGCCATTCATTAAACCAATATTTAATTAAATAGCCGCACGAATGTTCAGTCTAAAGTTCGGAATGAACAACGTTGTAGCGCAGGCACAGCTCACAGAGCTGGCCCTTTTAGGAAAAGTTTCATTTAAGCGATTAAATAGATAACAAGCTTTACGTAAGTGTCCGCTCCATAGCAACAGGAAAACGTATTTTTGAATCTTCAATAACCTAAATAAGTCCCGTTACTCATCTAACTAATTGGTAACGGGCCCTAATTGGGCTGCAAATATCAATTCCAGAAATAGCTACAAAATGAAAACTCGTAATTATCTCGTTTACCTAACAATGTGCTTATTTCGGTCAAAACTGTTATATCAAGACAAAACGTGTATCGCATCCATTGCAGTCATTCAAACCAACGCACAAAGCTTTGTCCGCATCTGCACAATAAAAAGTAACGTCTAAAGGAACCAGCTGCATACAGCCATATTGTATCTCTTTACTTCTGAAGTAGCCTGCAACGGACCGGTATTGATGCTTAGCAATCTCGGATAATAATATTATTTTGTAGATTAGTGCAGCGCTACGCCGTAGCACCCATGCTACGGCGTAGAGCCCATGCTACGGCGTAGCATCCGTAGCGGTTTCGTAGCATTATGATGTGGAACAAGTGCTACGAGGGAGGATATTAGAATAAACAGTTTCTGTTGTACGAAAAATTAGTTTGACAAACTGCTTGGAAAATGTTTCAACAACCATTTTATGTTCCACATACGTACAATATTATATATTTGACACATGCGTCACCGAGCATCGTCCAAATATATGATTTTAAATGATGCACAATAAAGCAAGGACAGCTGGAAAAATAAATTATCTGTGTAAGTGATTTCAGTTCAAGGATTGTAACGTGATTAGTTTATACTATCTTATTTTGACATTGAATAACTCGTTCAATACTTTTGCAGTATTGAACGAGTTATTCAATGTTCGTGCGACAAAAGTTTTACCGATAGATTAGTACTACTTTTATTTAGTATTTATAACGCGCCTCCGGTTTATTGAATTTTTAATAAAATAAAATATTAATATAATATTAAAGGTACCGCAGTTTTGTACTATAGAGCAAAATGGTAACTCCGTAAACCTTATTGGCCAACTATAGTACTCATGACAAAGTTTCCGGCGCCATCATGAGTAAAATTATCCTATAAAGGTGATGAAATATCCGCTATAGAGCAAAAATGCTCTAATATGGCGTCGTTAACACTACTAAAGACCATTGACTATTGCAGTGATTTGTGGAACCACGATGTCACTAAATGGTTCTATTGTTGGATATTCATCACTGCTATAACGCAATATATAAAACGGTAATCAGGGAAACCTTATAAAGCAAATTAGATACGTAAAGGTGAATCAAACACTACTATAGAGTAATATTGCTCTGTACTGGCATATTTAAAACGTTTATAATACCTGTCTATAATGGTTCTATAAAATGGTGAAGTAAACCTTTACATCGACAGGTAATAGGATAATTTGGCTCTATAGCTTACAGAGCAAAAACGTTTCACCAAACGCTTCTATAGAACCCGTAGGTACGCTAAAAACCTTTATACGACGTTTACTCAACCTTTTAGTGATATAAACCTAAGTTATGGGTCCAAAATGTTACTTGGGTTATTTTCAGACAACAAAGGTCCATAGAAAACACATACACAACAGTAATAATGTTATTAATAATATTATTCGAGTGCTGAGTGCTGCAAATGCTTTGTGTGCATGTGCTTTGCTGACAACTTAGATAACGGAACGCGTTGTATGTTTTAATAACGTAAGTGAAAAGGAACAATCATTAAACTGAATACTTTGAAAACATTAATAATATCCCTTTGTTTTTCATCAACCCATCTATTGTTAGTGCAGATCTCAGTTCCCCCACTTGGAACTAGACTACGAGTATATACGGAACCCTCAATAAGATATCCCGACTCACTCCATTTCTATTCCCTTATAGATAAGCCTTGGAAGCAATTTCCTCGGGCGAGGCGAGCGGTTCGAGAACACGTTTAATAGAATGTCGCGGATAGAATGCTCTGAATAACCAAATACCGTGATTTATTCGCTTATAGGAATAACAAGTGCTTTGTATGTAACTTTGTCTACAATAATACCTGTTCATGTATTTCCACAAGGTATACGCTGATCGATGGTTATTAAAGCACCCCTCATTCTATAACATGACTCAGCTGTGGGATGCCAATAGGTATCGTAAAGACCTATCAGGTTGTAGGTAGTGAATGTAATGCAGACTGGATGCAGCACGGGCCACCCCGGAACACGAGACGCTGTCACTGTTAGCTGTCCGCGGGAGCACGGTCGCAACCTTGTCTCGGTAAACAATACGCTAATGTAATATTGTTTCCGTTTGTATTCTCGTTGGTTTAAGGTTATCAAAATGCCGATGGCCGAGATACCAACGACTGTAGAAGCGGTGTGAAGGGTTATTCATTCGAACCAACTTTACGGTGCAAACAATGCCAGCCACATACTAAGGGATTCATTCGACTGTGCTTGTAAATAAGTGTTATTAGTGTGATATAATTAAATCTGTATGAAAGTGTTTATGTTCAAGTTGCGTGTTGTAAGTACGCAGTAAAACCCATGCGTCGACTCCATACATTATTCTCTGCCCTCAATAAATGCAACATCCTGTAACGTGACCAACACGAGAAACATTTCACGAATCCAAAACGAAGCCACTCACTAATCAAATATTCGTTTGGGTCTGAATTCCCATTGTTCCTTGTTTCCTTGCGCCAGGATTTCTGGTCCCAAGTTGAATAGATCCGGCAAGCGAGAGTTGTTTGGGGGTTCGTATGGAATGTTTATTAATGTCGACATGTGATGGCGACTTAAAGTCGCGCGTCTCACTTCACGCTAACGACCACAGTGGTTGGTACAGCGCACAGGCTCGGCTCACACGGTTGGTATTTGGATGTTTGCAATGTATCACGTCACTGTAATCTATATATTTACTAAAGTACCACCGTCTATTTTGTTCCTTCATGTCCAGTCCATCCTAAGGTTGCCTGGAAGAGATCGCTCTCAGCGATAAGGCCGCCCTTTATAGTTCCTTTATTCTATTGTTTATTCCTGTATTGTTTTCTGTTTTGTGTGGAAGTGTAATAAAGTGTTTTCTATCTATCTATGCGATGTGCTGGCCAACAATGAACTCCACCGGACGCCTCATAACACATTACATGATTGAGAAGCTTTGTATCTGCCATGTTTCTGTTTAAAAACACCCTTTACTAGCATGATTCCCATCGACTCTCGATACCCATCCACTACCGACGAGCCGGTAAACAATTCACTCTATACCAGTTGACCGGTCGCTAGTTTTAAACTTGTTCGTTTCCGGCTCTAGATTAATTGGCTTTCAAAATTTAAACGATGTGTTTCCAATTTTTAAGCAAGTTTAAAAAATGTGATCAAGGTTTTGACTTTACAATGAATCTAGCTCCTGCCCGTGGTTCGACTTGCGCAGCGACCGTACTTTATATTTAAAAAGTAATTGCACGCAGGCATTCCTTTTACAAAATTTATTTTTCTATATTTCGGTCAAGTTTGATCAGACCTATTCAGCTGTTTTGAGATGAAAACTGTATTTATTAGTTTCTGTCCGTGGCTTCACTCAAGTTTCCCTGACATGATGTAGATACAACCTGAATCAAGGAATCAATCTTTGCCGTATTTTACTAAGATTTTTATTTTAAATAATAAAGTGATTTCTAAATAAGTTTACCAATGCTTGACTGACTGGCTGTTTCAGTAAAGCTTTAATCCAGTTCAAACAGATTGAAAATGCTTAAAAACTCTATAATAAAATGGAGGAGAAGCCTCGAATCGAATTCTCATTTAAGAGACTCGTGAGATTTTCTTTGAAGTTCATTTCTTTTAGTTTTAACATCATATCACAGCTAAATATTTTCCAACGTTTGAAAAACCTTTATCTGCTGCTTCAGTGCATTTATTCTATTTTTTGGCTGTTAGGGCATTCGAGGGCTCGAGATCAACCATTTCTATACCTTAGACTGAAACCGGCCGAACACATAGAGAGACATAGTGCGAGGAGTACCTACGTGTCTAAAAGCCTTATAAATATCTCAGGGTTCGGCCGAAACCTTTTAGAAATCAATTATTAAAGAGTTTCTCTTCCATCGTCTTACCGCTGTCTCCAAAATCGTGAAAATACGCGGAATAGGTGAATTATTGAAGAAGGCTTGCCTCAGTTCTATTGACGACAATCTTTATAGGTTTTAGTAGATTGTGGGTTTCTTATTGGTACTTTTGAGTTAGGTAGTTCTGTTCCAAGAAAACCTTTCGTCTTAGTCTTAAAGTAATGCTAATGGCATCCTTTTATACAAAATATACAAAGAATTTTTTTTGTATCTGTTAAATTTATATTCAATAACATTCAAGTAGCCTATCGATAACTTAAATAGCAATGACGTGGAAACGTGAAAATATATTTATTATATTATTTATTTAGTCCCAGGTCCAGGATTCTTATTATTTTACCTCTCAAAATATAAATCATTTTGATATTTAGTTTTGAGTAATCACAACTAAAATTCTTGACATAGGAGCCATTGTAAGCAGACAAACAAGTCTTGATGTGTTTTATTTGCTCGGATAGTCTTTAAGCCGTTAGTTATGGTCACTCTCAGTTGTAATATGGCTATTCTTTGCAAGTATAAACATCAGCCGCGTGGCGCGACCCCTGGCGAGTGACTCAATATGAGAAGATATTGTATTTTGCTATGACGCAGAGTGCTAATTGGGAATACACAGCGACCTCCCGTGTGCTGTGGCCTGCACAAGCGGGTTCGATTCTCGTACAGGGTTCTGAGCAACTACAAACATTGTTGGCCTAGTCTCGCTGAGAGCTGGGGAAATGTTTCAATCACTCCCATTAGCAGTTACGGCTTTCTAGTAGTCGTCGGTAGTTGTCAGGTAGTAGTTAGTCAGATCAACCCGCCAAGTAGAAGTAAAACCAGCAAATCGGTGCCAAGAGCCTTTCAAGAACAAACGCCTAGGAACACAGTCCACCAGTCTTTCACTAAGGAACGTGGAGGAGAACCCTGCCGTAGGAACGACGCAGTAGCAGCTAGGACCCCCACAATTGTTGGTAGTGGGCTAGTGTCTTGATTCAGGCAGTGGATGATGACAGGCAGGTACCTATATCTAAATCTGGAGAGTGATTCTCGGAATGCCGTGGGTTTTGTTCGCTTTTGTCAGTAGGTAGCATGGACTACACATGGACACGTAACACGGCTTCGTGCTTGTGTAATTATAAACCACGAAGGCTGTGAACAACATGCAGAAAACAATAAACAAAAGACTTTTCGACAGCAAGTTGTCGGATTTAAAGTTTGTATGTTTTTGTTTTTAATAAATCGGAATCGAAAACGCGTATTTAATGTTATTTTGAATTATTTTATGAACAATAAAATATCGTTGCCTGGACTAAACCAACCCGATAGCAGTGTGTTTAAGGTCGGTTCACCGAACTCACAAAGCAGACTCGAGTGGGCGGCAAAATAAATGCGGAACAAACCTCAGCTATTTCCCACTGCAAAATAATTTAAAAGCCAATAAATGATATTTGCAATTGTTCTCTTTGTTTGAAACAGACGGAGGCTTTATTGTCCGGGTATATCATCCTACACGTACTGCTAGGTTTACTTTCAGGACCAATACTTCGTTAACAAACAACACTATGTACAATGGAAGAATTGAACCAAATGAGAACTAATAAAAAATTACAATTGAATCAGTAGAGTCAAATACAGACTGCTGCAAACAATCTAGAGGTGGTTCAACTGATCAATAGCAATCGTAAGCAAAAATTACAATTGAATCAGTAGAGTCAAATACAGACTGCTGCAAACAATCTAGAGGTGGTTCAACTGATCAATAGCAATCGTAAGCAAAAATTACAATTGAATCAGTAGAGTCAAATACAGACTGCTGCAAACAATCTAGAGGTGGTTCAACTGATCAATAGCAATCGTAAGCAAAAATTACAATTGAATCAGTAGAGTCAAATACAGACTGCTGGAAACAATCTAGAGGTGGTTCAACTGATCAATAGCAATCGTAAGAAAAAATTACAATTGAATCAGTAGAGTCAAATACAGACTGCTGCAAACAATCTAGAGGTGGTTCAACGGATCAATAGCAATCGTAAGCAAAAATTACAATTGAATCAGTAGAGTCAAATACAGACTGCTGCAAACAATCTAGAGGTGGTTCAACTGATCAATAGCAATCGTAAGCGGATAATTATCTCATGATATTCATCATCAGCCTACATAAGTCACATAGACCTCCCCAATGAGCGCCATACCACCCTGTCGGCTTGCCGCATCCAGTATCTACCTGCAGTCTTTCGCAGGTCGTCACCCCACCTGGCCGGAGGGTGTCCTACACAACGTTTACCGAGTCGTGGTCTCATTAAAGGAGGCCTATATCCAGCAGTGGACTAATAGAGGCCGATGATTATGAGGATGATGAGTAGTAGTAAAGTGTAAAACTACTTTTTACCAATAAATAAGTAGAAAGCTTTGTTTTTCCATAAGGTTGTGAGTACGTACCGTACCAAGGTACCTCGTCTATATCCCAAAACTACCTTGGAGCTTTACATACATTTAATATGAAACTCACATGAAATACAAAAACAAAATCGATTTCATCATATTCAACTACATATCTCAACGTAACAAGATTTAGAAAATAACCGGGAACAATCCACGTCGTAACATTTAATGTGCGACACAGGATTCGAACCCGCTATACATAGATTACTATTGTTATTGCTCAGGTAATGGCGGATCGGGAAACGCGATTCGATATTTCTTTTTCTATACCACAAAGAAGAAGCCTTGTAGGCTGTTGGGAAATGTTGCCAGCTGGATGACCTGAGTTATTGCTGTGCTTAATACGATGGTAACACTTGACACCAGATGGCGTGGGGTCGTTCCTATAATGACGTACAGAAGCTCCACAGATTTACTTATTTCAGTCAACTGGTTTCACGTGAAAGGAAACGAGCCCTTCGTTTTACAAAACATAAATGGAGGTAGTCAGCTAACGCCGCGTTCGTTTTAAAACTAAAAAGATTATGAACAAACTCACTCCAAGTATAAACTACTCATCAAGCGTTTAAGACGCGTTGTTTGATGTATTCAACCTCAATCAACTACTTGGTACATTGTTTGTGTAAGCACAACATTATTAACAGTTAGTCACAAAGACCATTGCAGCTTTATTAGCAGCGTTGCCCAACAAAGCATTATTCCATAACTTGCAACAATAAATCTCTGCAAGGAATACATTGCATACAACTCGAGCTGAGTTTCATTTAGTTGAGGAGATATGAAATATCTTCGAAACTTGCGCCGTGACCTTTGTTTATTTATTTGCCGGCCTTGGTTCTATGCAGTGTTTACTTGACGCTTTTTACATACCTAGGATAGATACAGAAGCAAAGCTTTTTCGCAAATAACCTTATTATGACAGTCACAATACACGCAGCAATAAAATAGTTTAACAATTCATTCATTTACCATTCAAATTAAACAATGAAATAAATCCGTATTCCAATAAAGAGTAGGCAATTAGTTAAATAAATAATGTTCTAAAATAAATATCCAATAACAGCGGAACATGAAATCCCTTAAAGCAATTAGTGTAACAAATAAAGATTTATTTTCACTGTTCAATCATAGCTTAAGGTAAGCCATGAAACAGTTCAGGGATTAGCGACTCGGAGTGAATTCAACTGACGTTAATTACTAATAAAATAATGTATCAAATTCATTAAAATTATTTTTATTAAATATCAGAGATTTGTAATATTATCCGTATTTGACTTCATTATGTCGTAATAACAATCAATTGACAGCTCATTTATAAAAGTCTTATTTGTCTCGTTAAGTCTCGAGCGAGCGATTCATATAATTCGAATGTAGTCTCGTTCGATTCGATCCAAAATGACGGGTAAACATTAAGCCCCTAATTGTTTGAACAACGAATTAGAGGCTCAATCGAACATTTTCTTATTCAAATTCGACGTTCCTTTAGTCAATTAACCTTTCAGAATTTTACTAAGAACATGGCGGACATTTCATCCGATAGAGGGCAGGTAAATATTTATTTTAAGGTTGTTTAATACAGATTGTAATGGCCTCATTCTTATGACTCTAAAACCAACTTAGAGCCTTAATATCGAAGCACATTCCACATTACTGTTTACCACAAAATGTCGGACTACCAACAGAGGCTTTCTCTCAGTATTTCATCTAATTCATAGTCTTACCGTGCTCGTAGACAGGACTTAGACAAAAGCCGTGCAACCAAAGAGTTTTTAAATGATTTTATTGTGTCGTGTAAGAAAAATAAGTTAGTAGTTATACTGCAGCTACTGGCCACGAACGAGGCTTCGGAAGGCGCACACCGATTGACAATTTATCTATTTATTTAATATAATTTATATTATAATCTATTCTATACTAATATTATAAGAGGAAAGGTTTGATTTTTCGTTTGTTTGTACTGAATAGGCCCTGAAACTAGTAGGACCGATTTGAAAAATTCTTTCACTGTTGGCAAGCTACACTGTCCCACTTTGACTGCGATTTTTTCGACGGCTGCGACCTTTTTTTTAACCTAAAACCTAAAAAATTCGTGCTGCCGTTCTACACAGCGGTTGTGTTGCGCCGCACATGCGTTTCGTTCGATAAATATTACGGCTGTGCTGAGTCACACAGATCTGTATTTTCTCAGCCACTGCGCTAGTGTGGATTTACGCATATTAGTCATTTTTAGAAAACACATACCGTGTGATTTCAGCAATCAAAGTGTTAACATAGGCTATTTTAGAAATGTGAAATTCGAATTTAACGCTGGTGAAACCGCAAGGAATAGCTAAAATAAAATAATATTAGCTTGAATAAAATAATATCATTAGTTTCTTCGCACATCTGCTACATTGTAAGCAATTTGGGTTTACTCGTGGCAGGTCAACTACTGATACCGGTGTAGAGTTGGTATCGCATATTTTTGATGCTTGGGAGAAGTCGCAAGATGCTTTAGGCGTTTTTTGCGACTTGTCAAAAGCATTCGATTGCGTTCATCACGAAACATTAATCAGGAAACTACATCATTATGGAATTAGGGACAGCTCTTTGGATCTTCTTACATCTTACTTGAGTGATAGGATACAAGAGTCGACATTAATGGGAAACGATCTAAAGGGTCTGTTGTTACAATGGGTGTACCGCAGGGCTCTATCTTGGGTCCTTTCCTATTTTTAGTTTATATTAATGACCTGCCTCATCTTGTAAAGAATGATCATGAGATTGTATTGTTTGCTGATGATACTTCATTAATTTTTAAAATGAAACGACAAAACACAAATTTCGACGATGTAAATACTGCAATCTCAAAGGTAGTCCATTGGTTTAGTATTAATAATCTTTTGCTTAATGAAACCAAAACAAAATGTATAAGATTTATTCTACCTAATGTAAAACAAGTTAAGGCTGATATAAACGTAAAAGGAAAAACGTTAGAAATTGTAGACAATACCGTATTTTTAGGAATAACCTTAGATAGTAAACTTCAATGGGGCCCACACATAGATAAGCTATCGAAGAGACTTAGTTCTGCAGCATATGCAGTTAAAAAAATCCGTCACCTTACAGACGTTGATACTTCTAGACTTGTCTATTTCAGCTACTTCCATAGTATTATGTCTTATGGCTTACTACTGTGGGGGAACGCTGCAGATATAAACACTGTATTTGTGTTGCAGAAAAGGGCTGTTCGTGCGATCTATAATATGGGTCCCAGAGAATCCCTACGTGAAAAATTCAAAGAAATAAATATAATGACAGTACCATGTCAATATATTTATGAAAACTTGTTGTACACTCATAAAAATATCAATCGGTTCACTAAAAAAAGTGATATACATAATATAAATACTAGAAATAAGAATAAACTCGCTGTGCCCACAACTAGGCTACACAAGATAAATGTATCTTTTAAAGGGCAATGTATACGCTTCTACAACAAAACTCCAAATGAGTTGCAAAAATTATCAATAAACAAATTTAAAAAAATTGTGAAACATATTCTTTGTAAAAAAGCTTATTACAAAATATCAGATTACCTAGAAGATAAAAAAGCTTGGAACGAGTTTTGCTCCAACTCAAAATCTACCAACTTACATATAAGCAAATCAAATGTACTAGACACATAAGTTATTTATGAACATACTAGTGGTTTCTTCTCACTTCTTCCACTGGTGGACAAAAAATTGAAGTGAACTATAGAACTATAAAAAAATTTAATTGATAATAATGAATAGTATAAATATGACCTGTCTAAGTGCTTATTTGTAAGCTTAAAGAAATAAAAACTTTTCATTTTCATTTTTCATTTACAAACAATAGAATAAATATAATATTAACGTGTAGTGTGGCCCTTAGATGATTAAATCATGATCTAAGGCCGCGATACACTTCACCTTGCTTGTGTTGTTCGACCTCAACCTTTTAACCTGATATTCCAACATAATGTTAATATGTAATTTAACCTGATATTCCAATATATGTTTTCTTCTCTCGATATATTTATTTGACGTTGAATTGTCTGATTTTTGCGATATTGCGTACTGTAAAGGATATTATATTTAGTTAATACGATAGTTTATAGAAATAGACTGGCCCATAAAATATAAACTCAAACCCAATTCACTTTATTGTCCAAGAAGAAGTAAGTAAGTAGGTCCGAATGCTACCTTCCCACGTCTAATCCGAATAAGGTTCTCGTTGCCATGGAGATAACAATGTACCTCGGTAAGGACTATTTTATAAAACTGGACATTTTACAAAACTGGAATTCTAAGTGTCGATGAGACTAGAACATAAAGCCCAGAATATTGATCAACACTACACAAAACTTTTTTTTATTTAGCCTGTTTCGTCCCACTGCTGGGCAAAGGCCTCCCCCAAATCTTTCCACTCAGTGCGGTCACGTGCGATTTCCCACCAATCTCCGAGGAAGGCGTTAAGGTCGTCTCGCCAGCGCTTTCTTGGCCGACCTCAAAACTTATGGTTCATTAATACACACCCGGGGTTCAAACCCACACTTTTCTATTTTAGTGTTATTCTTACAACCAATACAAACATCCAGACGTGCTTCCCCGACAATATGCTTTCCTAAAAGCGACCAATATGTCCCAAAGCTATAATTCCATTCGCCCCGTCCAGTAATCGCCCACCTGCCCATAACTGCCCTACACAGGGTAAAATGTCCTGTAAATGGCTATCCTCTGCGTTAAACCAAACGATTTACGATAAAGCTAACTTATATTTGGGATTCCCTCGGGCGAGAGAGAGAGAGAGAGAGAGCTCCCATGAGTGGGACGCAGTGCTTGCGGATTAGTTCTCGTTAAATATTAATAAAATGTTGCTTTTTCACTTTGTCGCTCAACAAGCGATTTATCGCTTGTTTCATTAACTATTATTTTTTAAGATAGGTAACGGTAGGACAAATAAAAAAAAACGTTCATAAAGCTACGTTTTTGTACTCGTAGACTACGACAGCACACGACGCAAACTTAAATTAAAATATTTTACTAATAGAATCGACTTTTCTCAGTCCCGCGCTGTGTACTGAAAACATTAGGTAAAGGCTATGTTTTATGTATGTATATAATATATAACTTATAATTGCTTCATCCAATCCATGGACCGCATGCGTT
Organism: Eupithecia dodoneata; assembly: GCA_947044415.1. Classification (NCBI taxonomy): domain Eukaryota; kingdom Metazoa; phylum Arthropoda; class Insecta; order Lepidoptera; family Geometridae; genus Eupithecia; species Eupithecia dodoneata. The sequence continues at coordinate 6,699,032 of OX345682.1, read as the reverse complement.
TGGCCCGCGTGATAGAAAAAACGAATTATTTGAAATTATAGGTAGGGGCCCGTATGCGGACCAGATCCGCACGCCGGGTGGAAACCCGCATGACAGAAAATGAACCCTTATAGTTGTACTACTTGATAATTGTATTGATATTAGCCACAGATAATTTAATCGAGGTTTTGGGGTTTTGGTGTTTATTGTGAGGGATTAGGGTTTAATTGAGTTTAAATGTGATTAAGCTTTAGGTAGATATAGACATAAGCTGGGTTTCGTTCATTAGTAACCACTGGACCGATTCGGCTGAAATTGATGAATTAGGTTAAATAAATGAAAGCTACATCAAGTTGTTTGTAACAACATCTGGATGGGCTACAAAATGTTGAGCCCGATATTCATTCAACTTTCTCCCTAACTCGATCTCACACAAACATCTAGTTTTTATTTAAAAAGGACATTTCTCTTCGTTTTACCAAACATCACGCTCTTGCCCTTTCCCCACTTCAGTACACGGTCGAGAACAGGTTTTTTTCTTTCTTATGAACCAAAAAAATTAAATATCTTTAGATTTTGAAACTATCATGGTTATTAACACTGAAGTCACTTATAACGGGATATTTACCATGCACACTGTGCCGAAACAATGGAAAACTAAAAAAATCACACAGGATTCAATTTGTTCAAGAGCACGGCGAGATGCAGACTATAATAAGAACAATAAAGAATGCACAGCGACAACGCATTCTCGGGTCAGAGCGTATTGAATACTGTCCCATCAATATTTCAATTTATGATAGCGCAGCGGTGGCTCGCTTTAGGTGTATATTGCAATATTTCTGTTGTTTCTAGAAGATATCGAAAATCGAAGGAAGATGAAATGATCAATTTTTTATCGTAGCTCCCAGTTGCTGAGTTTTACTGGGCTTTGGAAATTTAACAGTCTAACTGCAGTGCATTGTATAACAAGTGACGACCTCCGCGTATATCGGCAGAAGGCTAGACCCGGAGCTAGAAAGATTTCTATTGCGGTGTGAGGGCGTATAACGCCAGCTTACAAATGTATTATAACAACATCTACCATAGACTACAAACCGATTCATATTGGCTGTAAGCGGGACGTCACAACTAAAACTTAAGGCACAGCTACAAAATGTACGTACCTACGTGTATCTTGATTCCCTACAGCGACAACATCTGACATCAACTCTGTGTGTCCGTTTGTATCTTAAAATGTGTGTAGCATTTGTTAATATGAATATTGTTTTACTGCAAAATATAGAGAAGTCTGTAAGAACATAACATCCAGCACCGCTACCGTACATCACAAAATAAGCATAAACAAAATGGGGCCGATTGGATCGTAAATGTGAACAGTCACTTTAATGCGTGGACGGATCAAACCGTGCTTTATTAAGTATGTTTTGTAAAACGACATTTCGAATTGAATTTCGAATGACGTTAGTAATGAATTTCAAAACACCTTGTTTTCGATACGCCTGAATCCCAAAAAACCTTTTCCCATACGTCCTGAAAGCCAAAATGACTGAATACTGTCCGAAAAGTGGAATGATACGTTCAAAACTATAGGTAATGCTTTACACTATAGCCTGCCACTATAACCGCTATTAATACTTAGAGCCGAACATGACATAATATGTAAGCACCAGCATCCTATCACTGAGCTCACAAATCAAACCAGCCCAAAGCAGAGCCCGTCAAGTGTCGCGTGCTAATTCAAATAAGAACTTGGAGTCGAAGCAACTCCCGCAGTAATTCCAAAAGTTTCGGATATTCCCGAACTTTGGGTACAGTTGGCTTCGAAATATGCCAATTAGGTACTTATTGTTCCATTTCTAAAGTAATAAACGAAGCAGGTAGGCAATGGCTATGAAGATATTTATGTGTCCCTTCTAGCCAAGGGGACACCGCTGCGCCGCCCGCGCCGTGCACCGACCGACGTCAGCTGACACCCTGCTTGCATGACTATGGACCGTAGAATAAGTTAAGAATGTAAATAAGATTTTATTCCGTGATTTTGGTCCATTATGCCACCCTGCTTTCATTAGGGCCCTACTAACTAGGTATTTTAATATTGTCGTACTTCATAAACATTACGTTCAACTTCCAGGAAAATATAAGCCTTATGAAAAGCTTTGCAAATATCTCGGGCTTGAGACAGACATACACTTTTACGAGTACATTCGATTTTGTGAAAAATATATGAAATTAAAAATTGTGCCGGAGGTTATGTTTTTTTTTGCTACAGAATTTTTATTATTTCCTTGTAGCAAGGAAATGAATTTGCTACTAAACGTGAGAAAGGCTAGAGCTGCACGGCACAGAGTAGGTAATATGAGTATAGCTGAAGGGGATGTGGTAGTGTGAGGAGTAATGTGGACCAGTGAAGTGGACTCCAACTCTTAATGTATAGTCATGTCACCTTCTCATCATCTCTGTGTATATGTGTGAGTGATGTGACCTTATTTCAAGTTGTCGACTGTTTGTGTTGGTTTTTATTTTATACAAAGATATTTTTTACTAGTCACCCTTAGCAGTTCTTAGCTCAGAATGAGTCGATAGAACAAAACAATTTTGTACAAAAGCTTTGTACATTTTGGGAAAAGTATTTTCCGTTTCATGTAGCTTTTTACACCTGAAGATTTATGATAATATCCGCCGAGATGTTGGGATATTTCAATAGCAGAACTGGTGGAAATGCGATATTAAATTTAAATTTATTTTTACACATGTTGATGAAAATGATATAAAAAAAGCCTTTAAACTTTTAAATATTAAAAAAACTGCAGATCTCTGGGGCATTTCCGTTAAAATTATTAAACCTTTAATTGATACGATTGCACCAGATCTAGCTTTTATATTTAATGAATCCATTGATTGTGGCATATTTCCTGATCTAATGAAACATAGTAAAATAATCCCATTGTTTAAATCGGGTATTAGGTCTGACCCCACTAACTTTAGACCAATATCAGTACTGCCTACATTCAGTAAAGTTTTTGAACTGGTTTTACACCAATTGCTTAGACATTTTAATGGCAATGACCTGCTACACTGTAAGCAATTTGGGTTTACTCGTGGCAGGTCAACTACTGATGCCGGTGTAGAGTTGGTATCGCATATTTTTGATGCTTGGGAGAAGTCGCAAGATGCTTTCGGCGTTTTTTGTGACTTGTCAAAAGCATTCGATTGCGTTCATCACGAAACATTAATCAGGAAACTACATCATTATGGAATAAGGGACAGCTCTTTGGATCTTCTTACATCTTACTTGAGTGATAGGATACAAAGAGTTGACATTAATGGGAAACGATCTAAAGGGTCTGTGGTTTCAATGGGTGTACCGCAAGGCTCTATCTTGGGTCCTTTCCTATTTTTAGTTTATATTAACGACCTGCCTCATCTTGTAAAGAATGATCATGAGATTGTATTGTTTGCTGATGATACTTCATTAATTTTTAAAATGAATCGACAAAAAACAAATTTCGACGATGTAAATACTGCAATCTCAAAAGTAGTCCATTGGTTTAGTATCAATAATCTTTTGCTTAATGAAACAAAAACAAAATGTATAAGATTTATTCTACCTAATGTAAAACAAGTTAAGGCTGATGTAAACGTAAAAGGAGAAACGGTAGAAATTGTAGACAATACCGTATTCTTAGGAATAACCTTAGATAGTAAACTTCAATGGGGCCCACACATAGATAAGCTATCGAAGAGACTTAGTTCTGCAGTATATGCAGTTAAAAAAATCCGTCACCTTACAGACGTTGATACTTCTAGACTAGTCTATTTCAGCTACTTCCATAGTATTATGTCTTATGGCATACTATTGTGGGGGAACGCTGCAGATATAAACACCGTTTTTGTGTTGCAGAAGAGGGCTGTTCGTGCGATCTATAATATGGGTCCCAGAGAATCCCTACGTAATAAATTCAAAGAAATAAACATAATGACAGTACCATGTCAATATATTTATGAAAACTTGTTGTACACTCATAAAAACATCGATCGATTCAATAAAAAAAGCGATATACATAATGTAAATACTAGAAATAAGAATAAACTCGCTGTTCCCACAACTAGACTACATAAGATAAGTGCATCTTTTAAAGGGCAATGTATACGCTTCTACAACAAAACTCCAAGTGAGTTGCAAAAATTATCAATAAATAAATTTAAAAAAATTGTGAAGCATATTCTTTGTAAAAAGGCTTATTACAAAATATCAGATTATCTAGAAGATAAAAAAGCTTGGAACGAGTTTTGCTCCAACTCAAAATCTAACAACTTACAGATAAGCAAATCTATGTACTAGACACATAAGTTATGAACATACTGGTGGTTTCTTCTCACTTCTTCCACTGGTGGACAAAAAATTGAAGTGAACATCAATATAATAATGAATAGTATAAAATATGACTTGTCTAAGTGCTTATTTGTAAGCCTAAGGAAATAAACTTTCATTTCATTTCATTTCATTTCATTTCCACTAGTACATAATTTCCACTCTGTGCTAAGTCCAACATCTTGCTGGCGGATATTTGTGAAAATCTTCAGATGTGAAAAGTTTGACAAGACGGAAATAGTTCGTGAAATTTGAAATTCTTCAAAAGATTCAGCACTGAGCTGAACCTTTGCTGACAATGTCTATATTTATGTTGAAAAGATTTACCTAAGTATGCCCATTATCAAACATTTTTGCAGAAGATTTACTTTTAAAAGTATATTATCGAGGCCCAAGGTTGGCAAAAACATATTGTTTCATTAATAAGTTATGCTCATTGTTCTGAAAAGAAATCTCAAGTTCCTCAAAGAATCTGTTTTATAAACAATATAATTATTGATAAGCCTATTTCCTATGAATCAATAACGACGGAGCGTATCAAGACAAACGCTTGCGGCAACCGATTCATAGCGCTGCATCCCACAGCCCGCAGCCGGTTGTCAGCCGCTACTCACGCTATCATACTTTGTATAATTCATAATTCAGGTACGCATTTTTTAGTCCAACTGTCTAGCACTAAATGATGATACTGATGACGTCACACCAATACCTACCTATTACTACAAAGTGAAGTTTTTTATTTATTGTTTCAGGTAATGCTCCTTTAATTCATCAAAATCTAAAGCTATTCAATTACAAAGAGGTAAATCTGAACATCACCAAAATGATCGTTTGATTGATAATATTGAAGAATCAGGTACTCGTAGTGTCCAGTACAAAGTAGTGCACCATGAAATAAGAATGATGCCCTAGTCACCGGCCGCTTGACCGTAGGTTCGTTGTCGGTCATCTACCGTTTTTATTATTCATATTTTTTACTGTAGAATAATTTCATATTTTTTTATTGTTTTTGCTATAGTGAAAAATGTATTTTATAACAAGAATTTAAATAAATGATGTGAAATAATAAATAACGTAATAATATTTATTAATCAATAGTGAATAGTTGTTGATGACATTATTCGCAGCACGATATACATTATAAGGACAATTACAAAGGTAAAACGTCCGCTAGCGACTCCCGGCTTCAATAGGCGCTTCAAATTCAGCGTTACCTTTGGATGAGGTGAGGTGGTGCTGCTGTTTAATTCGCAGTAATACAGACAGTTAAGTAAATGTAACCACATTTACTTAACTGTCTGTATTACTTATTTTGTAATGAATCGCGTGATCAGTGCGTTTATCAGATTATGATTTTCTCTTACACAATATCAACATGACTGAACTAAGCTGGAAGGCTGGAAAAGTATAACGATTCCAACTTCGTACTAGTTAGTATTCTCAACAGTCAGTGTGTCGTAACCTACGTAGCCGTGCTACGTACTACGACACTGTCGTACCATACTAAAGATATGAACGCGCACGCGCTCGTCTACAATCACCTTGCACAGTTGTGATGACTTCCTAAATAGGTCTCTTCAGTTGTAAGAACATTGTACGGAGTGTATGGCTGTTCTATCATATTATCTTCTATATACATAATATGATGTATATAAAAATCTCTTTCTGTTCGTTAGTGTTCCTAAAAATCGAGATCGGCTCGGCTGGGCCAATTTAGCTAATTTTGGGTTTGAAATGTTTGTCGTTGTGAAGTTCTTCAATAAAAACTAGAATTTTAGAGAAACCACTGTAAAAGAGTCATACCGGTGTTATTAATTGTTCACTTTATTGCACACGAGTAGATAATAACTGTGTAGTACTTGCCCAAAGGCTCACGGGACACGACCGAGCCGCGCTCAGCATTTGTTGTGTTTGTTGGAACCCTTTGAATTCTATTGTTACTTATAAATCCCTCAATGAAAGGTAACTTTAATTAAATCGGATGACCTCCATTTAAACTGATCAAATTGTTATGAAATTGAAGAATTGGTATTCGCATTACAAACACTATATTTATAAATAAAAATAAAGCATTTGCGAATACAAATTCAATGTATGATAAACTAGCTGCGCCGTTCGCGGCTTCGTGCACATGAACATCTATGCGTCCGGTAGTTTTGTTTCTCTTGGATCCCTCTATGAATTTTTTTTTTTTTTTTTTTTTTTTTTTAAAGTAAAAAGTCTTTATTTTGAAACATACTTAGGTGCTAGAACAAAAATATGAAGCGATGCGACCTGCAGAAGTAAAATACTGTGTCGCAGGTCGCAACGCCCACCTCCGGGAATTATAGTTGCAATGTGTTTCAGTTCAACAAAGTGAAGGTACATACATAACAGATTTATTGATATAGTTAAAATTAAGTTTAAGTGCTATATTAAAGTTACATAAGCTATATAATAAAAAAAAGAGAAGTTTTAAAGGTGCAAAAAAAAGGGAATTACGGAATGAATTATGGAACATTATAAGAAATCAAAGAAAACAAAGACTGTAACTCTGTGTGCGTGTGTGTTTGGTGTCTGTGCATTTGGAGTTCCTGAGGACACCGGTCTCTTAAGAGTCCGGGCAACAGGAGCTACCAGGATGGATGTGTTTGTATGTGTGTGTGTAGTGGTTTGGAGTGTGTGTTTGTGAGGTTGGTGCTCCTGAGAACACCGGTCTCTTGAGAGTCCGGGCAACAGGAGCTACCAGGATAGATGTGTTTGTATGTGTATGTGTTTGTGGTTTGGAGTGTGTGTTTGTGGGGTTGGTGCTCCTGAGAACACCGGTCTCTTAAGAGTCCGGGCAACAGGAGCTATCAGGATGGATGTGTTTGTATGTGTGTGTGTTTTTGGTGTGGACTGTGTGTTTGTGGTTTGGACTGTGTGTTTGTGGGGTTGGTGCTCCTGAGAACACCGGTCTCTTGAGAGTCCGGGCAACAGGAGCGACCACTTTGTTAGTGTGTGTAATGGAATGTATTTAACTTACCTAAGAGTGGTTAGTAGGTCCTCTGTTTGAGCGTAGGAGAGTGATAGGAGCCAGGATGCAGTTACCAGCTTGCACTTGTAGAGGGTGAGCGGGTAGATCTCTATTATTCGATTTATTTTATTATAAAGTGGACCGCTTAGATAGTGATAGAGCCTAGAAACGGCACCGGTTCCCCGTGACTCCGTTGCACATACTCTATCGTAACGGCGCTTTGTAGAGCTAAGATTAGGATCAAATACCAGCTTCGAGTGCCTGCGCAGGACCAGAGCTAGAACGAAAAGCTGCCTTACCGTAAGTACTCCACAAAGAGTATAAAGGCTGTCTGTAGAGAAACGACGTGGCTTTGAGCACATAACCTTCAGAACAACTCTCTGAGCACGCTCTACCCTTAATAGCTGAGTCTTTATGGCTCCACCCCATACGCAAATTCCATAGGATATAATAGATTGTGCCAGAGCAAAATAAACCATCTTAAGACAACCTGGATCGGCAGAACCTCTTAGTTTTTTAAAAATAAAAATTAATTTCCTAACTCTGGAGACTGTAGATTCAATATGGGGCTTCCAAGAAAGATAAGAGTCTAAGTAAATACCTAGGTATTTTAAGCTAGGTGTACGAATAATAGACGGACAGGAACATACACTGTTTTCTCTATCTAGACAATTGTGTGCTTGTAAACAGAACGATGATGAAGGTTGAGTACGAGGGGAAAGAGAGAAAGTTACAAATTTAGTTTTGGTTGAATTTAAAGAAAGTGAATTTAGGGATAACCACTTGGTAATCAGAAATAACGCAACTTCTGCAGATGCTTTAGTGTCATCCCAAGTCCTACCACTCACAATAAGCGCAGTGTCGTCAGCATATGTTATTATACTACAATTGGGAGAAGAGATTTGGCATAGTTCGTTTATATAGACTAGGAAAAGTGTAGGTCCAAGGACACTACCTTGTGGTATGCCATAGTTTATGTCCTCTTCGGTGCTAGTCGTACTATTTATAAAGACAATCTGTTTACGTTCGGACAGATAACTATTGAAGAGTTTTTTGACATCTCCACGGACTCCAATATCTTCAAGTTTAGTAAGCAAGATGGGAATAGATACTGTATCAAAAGCTTTACTTAAATCGAGGAATATACCTATTGTTTTGAGATTTTTATTAAGATTAATAGCAACTTTAGAGGTTAAGGATATAACAGCATCTTCTGTGGATTTACCACTTCTGAATCCATATTGGTTTTCAGACAGAATGTTCCTTTTATTGAGAAAGTCGATCAGCCTAACGTTGACAATTTTTTCAAGGATTTTAGAGAAGACAGTGAGAACAGAGATCGGTCTATAGTTATTAAGATCGTCTTTAGCACCTACTTACAATTACAATTAAGCTTATACTTACTCCTATAAAATTCTAGTCGTTTTTTAAACATAAGGAGATGTTTCATTTATCCAGATTAGACTAAAAGACTTTAAAGAATGGAACTCCTAAGTGCTAAGATGTTCCCTCATCCATCACTCGGCCCTGGAACAGAACTACCTCCCTAACTTGCAGAGATCCTAGAGAGCTGATATTTTTCTTCGTTAAAAGCTTGCCTCCACTTGCTTGACGAATTGTCAGTCTCAAGTTTGAGAGGGCTGAGTCTAGGCTAAATGTTCAGTAGCTAGGTTACGGTACGGACACTAGGTTCAAACAGGTTCCTACAACCAAGACGGTGTTCATACAGCGTGCTAGGCGTAACTCCACTTCATCCGTGCTCATAATACATATATTGCAAGCTTTGTTGTTCTACGTGACGCTTTGTATTTCACACAGCATCCTCAAAGAAATTTAATAATTTCCCAAACATTTTTTGTCTTTGACAGGACTTGAAAAAAGAAACTAACCAATTGCGCCATGAGGTCAAGTAAGATAGGAGCAACCTTGTGTTTGTAGTTTTTATTCACGCAATCGATTGTACGTGTCCATATTATTTCATGTCCGGTGTTTTCTGTTCAATCTTGTATTATGTCAGCCAACATCTGGTACCCACAATGCAAAACCTGATTCTGCTATTTGACAATGTTTAGCATTATTATTTATTGAAGGGTGGCATGTTCCAATAATTCAACGAAACTTCATTAAATGATATGAAAAAAGTATTTTCAGACTGATCTAGCCGTTTCATACCAGGTTATATCTCTAGCGAGGCAACTCGCAGCGGGCCCTTGAAGAGCAGTCATTAACTAATGAAACTGTAAAACAGCCGAGTGACGAACTACTGTAACATTTCATTTGAAGTGTTCTCTGAAGACGTATGCTTCAGCCATTTTGAAGTAGCGAGTTAGGTTTCTTAGAGAGTAATTTGAAGAAAGGTTTACAAGCAATTTAAAATCTGGCAAAAAACCGTGACTTATGAATGTTTGAATCCAACAGTAATCAGTGTTTGCCCTGGATGCACGCACGTACAGTGCATGTAAACAAACATCATCTGATAGGACTTACCAGCGCACATTGTAGACGGAGCACTAAATACAAATGATTTAGTGAGTCCCGTACAGTTGTACAGCTACGAGTAGCAACTCCACCGTCCGCTAACTACAACTACCAGCTAACTAGATCTCCCGCTGTGCATCGCAAAGTTGGACCGTGCTAGTCAATAACTACATAAAATATGCGAATTACAGCTCTGTGGTGGGACTAGGGCTCTGACTGTGCTGTGGGCACTAGACTTCTCCTAAATTTGCAAGCAAAAACACTTTTCATTTCACAAGTTGATTCAACTTTAATATTACCAAATTTTAAAAAACGGGTTCTGGTAATGGGAGTATATATTCTAATTCAACTGTGGTACGTGTCTCAGTCTAATAGAAAATTATAACATCCACTATTTCAGTCCATTTAGCGAAATTGTTTATATCTCTGACGGACCACGCTAGTTATTGCACGCGCAAAGGACTGACAGTCGCTTTCAAATGTAAAACGGTTGTGTGTACAACATTACGTGGGCAGCGCAGAGTATTTGCATTTAGTTTTGATACTTAATGTTACGTGATGGATGCTTTCCGGATATGAGTTATTGAGAGGTTTGTTTTGGCAAATGTACAGTTCATTAAAAGCTTTATGCATCAGACGATGTAGAAATACAAATTATAACAGGAATCTTTTGGAATCCCTTTCAAATTCCTTGTTCCCATGCGGAAATTGACACAAGTAGCAGGCAACACTTATCAGTACGAGTGGACTGCGCGTTAGGATACAGTTGAGAGAGCGATGAGATTGGTACCAGATCTAGACGAGACCTTTACATTATCCCGACTGTCTCAGGCGCTGCGCGGAATGTGTTCGTTTTTGCGGATATTTTCACGGTTTACTGTAAATAGAGTTACAGTGTGTCCGCCGCGCCCCGCGCCCCGCGCCCCTCGCCCCGCGCCCTGCAGTAAACACAAGTATTTCGCTGGCTTTGTAATAAAAACTTATACGTTCATTAGTGTGCGTTATTTCGCTGAATTTCTATTTCCGATAATTTTTGCTCATAAATTTGGAAGAATAAGATTAGGCCGTGAATTTTTGTGAATGTAGTTGTTATTAGTAAAAATGCAACGTGAGGAAATGTCCATGTTATTGGCCGACGACGCCGCGACGTCTAAAATTTGAGCATATATTATTTGAGAGGTCTTTTAACATATTTTCCACTCATTGCCGACATACATTTTTAATGAAGTAATTTCCAACATTGTGTCTGTAAATGTAACGTTATCAAAACGTTGGCTGGTAAATGGCTAGCATTTGGACTGGATATCTCTTCTTTAATTATTAAACTTACTTAATTTCAACATAAAGTACATCATTATGTATATCAATATCTATTTCGAGCACCATTCTGAAACCTACAGCCTTCTAATTAAAGCCTTTCGCAATAGTTCTGCCCCTGTACTGGGTTGAAGGGTGATATGTACGTAACGCTTATGACGTCCACAAAATTAAGATCATTTGGGGCTGAGGCGTCCAGAAAACGATGAACTAAAAGTAGACAAATGTATTTTCTTTCGGAATTTTTCTAAGTCTATTCTAAATAACCTTTTTTATGTTTAACAATTCACACAGCATCATTTAGCCCCAGCTGCTCATTAGGGAAGGCCTATGTCCAGAAATGCACTAACATAGGCTGATGATGATGATGATATTCTCTATTCCATATTGTTCCATTCGTTAAATATATTGCGAGCCGTCAACGCCCGCGGCGAATGGCTCGAATCCGATTGATTTCGAGATTGCTAATCTAATGGAGTTGCCTATTGCTCTTTACTAGGTACCATCGTATCTATTGGGAAAATAAACTTTTACATCGTGGTGTAGTGTAGAGGTTTCGTACTTGTTTTTATACAGACGTAGATAAATAACTGAGAAACATTATGTAGTGAACAAGTTCCTAGTCCTCACACGTAATGACTAGATCTTGATATATTCCAATGCAGAAGTTACTCGGCAGTGAGTGTGATTAAACGGCTGGACAAATCTTAATAAAATGTGTAAAGCAGATAGATTTAACTCTGAGGAAGGACAAAAGATAATTCATGCTGAGACAGAGACCGATACCTACCGAATGAAGCGCACCGACACGGATGCGCTCGGTATTAAGTAGTAGTAGTAGTTGTAAGTAAGTACTTTTGTATTTATTCAAAGTACTTCGGGCGCTTCACCAAGTACTTCGGGCGCTTCACCTGGGTGCGCTACGAGGAATGTCTCTTTTTATGACTCAATTGCAATAATACTTTTATTTTAAATCATGTTTGTTTTGTTTTTGTTGATTGAGTTGCAAATAAAATATTCTCAGCCTCATTCATATTCTTAATCTCATTTCTAGGAAAATTAATTTGTATCCAAGAGGAAAGTTTGCAATCTTTTCTTACTTGTTATATTATAACAAAACACATCTTTAAAAGATCAAGACTGCAAGATACATTCTCCTCTCAACAGCTAGACAGAGTTACAAACAAAAGCAAAGTAGCAATGAACGTCAAAAATGGATACAGCCATCGAGTGGGACATGAAGGTTAGGGAAATTGGGTGTACGTTACGGCGTAGACAATCCCCTTTGAAGGCAACTCGATACCGCGGACATGAGAAATAGCGAGCATTTCCCAGCGCTCCTTTGTGAGGGCCAGGAAACGGATGTCGCGATACGGGGATAACTCGAAGCTCCTTCTTGCAAAGAGTTGTATAATCTATCTGGGAGCGAGATGCAACGGCGCAGTTTTAGGGTGGAGTAAGAAATGTGCCTAGTGTATTTAGTTACAGGGTTCATTTTGCTTCTCATAGTCATCTGGTATTTATATTTATTTGTATACGTCATGAGAACGGCCCCAGACCAATTATACTAATAACAGAAGGTTCCTATAAAATATAGTTAGATAGGTGAGAAAACAATATGTTATAAATAGTTATACAGTTAAATAATCAATATTTAATCATCATAAGAATTATCTTATTATAAATACAAATTAGTAATAATAGATTCTTCGATTATACATTATAAATATATATATTTAAATATTATTGCCATAAGCAGCACGCTTAGGAGACATACATACAATTTTGCTTGGTGATTTCGTTGACAAATGGAACTAAATTTTCAGTTTTAACAAATTACAGACCAGGCTTAATACCCACCATCTACTAGGTACTCGTATGTCTCATTTTAAAGAAACGGTTTATGGCCTAATTAATATTATGTAGCATAAATAAATAAAGCTCTGAGAAAAACAATTTAGTCTTCTTCATGTAGTTGCGGTAAGGTTCAGTAAGCTGACCCTTTTTCATAGATGCCTAGTATTTGTAAGTACTGTACTGTTGTGTCCTTGTGTTTGTAATAATGAACATTGTACTCCGCAGCCGAATGCCTTGTCAGAGGCGGCTCTGCAATGCGAGCGATGCACGAACACTTATATTTCAAACGGAACAACTCTAATATCATCTCATTTCTCTTTGAAATCACCAAACTTTATCACAAACAGAAGCTATTCAGTGTTCAATGATGCCAGTATTTGTTTTTGAGACGAAATAAATAGTGTTTATATTGTTCTAGGAAGTCTGCTTTGGAGCAGCTCAGCTGTGAACTGGGCTCATTGACTTTTGAAGGTGAGCTGTCAGAGACAGATATAAATAATACGTATAATATGATAACTGTGCAACTCGTTGTACGTTTGGTATCGTGATCGTTAATTTATAGACAGAATTTAGAAAAAATGTTTAAAAAATATTGACGAATATCACTAATAGTATAAACCAAAGTCGCTTCCCGCTGTCTGTCTGTCCCTATGTATGCTTAGATCTTTAAAACTAAGTGCGTTTTTTTTTAATAGAAAGAGTATTTCAAGAGGAAGGTTTATAAGCCATTATACATATAGATTTCTACTCGGGCTAAACAGCGGGGCGCAGCTAGTTTCATATAATTATTACATTTTATTATCGCCTTAGTAGTAAATGCTACGCCGTAGACTCGTAGCACGTGCTACGACGTAGACCGCTACGAGATTCGTAGCAGAGAATTCTTTGGGTTCATAGTTGTTTCGTTCCTGGACGAGTATTATATCATAAAAAAATAAGGAAATGTTGAAACAACGGTATTGACAGTACTCTGATTAGTCCAACTAGTGTTCAAAACAAAGGTACATAGAGAGCTCACAAACAGGAACAGAGGCGCGCTCGGGAACAATTCCATTATTCGCAATCTATACTGTTGTACGCGCTTCGAAACCCATCAAATACTACAGAGGCTGGGCACTAGTAAAAGGTGCCTAAAATGAGTCCCGTTTCGAAAAATCATATTGATTGTGAAAAAAAAATAGTAAAAACTTTATATATTACTCATATTAATGAATAATACATTCATTAATATGAGTAATATATACTTTTAAAAACGAAAATAAAACAGCCTGCCCGGTCTTTAATTGATGACATAATCACTCTTTTCAAAATCAGTAAACAAGTAATGTTAGTAATTTTTTAAAATAAGATCACGCTTTAAGATAGTAAACCGTATCAACCAACAACTGCTGAATGCTTGAGTCTGTTTTAAAACCCACATTATAATCCAATACCCAGCATTTTATGTTCAAGGGCTTAGTTTGCCTCTAACTAGATTTACATGAAGGTTTTGGTTCACCCTGTACACCCCTGCCGGACCCTACATGCAGGTGTCAGGCCTCGCTATCTACCCGGCATGCATCTGAGGTGACTGACACTTTTTAATTGGAATGCGCGCATTTTAGCCTATCTCTCTAGCTTTCAGTTCAAATAGTCAAAGTGCTTTATTGCCTTAAAACCTCACAGGACTCTTGGGCACGTCACTAAATTCAAATAACACAAACATGTAACACTTGGAAATAAGTGATCACTTTGACTAGATAATCTGATATTTTGTAGGAAGCCTTTTTACAAAGAACAAACCGTTTTAACGATAACTGCAGATATGGAAAAAATAACAGTTAAGTACTGAAAAAATATATAGCATTTTGATTGAATAACTACTAAAATGGCGCTCATTGGGTGAGGCCTATGTCCAGCAGTGGACTGATATAGGCTGATGATGATGTACTATAAGTTTTTTTTTCTAATAAAGTACCTACTGCATTAGAATTTTTTTAATATTTTTCTAAATGATTAATCCATCTACTAATCGATAATTATCATTTCAATGAAAGCATTTCACATTGAAATCAATTTCACATTGGACGTTGAAACGTGGCGTTATGTGAAGTTTCCCGCGCGTTTGTGTTGCGAGTCACTCGTGTTTATTCATCGTAATTGGGTCGTTGGGACATGTTAGTTTACCTTTGTTTATTTATTTAGCCAGTTACAAATGTACTTTGTAAGGTTTTCTGTAATACCGACGGGTCGGTCTAGGTAAATGTATTTTTTTAATTTTTTCAACAAAATTTCCTTTCATAAACCATATTATCAAATGTATTATTATTTATTATTCGCCCAGGATAAATAACTTCATAAAAATAGCTTATTGGTGTTTTAAACAAAAGGAAAAGAAGCCTGCAGATAAACACTAAAGGCCAATATTCCTCTCATCTTGAAAAATGCTTCATATAAATAAAAATTCTTACTTGTAAGTAATAACGGCCTCATCGTTCATCTACCAAGTAAGAATGTTCCTCGAACAAGTAAGAACGTTCGTCGAACAAGTAAGAATGTTCCTCGAACACGGGTAAGCCTTTGATCGTTATTCTATTGAATTTGATAGCCGTTGGAAGATGCTACTTATGAAAACATTTTATGTACACTATTGAATAGGTTGTTGAGGGTTCCGCTTACAAACAAGGGTTGTGCGGCGTACGTACATACGAGTATGTATACGAGAGCGGTATGCGCTAGTCACTGTTTGAAAATAATTAGCCCATTGCCTGAACGAATACTGTATGAAGTGGAAATCTAAAACGAACGAAATCGATTACAATCGATGTATTCGGTTCGAGTAATGTCAACCAATAACGAACGAAATCGATTACAATCGATGTATTCGGTTCGAGTAATGTCAACCAATAACGAACGAAATCGATTACTTACAAAATGTCCAGAACAACGAAAGGAAACTTTACTCATAGATTTGCAACCTCTCCGTAGTCTTATTTGTATATTAAGCTTCGTTTCGTCGTCGTGCCTATTTTTATAGAGCCAAAAGAAACTAGTTTTGTTCTAGACATTTCGTTTGTTGTCCTCCGCTCTGACACCTGAAACTATTTGCTATGCGAGTTGTTCTGAACAGCGCGTCACTCGCGTCATTGTGCAACACAGGGTGATTCATTAAACGAACGGTGTTGTTATTTAAAACTAGCTGCGCCCTGCGGCTTCACCCACGTGGAATCTATTAGATTAAAAGTATCCTATGTCCGTCTCCTGGTTCTAAGCTACCTCCCCACCAATTTTTAGCCAAATCGGTTCAGCTGTTATTGAGTTATAAATAGTGTAACTAACACGACATTTTTTTACATATACATATATGTAGATATCCCTACGGATTAAACACAGTTATTTTTCCGTGAAAACCAAGCAAGTAACTATCTAAATAAAGTAATAGCGATGAAAAGGTCATTCGACGCGATGAACCCATGCACGGTACATAGGACCTTGTTCTTCCCTCGTCTGAATTTAACAACACTCTGAGAAAACAAAGATCCGGATATATTAGCATTTCAAATAAATGTACCATCTTGGGAATCAAAATTGTTACTTATTTTGAGTTTCTGGCATCATGTTCAAAGAATGTCGTAAAAATTTTACGAACTTCGATGCAGTCTTATGACCATATACTTGTATCTAGAAGGATAGAATACAATGACCTATTATTTAGTATAGATCAAAAGAGCAGCGACATTATCTAAGAGGCTGCCAAGAGTCCCGCGTCCCGCGCGGGCCATTCACGACTTTATACTTAAAGTTAATAATACGCAATTACACTAGATAAGAACTACTGGACAGTACAGATACATACGTATCATTTATATTACTATTTAGCTAAAAATGGTGTTTACCGATCTGATATCTAAGCTTTATCTATGAACGAGCTGATGCTGCAGCCGGGATCGTCTGCTCATAAGGGTAGGTAGGTACTTCGTTGGTGGTTAGAACTGCATATTTTTATATCACGTTTATTAAATTCATAAAAACGGATAAAATCAAAGCATGCTATCGTTTACACGAAGCCTGAGTTTGAAAGGAGATGTCTCTATAATATTACATTTTATGTTAACATGTGAAATGGCGGACACACGTAGAACGTAGGTACGAGTAAATTATGAAGAGTCACACGTGTGGGCTCTCCGCGGCTTTAGATAAAAAAACGAACTCGTCAAAGGATTAGATTTCTTTATCGCGCAATAAAACGGAATCCCACCCTAGTTTAGGGGAAACGTGCAAATCTGACGGGAGATAATATAATAGCCCCTATAAATCACGGTGGTTGAAGCACGGTTGGAATTGTCAATCCAGACACAAAACGATTCTATAATACTTTTATTTAATAAACTAATCCAGGGATGCCCCGGTCATTCAGTGCAACTTGCTCATTCATAGCAATTATATTTTGTGCAGACAAAATAAATAACAATAACACAATATAATGACTTGTCGTATGATTTTATTTGCCCAAAATGTAACTCGGACCATAATTTTAACAAATTGCCAAAAATAATCCACCAAAGTTTTCCTGCGGCTACTTGCTGGGTACCAATCAGTGGCCAGTTGTCCTTTTCTATGATTATTTTTAGAATGCCGTGTTCATACCAGTCTATGAGATGTTAAAATGTTTATGCAAATAATAACAAACATACAAAACAGGCTACTTACAACATAACAGTTGCCTTTTCCGTAGGCGGCGTGTAAAAGACTTTCTTCAGCACAATTTTAATCTGGTTCGGTAAGGTTGACCCGATCCTCCGACCGTGTACCCAATCCGCTGTGTTACTAGGTAAGGTATCATGTGTGAATCACACCACTAATTCCAAACCAGCTTTTTGTCTTTCCTCTCAGCCTTCGGAAAACACATAAGTCATTGTTTTTGCACTACATGCTTTAGTGCCGGTATTTGTGCGGGCATTAACCGTTGGACGACCTCGTGACATATACTATTGTACCATTAGATTGAAAACACTTATTTCTACTCTTTTATTCATGTCCAATGCACAATACCGCAAAATAAATAAAATACCGCATTGAATGACAGTTGACATTGGTGCTGCCAATGGGCAATAAGACAAGCCGGTCTTCGAACGAATATGCTACCAAAGTGTCAGAAATCTCAGTCCACCCGTGTGTGACTAGTGCACGCGGGGCCTACCAATTTCAGTCCCACACGTGTGTGACTAGTGCACGCGGGACCTTCCAATTTCAGTCCCACACGTGTGTGACTAGTGCACGCGGGACCTTCCAATTTCAGTCCCACACGTGTGTGACTAGTGCACGCGGGGCCTTCCAATTTCAGTCCCACACGTGTGTGACTAGTGCACGCGGGGCCTTCCAATTTCAGTCCCACACGTGTGTGACTAGTGCACGCGGGGCCTTCCAATTTCAGTCCCACACGTGTGTGACTAGTGCACGCGGGACCTTCCAATTTCAGTCCCACACGTGTGTGACTAGTGCACGCGGGACCTTCCAATTTCAGTCCCACACGTGTGTGACTAGTGCACGCGGGACCTTCTAATTTCAGTCCCACACGTGTGTGACTAGTGCACGCGGGGCCTTCCAATTTCAGTCCCACACGTGTGTGACTAGTGCACGCGGGGCCTTCCAATTTCAGTCCCACACGTGTGTGACTAGTGCACGCGGGGCCTTCCAATTTCAGTCCCACACGTGTGTGACTAGTGCATTTCAAGGGTTAAAAGGTGTAAAGTGCAACCACGTTTGGCGCGGGCTTACAGCACCAGTAGACTGGTCATTATGAGTCAGGAATAACGTGGTTATGAGGTCTGAAGGTGATCTTTTGATCTTTTTCGAACGGCTCTTAGTAAACCTTTGAGTGTCAGTTTATCAATATCAATTTAGTAACAAACAACGTACGCACATAAAACAACTTAGTGACTAACTACATATAATCAATTCTAGGCCGTGCCTCGCACAACTGTTACCATCTCCAAGTATTGGAGATAGGTGTATGAACCTTCAATAATACCTGTATCGTTCCAACTCTATTTCTACGAATTTCATTTGTCGAAGCAATTTAGATATACGAGAGGAGAAATATGTTTCGTGTATTATACTCAAATACACATAGTAATGCCTCGTCGACGTACTTTTAGTTTATTCTGAGCCATTTCTCTTGTTTCTTTGCGACGGCGAAGCGTTTTATTTGTTTTATGGGGTAGCGTTGTGTTTTTCCATTTATTATGAATTTGTGTTTTGATTCCATTTTCACGATTAACAATTAAGAAACAATATAATTATTATTATAGATAGGTTTCCCCGGAAAAATATAAATAAATAATGCTGGACAATCCAAACAGCAATATACCCCATGGTAAGCAGAGCTTGTGTTATGGGTACTAATTGACTGATATACATAATACAATACATTACATAGATAGATATGTTTTTATTATACATAAATAACGACCAGAACACCCGGAACACCCGGCACAAATATCTGCAAAATATGTTAAATAATCTGGAAATCATAATTCTTTCACAAAACCTGTGAAGTAAAAACTACAGAACGACATAAAAACACACATAAAATGCATTGAACGCGGACAATGGCAGGACAAGGAGTATTTATAGGGCGTGAGGTCGCGCACGGGACTCGCACTATGGCTACCAGTTACACCGCCGCCTTCGAGTTAGACAAGAGGTTTTGGACATAACTTTCGCCACTAACAATCTTGCCAGGCACATCAATGACTGGCATGTTAGCAGCGAAAACTCCATGTCCGACCACAAACACATCAGTTTTGAGATAAAGGCTTCCCTTGACTCTCAAATCATAACTTATAGGGACCCTAGGGCAACTGCCTGGGATGTCTTCAATGACAAACTAAGGCAAATGCTCGCAGATTGCCCTAAAAGTATTAAGACTCGCGACAGTCTTGAGATAGCGGCAGTCACTCTCTCAAAAGGCATCTGCAGTGCCTATGAGGAGAGCTGCCCGTTGAAATCCAAGACCACAAAGCGATCAGTCACATGGTGGAACTCTATGCTTAGCAAGCTAAGGAGTAAAACCAGAAAACTTTTCAACAAGGCTAAAAAGACTCGCTCATGGGAGGCCTACCACAAAGCCTTAACGAAATACAACATAGAGATTAGGAAGGCTAAAAGAGCATCCTGGAGGAAGCTCTGCGAGGAAGTCAAAAGTCTCCCTCAAAGCGCTAGACTCCACAAACTGCTCTCCAAAGCCAACACTAATCTAATAGGTCTCCTGAAGAAAGGAGATGGCACCTTCACAACAAATGAAAGTGAAACCCTAGAGTTGCTGGCTTCGACCCACTTCCCTGGTTCACGGTACAAAACCTCACTCCAACCGGCTCCTGCCAACCCCTATAAGCCTCGGAACGAGGACTGGAACAGGGCGGCCCGGATTATAAGACCGAATCAGGTAAGGTGGGCCGTTAACTCTCTTAAAACTAATAAAGCATGTGGAGAGGATGGTATTCTCCCTGTTTTCTTACAGCGGGGAATCGACGTCCTCACTCCATATCTGGTAAAAATCTTCAGAGCGAGCCTCGCCTGGGGAACTGTGCCAGAACCATGGACTAATGTCAAAGTTGTCTTTATACCTAAGGCAGGAAAGAAGGACTACAGCCAGCCGAAGTCCTTCAGACCAATATGCCTTTCTTCCTTTCTTCTTAAAACAATGGAGAAAGTGGTAGACAGACACATTAGAGACGTGGCGCTTGTTGCGTCTCCCATCCACCATAGCCAACATGCCTATCGCAAGGGCAAATCCACTGAGACGGCGCTTAGTAGCCTCATCGACAGAGTGGAGAAAGCTATGGAGGACAAGGAAATCGCACTCTGTGCATTCCTTGACATTGAAGGGGCTTTTGATAACTCCCCCACATCACTGCTGGTGAATGGGCTGACAAGCAAAAATGTCGACCCAACCACCACCAGATGGGTTGAGGACATGCTCACCCGTAGGGGAGCAAAAATATCCCTTCACCAATCAAACATTGAGATCATCACGGCTAGGGGCTGTCCTCAAGGCGGAGTCCTATCGCCTGTACTATGGACCCTAGCCGTGGACCAGCTCCTGTGCAGACTGGCAGACCTCAATATCGATGCGCAAGGTTATGCAGATGACCTCGTGATCGTCGTACGAGGGTTCTGCCAATCTACCATCTCTAGCATTATGCAGCGAGCTCTCAACACTGTCAGCGACTGGTGCAGCAATAGTGGACTCTCGGTCAACGCTGACAAAACTGTGATTATACCGTTTACCAACAAGCGGCGACTAGACAAGCTCGCAAAGCCCAAACTAAACGGTAAAATCATAACCTTTTCCACAGAAGTAAAGTACTTGGGCGTAACCATCGACCAAAAACTGACGTGGAACACACACCTAGCCAACGTCTTACATAAAGCAAAGATGGCACTAGGTGCTAGCGGCAGACTCATGGGCAACAACTGGGGTGTAAACCCCAGGATTGCCCTTTGGCTGTACACTGCCATCGTGAGGCCGATTATCACATACGCCTCTATGGTATGGTACGACAAGGCCTTTCAGTCTACCGCTATCAACAAACTGAATAGCCTACAAAGGACTGCTTGTCTTATGGCCACGGGAGCCATGTCCACCTCCCCCGGTCAGGCACTAAATGCACTGCTGGGCCTTCCTCCTCTCCACATGTACATACATAAAGAGGCAAAGACCAGCATGTATAGGGCTAGCTGCCTGGGCGGAGGCAACTGGCTCTCCCACAAACTGAGATCTTTAAAAGACTCAACTATGGAACATCCCATTCTGAGCATGACAACTGATGCCATGCTTCCACGCCATGTGTTTGAAAAGCACTACACAGTGGAACTTCCTTCCAGAGAAGATTGGCTAAATAGACAACCTCTCTGCAAGGATGGATGCCTAATCTGGTACACAGACGGCTCCAAAATGGGACTGGATGTAGTGTACGGAGAGCGACCCAGGTTTGGCATAAGCATAAACCTGGGAAATCACGCCTCTATCTTCCAAGCAGAAATATTCGCCATCCTAGAATGCGCGGATATAAATCTGAAAAAGCGCTACTCCAACCAAACTATAGTTATCAACTCTGACAGCCAGGCGGCACTCCTAGCGTTGGACTCGAAGGTCATCACGTCCAAGCTAGTTGAGGACTGTCTGTCACGACTTAACGTTCTGGGCTCGAATAACAGAGTCCTCTTAAGATGGGTTCCGGGGCACGCAGGAATCAACGGCAATGAGTGTGCCGACGAACTTGCGCGCTCCGGAGCCAAGGGGACTCAGCTGGGCCCCGAGCCGTTCTGTGGCATACCCAAAAGCTTGGCGCACAGAACACTCCTGGGATCCTGCCTCGAGGAATCGCACAAGCTTTGGAGAAACTCCTCGGGCATGGATCATTCAAAATCTCTGATAAAAGCCTTCGATAGTCGGTATACCAACCGAATCCTAGCGCTAAGCAGAGGTAACCTTCGCATCATGACAAGAGCCCTAACTGGACACTGTCGCCTTAACAAGCACATGTTCAAACTAGGGCTAAGCGACACACAATCCTGCAGATTTTGTGAGGAGGCGGATGAAACGCCCCTCCATCTGCTAAGTGAGTGTGGAGCACTGATGCACAAACGCAGCATCCATCTGGGCAAACATTTGCATAGCCCAGACGAGCTGAAAGACATCACCCCGAAGAAAATCCTACAGTTCCTAGCAGCTGCAAGGGTTAGTGGCGAACTATGAACGCCACGGCTTCGGGACTGATGTAAAAGTGGCGATCACAATAGGCCTATCATGGCCGCCGTGACACGAAAGCCACCCCAAAGCAAATAAAAAAAATAATAATAATAATACACCGCCTGAGCTTGATCTTTGCTAAGTGGGAGTTCCACAAAATGTCTCGAATGACTTTACTATCGCGTAAATCGAGTTAACTACAATCGAATCGAACATCAAAGGCATGCGAGTGCGAGTCTCTGTCGACGCAAACTATTCGAACGCGGTCACCGTGAACACGGTTCATTATTTTTGTAATATAAATAATAATAAATAAAGAATATTGAACAATCCACACAGCTTTGAAAAATGCGAATCCATTAACAAGTAGTTATTTTTAATTCGATTCACATTTTCCTTGTATGTTTGATTTCCTTCTGCTGCGGTAGTCCGGAAACTGTGTTTAGCTATTGCATCACTCTCAAAGATCGGATGACACTTGAGGCGAAACTAAGAAAAATTATTCTTTAGTCTCCAACTATCGGTCCAAAGAGACCTCACCATGGTCGTAACTTCAACCCTGACAACGTAAAGATCACCTCGCTTGTGATGTAGGAATTAGGAGCTTGGTGATACATCGCAAATTGCTCGTTAAGTCCGGCGATTAGGGTTCTTTTCGTATTGGACAGGTGAAATTGGAAGGATGTGATTTTGTGTGTGTGATAAACCCCAATAATTTTGCTTTCATCAGTCGTCATTCGAAATTCAAACTATCACGATCTCCTCTAAGATTTTCGACTTCATCTTCGTAGCAGATGTGATGTGAGGCAACTCTAAAGGCTCAGCCCGTGTGAAAAAGAAACCTTTTTTATTCAATATGTTTTTTTTGTTTCAGGTAATGAAATGAAATGAAATGAAATGAAAGTTTATTTCCTTAGGCTTACAAATAAGCACTTAGACAAGTCATATATAAGCACTTAGACAAGTCAATTGATTGACTATATGTATACCTACATAATGAGCTGCCGCTTAGAGCAGAAAGCAACTCAGTTTGTTCTGGTAATACTAGTACGTAGTCAAGTAGGGATCAACAATTTTATCCATTTCGGATATACAAAATATTTTAACAATTCAATGGTATGCACTTGTTCAGCCCTAGGTTCACAGCAAATGCCTAGGTCTCATTTTCTAAATAACTAGTCTAGAATAGATCTACATACGTTTCTTACTACTAACTAGCTATCAAAAACTCCTTTAGTAATAGTGTAATGTAGCTTAGTTCTACATGCGAGGGATCTCTGCCTCAGAATACCAAAAAACAGAGATTTATTCTCAAAATAGATGATTCCGACACAACTGTATAATGAAAACATTTTACCGCGATACGTGTACAACTACCAAGTCCGTAGCTTCGGCTCTACTGTAGGTATCTACCTGCTTAACTAGGTACAAACATATTTGTATTTTATTGAAATGTTATAATAATAGAGACAGACAAATGAGCTTACGGACAAACGGAATAACCGTTTAAGTTAGCTTTTAGATTAGATGTAATTATTGTGAAACATAAATAAACAAAAAAAAGCTAAAAACTAAAGAAACTCCTACAATTATCTCTCCATATTCCTTACATAAGCCGTTTACTATTTAGTTTCTTTACACTGTGAAGTTATTATATTCAAGTTTTTTCATTTCCTTGGAACTTACCTCCGTGATACAGAAATTATCTACCTCAACCAAAGGATATATTGCTTCACTGAACAATCAGCCTTAGCGGCTGAGGATAAAGTTTAAGTTTGCGTGTCACGCTCTGCAGACCCTGGAAATACTTAGAAGAGGCTATACTTTCAGCTCGACGTGAACGCGAACAATGTGTAGCGGGTAGTATAATATGTGATGTTTATTCGAGACGCATATTGTTCTCTATCCATTAATCGTATTCGAACAATGTGTAGCGGGTAGTATAATATGTGATGTTTATTCGAGACGCATATTGTTCTCTATCCATTAATCGTATTCGAACAATGTGTAGCGGGTAGTATAATATGTGATGTTTATTCGAGACGCATATTGTTCTCTATCCATTAATCGTATTCGAACAATGTGTAGCGGGTAGTATAATATGTGATGTTTATTCGAGACGCATATTGTTCTCTATCCATTAATCGTATTCGAACAATGTGTAGCGGGTAGTATAATATGTGATGTTTATTCGAGACGCATATTGTTCTCTATCCATTAATCGTATTCGAACAATGTGTAGCGGGTAGTATAATATGTGATGTTTATTCGAGACGCATATTGTTCTCTATCCATTAATCGTATTCGAACAATGTGTAGCGGGTAGTATAATATGTGATGTTTATTCGAGACGCATATTGTTCTCTATCCATTAATCGTATTCGAACAATGTGTAGCGGGTAGTGTGAGATACTACTTGTAATTAAAAGGATTACGCCGAAGCTACCCACACGTCACGCTAGACGGCGCTAGACGGTCGGCGCGTGCGGTGGTCTCGAGTGCGATCACAAATTATATTCCTGAGTTTCTGTTCCCGGTCCCACCCTTGAGGGTGTGACTGAACCCCACAGGTAGTATAATATGTGATGTTTATTCTCACGATTCACGACACGATTCTCACTTATTCTCACTCAAGATAGTCTTGATGGCATCAAAGTAGCAAATGCAATTTTTCAAATGAGAATGAGAACCTAGTAGACCAAATAACCGAAAAATGTATCTCGGCAAAGCTATGTAAAATTATTCTATTGATGGGTGATACTGTTGACATAGAAAAATTGAACCTAACAGAAGCGAACGCGCTTGAAGTCGTCTAAAGGCAAATTAACAGTTTTGAAGGTCAATCAATGGATAGCAACACTCACAAAATTGAGATCAAAAAGAGAGGGTCAGAAAGAAGCAATGAAACTGATTGCAATAGGTGTGGTAGCAAAAATCGCAATTCTGATTCGAAAGCTTGCCCCGCGTTAGATAAAACATGTAGGAAATGTGGCTATCGAGGACATTTCCAAAGGCACTGTCCCATTAGACCCTCCAAAAGGAAGAATACCTTGGCTTCACCCGAAAACAAAAAACAAAACTTAGCATTGCAAAGGCAAAATGCTCATTGATTCTGGAAGTATGTGCAACATTATAACTAATGAAGTTCGGGAACTTTAAAAAGTCGCGAGCATTCATTACGAATCAAAACAAAGTTCTTATGGCGTATGGCTCAAAAGAACCATTACAAATTATGGGTTAATTTGATGCATCGGTTCAAATTGGATCAAATTACCAAATTGCAACATTATATGTGAGAGAAATGGTAAACGAAATTTAGATAGTCAGATAGTCATTTAGTAAAATAATTTACATACTAAAAATTAATTATGTACAGAAAATTATAAGCTATACTATGGTAAAATAGTATTAGTAATATAATAACTAATCATAACTAATATAATAAAAAATCATAATGTTCTGTCGAGAAAACCCTCGACTTTGTAGTACGCCCTCTCGATGAGCCAACGGTTGTAGATAGCAGGTCGCAGCACATGAGTCAGCTTGCCAGATTTGGCCAACCTGTGCTGTACTGAGGCGAGCTTGTCAGCCCCGCGGGTCCTGTACCTGTGTGTGTCCGTCTCCACGTGTTGCGAATGCTCCATAGTTTGCCCGCACGTACATTGCAACTTGGTATATGACGTATGTATTATTATGTTTGACATATAAGAATATTCTTATTAATAAATGAACTGTACTGACGATATCTGGCCGCGTGAGTATTCCCTTTACCGGGTAAAGAGACATCACTGGCTTTGGATGTCTTGAAACGAGGCGTGAGTATTAACACCGTCACAAACGATTCCAATTTCCCTAAATTTAACGACATTGCATTGGATAACTATTGATTCATAATGATTGGTTACTAACTTAAACCCGACGGTGATGTAAGACAACGTTTTGATTCTAATAAAGTGATAGAAAATGATCTATCATGATAAACAAATCCAGTTACTTGGTCATGCACTGTCAGCGAATGGCATTAAGCCTTTAGACAAATATACTGACGGGATAAAATCGAGCCTAAGACGTTCAGATCTTTTTAGGACTAGTAACTTACATCGGCAAATGAATCCCAAATCTAGCGACTCTAACCTAGGGTAGGTAAGAGTTGACAATCAGACAAGTACTTCGACAGAAGCTCCATTCGCATGAAATACTTCAAGTTATTGGGGCAGTAAGCAACAGACTGCGTTTAAAGCAATATAGCACAAACTTGGAGATTTTAAGACCCTGGGCTATTATGGCCCAAGCGATAAAAACGTAATAGCTGATACAAACCCTGTTGGACTTGGAGCTATCTTAATTTAGATTGACAGTAATGGACATCGTTTAATTGCTTATGGAAACAAAAGTTTAACAGATGCAGAGAAGCGCTACTGCCAGACAGAAATAGAAGCCTAGCTCTGGTATAGTCCATTGAACATTTCAGGATATAACCTCTAGAAGTCATATTTGGCCTACGATACCAAGCGCCAGAATTGAGCGGTGGGTTTTACGCCTCTAAGGCTTAACGATATACCGTCCTGGGAAAATAATCTGGCTGATCCTTTATCTAGACTATGTGAAAGTAGAAGCACACAACCATTCGAAGAAGACTGTTGGGCGAATCATATAGTAGAATATGCTGGACCAGTCGCGGTGACTCAATGAAATAAAGTCGGCCGTACTTGAAGATCCGGAAATAAAATATGTTTTGAATGGACTGTTTCAAAATAATTAAGATATTAGTAACAATTACTAAAAAGTGTTTCAACAAGAACTTAGACCATACGAAGACATTCTGTTGAGAGGTACCAACATTGTGGTTCCTGTACAATAACGGGACAGAATTTTAGCAGCTGAACGAAGGCCGTCGTGGAATAGTTGGCATGACATCCAGACTGAGGACTAAGTTTGGTGGTCTAAATCGATTGAGATGTAGAATCATGTGCTAACTGCAGAGGTTGCATTACCTTACCTTAGTATAAGGACCGAGTCCACCAAGTTTAATGAAGAGACGCGAACATCCATCACAACCCTGGGTGGATATCGCTAAGAATTTTCTTGGTCTACTACCAAGTAACCACTACCTGCTGGTAGTTATTGATTATTTCAATAGATATACAGAAATAATAATCATGGAAACTATAACGACAAAAGACCTGACGTCAGAGTTAAAGGAAAAATTTCAAGACCGGGAATTCCTGCCAACATCACTGCCGATAATGGGAGACAATTTGCATTGGATGAGGTTAAATCATTTTGTCTAACTAGCGATTAAGCCGTATAATACTATTTCGTTTTGGCCACAGCAGAATGGAGAAGTGGATTGTCAGAACCGTGACATTCTGAAACGACTCATAATAAGGCAATGACCGGAAAAGCTACCTTCTAGAATATTTAATTATGTATAATAGCACTCCACACAGAACAATCGGAAAATTCAAATCCGAACTTTGCTTAAACAGGCCGTTTAGAGACTAAATTCCGTCTGGCACTGATTTGGAAAATAAGAAAACAGAAGGCAAAGCTTGTGACATGAAAGAAGAATGTCATGAAAGAAGAAGGGAAAATACACGAAGATAGAAAAGAAAAGCAAAAGAACCTGAATAACATAAGTGTTATAGAGAAACGTAATACACTTGAAAATAGTTGAAGGTTGAAAGAATTGGAAAGGCCTTAATGATGATGATGATAATAGTAACTACAAAGAAGAAGCCGAAGAAGACATGAATTTGTCTGATTAAATATAAGGCTATTTTAATTTAATTCTTTGAATTTGGAAGATTGTCTTTGAGCATAGAGTTAGAAATTTTAGTTTATTTCGTAGCGATTTGTTTTAGTTTGGAACATAACTTGTCGTAAGAATTGTTAATGCTTCATTCATTTTTGTAAAAGGAAGAGATGTGAGATACTACTTGTAATTAAAAGGATTACGCCGAAGCTACCCACACGTCACGCTAGACGGCGCTAGACGGTCGGCGCGTGCGGTGGTCTCGAGTGCGATCACAAATTATATTCCTGAGTTTCTGTTCCCGGTCCCACCCTTGAGGGTGTGACTGAACCCCACAGGTAGTATAATATGTGATGTTTATTCGAGACGCATATTGTTCTCTATCCATTAATCGTATTCGAAGTCATTTTTTCGTATAGAGAGAGACCCACCTGTATTTCTTTATTATCGTTGATATCATTCATTATGAGAGTTGTGCCTCGTCTCTGCATTTTTGTAAGTTTATGTAGGTACGTCTTTTAAGCGAATAATCATAAAGTTCTAAAAAAATGATTGTCTATGGTCTCATCACAATTAAGAGGAATAGAGTTTTACTGCACAATACAAGCTACTAAAACCCCGCACAAAGTAAGACATCAAAACACTATAACTTATTCCTTGTTCTAAAGGTTTTTACTGTGAACATGTTTATCTCGAAAAATAGCATTTAATCGTCCATTACTTGGACCGACGAGGGTAGTGCGGACAGGGACGGACTCAGAATCTTCAAGAGGGCAAGGGAACTTGCACTAAGCGGGGGGCAATACGATAAAAACACGAGTAAATAACGGTAATAATAAAGTCTGGAAAATTTGGGATTCTTATGTTAATCATTAGTATAAAAACTAACTGTATCTGACTCTTTTCATGTATCTTAAATTCCCACTGTTTATCAAAATATGTTGTATGTTCTCTTTATTTTAACGAACCGTGCCCCACAGCCCTGTCCTAGCTCCATCCCTGCACACGCATTAAGTGTAAGCTCCCATACATCAGTACAACTAGCTGGCTGCGACGTCAGGTGACCCCTGCTTATCGTCCTGTCGCCGGGGAGGAAAATATTTTCCTTCCGCCCGCCCAAGCGCCGCCCGCCCCAGACAAGCTGTCATGGCAGCTTACTATGTCGTACTGAGTCATTAAAATATTAAAAATGTAATAAAAACTACGTCGGAATGAGGTTTTCGCCATAGAATAAAGCAGGCGATATAGCCAAGTCACAGATTTCAAAACTGTTAGTAGGGCACTAAAACGCTGAGTCTTAATTATATTCCGAGAAGTAGTCGGATACGACCTACGGTATGGTCGCCGTTGCATGTGTGGTTTTAAATTAAGGTTAGCAATAATAATGATATTCCATTTCACTTTGTTTTAATGAAAATGTACATTATTTGTCTATTTTTATCTACTAGCTTCTCTGCCCGTATTTCGTTTGCGATAAAAAGAAGGTAACTATAATGATATATTTTTTTAGGATTGCACCTGTGGCATATATACGTACATATTATATACTTCTTTTCATTATCATGTGTGGATTCTATGTACAACTTAAAACTTCAATAATTAGCTGCACACAAACGCAACCTAAGTCTATCTCTTTCTAGCGAACTCCACTACGGACATACATGCAAGAACCACCGTGCGATACAGAATTCCTATAATAAAAAGATCCAAGGGAGTAGTTATTCAGATGAATGGATTCTAGTTCATAATATTTTAAGCAATGTTCGAAGTCAACCACGATGGTTTGCAACCAATGTGAATGTTAAGCACAACACATCACTTCAAATCATTATATTTTGAAATGTGTCCATAGATTTCCGTAGAATGAGTAAAACCTCTGATGACGTGCCGCGACATCCCGTGTGACGTACGTCATAAACAGTCATGTATTCCGGACGCGTCGTAAAATCCGGGATCAATTGTAGAAGGCAATCTCGAGCCGGGATGGTTAGCTCTGTTATTCAGACGAATTGAATTACTTCACGGGTGGGAAAGTATATACTGGTGGCAAGTATTCAGGCCGCCTTTTAGGGAATTCGTGCAAGCTTTGTTTATTTATGTAAGTTTGTGTTGAAACAATTGGTTGAAATAACTTGTTACGGCAGCCTAATGAATATTCAAAGAGTTTTAGTGGACAATAAATATTTTAAATCATAACGCGAACTGAACACATCATTATAAGCACTCATTTTTACCGACGACGTTTCAACGTAGGGAGAAATAGGTAAACGCGATGAATACCCGTTATATTACAAAGTGCTTATAATTAAAGTGGACAGCTCAGAATCGAGATGCCTGTAGAGTCGTGTTTCGAAAAAATCCTTTGAAGCTATTCAAATGGATAACAGGGTTACAGTATAACAATGTTCTTGGAAAATTAATTTCAGTTTTTATTCATAAAATTCAACTATTTAAAGTTTAAAAAGTTGTACTAAAGTGATTTATAATATCTAGTCTCTTTAACGACTTTAAACTAAGGTCAAACTCGACGATTGTTAAAGTTTTTAGCTATAAAACAGCAATTATTTTAAGTTATACCTCACGAGAATTTTAATAAACATTGCTAAATCTATAAAAAGTTTTCTTGCGTCATTATAAGGGATGTGCCCACTCACTGTTTTCAAAATGTAGGTTCGCAATGATCTCAACTAACTACTAGTGAACACCTAACTAGTTGGGCATAACGACTAGTGATCCGTTTGCAGTAGTAAAGTGCAAATGTAATCAGGTACAGGTCTTGTATGTATATATTTGTTATATCCAATGAATTTCTACTTTGAAAATGCAGTCACAAGTATTAAAGTTGACAGGGATGAAATGACTACGGTTTTGAATAAAGAAAGGTATTTCACGTCGTTTGTTGGAATGGCTAGTTTTTCAGAAGCTCTGCCATAGAAGGGGCTTTGTGCGAGATTATCCGCTATTAATGGCGCGAGCTCGGTTTAATGTGGCAACCCGGGCCTTGGGCTTGTGGAATAGCAGTCATTTTTCTTTAGAAGATTTCCTATATGGGTTAAATCAGATTTAGGAGCATTCATTAATTCAAAGCGTCATATTTTTCTTATACCAAAAGCAAAGAAAAACTGTTTTACAGTAGAAATTAAACTATAAATTGAACATTGTTCGAACCTAAAAAGTCATCACAGTCATCCTGTGTGATGACAGCTTAGATAAACATACCTAAAAGTGTACAAGCCTAGGCTTCGGCTAATATGTGGACGGACGATGACACAGTCCTCCCTCCCTGACATGATATGGCAGACGCATCGGTGTAGCAACCGTACATATCTGACGGAAAATGCGTCGAGTCGAGTGTATCATCGTTTGCGTCTATTCGGTGAAATTAGACCTGCCACATTACGCGTCTAGTCAGTTCGAACGGCCTGTATACAAACGATTACGCCTAATCTGAATGAACATCATACAAAATACATTTGTCGTGACACGTTACGTCGACCGACTGACGGAAACGTAACAGACGCTGTCCGCTCGACGCACTGACGCAGTGTGATAGATTGAATGTTTTATTATATATTTGCCGATTCTATCGTAACGCGACCGATAAAACGCAACGCATTTTCCGTTAGATAATGTACCACCCTAATCTGATCATATCTTCAACTGATACGATACAAACTAAATCTATAGAGAAGCCAACGACCTAACGCCTGTCACCGCGCCGCGCCCCGCCCCGCCGCGCCGCGCCGCCGCCGCCAGCCTTCTGACTGGATCTACTTATATACGTGTTGAAATAATATTTTAATTATTGTTTTGTGACTATTATTTTGTTTTATATTTCATCTTTATTTAACAAAACAACATCGTTGAACTGGTTTTAGTTATATTAAAGTTAGCCTTCAGAAGTAAAAAAAACTTCAAGCAGCAGGTGTTGAGCTTCAAGATACTAATTAAGCAATAAATAATAATCCAGCTACTCTAAATAGGTATGTACCTGCATTAGTAAATAGCCGCGGTTTGTCCAGGGTATTGCCGTAAGTATACAAACTATACCTTTCTATTAGCGGAGGTAAAAAAAGGCAAAAACCCCAGACTAAGAATCGTCAACATCGAAAAACTTTTATGTCGGTAAAACAACGAGAATATTTCTCAAGAATATTGCTTCGTTTATTAGTATTAGCTCGACCCAAATGCCCCTTCTGAAACATATTGATGCAAAGTAAAAAGGGTAAAAGAAGGATCTCTATTCCGGGCCCAGGGTTGTACCATGTGATCAATGCACGCTTTTACCGCATTCAGATCAAGCGTACGAGTGTATATTTTATTAGGCTTCTGTATTCAAATACTATTTTTCAGTGTTTTTGTCTTAAATATAGTATAAGAAAATGGGAAAAAAACGCATAAAAATGGCAAAAAGAATAATGGAAACTTATGATAGGTGTTTTAGAAGTACATCGCTTTGAATAAAAATCTACAAATCAGCACACAGAAGCTTTTAAAAATAAGTTCGCGCGACAAGGGAGTTTATCGCGCCGATAATAATCAGCGGTAACAGGGTCGTTCAGAGCCATGCTCGGAGTGTCTCTGAAGGATACGATTCGTAACGAATACATCCGACAGAGAACCAAAGTTGTCGACATAGCTCTGAGAATTAGCAAGCTGAAGTGGCAGTAGGCCGGCCATATCTCGCGAAGAACCAACCACCGCTGGGGCAAACGTGTTCTTGAGTGGAGACCACGACTCGGTAAACGTAGTGTAGGACGCCCTCCGACGGGTGGGAGAACGACCTGCGAAAGACTGCAGGTAGATGCTGGATGCGTCAAGCTGAAGACAGGGCGCTATGGCGCTCATTGGGGGCGGCCTATGTCCAGCAGTGGACTATCATAGGCTGGTGATGATGATGAACAGTTTCGTTAACGGTCCGCTACTGCCCTCGCCCGGCAGCTCGCTCTCAGCACATCCGCCTCAGACACCGCTGCTGGCTCCTTCGCGGCGTCTCAACACGACCGCTCCTTATTTGCTTTTATGCCGTTATTGCTCCCGAGTGAGTACCTACTGCTCGAGTCAAACGGACACCTTTTTTCCACTATATAGTCACGGACCTCTTCGTATATGAGAAACTAACAAAATAAAGTCCCTGCTTACGAATAACAGCTTAAGCATCTCAAAAACGACGAAGGAGGTTTAGTTTATTAGAATTTTTTTTCTGCCTCACAGCCAGCCTACATTAGTTAGATGACGTCTAGTAATTAGTAGTTCGAATATTTACCTAGATATCCTAAATACAACTACCTATAGGTGTGATGCATCGTATGTTACCCGCGATGGAACGGAGTCGCTCTGTGCGTTTAGGATGTGATATTGTTTGTTTGTGGGTGCATTTGCAACATTCTGCGAAATGGCTCCACCCCGGTTCAGATACTGTTTTTATATCGAGTTTGTTGGTTATGTATATACTGACGTCTGATTATAAGAATAATTCATAATGCACGAAAATGTTCTATTATAATTAATATATATATATATATATATAATAATAGGTGCGGGTGACAAACATTGAAACTACACGGAACTAAGTTCAATCAACACAACATCTCCGACTCTGATGTAAGAGCATTAATCTTGTTTCAGCCATCATTAGTGTAGTATTACAGGAACCGAAACGAAAAACAACCTCGGAACAAGTACAAGAACAACCACTCGCGTTTTCCTTATTACGACGTATGTCAAAAGTTTTTGTCCATGTTTTTACCGAGAGCGTCGGACCGAGAGAAATATATTCGTTTCATGTCAGTTCACCTGAAGTGACCGCAACTTTGGGAATTATTAAATTGGGACTTTGAGATTCAGTTATAGAAGTCTGACGGAACTGGATAATACTTTTAGGGTACAGTTAGAATCAAGTTCATTAGCTCAAGGTTGAAGAAATCATCTGAGTTGTTGGTGCTTGCGTCAAAAACCGTACCCAGCTCGCCCATCAATGGTCGCTCCATGCTTCACGCCAATACTATCAACGACACATATGAAGTAGTAAGGCC
The DNA here is from genome assembly GCA_947044415.1 of Eupithecia dodoneata. Taxonomy (NCBI): domain Eukaryota; kingdom Metazoa; phylum Arthropoda; class Insecta; order Lepidoptera; family Geometridae; genus Eupithecia; species Eupithecia dodoneata. The sequence goes on along the minus strand of OX345682.1, from coordinate 6,664,505 downwards.
GCGGCGGCGGTGATGTGAACCGGTTTTCTCCGACACTCGACACAATATACCTGGAATATCCGGAAAAAGTAGATTTTAAAAAACATTTCCATCCTACTGTTATGAAAACCAAGATGCGCGGGCGGTCATTTTGTTTTGCCATTGCGGGATTGCCATGCATTTGTATGTTCAGACAAATATACAGTTTCCATAAATCAATGGCTTTCTTATAAATAGTATTGTGGTAAGAAAAAGTTTAGGGCCTGAACTTGCGCCTTCAAATTTGACCTGCACTCTTACTCAAGGCCGACGCAACTGTCTACACTAGGTAACAACCAATCGAACATATTTTAGCCCTAAACGATTTCGTTGAAGTAGGGCTTATGTAGCTACTCAGCAAATGAAAGGGTTAGTCTGATTCCTCCATACAAGGAAGTGGAAGGGCCGACCCTCAAGGGCTACGGTTTCCTGTATCCTTAGTCAGCCAAGGATACAAGCAGGTCGTACTTAGCACTGATCAATTGCCCTCATTTCATTGGACCAAAGTTTCTATTGGATTACCAAAGCGATTGTGAAACGTAGCTTACTTTGTGCTCAGCAAGTATTCACTGAAGAGTTTGCACCAGACAAGTTGTTCTCTGGGCTCGTGCTCCTCCGAGACCGCTGATGAGTCTAGAAGTCTGCTTCACAGTCTCCAAGCGACAGCGATGCTCCATCCAGTGCTCATGGGTTTTATTCAGTACTAGCTGCGCCACGCGGCTTCGCCCCCATAGTGTAACTAACAAGACTGAATTTTATAAATATACAACATCAGCAAAGATACTGTCTTCATATTACATTTACTTGTGCAATGAGAATTTGCATAAGACCATGATTCATACACTTAAGATTCACTTTCGTACTTGCAGGTACTTGCAAAAAACCTCTCAGTCTAATACATTTCCCCTAATACAATTTTCAAAAACCTCTCAATCCAGTACAGTTCTCCTAATCAAATTTTCATATTATAAAAGAACCAAAAGATAAAACTTCTTAAACTTTCTTATAAAATAGAATTTATTTTTGGGGTCACAAAGATATTAAAACCCCAGCCAAGTATAAAAATAACTAATTTAGAGCAACCAATAAGCAATCCTGAAACTTTAAGTACTTTTAAACTTAATTATCTGTTGCAAGTAAGTTATAAAGTTGAAGTTTGGTCCCAGTTTGAAGTTTTTATTATCCTTTGGTCTGTTGGTGTGTGAGCGAGTGAGCTGGCTGCTATTGTAGTGACGTTGTGATCTGCCTGCGTCTTCCACAGAGCAGAGCTGTTCTGTGGCGTCTTCTATAGCTGCTGAATATTGGCTGGAGCATCTATGTCACATTTAATTAACTGTTTATAATGCCTTCGATTATGTTTTCGGCAAAACTTTTGAAACTGCCACGGATAGGTAATTGAGTTCGAATTCACGACCTGTTTACTGTTAAAAAGGTATAAAGTACACACATTAAGATATTTACATTTCTCTGCATAATGCCCACCCTGTGAACATGCGTCTTCCCCACGGTGTATTTAGCGTCCACCATCGGCGCTGCCCGTCGCTTGCGTAGATTGATGCGCATCTCTGCGGGTCTCGCTTTGTGAATCTTTATTGCCACTATGGAGTCTTTGAGATTTGACTGATAAATAGCTTACTAACCGTGAAAATGCACTTGGGATTTTTCTGTTATTGAAATTAAAAACTAGCTGCGCCCCGCGGCTTTGCCCGCGTGGAAATCTATGTGTCAAACAATTAATAAGCATTCCTCGTGAATCACCCTATCTATAAAAAACGCATCTAAATCCTTGCATATTTTTAAAGATCTTAGCATACATAGGGACAGACAGACTGCGGGAAGCGACTTTTACTTGATATTATGTAGTGACTAAAAAGCCGCATAGATGAATAATGGAACCTTTTTTTGGCAGCTGTTTAGCATGTGCGCTTTGCTTTATAATTTTTGCACTATACTCCTAGAGATGGCTTCTACATAAGTGATAAGGTCACCCATTGTACCTGTCGCATGTTAATGTGTTTGTAATGGTCTTTGTCTGGTGAACAATACAATAAAGTATGTTTGTATTGTACTGTTATACTATTTGTTACTTGGATGGCCTTTAACTATAAATGTGTCAAAAGTAACTGATCATAGTTGCACAGTGATTTTTGATCAGGCATTTTATGAAAATAACTTCATAATCAAGTGTTATTTGACGTCGCTTATTCAGCAATAAACCACTCAAATTCAAAGACATTATAAATAGTTTAAGTAAGAAAATAAATCCAGTACCTTGTTAAAATGAGCCAGGGTCTTAAAATATCTGTGAAATTGTCTGCTTTACTCGAGCTAAGAAGAAAGTTTCTAAAATCAAATGTTCGTTTAACATAACCTGAAAACATTTGTCTACTTTAAGCACTTGTTTATCGCGAATGAACACACATTTAAGGCAGGAAGTTAGTAGCTGAACAACGAGGCTCTTAGCCGTACCGTTGAGTGCGTACTCAGATAGGTAACTACTCGTAAACTTGCATTACCGAACATGATATAATCCACTGAGTACCGAATAACTGGAGATCACAAGAGCGGGAATAACGAGAATTTCTCGTTCCAAGAATAGACATTGAAGTATAAACTCTTAAAACAAGCAAAGAAAGTAAAAGCTATCAAAAAACTTCAGATATTTCCGCTTCCCGCTTGAGCCTCGCCATCACTGTGATCCAGCAATAATTAGGCTCTAATTTAGTCCAGTTAGAATTCTATTATTTTGACTAATATCATCTCTCTATTGTTACAGATAATGACAATGGGATGCAAGACAGCCGGAGTCATCTACATCATCATCACGTGCGCGCTCGTCACCGAGCTGTCAGTGAACGTGAGTGCGAGAGAGAACAACAACAAGAGACGGACGAAGGAAAGAGTTAGAGGATTTCAAAAGGATATTTGCGATATAACCGATCGTGACTCGAAAGTTCACTGCTACTGTGAGAAGACTCGCGAGCCGCGGAATGTGACGAAGGCGGAATGCTGGGTGTTCAACGACGGTATTCCACCGGACGAGCCTCTCTGGCAAAGTTTCGCCTCGCAGCCCAGCTTGCTAACTTTGTCTTTCAACGTGCGAGTGGACGGCGCGCTAGACTACGTGCCCACTAAAGCACTCGCCTGCTTGCAGCGACTCACATCTATTGACATCAAGTACGGGAACATTGTACACCTTACGCAGTTCTCTTTCGCAAACTTGACGAGTCTAAAGGAAGCTCTGCTCTCGCAGAACCAGATCGAGAACTTGCAGCAGTACGCCTTCGCTCATCTCCCGAATATAACGAGGATCGATCTCGAAGACAACGCGATAGCTGATATAGACGCGGAGGCGTTCTACGATCTGCCGAACTTGCAAAAGTTGGTTCTCACCAAAAACAATATATCGATGATTCGAAACGGGACATTCCAGCACACGTTCAATCTGTTGGAGCTGGACTTGAATAAGAACAACATATTCCATCTGAACCGACGGACGTTCGATGGATTGGCGAACTTGAGGAAGTTGGATCTGAGGAAGAATCGAATACACAATTTGACAGAGTTTAGTTTCGCCGAGTTATGGAACTTGCAGGAGCTGTTGCTCGGGAAGAACGAGCTGAGATATATATCGGGGAGAGCCTTCGATGGCCTGTCGCAGCTCCGGGAGCTGTCCTTGGAGCAGAACGCGCTGGCGACGCTGCCCTCGCGGCTGTTCGAGGGCGTGCGCGGGCTCTCGGCGCTGGACCTGCGGCACAACAGCCTGCACGCGCTCACCCTACACAATATCAAGCCTATTCTAGAAAACTTGCGTCCTCAGAACAGCAGTCTTCTTCTAGAAGGTAATGAATAAAAACAAAGGTTACTTTTTGATCCCATAAATCACTTTCCATTGGATAGAAGTGGCTTTTGAACGTTTGTATCAAAATAACGTATGCGTAGACCCCTTCTTCGCACACGTTATTTTGATACAAACGTTCGCAAAAACTACATAGTTTTCTGTTAGTCCTTTGATTTGGTTGATAGTTTTTGCGCGAGAAATGAGAAGACATTAACTAAGATACTAACGTTAATGTGTTTTTCAGAGAACAACTTCGTGTGTGACTGCAGTTTGAAATGGATGCACGTCCTCCGCAACCACACTAAGAGCCAGCTCACTAAGGACTCGCTAGATGGCGTTACTTGTAAAATGGACCCGCCTATAGTGAGCTCCGCGTACAACAAAATGCCCGAACCCGACAGTAAAGTGGATTACAATCAAGACATCCTCCACGCCGGTATCACAATAGAAACTCTCAACGAAAGAATAAACGTTACTGAGAAAAAAACGATACCGGCACAAGAGACGACCGACGTCGCTAACAACGATGTAGCAACAAAGGAACTGAGGCGTAACTTGTTGAATATCCACCCGGAGCGCCTGCCCTGTGCGCGGGGGGTCGGGGACGGAACGGGGGCGCCCCCCGCCTCACTCGGGGCTGCCTTCATCCCGATACAGAAAGAAATGAAGACTTTCAGCTTCCCTCGACTGGACTCAGGACAAGGCGTGCGTAGGCTGGGTGACCTAGGTGTGCTTGCGTTATTTACTGTGAGTCTTGCGTTCTTCTTTACTTAGGCTACCCGTATCTCTGACTAGTCATTAGGCAATATTAAAATATTTATTATGTAACATATAAATCAATAATTATCCCCCGATGATGATTGCATTATTGTGTCCTGTCCTGTTACCCAAGTTGAGCCACGAGCTCTTACAATTGTAAGTATTACTTTTACAAATAAAACCTTGCACTAAAGCATTTAGTATGTGTATTATAATTAGAAATGATTGATTTCTTCGTAATTCGTAATTCCTAAAGCACGAAACAATGTTTACAAAGGCACAATCTACATGAGTATGTAACATAGCGTTGTCTTAGCCGTAAGCCCACAGATATTGTACTCATAGATGTTATCCAAAGTTTAAACATTCTAAGAGAAATTGTAAATAGTTCAGTGAGGCTCAGTATTTATCAATACTTGCATTTCTTCAACTAATTTATTAACATTCTAAGTTTAAAATTGTCTTATTTTGAGCTAGCCACATCCATGTCAAGTCAAATAACGAACATTATCAAAACAACAAAGTACCGCCCGACATTTGTTTGTAACTACAGGCACGTGTCTCGTCTGCTTCGTGTGAAGGGATGGGAAACAAATGTTTTGATTCAATGTGCATGTTGTATTTTATTTATTAGCTCAATAATTGTACACAAGTTTTCCGTTAGTTGTTTTTTACCAACTTTCAGGACTTCAAAAAAGCTAAGTTTAGACAACAAACATTATAAGCAGCATCTGGATATGAATTGTCTAGTCCTTCGAGTATTATGATCCTAATATTGGACAATATTATGCAGAACAATTTGTCTGATGTATACCCACTACCAGCAAATGAGCTACTTTTAAAGGCACGTTTATTATTGTTTTATTTGTTTAATATACCCACATAGATAAATACAAGCCTCAGGTAACTTCCTTGTCACACAGTTTAACTCTGCTATAATAATACTAACAGAACAAGATATATGTCCTCGTATATAAGTATTTGTGCAATGCTTGTTCATTATGTTAATGTTTATAACTTTGTATAAAGAATTTTGACAATGTGTTTTTGTATGAATAAAGATAATGACGATTTTTCACGAAAATATTATATTATTTTGTCCTAAGCAAAGAAGACGAGCGGGGAAACAAAACTGCTTTCGGAGATATGAATATTCACAAATCTGCTGCAACTCTTAGTTTTGGTTAAATTCAAACATTACGTTAAGAGCGTTTATTCCTAAAATGCGCAGAAACAGTACTTTTCAAACCCGTTTATATCATGAACCACTTATCTTATAGTATATGTTATTTACTAATAATTTTAGGAAATTTTAAATATTTTTTTAAAATCATACATTTAAAATTTTGTTGCTATTATTTTTCTTTCTAAGTAAGTTTTTAGCCAAGGATCTCATCAGTAGGTTATATTTTTTTCTTAATTAGATATGTCAGTATTTTCTATTATTTTGAGCTTCGAAACTGATGCTGAAAGGGAAATTATGAAAACCTCTCACAAGTTATCTTGATAGAACGCGTACATACTATATTAATCGAAATATTTTATAGTCAAACTCGTTGGATACTAAAATTATTAGTAAATAACATATACAATAAGATAAGTGGTTCATGATATAAACGGGTTTGAAAAGTACTGTTTCTGCGCATTTTAGGAATAAAGGCTCTTAACACTGATACAAGCATGTTGTACAATTGTATGGTACATAGTAATAACGTTTAGTACAGGAATGGAAATATTGTTTTGACAGGTTTCGGTACTCTCGGGATCTCGCAGGATATTGTCCAGAGCTCTGATTTGCTAATACCCATCGCTACGCCTCAAGTAATTGTAGCCCTGCTACGACGCATAACAGCTACGCCGTAGACATGCTACGCCGTAGACGTGCTACGACGTAGCAATAATTGTTACTTCCGATTTCTCCAATTGAAGAAACAAATCAGTAGATTTGTATTCCCAATCCTTGCTCCTGACTAACTCCCAAGTCCCTTCAAACAAAGGCCTTTTCAATTACATTCCTATCAGCATAGACTAACGTTGATGAGACGGTTAGTAAGCTTCTCCGAAGGCCGAATGAATTTTATGGGATCAACTTCAATGCAGTTACGCTCTGAAGGGAGGAAGAATTTACGGGCCCTAAAGCTACTATTCTTGCTCTGCTAAATTATACGCTTCACCATAATACACCAATGATAATATCTTATATTGACACATTTTGGTATAATTCCTTTTATGAAATAAACTACAGATAGCGTGTCAAAAGTATCAAGGCCGAAACCATTCTATCAATATCTCTAAGTAAATATCACCACTTGTTATCAACAATTTCTTCTATCTATGGACGATATTGAGACGATACATCTGTCATAAAAAAGCGATAAATTAGCAGAATTTGGCGCCGGAATGTATAGTAGGCAATATTGAAACGCACGCAATAGCCACAGTGTAGTCAACCATGAGCTCGGAGTGGCTTTTCGGATTCGTAACGAAACTCACCGTCATAGAACCAAAGTCATCCACCTAGCTCAAGCTGAAGGGGCAGTGAGCTAACGCGATCATCTGAAGAACCGATAACCATTAAGGTAAGTGTGTTTTGAGTGGAGCCCGTGACTTGGTAAACGTATTGTGCAAGTGTGGCGGAAGCGAAAGACAGGACGCTTTGGCGCTCATTAGGTTAAGCCGACGTGTTCTTGAGTGGAGACCACGAATCGGTAAACGTAGTGTAGAACGCCCTCCGACCAGGTGGGATGACGACCTGCGAAAGACTGCAGGTAGATGCTGGATTCGGCAAGCTGAAGACAGGGCGCTATGGCGCTCATTGGGGGAGGCCTATGTCCATCAGTGGACTGCTATAGGCTGATGATGATGATGATAATGATGAGGTTGAGCCGATAACCAATGGACAGTGGAACTGATATGAGCTGACAATTATGACGATTTGACTTTGATATTTTACAGGTTTTGCTCACAATTCATTTTCTTAAAGACAAACACAAAAAAAGTTTAATTTTTTGGAGGTAGCTTCTCACGATTACACAAACTACATGATGCTACAAATAGACACACAGTACAATCGTATAAAATCACCAGAAGACAATGGAACTGTCTAGATTGCTGCCTGCATCGCGTCGTTGAATGATTACTGACCAAAAAGTTTAATTTCTTTAAATTATATGATACAGCAAGATTTTTCCAAATGTGATATATTTTATATACGTGGCCTATAAATATGGTAGGTTGGTATTTAAGGATTAGGTTGGTATTACAGGATTGGTATTCCACAAACTAAATGCGTTCAAAAACATTCCCTCGCAGTCTGTTGCGTTCGGAAACGTTAGCGGCGTGTGAACTCATGTCATTGGTAATCGAATCTCGCTTGTACAGAGTTAATGTAGTGTAAACCAATGAACTGGACCAAATTGAATAAAATTATCAGTGTTTCCAACAACGGTGCGGTAAAACAAAAGATCCACTTTTATGTGAAATTAATTAAATGTGTTTGTGGTTTTGATTATTAATGATAATAATTGGTCTCTAGTTTTTAGGATTATGAATAATGAAAAATACTTGCCCCGGTATTTTCGTGGCCCAAAGTCAGCGCTGCTAGAGCCCTAATTAGAATTGATAACGTCGCAGTAAATTTACAAAGAATACACGTAATATATGCGCGAGCCACTCGCTGAGGGTTTTTATTCTGTGACATACGGAACTCTGGTAAATGGAATGTCAATCTCGAGTGTTTTTGATTTGGTACTCAATTATGAGATCAGAAATTTATCAAATTCGTAGGAAATACAATGGTCGCTTGAAAGTCATTGAATTCAAGAGATTCGTGAAATCCTGGTCTTTCAACACAATTCTAAATACAACTTCAGTGCTATATTAATGAAACATAAAAATCATAATTTAATTTGAATGTGTTCTGTCATGTATGTATTTCACATTGAATACTATACTATTACTTCTTACTCTCCACATAACACAACATCGTTGGGACGAACAGAATTTCGTTCATCAAGTAACATTATTGTGGTGAAACAAAATGAAAATGGAATTCATTATTGTGCTCTGTAGAGTCGATGGCATTCCATTTCGTTCGACAAAGGATTTTCGCAACAAGTTGATGAGGCCGACTGTACAGTGTACATTGCTTTTGGATAAACGTTGCTCCATTTCCAAAGTTGATGCAAAATGTCCGCACCGGTAAACATTCAACTTACATGTTAGCTTCAATACTAAAAGTTCTCAATTAAAACTACGACTTTCCTCCAACTTTCCCGTTTGCTCTGTTTGCGGATTGATCACGGAAATACTATATGTGATAATGATAAACTATCTAGTAATAAAATAAATAAAATAGCTTTATTTATTCCATATCGAAAAGTGATTAGTAGGTAAGATTTTAAACAATAAATATAATAAAATTTTAACAGTCATGCACATTTGCATATCTATATAATATAAAAGAAAGTCGTGTTTGTTACAACACTTATAACTCGAGAACGGCTGAACCGATTTAGCTAAAATTGATGGAGAGGTAGCTTAGAACCAGGAGTCTAACATAGGGTAATTTTATCATTTAAACCATTTGACACATAGATTTCCACGGGGGCGAAGCCGCGGGGAGCAGCTAGTAAGAATTGAATAGAGAATTATGTCAAGTTTTGTGTGTCCTCATCAGCAGCATTACGGACGTCCTGCTGAATCTGCCGTGATTCAACCTCCTTCGAACGAGGCTCCTCACTCACCACACTTCCCGGATTCGTGATCACAGTAAAGTTAATAACCACGCTGCTAATACTATGTTATTTTTGTTTGACATTTTCCCTGTAGAATAATTGTGTTATTTAAGATCTAACCTTAGACTCTGTAGGTGTCCAGTCCGATCGGTTGGTAGTTTAGTTCGCGCACAAACGCTTATTACCACAACATGGATGCATCGATAAATGCCCTAACAATAATTATTAACATTTAGAAGAGCCACTGCGCTTCTAAATGTTAATAATTATTGTGAGCCCTCTTGTCGCCTGAAACACTAGATTACCTAGTTCAGGCTAAATTGTAATACTTAGCTATATTTATTTATAAAGTGCACATATGTTTTGTCTAGCTATAAATTTTCTTATATATTTATTTATTTTTTAGCTTTCCTGTACAGTTGTTATTGTTAATAACCCGGTGCTATTGTTACTATTATTACGAGACTATTGTTCAACACGACGCGAGCCGAACACAATATTGCACAAGTCAAATCTAGTTTAATATTTCCCGTTCATCACAAATGTAAATTTGCACAAACAATAATATTTTGTAAGGTTTTATCATTATATTCATATTGACAGCTTCTGTTTGCAGTTTATCATATTTTTTTTAAATCATATTTCATATTAAAGACTTTTCCTTTGTAAAGTACGCTAGTCTTAATATCATAAACTAAACTTATAAATATAACAAAAAAAAAAGGATGTACCTATGTATGCTGTACATCATTTTTTTATTTACATTGTGGGTATTTTATTTATTTATTTTATTTATTTAATTCGGAACACCATCAGCTACTATAATATCTATAGACTTAAGAATGACAACAGAGAGCTAATAATAGGTATTCACTGATAGAATCTAAATAAGCTAAATGATGTGTGAACACTAACATTGTGACAAGAAAGAATGTTTAGTAAAGTCAAGAAGTATGTTTTAAGGGGGTCACTGATGCATGAAAAAATGGTAATGCGATGGCCGCTCTTGTATATGGTGAGAACAATAATAATGCCTTATTATACCGACATTTTGTTTGAACTAAACAATGATATCTAGTGAGCAGTTTGGTTTATTTACTATTGTATCACATGATTCAGTGAAACCTTGTGTTCGTGTTCACGTTACTACTCACTCAATGCCACAAACATTATTCCACGCCTTAATACAATACAATACATATAAATACAATACAACACATACACACGTCAGTCGTTACTGACGCGCGGCACATCTCGCGAACGGTACACGAAGCCACTGGCGCTAATCAAATATTCATATCCATCAGTGTATCCATACTTCCTTGTTCCTCGCGCGAGGATTTGTGACAAGTTAAATAAAATATGGTAAGCGAGAGTCGAGTGCAGGGTTCCGTAGGGCTTTTTAATAACGACCGTAATGCAAGTCGCGAAGACCACGACTTTTGACACGAATTTTCCCTGAACTCGCAATACATACAAATATTATAATGCAGCCTACAAATATTATAGCACCCGTGGACATCGACCCGTCCTCGTCATCAACCTTTAATACTACCACTGGTCTACTACTGGACACAGGCCTCCCATTATGAGCGCCACATGCAGCGCCCTGATACCGACAAAGTTATAGCTTTTATGGTTTTTGAAGTAAAAACTTCTTTAGGCGAACAAAATACACTTTTTGGGTGAACAACAATCATGGAAGTCGCGTCCTCGTCACCGAACGCTTTCCTAACTGTGTTATGTATGTGTAATGTTTGGGTGAACAAAAAGCGTAAAGCTCGCGTCATCGTCACCGCACGCTTCCAAGTATAAATAAAACAAAACATTAATTCGTTTTCACTTCTATCGGCCGTCCCCAAAGACTTCCCCGCGTGTTGTTTTTTCTTGTAAATGTACGGCTGTTCTTTTGATACACACCCCTGTGGGTAGCGGAGGTCTTTTAGTATCGTAAATTATTTTTTTGTTAGTTTGGTTTGGACACGGATCCCTAAACCCACGTGAACAACACTCCTGAGGTGCTCCCTATACAAACAGAGCCCTCACCACGTCTCACACTGATTAATACAATTACTCAACTCGAACAAACAATTCACAGTCACATTGTCGGGGACTAATATAATTGCCGTCAGACAGACAGCTCCATTTCCATTTGCTGTAAGGCCAAGGGTACATGGATAACCACACACTAACTTTTAAATTATGCGAAAGTTTGGGTATTTGGATGTCACTTGTTCAAGCCAAAATTACTGAACGGATCGGACTGAAATTGCATATAGGTAGTATGTTTTTTAAACAGATAGAGTGATTCAAGAGGAAGGTTTATAAACCATTTGGCACATAGATTTCGACGCGGGCGAAGCCGCGGGGCGCAGCTAGTTGCAGTGGACCACGCACGTTTATGCAAAATTTTGCAATTAACAATACGGCGTTCTGAAAGAACTGCATTATATTTTGCAATAGGTAGAAATGTATATTATACAATTTAAATTCATATTCTGTCTCATAATATTGCGTCCGACATGCAGTCAATCAATTAACGTCTGTCATTAAATCCTGTATCTCACTCTTTCATACAAACCTGAAGGATCATTATTCTCGTGAACACAGAACAGAGAATACATAGAATTAGCATAATGCCTTTTTACTAAGAGAACTAGTGTCGCTAAACTCACACATGTATAAACTAACACACATAGAAATAAAAATTCTTATTGGTTGAAAGAGTACGTTTAAAGGGCATAAAACCATATAACTAATTTTATTGATATTAAACCTTATTTCGGTAGACACATGGTTCAAAACTCAATAAAATAAACAGCGATAAAAAATGAATATCTACTTTGTCTACTTAGCAAAAGATGGCGCTTTTGCCAAATATTTTTATAGTCTCTATTCCCAGCAAATAAGATTACTAATACAATGGCTGCCTTTCTTGATTATACACAACACAAAGCTACTTAACAAGAGATGGCGCTGGCGCTATTGCTATCGACTTTTATTATAGTCTCTAACAACGGGCCATAAGATCGATAATACAATGGCTGTTTATCGATTACCCAGAAAACATAGCTACTGCCTTAGTGATGTACCAATGAGAATACGAGACGAATCTATCGATATCGATTATTACCTACTGATGAATAACGAAATAGGTACCTACGTCAGGTTATATTTGTGGTGGTCGAAATAAAAAGCTTACCTTTTCTTTTATTCTTTAATGACAATTAATGAACATTTATTGTCCTTGATAGGACGTACTTGTTAAATAACTGTCTTTTCGTAAGTTTTACGTTTAATTTTAATAAAAGATGGATACGCACATTTATGGCTTTTATCAAATCACTGACATGGTTTGATACGGGAAACTGTCCGACTTGATGAAAGTTTATATTTTCGAACAGTTTTTCTCCAACATACTTACGTAATATTTTCATTATTATAAATTCTTTTTTTATTACCCTTCCATAGTATAAAATACATCCAGATTAAATCATCACAAAAACAAAACAAAAATTAACGCCCTAAAACATACTTAAATGGGTAATGTTTACGAAATCATAACCATTAATGTTATCGATAGCACATTTGTGTTTATTACGGCACATCCCTAATTGAGTAGCGAAAGTTGCGGTTTAAGAAAAATCGACCTTAAGTGTTATTTCTCACAGTCTATTTTTCTATGTTTGTTTTCTATTTTTGTTTGACGGTTTTTCATTTTGAACAAAACTAACAAAAAAACAATAAAATAATGCTGACAGTTGATATGATATGCCCCCTTTCGTTAAATATTTGGTTCGGCTTTCGTTTTTACACTCTAAAACGGCACAATACGGTATTTTTATATTTTATTTGTTTTTTTTTTAAGTCCATATGTTTACTCTGCTAAATTAAAACACGACTGATGTAAGCGGAGCTTCAAGTGCGCAGTACTGCGCCTACTAGGTGAGACGCGGGCCCCGCCTACTTACTATTTCTATGTATTCTCTGTTCTATGCTCGTGAAGATCCGTGTGTGTTTAAATGTGACTTGATATGCATATATTTCCTCTGGACAAGTTTTAATTCGTGGACACTGACGAAAGGGCTGGTCCATCAGTTCAAAGTCGCTCAGCGAGCTATGGAAAGAGCTATGCTCGGAGTTTCTCTGAAGGATAGGATTCGTAACGAATACATCCGACAGAGAACCAAGGTTATCGACATAGCTCTGAGAATTAGCAAGCTGAAGTGTCAGTGGGCCGGCCATATCTCGCGAACCGACGGCCGCTGGGCAAAACGTGTTCTTGAGTGGAGACCACGAATCGGTAAACTTAGTATAAGACGCCCTCCGACCAGGTGGGATGACGACCTGTGACAGACTGCAGGTAGATGCTGGATGCGTCAAGCTGAAGACAGGGTGCTGTGGCGCTCATTGGGGGAGGCCTATGTCCAGCAGTGGACTAATATAGGCTGATGATGAAGATGTGCCGTGCCTCTCCGCGCGGTTTCACTCACGTTTCTAAGTGACTCAGGGATAACCAAGCTACTTTCAATAAAATATCTCTGTTAAATAGTTCTGGAGATTATCTTCACATCCAACCAAAGTAACAGACTAACTTTAAACTATAAACAATGTATTTGTACATCGTAGACACGAGACAAATCACCTGGAAAGACTACAAATATTTATTTAAAGAACTCTTGAAACTTGAAAAAACTCTCCCTCGGTACTGAAAAGGCCCGTAATTCCGAGTCCGAGCTGTAAATATAAAGAGGTATTCACACGACGAGCGCCGGACGCGTCGTCGCGGCACATTAAAGGAATCGCGAGTGTAAACTACCGCGAGGGTTAATGTTCTGGGAATAAGATTTATGTTTTTAAAGAAATTCCTTAAATGATACTGGTCTTTTTTGAAGTACAGGATAAAGTCGAGGTCCTACGCAAATTATTATCACTGAATGGCGACCGATGTGGCGCGGTGGGCGAAGGTCCGCCTGCGACGCAGGAGGTTGCGGGTTCGATTCCCGCCTCGGAACAATTGTGTGTACGATCTGCAGATATTTGTTTCGGGTGTTCTGGTTGTTTTCTATGTATAATAAAAAATATCTATCTATGTAATGTATTATGTATATCAGTTATCTAGTACCCATAACACAAGCTCTGCTTACCATGGGGCTAGATAATGCTGTGTGAATTGTCCAGCATAAAAAAAAAATAAAAAAAAAAAAATGCTAATTATAATTATATATAATTTCCTACGTGAATACATATTTTAAGAAAAAAACAGAGAGAGTGAGAACCAACAAATTATTTGCAGCCAGTTTTGTATGGCTTCCTGTGATAGTCACTTTGATCCAAATAATGAAGAATGATAACTTGAACGATGCTATCAAAGGTTGACTCTATCAGTAAAGATAAAATCCAGTTCAAAATGATTGAAAAAGTTTATAAAGTCTATAATAAAATGGAGGAGAAGCTCTCGAAACAAGTTCTCATTGAGGAGCCTCGAGAGAGTTTCCTAGGTACACTTTTATTTTTAAGTTCATTTCTTTCAGTTTCAAGTTATTACTGCTAACCTTTTAGTTTAAAAAGTGGGTTGATTCTATTTTAATTTTCAACTCAGTAAAAGGCGCCACCTTTTTGGATTTAATTTCGTAAACTTTATTTATGATTTTTACTGATATAATCAGAACGGCCCCAGGCCAGTTATACTACAGAAGGTTAATATAAAATATAGTTAGATTAAGTAAGAACACGTGTTATATAAATAGTAATACAGTCAAATAATCAAGCTTCATTAAATTATCATACGAATATTCTATTATAATTCAAATTATTAATGAGTCAACATAAAATTAAGAATTAAATATAAGATGTAATAGATTAAAATGAATTTATAACTATTAAAACATTGTCTAAAATAGCATTCTCATATAGTACAATGAAGTACACTATTTATTTATTATTGGTAGTTCTGTGACAGTACGGACACTAGTCTACCGCTGAACTGAATACTAGAACCACGAGAAAGAATCTACATAACTAATTTTCCGTTTTGCTAGTGAAATCTAAGCGTATGACATATATTTGGTAGCAGCATCTTACAAGACAAACATACTCGTATCTGTTACCTACACACTCTAGCTACATCAACTTATTATGTACTCGTAGATGTCTGCGCTAGTTTCACCTCTTCGAAGGCTCAACCATTTCTACAGCATAGACCAAACACATTAGTACGAGTAGTACCTACATCACTAAAAGCGTTATAAATAATTCAAGGTTCGGCCAAAACTTTATAAATAAAGAAATTAATCGCATTTCAATGACTTCAGGGTTTCTTTTATATCTCGTCTCATCTTCGACTTCGAAATCGTGAAAATACGTGAAAAAGGAGAATCATTAAAGCCGGCTTACCTCAATTCTGTTGGCGGCCATCTTTATAGGTTTTATTAGATTAATTATACCAATAAATTGTATTTCTATATTTCTAGATACTAGTTTTGCCCCGCGGCTTCGTCGGGTGAAAATCTATGAGTCTAATGGTAAAACCTTCCTCTTGAACTATATCTATAAATGAAATGAAAGTTTATTTCCTTAGGCTTACAAATAAGCACTTAGACAAGTCATATTTTATACTATTCATTATTATAGAGAGTTTCAAGCATGTATTGACAAAGAATTCGATCTTTTTTGCAGTCCTATCGAATATCAAAGTGCTTTATTTCCATTAGACCTCACAGGACTCCTGGACTCGTCACAAATTCAAATTACAAGTAAAACTACGAAATAAAGTGATCGCTTTGATTTTTTGAACACTTCAATCTTTTCAATCCTTAGGTAAAGTGAATAAGCGAACAAGAAACCTTTACCTTGTTAGGTTGTTAGTTTTCGAGTTGCAGCAAAACTTATTCCAAGCTTTTTTACCGTTTGGGTAATCTGATATTGTGTAAGCCTTCCACTAAGTATAATTATGTCTGACAGTTTGTTTGTATTTATATATTGATAAATTATTTTTGCGACTCACTTGGTTCTCAGTTTTGATATCGGTCCTAATGACTGTGTAGGTCCTAATGAACAAGGAAACAATCTTTCCTTTGGAAGAATAAAGCCCACCTCCTACCGTAACCACCCACGGCCGAAGTCGCGAGTAAAAACTACCTAATTCATAATTCCCTATATTTCCCCTGTAAAAGATCTTTTCCCACACAGCAATGTACCTACGCGAGCTTAACGAGTTAAACAAAAACCCACAGCTAATAAACATAAATAACTTTTTTACGACTAAAAATAACTTTTACAGCTTCTGAAACAAATGTGCAGGTCGTGCAACTAACTCAACTACAATTTCACTCGAAACTTTCCTCTCAAAGCACTCGTCACATTTTCTGAGTAAATTCGAGTTTACAAAAAATGTGCAGCGCTTTCAAAACTAGGAAATACGCCGAATGAAAAGAAAACACGCCTTTTGCTGCATTTTGCTTCTGTTCGAACTGTTCGTAGCAATAACTTGAGAGCATTGAAGATGTAAAGCGATCACATTCGTCGCCGTCATTGACAACGGTGACGTATTTTACCATAATAATGGGTTTTAACAATAAACGTAGGTTTATAAAATCTAAAAAGACACCTGAGGCTCACTGGGGTTTAATAAATTATCTTCACGTCAGGTCTAGAAGCTTAACGTTAGATGTTTAACATATTAAGTAGGTAATGATACATGTTACAGAACTTCAACAAGCAACGAAACTGTCCTGCAAGTAAACTCAACGTGTATCTAACGGCTCTAAGCTATGCTAACATCATTTCTCTCGAACACCGCTCAGGGAAGGGGATGCAAAATGAGCCTAGTTATTATAAATCGGCTACTAGGGATGCGAAGACCACACAAGTTTTCGAGGTCGTTTCAAACTTGAAAGCATATGCCTATATGGCTATGTTTAAAATAAATATATTTTTCTCGTTTGAAAAGCAACGGAACTCCTCTCTATCTATGCCTACTATAACACACCCATGCTCGCAAACTGAAAATCATGATTTGGTGACAGCAGTGAATTTTGTTCTCGTTGGAAGGTAGGCGAAGGGACAAAAGACAAAGAAGGTATTTATGTAGCACCATTAAACATTTTTCTTCCATATACTCCTATAACATTTCGAAGTTTTGTAAATAATTACGTAAATAATTGAACTTAGCATTCAACATACTTTAAATTGCTTCAAGTAATTTTGTTCTTTAACTTTTACAAAGTTTTGTTTCTCGACCCAGCTTTATTAATATATTTTTGTGTAAAGATTTGAAAGACAATGGAAACTATAAGGTACTGTGTAAGCGCTGCTTCTTGTGTCAAAGATTTAATTATTAATGAAGACATCTTCGGGCCTTTTTCATTTTAAAAGGTAATGTAATTCACAGATTAAACACCTGTCGAAGCTGAAATATGCCAAAACTAACTTTATTTGAAGGTCATATTTTCAAACAATTTGTGAATAGATTAATTCTGTTACATTCTAAATATACGTAAGTTTCAAGTCACCTTTATTTATTTAAGGAGTTATTTAGTTATTTAAGGAGCTCTGTATAAAACTCTGGCTGTGTGAATGTTTATTTAACTATAATAGAATCCCATCGCAAAAAGCCAACCTGTATTATGTATGGCTACGAAAGTAATGCAAATCAACTTTCGATTCATCTAATTATAAACACAAAACATACGTATATTTAAGGTTTCTCCTGTTCATCTCGTTACGTCTCGAGCCCGATCAAGATAATTCGAAAGTAGTCTCGTTCAATTAGACCCTGCGACATTACGGGTAAATAAGGAGCTTCTAATTTTTTGGCCTAAGAATTAGAGACTCCATCTCGAATTTTCTTATTCAAATCCGACGTCCCTTTAGAATTAGACAGCTAAGCTTATAGATTTTTGCTGAGGACATGTCGGACATTTTATCCCGATAAAAGTGATGAATAATATTTATTTTAAGGATCTTTTGTCTGGGAATCTCATTTTGAATAGGGACGTTTAGTCCCTTCCCTATTATATTGAATATCGATAGTTGAAGTTCAATTTTAAACTTCATTCCGTATCGAAATTTATTCACATCACTTTTTCTAAACATTTCATACTCGTACTATCAACAAGCACTTATTAATGGGATCATCGAAATAACATTTTAAAACCGCTTATAGAGACGATTCTGAAGGAAATGGTCCAACCAAACGACTTGTAGGCCCGTATTATGAACGCTCATTATTATCAGTATGTGCTGAGTAATACTTCTCTATGGCAAACGTTACTTGAGCGTAGATGTATGACTGAGCAACACTTCTCTATGGCAAACGTTACTTGAGCGTAGATGTATGACTGAGCAACACTTCTCTGTGGCAAACGTTATTTGAGCGTAGATGTATGACTGAGCAACACTTCTCTATGGCAAACGTTACTTGAGCGTAGATGTATGACTGAGCAACACTTCTCTGTGGCAAACGTTATTTGAGCGTAGATGTATGACTGAGCAACACTTCTCTATGGCAAACGTTACTTGAGCGTAGATGTATGACTGAGCAACACTTCTCTGTGGCAAACGTTATTTGAGCGTAGATGTATGACTGAGCAACACTTCTCTATGGCAAACGTTACTTGAGCGTAGATGTATGACTGAGCAACACTTCTCTGTGGCAAACGTTATTTGAGCGTAGATGTATGACTGAGCAACACTTCTCTATGGCAAACGTTACTTGAGCGTAGATGTATGACTGAGCAACACTTCTTTATGGCAAACGTCACTTGAGCGTAGATGTATGACTGAGCAACACTTCTCTATGGCAAACGTCACTTGAGCGTAGATGTATGACTGAGCAACACTTCTCTGTGGCAAACGTTATTTGAGCGTAGATGTATGACTGAGCAATACTTCTCTATTGCAAACGTCACTTGAGCGTAGATGTATGACTGAGCAACACTTCTCTATGGCAAACGTCACTTGAGCGTAGATGTATGACTGAGCAACACTTCTCCATGGCAAACGTCACTTAAGCGTAGATGTATGACTGAGCAACACTTCTCTATGGCAAACGTTACTTGAGCGTAGATGTATGACTGAGCAATACTTCTCTATTGCAAACGTCACTTGAGCGTAGATGTATGACTGAGCAACACTTCTCTATGGCAAACGTTACTTGAGCGTAGATGTATGACTGAGCAACACTTCTCCATGGCAAACGTCACTTGAGCGTAGATGTATGACTGAGCAACACTTCTCTATGGCAAATGTCACTTGAACGTAGATGTATGACTGAGCAAGCTTCATAATATGGACCTTAGTGATTTTATGCATTCGATGTGAAAAAGGCGTTCGTTCTTTGATTACTGCTGACATTAAAAGAAGTGAAAGTAATGTCTTTAGAAGCGACACCAAGGCACACACTGATTGACTAATAAAGTAATATCTTTTGTTTGTTCGCATAAACAATACAATGTATCCTAATGAATGTCTAACCTGACCCTCACTTTATTAAATCATGATATACGACCACGATACTTTCCACCTTGTTTGTGTTATTTGAACTCTAGCTTGAGACCTGTTATTCCACTTAGCGACGTATATTTCTTCTGTCAGAACATTGGACATTGAATTGACAGTTATTCTCGATATTGTGTAGTAAGTCCTGTCAGTAGACCTTTTCGATTCGATGAGAAACTCATAAAGCTGTAAATATTATATTAAGTACGAATAAGAAAGTTTATTGAAATAGACTAAGGCCAATAAGTATGTATTAGCTCAAATAAAATTGCCTTGTATTGACAATTGATGATCGAAAGACGTAAGTAAGTAGGTCCTTAAGAAGTAGGTTTAAGAGAACCATTTCGGAAAAAAAATAAAACTTGAATTCTCATTTACCATGATCTCGGGCCATAAAGTGACCCGGTCGTTTGGAAGGCTTGCGTGGGGCCGAAGCCAACAGCACAGAGGCCCTTTGAGAAAGTTAATCGAAAGGCGATGGCTACACATAGCGGGTATCATCCTCGGGTGCACAATATGATACACCCAAATATGGTATCCACTAGGTGTAGAAACTAATGCAAAGAAAAATGAAAGAAATAAAACCAGGCTATTGTGATGGATGGATGGACTGGGTGATCGGGCTATAGGGGAGGTTGCGGACGCCTGCCGTAAACAAGTGACAAAATATGATTATTATAAGAAGTAGCTAGGCTACGTACAATCTCTATTATAGTCGTTCAGTACATATCTGGGATTCGAATCCACCTCTTCCTGTTTTAATATTATTTCTACAACCCATCCAAACCTCATACGCATTTCTCAGAAAATATTCTCGCATAAAAGCTACCAATATGTCTCGAGGCTAACCCTCCATTCGCGCCGTCCGCTACTCGCCCACCTGACCCTAAGCGCGCCTAAATAGGGTAAAATGCCCGTAATCGGCCATCCTCTGCCCTTGCCAGACAAATTGTGTTATAGCTGAATTGTATTAAGGATTCCCTCGGGCTAGAGAGCCCATGAGTGGGAAGCTGTGTTCGGATTAGTTCTCGTTACATTTAATGTGGGGGTAGGGAATGCTATTCCACTTCAGTACTGTTTCATCTCAAATTGACCAACCAGCGTGATTTATTTATTTATAAAAATACAGCAGTTAGCTTACAGTCTAACACCAAAACACCAACTACTAGACTTAAAATGACAGAAAATATGACTTGTCTAAGTGCTTATTTGTAAGCCTAAAGAAATAAACTTTCATTTCATTTTAGAAAAATAAATTAAAAACAAGATTACAAATAGGTAGTATACATAAACAGATAATTTATTTAAAAGTAAGGAACGATCTTAAACTTAGGTAGATATGGCTTAAACTATCATTAAATATGTCCACATGTTAAAAGTAAAGTAAAGTAAAGTATATTTATTGCATGAAATACATGTGTAGTGCATACAGGTGTTGAGGCATAAATGTGATTCAATGTATTTCTACCGTTAAGTGTGCAATCAAGTCAGATTTACAATTTGTGTATAATGAATTTAAATTAAATTGTATAGATATAATTAAAATTAAAAAAAAAAAAAAAGTGTAGATAGGAATAAAACAGATAATAAGAATTGATTTTAAAACAAAAGTCAGACTTAAAAATAACGAATGTCATGGAGTGGTTAAATCTTTGTCAGTAATAAATTCATTAATGGTATAGTAACATTTGCTAGAAAGTATA
This sequence comes from Eupithecia dodoneata, assembly GCA_947044415.1. Lineage (NCBI taxonomy): Eukaryota > Metazoa > Arthropoda > Insecta > Lepidoptera > Geometridae > Eupithecia > Eupithecia dodoneata. The sequence continues at coordinate 6,642,948 of OX345682.1, read as the reverse complement.
GTTTTAAGTTTTCTTTGGAACTCCAATCTCGGCAATAGTCTTATGCACTTTGGTAGTTTGTTATATATAGACGGGGCCATACCAAAGATACTATTGCTCATCATTGTGGTATTTCTATTTGGTAAACAGACTTTATGGTTGTCACGCCTGTTGCGGATAACGAAATTGTTGGAATGTTGGAACTGTTGTAAGAAATCGTTGAGTAGTGCGAGTGCTCCGAGTGTAGGAGCGTGATAGGAAAGCATAATGAAACTATAGATTTCGGGTGGTCAGCCCGCGAAAATATACTAGACTTCGTTTGACAATAGTCGTCAAAACGCTAATGATTGCCTATACATTTAAAAAGTCGACAGTATGCGAAAGTCGTCTAAGCGATAAGCGATTAACTGCATAGAAATTTTCTAAAGTCGGCACTCCGCTCTTCCCAGTATTGAATAGTAAAGTCGTTAAGTCGGCAAAGTGCAAAAGTCGGCACTAAGCTCCGAAATCGATCAGATCTGTAGACACAGGCGTGTGGTTATCGTATTAATATTGAACACAGACAATCTAATCGCGTGTTTACTGATTATGGTTTAATTGAGTTTACATGTAATTACACATTCGGTAGTAGACAATGGCTGGGCGTTGTTCATTTGAAACCACTCTGGACCGATTTGGCCAACAATGGCAGAATTAGATAATAGACATTGGTAATAATATATTAAATCTAACAGAGGCAACTATATGCATTTATTTGTAGTATGAGGGTGGATGAACTGCAAAAGATTTAGCACGAGCATTCATTAAACTTTTGCCCTATTTTAATTCAATCTACATAATTATGTACACAGACATCTTTTGTAAATTTATTTTCAATTTATTTTTTCAATAGCAATATACTAACATACATTTATTTATTTATTTAATTTTAAGCCATTATTGTCCCACTGCTGGGCATCCTACTACTAACATACATAAAATGTAATAAGAAATTTAAAAAACACCACGTTATTTGTGATTAGGGCGATGACGTGTGTCAGGGTGTGAGCTGAGGACGGCGTAGGGCGATGTCCCCGGCCGCGGCGGTGTTGCAGGCGGCCAGCGAACAAACCAAACTAGATAATAATGCTGACAAGTCCTCAACTCCGAAATATCCTTCCTAGAAATTAACGAATCATGCTTCATTTTGTAAGATATTTTCATATGATATTGCACTTCCGTCTTGAACTCGTTTCAGAATGCGATAATTCCTTTCCTCGGCCAAAACTTAAACTAACTTTTAAAGAAAATGAAAACGCCAGCATCTTAGAACTGAGCTCACAAATCAAACCAGCCCAAAGCAGAACCCGCCGAGCGCGCGGATATTATTAAAATAGAGAACTTGGAGTTGAGGAACTCCACATTAATATCTGGAAGTTTGGAATATTTCCGTACTTTGCTTTAGATATTAATTATCAGCCTATAGTAGTCCACTGCTGGACATAGGCCTCCCCAAATGAGCGCCATAGCGCCCTGTTTTCAGCTTGCCGCATCCAGCATCTGCCTGCAGTCCTTCGCAGGTCGTCATCCCACCTGGCTGGAGGGCGTCCTACACTACGCTTACCGTCGCGGTCGCGGTCTCCACTCAAGAATACCTTTGTCCCAGCGGTTGTTGGTTCTTCGCCAGATATGCCCGGCCCATCGCCACTTCAACTTGCTAAAGATATTTCGGTGTCTGAAGAATAACGACAAGTAGGAAGGAATCAACAGATGTCTTCATATCGTATATCGATTAAAGGAAGCTGAACTTTTTCGGACCTACAAAATATGTACATGTATGTATGTAAGTCTTGCCCCAGATTCTGTCATAGCAACTCTAAAGTGTGAATAGAAAGAAAGTAATTAATTTCTCAGCGTGCAGTTTTGTGCTTTAAGCAAGGACTTTTAGATTTAGAATAGATCGTGTAATTATTTTGGCGAACATTCTAGACATGAATCTGTCTGGCAGGCGGCAGAGGCATTGTGTGCTATTTTGCTCACAAAAAAAGTTACAAAACCTTTTTAGTTCCTTAGAAATACAGATCCTTTAACACGAATTCTTCGTTTTTCCCTTTTTTGATAAGCAAGGTTTCCCGCACCAATATTATATTCATCTTTAAAACGGCGGCTCCATAATGAGGCATTGTATAAAAATCCGCTTAAATATTTCTCGAGAAACCAGTTGTTTCCGGAATATTCCAGTTTTGGCCGAAAATACCTGAGAAGATGCTCGTTTCGAGTCTCTGGTATTTGCTGCATGTTGAAGCGTTTTGCACAGTAATGCCACTCTCAGAGGTCTTGGACGTCAAGGCGACTATAAACTGGGTAAACATGATCTAGAAGCTAGACATGATCCTCGTCTTAGTAACTAAAGTATTGTGCAATAATCCCTTTGGTCCATTTTTATGGCTGTTTTTCATAACTAGCTACGACAAAAGGCAATTTCCTGCACTGTTTCATAACAAGTTATTAAAATAATCACCATACTTAGGAGAATACTTAGTATTTATAAGTACTCACTCGGCTATTGTGGGTTGGTTGATATAAAATAATGTTTACACTTTAACTGAGTCTATTCAGTAGGAAGAAATTACAATTTACGACAACCTATAATCGTACATAGAATATGCGTGCGCGCGGCTAAGGGCTGCGAAGTCATTGCTAGCTGTCTCTAAAGTGGCTGATAGACGTGCGAGTAAGTTCGCGAACAAGTCTTGTTGTTTTTTGTTCGAGTTGACAAGTTTGAAATTTTGCTCGTAACCCGCTTCCGCTCGTACGTGTGGCAGCACTGCGAGCCACGAGCCGCCACTTAATTTGGCCATTCTGTCAGTTTTTAGTTTTTAAAATGTAATACGATATAATTCCTATATAACATAAAGCTTCTTTTGTCGACGACTTCGCAATACAGAGTGAGTAAGCTTCATTGTGTCCACGTTAAGTCGAGGTAAGTTCGCGATCCTAAAAACAGCATACTTTAAGTTGGTACGTCTATCACGCGCCGCGTTCTGTAATCGAAACGGTGTCCCCACAAATGTATCTACGAACGACATACGCTGACCTGCCTTCTGCGTAATTATCCCTATTTTAACCATCTACAGTACCTTCCGACGAGCTCTCTACTACTGATTGTTTAGGGCAGAGATGTAAGTCAACTGGTACATCGAAGCAAATGTCCTAGGCCGTGGTATCTGCTATGACGTAGCAATATTTACGTTGTTCAGTTTTAAATTTCTTCGGAGAATTCATTCACTCAGTAATGCTTATGTTAATGTTCGCGTTATGTTTCCAGCAGTATGCTCATTAAATCTGTTTATTCACGCGCGAACCTTAGAAAATGTATTACAATAGAAAATTTCTTCAGAAAGTGTGATTTCTTGAAAGCCGATAAGGTCTATGAAGTTTCCCCGTATTCGAATATTATAAGAATATTTTTATTTTTCTACATTCCGGCGTTCCTTGGAGGAAATGTTCCTTGACTGAGCTTTACACCTTCACTTATCTTAATTAATATGTTGTAGGATTTTCAAGTACTGCAAGTATTTCTGTATTTTGAAATCCTTATACAATTTGAAAGTTCTCAACAAATTGTTATCTCATTTAATAGTTCTTTGGCTTTAGCGTTATTTTTAGCCGCTTGCCGCCTTTTTTATCGTTATTTTAATTTTTATTATTTATATATTTTATTTTTATTTTCGTTATTCACGAAACTTTCTACACGAGAGTAAAAAAAGATCGTGTTGAACAGTAAGACCTTACACCAGAGGAGAAGGGTGCTTTAGTAATGTGCGTTTCAAAAATCATTTGGTCCCCATCTCCAAGCTGTATACCATAGACGGGCTCTATTTAAGCTCGGATTACTGTAGGTATTATTCAGAAAGCGTACTGGCTCTTATCAATTGTTGAATTACTCGTTTTTTATTTCAGGCAATAAAACAAATATAATCCTGCACAGATAAACAAAGAAAACTACCGAGCTCATTTCAGTTGCATTCTGTTTCTCGGTGCCTGAATATTGGTAATAATAAATAATATTTTATTATAATGGTTAATATTCATTGAAACAAAGGACAGACAGGAAAGACTTTTCACAACGCTTACGATATTTCCATAAAGCATTATTTAAATGCAGTTCACTGTATAAATAACTCGTTATTTAAATATATCTTTGAGTTGAGAACACCATTGAAAGTACTGAGCAGGACTTCACCACTACTAAAAAAACGCAAGTATTTTAATTTGTTTTCTTTGAATACATCGTAGTGATCTTTGTAAAGAAATTTTCTACAAATAATATCCCGGGAAGCAACATAGACTCATTGAGCTCAAACAGTACGTGCAAATGCCCTATGGCGTTGGCTAGTAGCAAGACCTTGAATTGCTACAGCGGTCTCTGCAGGCACCTATATCTATTTTAAAGTATGATTTTCTATGTTTATTAGCTTACAAAGCAATGTCTTACCTAATCTGTTATTCTTGGTATAGTAATATCCCCCTTAGGCCTATGGTGGTAATATCGTTCCAAGAGGCTTATGTTAATGACAGCCAGAGCCATCTTGCGGAGCAGATTGCCCATTAATATCGGATCAAGCTTTTTGTAGAACTCTCTAGAAGTGCCGAAACTTTGCTGACTGCGTGGTTTGGTATCCCTCTTGTAGGTTTATTTATAGTTGCCCTAATTACAAGTGTATTGTCCGGCCTATAATAAGGTCTAAGTGTGAACACCCTATTTTAGTCCACGGCTGGACATAAGCCTCCACCAATGAGCGCCACAGCACCCTGTCTTCAGCAGGCATCCTGCAGTCATCTCACCTGGCCGGATACTATTCTTAAATGAAAATGAAAAGTTTTTATTTCTTTAAGCTTACAAATAAGCACTTAGACAGGTCATATTTATACTATTCATTATTATTAATTAAATTATTTTATAGTTCACTTAAATTTTTTGTCCATTATGAGAGTAATACCGCATCTAACTGCCGACTTCGCGTAAAACTTTACTTACATTCCCTTGATAAACGTGACGTTACATAACAAAACATATTTACAAAGTTACGAGTTCTGAAGTTATCTTCCTAGATAGTTTAGTTATTAGACACATCTAGAAAAATAACATCCAAGAATCGTAACAACGTGTAACATGAAAAATAGCGTTTGTTAGCGAAACGGCGAGACAGGGCGCGCCTTGTAGGGACGGACGGTTTCAACTAGCTACAGGTAGGAACAAACAGCTGGTTCACGTATACACACTGCAGCAATGAGGTGCTTTCGTTGTTGACTGCAGGTATAAAATAGCTCGACCAGACTGAAAAGCTTTAAGCATGAAGTTATATGGCACTAACTGTTTCCCGCGTTAAATTCGAATTTCACATTTCTAAAATATTATACAGCCTATGTTCACCGGGGATAGTGTAGCTTCCCAACGGTGAAATGATTTTTCAAATCGGTCCAGTAGTTTCGGAGCCTATTCATTACAAACAAACAAAAATCAAACCTTTCCTCTTTATAATATTAGTATAGTATAGATATCAAAGTAGTTTATTTCATGCCACTCTATCACGGAAGAGTGCGGGATGCATGATGGATGGAGTGCGGGATGCATCCATCTCTGCATCCTTCTCTGTAAAAGCATCCTCATAAAAATCTTATTTTTCCCTCCACTGTCTACGACGAGAAAATCTTTTCCAATCACTGGTGAAATTTTGACATTTTCCAACCATTGGTGAAATTATTGTTAAACGTAAAAACACATGAACCTCACTGTACTTCAAAATATGATATTATTAAACTCGACATAAAGGTAACAGAAGCGGGGCAATGAAACTCGACGTTAAGGGAATAGAAGCGGGCTGAATTCGTAAAGTCGACCTAGGGGCAATAAAAGCGAGATAAGGTTTTCGGCTCGACATAACGGGAATCGACATAAAAGGAACACATCGTTATTAACACTATAGTCATTTAAAACTGATCCGAAATATATGAAAACTGAAAAATCAAATCATGGCAAATATCTCGTTTGAAATGACTTTGTGGATGTTCCACATAGTTCCGTTTCAAAAACTTCATGCTCAAACGAACATTAACTATTTTCAAATTAATATCTTGATAAGAACGTTTGGAACAAAGTTATTAGTTTTGGGAATTTCGTAAACTGAGCGGTGAGCTCGAATACTTTGGGAATTAAGTTATTTAGGTTTTTAGGCCGTCTGGGGTGACTTATTAGTCTCTTATGGAACACAAAAACTTTTACAGATAGACACTGAATGGTGTTCTGGCCCTAAGCTGGAATTGGACATAGAATATAATGAATATAGAGTGAACCTGGTCGTATGAACAAAAAGCACAAAATAGTAGAGTTTTAATGGAGAAAACTTGCAACAAAATTCTTGGTTATTTGCCAAGAATTTTGTACAATTGTAAAATAAGATTTTATTCGGTGATTTTGTTCCATTAGCTCTCCCTGTTTTCATTAAGTCCGCATTATAAAGGTGCCTTTTCAAACATTGTCGTACTCCATAACATTATGTAGGTACCTTCCAGGAAAATACAAGCTTAATGAAAAGCTTTGGAAAGACTCAGATAGTCTAATTTGACTACAGATTTGATTTGAAACAGAAGTAAACATACGATACGATTTGAAACAGAAGTAAACATACGGTACTTACCCGTTTTTCTAATTATTATTTTGTTACTTATTTGTTCCCCGAGCTTTCTTTACACAACAATCAAATTGTTATACTAATGTACAATTGTACATATCTGTCGCCGCCGAATCCTAGAATCAGCCACTTTGTAATATGGCTAGCCTGATTGCAAAATGAATAATAAATAATATATTTCTCTGGAACTGAAACCTTTCCCATGTTTCAGTAGTAAATTCTTACATGTTTCCATTATACCTATCATATAAAAAATTAGACCTTCTTTGCGCTATTACGAAAGAAATACCATTGAATGCTTAACGAATTAAAAACATAAATTAATTTGTTTTATTACTTTTGTGCTGATTGAATTATACTGAACAATAAACTCAATATCATCAATGTTTCTGTCTTCGCAAAAGAAATAAGCTTCTTGCCATTCAATCAAATAAAAAAAATAATAATCTTGATTTGGAACATAAATACAATGGAAATAGATAACTTGTGTGAAAACGATAATACACGCAGTAGTTATATAACTGTGTCGCGTGCATTAACGCCCTCCTCCGAATACAGGGTTACAGAGTTCCTTAATTGTATGTTCTTTAGTAGATACAGAACCTTAAACTAGGTATTAAACACGAAATAGCAAGAGATATTGAAAAAGACTGAGATAATAATAACAACAGTAGAGTTTAAAACTAAAACATGCATGCGTTTATGGGCAAGTACATTATTGTGATACTATAGATAATAGGTAAAAATATCAAAATACTCTGAAAGTGATTTAGGAACAAGGGATAGGTAGGTAAAGTGAAAAAAATGATTATGAGTTACGAATCATAAGAGCTTCAGTAGATTCATATGTTAGAGATAAGAGCCACTGGCGGCATACCAATTGAAGTTTGTAGCGGGGTAGAGGACAATTTCAATAACGACAAAGTGTAGTTATGATTAGTACATACGCTACGTCGCCTCTTCCTATATTAGGCTGATTTTAGTGTCACGCTGACCATCAGCGCTGAAAGCTCAGCGCGTAGGAATCTGTATGGACGCTATAGAAAGCAAGCCAAGCCTACACGCTGGTGTCCCGGTCTACATGGGATCTGCAACGGTTTTGTGTTATAAAGAGTTTGGATATAAAATAGGTTTCAGTGGATCTAAAAGAGGTTTCATAAAAGAGTATGGATAGAAAATAGGTTTCAGTGGCCTCATTCAGAATATACGCTCTGCAGACTAACATAAACTGGCATATTGAAGCGCTTTACGGTTTCGCTTTAATGATATTATTCTAGTGTCTATATTCAATGTTTTGACTTGTGGTTAACATAAACAGTTACTGTATGCTTAGTATTAATATGAATAACAAAGCATTTCAATCTGCATTAGCATGAAATGAATACAGCCACACAATAGTTTACCCGCCTGATGGTCCACTTCTGTTTTTAAATCAAGAATCACAATCAATATCTGTACCTTTTTACCAGAGCATTCAGAGAATTGAAACTAAGTCCTACCTACTTGTAATAGGATGAACTGCTGTTTGATTTAATGTAACCCAACCCTTATCAACTAAAAAAATACATTCCGAACCTTTTCAGATTAAACAAAGAAATACAGCCTCTGAACTTATATTTATTAATAATATTCCGTTCAAAATCAGCCACTGATACAATCTCATATACAGACTCTTTAGGTATGGATCGCTAATGCTCCGCGATGGTTCCGTATCCCTCGTCACTCCATGATGGATGACGCAGCTCCTGATAATGGCAGGGCTTCCATTTGCACGATGTAAGTACTTAAAATGAGATCATCTCATGAAAACTTTTCGATTCTAATTCTAATGTCACTAATTGTTGGTTCATATTCATGAAGGTCCCTAATTCGATAATAGTAATATTTCTGAAGAATCGAGTTTAGAATAGAAATTAATATGAGAGCTGTTTCCACTCGTACAGTGAGTCTAACTACCAACGTAACTACTTTGATTTGTTTCTAAACTTTGTACAAGCAATACTAGGTAATAATAGCTGTCTGTAGAGATAGGACATACTAATTAGTTGTTGCTCCATATTTGTTTTTCACTGAGTAAATTGTGGCCCTTCCTGAGATACCTATGTATAAAACAAACATATTTTGTTAAGAATGTACATCAAATTTTTTTTGTCTTTTGCTTCAAATTAGGTTCTCCATGACTGGACACATGTCGTTGGACGGATCTCTCAGGAATATCAACCGTAAATGACACGTCTAGACCCGCCTCAGTACGTTCAAACTCTAATAATTTGTCCGGTAACTTTCCTTTTATGCTAATAAGGAATATTTCCCGCCGGCTGCCCGGCGGCGGCGCGGCGCCGGGAACTTTTTTAATATAATATCCCAAAAGTCAAACGTAGATTTTCAATTTATAGCGATATCATTTGCTTTCCGGTTTTTGTGGAGCTCTTATTTGAGTTGACAGGGGGCTGGTTATACTGGGGCTCATCTTGGCTCTTTAATTCATTTGCGTTTTGAGGTCGTTTTGTTTATTTTACCTTTGGATTGTTTACATATTTTGAGACTAGCTTCGTTGTCGATGTGATCAGTTTAAATTTGTATTTACTGACACAGTCGCTTTGATGCCCTCATTAGTACTATTACTAACTACACACACAGGCTCGTCAGGTAACTGCGTTATACTACTTATAAAAAATAAAATTACTTATAACGGGATCTAAAATATTATATGCTAACAATTAAGCAATTATCAATTTACTTTTTTTGGTAAGGTACATTGTATCTCTAGTCAAAAAAGTTTTACTAATAAATTTATTAGTATCAAAAATAAGGCGACCTCAACACAATTAACTTTTGTATCAAAGCATGATTAAAGTTAATGCTTTTGAAAGCTGATTAAGCCGTCGTGTGTACGGGGTGCGGGGGTGGAGCAACGGTCGACATTTTCAATTCAATTTATAATTAAAGTTTCCTTTTTTTTCCTTAGAATGGTTTAAACCGGGCGACAGTTCTACTATGCAGTGTTTTTAACGCAAGAAACTTTGTTCATTGTCATCCACAAGTGAATTTTACCTACTGCTTTAAACGCTCTTCCAAAGAGTGCGCTCTGCGCTACCGCATATACGCACGCACATACATACATTATTATGTAAAAGACATTTTTAAAAAACGTTCTTTTATTTATTTTTAAGGTAACGAACATATTTTATTTGAAAGAGGTTTACCCAGTTCTGCCACCAAGTACCAGTTTCGTTTTAACCCTATTACGTATCATCCCTACATAGTATAAAACAAAGCTGTCTGTCTGTCCCATCGACTATGTATGCTTACTATGCTAAGATCTTTAAAACTACGCAACGGATTTTGATATGTTTTTTTTTTTAATTTATAGTGTGATTCAAGAGAAAGGTCTATAAAACAATGACACATAGATTTGCACGCGGGAGAAACCGCGGGGCGCAGCTAGTGACAACTAAAGGCCGATTACTACAGTAAGTCATCATCATCATCATCATCAGCCTATATTAGTCCACTGCTGGACATAGGCCTCCCCAATGAGCGCCATAGCGCCCTGTCTTTGGCTTGCCGCATCCAGCATCTACCTGCAGTCTTTCGCAGGTCGTCATCCCACCTGGCCGGAGGGCGTCCTACAGTAAGTAGTACCTACTAACCCCGTGAATAAGACCCTAAACCAGGACTGGACGTCACTGAAGCCGGTAAAAACGGTCCGCGTTACGAAGATTAATTGTTTCAGAACAAATCGATTTTTAATTACCCATTTAGCGAAAATGGCCGAAAATGGCCTTAATTAGATTACAGCAAGTTCACACGAACACACTGAGTGTTAGACCCTTAGTGCCCTTAACATTAATGAACCTTTGTTATATATAAAGAGGTAGATTTGAGGTTATACAAGATATGATAAAACTTAACATTAATGAACCTTTGTTATATATACAGAGGTAGATTTGAGGTTATACAAGATATGATAAAACTTAACATTAATGAACCTTTGTTATATATAAAGAGGTAGATTTGAGGTTATACAAGATATGATAAAACTTAACATTAATGAACCTTTGTTATATATACAGAGGTAGATTTGAGGTTATACAAGATATTATAAAACTTAACATTAATGAACCTTTGTTATATATACAGAGGTAGATTTGAAGTTATACAAGATATGATAAAACTTAACATTAATGAACCTTTGTTATATATACAGAGGTAGATTTGAGGTTATACAAGATATGATAAAACTTAACATTAATGAACCTTTGTTATATATACAGAGGTAGATTTGAGGTTATACAAGATATGATAAAACTTAACATTAATGAACCTTTGTTATATATACAGAGATAGATTTGAGGTTATACAAGATATGATAAAACTTAACATTAATGAACCTTTGTTATATATACAGAGGTAGATTTGAGGTTATACAAGATATTATAAAACTTAACATTAATGAACCTTTGTTATATATACAGAGGTAGATTTGAGGTTATACAAGATATTATAAAACTTAACATTAATGAACCTTTGTTATATATACAGAGATAGATTTGAGGTTATACAAGATATGATAAAACTTAACATTAATGAACCTTTGTTATATATACAGAGGTAGATTTGAGGTTATACAAGATATTATAAAACTTAACATTAATGAACCTTTGTTATATATACAGAGGTAGATTTGAGGTTATACAAGATATGATAAAACTTAACATTAATGAACCTTTGTTATATATACAGAGATAGATTTGAGGTTATACAAGATATGATAAAACTTAACATTAATGAACCTTTGTTATATATACAGAGGTAGATTTGAGGTTATACAAGATATTATAAAACTTAACATTAATGAACCTTTGTTATATATACAGAGGTAGATTTGAGGTTATACAAGATATGATAAAACTTAACATTAATGAACCTTTGTTATATATACAGAGGTAGATTTGAGGTTATACAAGATATTATAAAACTTAACATTAATGAACCTTTGTTATATATACAGAGGTAGATTTGAGGTTATACAAAATATGATAAAACTTAACATTAATGAACCTTTGTTATATATACAGAGGTAGATTTGAGGTTATACAAGATATTATAAAACTTAACATTAATGAACCTTTGTTATATATACAGAGGTAGATTTGAGGTTATACAAAATATGATAAAACTTAACATTAATGAACCTTTGTTATATATACAGAGGTAGATTTGAGGTTATACAAGATATGATAAAACTTAACATTAATGAACCTTTGTTATATATACAGAGGTAGATTTGAGGTTATACAAAATATGATAAAACTTAACATTAATGAACCTTTGTTATATATACAGAGGTAGATTTGAGGTTATACAAGATATTATAAAACTTAACATTAATGAACCTTTGTTATATATACAGAGATAGATTTGAGGTTATACAAGATATGATAAAACTTTAGAAACTCTCATGGTTATTAACACTAAAGTCATTGATAAGGGGATATTCACCATGATTTGAGTTTTGAGTTTTTCAATACGAGTATTTCGGTTCGGCACAATTGAATGCGCCATGATTCCGGAATAACTGAAGGCACTGCGTTTAAAGTAAGTTTGTGTGTTTGTTCGTAGAAGGTACCCAATCTAAACTCTTAGTTACATTTTGAATATTCTTACACAAATAATTGAGAGATATACGTAGTAATAAAATTATTCTCGTCGGCCTAAATAAGCAAAACACAGCCTCTTCGACGTATCTGGTAATCTTCAATAGCCATAGCTTGCCCTCTATCCTACATATTTACGTAAGATGCTATCCAATCGGATAGGATCGGACGGGTGTTGCCACACTCTTCAGTTTCAATAAAGCATGTTAACTGACAGCCATATTGGCAATATTCGCCGCTATAAGATGTAATACCTCACCGGTACATCACTTCAGTTCAATATCACAAACAAACAAATTAATCACTAACTGTGATTAATTTGGATACAGCGGGGCTTGTATAGCCAGATCATTTTCATTATAGATGGCGTTGCGGTGCCATTAACAAAACTTGACTTCATAACTGAGGACTACGAATGTATTCACAAACCTTATCCGCGCACGAATACAATCATATGGAACCATTTCTAACTTAAACAAGTTCAGTACATTTACTTTGATAGGGTTCCGTCCCATTCTGACAGCGCCCAGGTTTGCTTTCATATTTCATTGATTTGTATTATCTTATCATATCATATAAGAGTATCTTAATTTCGAAAAGAGTTTGTATTTTATATAAATACATGAATAATATTTTGAACTCGGCAGAAGCACTCCGATAAAAATTAAAGCAATGACAATACTAAGTCATTTGATTAAAACTCACCGCTCATCATTTCCCAGACTAGAATTTATAAAACGTTATCATAAATTTACATAATTTAATGCTTTTCTTACATATAAGTTATCAAATATTACTTACTAGCTGCGCCCCGCGGCTTCGCCCACGTGGAAATCTATGTGTCAAATAGTTTATAAACCTTCCTATTGAATTACTCTTCAAAAAACCGCATTAAAATCCATTGCGTAGTTTAAAGATCAAAGCATACATAGGGGCAGACAGACAGCGGGAAGTGACTTTGTTTTATACTATGTAGTGATAAGTCGACATTATGTAAGGTGAGGGTGGTGTGGAGTGAAGGTAGACATTTTCCTATTCCTCATACATAACCTTCATATCTTATCTTTATACAATACCAATAAATTAGCGCGCCCTTAAAACCATCCGAACAATACCCTTTGTACTTAAAGCTAATCATCCAAAGAAATAGCGAAGAGCGCCTGCCTCGATGCAAAGAACCTTCACAATAAATAACAGGTAAAAGAGACTATACATAAATAATTAGATTCACCTGCTCTCAGCGGCTCGTATGTACATACATGTGAAGTGCCCGTCTTCGCCTGCGCGCATTTCTTACGGTATTATTGAGCCTGTAATATTCCAGTACAGATCAAAGCCACTTTCCATCATTCATGTCTTTTACCAGCCATTTCAATATTACCTGCCTAGGCTTTTCAATTAGATTTTGCTCATGTGAGTAACAGGCAGACGTTTGCATTCTTTGGTTAAAACTTAGGACACAGAAGAGATCAGTCTATGAAACAAAGAAAGTTTTTTTTACAGTTAATAATTTTTTTGTATGATGTTGTATAATTTATCCGGTTTCTATGTTACTACCTATAAATACTAGTTATCACAACATAGTATAAAACAAAGTCGCTTCCCGCTGTCTGTCTGTCCCTATGTATGCTTAGATCTTTAAACTACGCAACGGATTTTAATGTGTTTTTTTATTCGATAAAGTGGTTCAAGAGGAAGGTTCATAAACCATTAACACTTTGACTGCTGAAATCACACGGTATGCGTTTTCTACAAGTGACTAATATGCGTAAATCCACACTAGCGCAGCGGCTGAGAAAATATAGATCTTTGTGACTCAGCACAGCCGTAATATTTTTCGAACGAAACGCATGTGCGGCGCAACACAACCGCTGTGTAGAGCGGCAGCACGAATTTTTTAGGTTAAAAAAAGATCGCAGTTGTCGAAAAAAATCGCAGTCAAAGTGTTAACACATAGATTTTTACACGGGCGAAGCCGCGGGGCGCAGCAAGTTATTTATAAATAAATAGCTGCGCCCTTAGGGGGTACATGTACCTCTAAGCTAATAACACCTGAGCTTAAGTTATGTGACAATGTGTGTGTATGCAAGAAATAAATAAATATTAATAATGTCATCTTAAACTGAAAGCGAGAGAAGGCTTCCCTGATAGCGCGGAGTGAACGCGATCGACAAATAAATAAACTTCGAAGCCGCCACGCCGCCGCGCCGCTGTAGTGGATTTACTCGTACATCTAAGATTCACAGTAAAAGCTTTTATTGGATTTATTTTATTATTAATAAATTCCTGTGAGACCTTTTGAAAGGCGTCCCAAATCACATTAGTTAGTAGAAACTAGAGAACAAGTGGATTCCTTTTATAAAAACCAATATTCACTTTTTATCTTGCCAAATTCAAATTCAAAACCATCAGTGTTTGCGGGCAAGGCGAGCGGAGTGTCCAGCCAGCTATGTGGCATATTCAGTGTTTGCGGGCAAGGCGAGCGGAGTGTCCAGCCAGCTATGTGGCATATTCAGTGTTTGCGGGCAAGGCGAGCGGAGTGTCCAGCCAGCTATGTGGCATATTCAGTGTTTGCGGGCAAGGCGAGCGGAGTGTCCAGCCAGCTATGTGGCATATTCAGTGTTTGCGGGCAAGGCGAGCGGAGTGTCCAGCCAGCTATGTGGCATATTCAGTGTTTGCGGGCAAGGCGAGCGGAGTGTCCAGCCAGCTATGTGGCATATTCAGTGTTTGCGGGCAAGGCGAGCGGAGTGTCCAGCCAGCTATGTGGCATATTCAGTGTTTGCGGGCAAGGCGAGCGGAGTGTCCAGCCAGCTATGTGGCATATTCAGTGTTTGCGGGCAAGGCGAGCGGAGTGTCCAGCCAGCTATGTGGCATATATATTTTATCGCATCATACACTTTTAGTACATCTATAGATGTTAGTATCTTCCAGGTAATGTATAGGAGACACAATGGTACGCAAGCAGGCGTGGCAATGTGTACCTACCTACTGAGAGTGGAAGTGAGCGGGTGTCTATGTATATTTATGTATATTTTGGTTATAAACTTACAAACAGTTGAAAATGACATAAGGCAACTTTTTTGACACTGAAAAATAATAACTGTTTATTTACAACTCATTTCGGGAAATAATGAGGTTAGAACAGATCGCTTCACGTTTGAGTGTTCTCATGGCTCGTTATAAATCCTACTAATATTATAAACGCGAAAGTTTGTAAGTATGGATGGAGGGATGGATGTGATGTGTGTTTGTTACTCTTTCAAAACTATTGAATGGATTTTAATGAAACTTTACAATAATGTAGCTTATACATCAGAATAACACATAGGCTACAATTTATAAAGATATATTGTATATTATCCAAAATATCTATTACCACGCGGGTGAAATCGCGGGGCGCAGCTAGTTATGAATTAAACATCCAGTTTTCTCGATTGTGTCTAAAGTGATGTCGTGGCGTGTGTCTAAAGTGGCGGCGGGGTGACCGTTGACACGGTGAGTATATTATTGGGACGACATCAATACAGCACAGTACAGCACTACATCAATCTATATCATTTGATTGTAAGTTGTTGTTTTGTAGGGATACGTCGGTTAAATCGACACCAAAATTAACCAACAACATTAGGCAACAACGTTCTTTGATAACACTATTACTGGAAAGAACAAAACATATCAAACGGCTTAGAACCTTTCAATATCCAATCAGCGCCTCGGGGCGGCTTGCAACATAGTATCAGCGAGATTACGTCGAGACTTGAAGCGGGCAAAATTGAAACATATTTTATGAAGAGAAATCATTAGAAGGGGTTTCACACCCGCGATTTGTTAGCGAACGACTCGATTGGTCAGCATGTGTTTAATTCGTGTAGTATCCACTAGTTTTCATTCATTTGTTCTCTGAATAATGCAACAAAAAACTAAGACGATTTATGTATTTTTGGTGTTTGTATAAAATATCTGATGTACAAACAATAATATTGTTGCCATTTAGCATATTTATTCGCTATATTCTACATCGAGACATTCATTTCCTCGACTGTCAGGTTTCTATTAGATCTTACCAAGTAACACTTGTTTACCCGCAGAAATAAAACATTTCATAGTTTGAGGCTTCTGTGTTAAGCTGCATGTATTTTTGATGTATGTAGTAATCGCGGCTAGTTCTTCCCGGGAGTTGATATAGTAGTCGAGTATATAGGAACAATAGCTACGAGTATATTCGTATATATATATAAAACTAGGACTAACACTGATGAGTGGACCTCTGTGGGCGCGCGGTCCGCGCATTTCTTCGTTCATTATTATGGGCCGACTTGAATAAATATTTTGTTATTGTTTAAAGAATGATCCCGAGGTACAGACATTTCATTCCCGAGGCATAAGTATTTGCTCTAAACACCTAAAAACCAGTGTAAATACTAAGGAATTTGAAGTCAGTTTTTAATTTATTTCAAAACAATCAAACTGATTATATTCGGTAGTCATTCAATCAGGTTCCCACCGCCAGTGTGCAATCCCCCTAGCTATGTCCCCGTTTGAAGGAAATCCGTCATACGGAAGCGCGGAGTATAATTCGATTCAAGTCGGGCGCCTGCTGAGCAGGATTTGACTTTTCATTCGCGTTTTTAAAATGTTCATCTCAGACATGCAGGCGCTCTTTCTATTTGCCGTTTTGTATATTATTTCTGTACGAGATAGCTTTTATGATTTTTTATTACCAACAATTATTATAGAAATAATTCCGCAATACTCAGCGCTATCTCTGGCCCGTAAAAAACTGACTTTTCATTATTATTTTCTACGAGAATTTTAAATAAATGATAAAAATATTTTCTAATACCTAAAATAAATATAATAAATATAAATATAATAATAAATATTTAATGAGCGACGTGACCACACTCTAGAAAGCCTCGCGGCGGACTGATTTTCGCGCAGCGTTTTATAGTAGTTTTAAAATATTTATAGAAAAATAATAGCAACAAAATCATAAAAATTTTAAATGTATGATTTTAAAAAAGATGCTTCACTTTATTGGTAGGCTATTATTATATTAAATTAAATAAGGTATATCGGTAAAAACATCATTTAAAAATGTGAAATATTCGTAATATTTCAAATTTTTTGAATTTTAATTTCTCATAGTAGGATACCAAAACCAAACATCTTTCTAAGTAAGTTTTTAGCCAAGGATCTCATCAGTAGGTTATATTTTTTTCTTAATTAGATATGTCAGTATTTTCTATTATTTTGAGCTTCGAAACTGATGCTGAAAGGGAAATTATGAAAACCTCTCACAAGTTATCTTGATAGAACGCGTACATACTATATTAATCGAAATATTTTATAGTCAAACTCGTTGGACACTAAAATTTCCTAAAATGATTAGTAAATAACATATACTATAAGATAAGTGGTTCATGATATAAACGGGTTTGAAAAGTACTGTTTCTGCGCATTTTAGGAATAAAGGCTCTTAAGTTATCAGCAGATGTAAAACAAATACAAATACAAGAATGTTGTTTCTTGTAGCAGAATGAATATGACTTATCTAAACAAAAGTAAAGCAAAGTTTAAAGAGAAGGGAATGGAGCCCGTGCTCTGCTCAAGTTTAAAGAGAAGGGAATGGAGCCCGTGCTCTGCTCAAGTTTAAAGAGAAGGGAATGGAGCCCGTGCTCTGCTCAAGTTCAAAGAGAAGGTAATGGAGCCCGTGCTCTGCTCAAGTTTGTTGTTATTTAATTAATTATTTATCCAAATTAAACGATCCTCAGTGTTATTGAATACTGAGGTAATGAGAATTCCTTTATTTACCATAAATATTTAAGTAACCTTGTTTGGAAATTTGCCTTTATTTCGGTAGATTGCTTTATTACCGAGAAATGTTAAGGAAGGAAATACCTACAAGCGATCGTGCTAGTACACGTTCTGAAAACTAATAAGCGGGGAAGAAATAATAATATATAATATTTACAGCATCACTACATAGTATAAAACAATGTCTCTTCCCGCCGTCTGTCTGTCCCTATGTATGCTTAGATCTTTAAAACTACGCAACGGATTGCGGATGATTTTTTTATAGATAGTTCACAATTCAAGAGGAAGGTTTATAAACCATTTGACACATAGGTTTCTTCGCGAGCGAAGCTCTGGGGCGCAGCTAGTCCAATATAAAACCCACATACGAGTAAAAGATCGAACGGCCATCAGCGCCATAGCGCTTTATCATTATGCTTGTGGCCCGCTATACCAGCTGTCTTTCGCGGGTTATAATCACACCTACACCTAGCCACAGGGCGTCCTATACTGCTTGAACTTACTATAGTGAAGTCGTAATGCTTCAATCTCTGAAGTCACGCCTACCGGGTCAGCTTGCTTCTGTTATAACTACGCTATGATATCTTCAGCCCGCCCAGCTTGCGGTTCGCAAACTCGTTGAAGTAAAGTTGTTCCAAAGTTCCCGGAACTTTTATCTGTTGGAATAGTTGGAGCTGTTTGTTTTCAATGGCCCTGGGTCAGTTTGTCACGTAGCTTAATAGTTTTAGTTATGTTTTTCGAGCTTTTACATTAGATTTAATGACAGATTCTGTCAGACCGGATACAATTAGTTATTAGAATGCTGAATCATTAACTTTCATTTAGCTTATTATAAATCTGCTTCTCTGTGATAAATAAGGAAGATTTGGAGATTCATTTATAGTTAAATAAACGTAAAAAAAGTAAGTAAACGTATTTTTGTGTTAAAAATAGTAGAGAACATTCTATAAGCTTTTAAAATAAAAGCAACAATATAAATATCAATAAAACGTGTTCCGGCGATGTAATGTAATGTTCTCTTCCTAATTAATAAACAATGAAAATACGTTACTTGGAAAAGAACAAAGGAAAATAAAATGATGTTTTAAAGTAAACCGGAAAAGACAATTCGATAGCAAATAATCTCAGATCGCCCACTTATCCGTCAGGTATCTTGTGTTATGTCGAGGAGTTTTTATTTGTATTTCACGACACAGGCTCTGCTTCGTGTGAGATCCATCCGTGAAACTAGTCTATGACAGCCCTCAGCAATAACTTTTATCCGTTTTATAGACCACAATTATAACATTATGGTCATACTAGCTGCGCCCCGCGGTTTCACCCGCGGGGTGATAGATATTTTGGATAATATACAATATATCTTTATGAATTGTAGCCTTATGTGTTATTCTGATGTATAAGCTATATTATTGTAAAGTTTTCAGTAGTTTTTACGTGAAAGAGTTAGAAACATCTATCCATACTTACAAACTTTCGCGTTTATAATTTTAATTAGTAGGATTATAATGTAAATTTGCTGTAACATTAATACGTATACTAATGTATCCAGATGACGTTGCGGCCATCTTGGGACCTTTTAATCTGAATTCGTTGCAAGATAAGCTATATTCAGTTGCAGGTGAATTACAAGAGGTTTATTTTATCTGAATTGTCGTATCCTGAACGTCAAAAAAAACTATTTAATTATTATGTAATGTTAATGTAAGATCACTAAATAACAATGACCATTTGTCACTAAATATCAATGAGCCTTGACGAAATAATTCAGAACATTCTGCGTGCAAATTGCTTTTACGCTTATAAACGAAACTCGAACGTACTACAAAATTCAACGTACTACAAAATGTTTCACGCGATCAAAGTCACAGGCTAAGAACAGTAACAAACTAGTTACAACATATGATAAGAACATTACAAAACTAAAATGTCCCTTCCGTGTAAAATGATGGTCGACATAAAATATCGTTTGACATACGCCAGGCCAGACATTACTCGGGTTATAATGCTAGGTCTCCGTAGAAATATTTAAAAAGAGGATATTTCACATGTTACTTTGATGAAAATGGGTCTGAAGCATACCTGGTGCTTCAGCTCTATATATTTATTTACTTGAAACATAAACATAAATCCTCGTTCGAAAGTCAGCCCTATAGTCAGGCGTTAAAGCTTGTTTCGCAACAATAACCCTGTTTCTCTGTAATCGAGTGAACATGTACGGGCGAGACTATCAAAAGCTTATTTTTGCCCGCTCCTCGATCTGCAGACCGAACGTACATACAGACGACTTATGACGTGTTATGTATTGTATGTGGCGAGGGGAATATCCTCGTCCACTCGAAATGGGTTTTTGCTCGAAACTATAAATAAGGTTATTTACAGTTTCTTTTTAATCGCGTCACGATTAAAGGAAACGGTGGTAGTTCTGAATAAAGTTTTACAAGAACGCTAACTGTCATAATCATCATATGTGCCACATAAGACATCGCCCAGAGAACCGTCTTGGCGATATCTTATGTGGCACACATGACATTGACTCAGCAAAACGAAGGCACCTTAATGTGACGTTGGCTTGCGAGGCTGTTTCTCTGACGTCACTGCTAAACCTTATTCTTATAAAAACAGGTAAATCGTGTACAAAATTGTACATTATTAGAAACAAACATTAAAAGTTACATCAAAGCGACAGCGAATAAATTAAGTTAAATACAACATGATATTGTTTTTTCGCTGAAAGCAAGCTTCCAAATTTGTTATTCAGTGTGATGAAGTATTGGAATAATATATATAACAGAGCAGATTTAGGAGTTCCATAGTAAAATAAATATTTAATATAATTTTTTTTGGTCCTTGTTATTGAAACATAGACCTCTTGAATAATGACAGCGGTCACCATAACTTTCATAACTAAGGACTACATAAAATATGTAAGAATTCCTGCATCGCCTCGCTAGCTTTAAAGTAAGTACTTAATTTTATATGAATTTATGCCACTTCAAGTTTTCGAAATACATACAGAATGAAACGGTTACAGAATCAGATTCACATCCGCACTAATGGAACCTCTTGCAGAACTCGCGGATGAGAGCCCTTTCACCCTGAAAGGTTATTTACTGAGAGCACGACCTGCATTCAAGGAGACATTGCGTTTCTTGCGAACGACTGGTTGGAACGTCTTTTGAAATGAAATGACGGGATCAACACCTTAGAACAAAAATTAAGAGTTCTTTTGAGCCGTGCTTTAATAGAATAATGGTAGAAAATAAATAGATAGATAGAAAATAAATCTACTCCAGTAATCTAATTGTCTTGTAATTTAAGTGACTTCAGACTGTCTTCAATTTATTACTAGAAAAGAAGTAATGATTGTAAAAAAAATTGGGACAAAATCCAGGCCGGTTAGCTCAGAAACTAGACGAATTGAATTACAGCAGTTTAATTAAAAATAGTTTAATTTTTACCTCAGATAACTAGTTTGGTTTAGTTAATTATTATGACATCTGAAATAACCCCGACAACTACCGACTGCCAGATCGTCGTCATTCAATTTGACGTTGGATTCTTATTATATCAGTATTTTCTGAGGGAACTAAAGACGACGCGATGCTCCTCTTTCCACAAAATACCTAAAGCCTGACCACGTGCGCTTTATTCTCAGTTAGTAGCTTTATGGACCTTATGTCCACGAACAAAAGGTTCAATTAATTTCCAAATGGGATGCCCGTTAACCGCAAAGTAAGTGCCTACCTACCGTTGTAAACAGCTCCATCCAGAATCAATGGAGGCGAGTGACCTCATCAATCCGGTCGTTGACCGTCGTCGTCGGAGGGAAATTTGTCCGAAGGCAGTTTCCGTGACGTCACGGACAGAACGTAAATTAGCTTAGTCTCTCTGACGGACTACTCAGATTTACTAACGATGTCAAGCGTATACATGCTGTGTAAAGCTTGTCACACAACTGAATAGCTAAGAAAATCACCCAACACAAACATTTTGATGAATTTTAGACCTTCGCCCTCTGTGCTACATCGGAAAATATAGAAACATTTGCACAACAGGCGGCCTTAGCGCAGAGCTCACTTACACGCAAACTTTTATTGTAGGAAATAAAATAGCTATCGAAAAAATATATTACATAAGTCAAACTTCCACTTAAAATATTAAAGCGTATGCACATCCGCTTACGAAAGGTGGGTCTATAAAAAAAACAACACTTTACCGACGTGACAAGTGAATACAAAATATCCGGGACTCAATATTATATTCCGAGAGCACGATATGGGAAAATATCATGCAGGAATCCTCTTGTTTGTGTGGTTTCTGTATGATATTATTGTTACGACCCAGTTACGGGGTCTACACCTTACATATTAAGGGGTAGTAAAGATGTATTTTCATAAAATTGGATAGCCTACCTAATAAAGTAAAAATAATTTAAGAGCATACCAAGCCGAATACAACAATTAGTATAAGTGAAGTAATCTGAAGATTTGTATAATTATGAGATTTTTTTCTAAACTTTTCCAACAAAGCTTTTATAAGGATAAATCAGTTCAGGCCACTTCTCCCTCCTCTTATGCTAATGTATGAGAAACGTCGTGCATTTTAACTTAGGACAGAGAGTGTAGTGAATTATTATTTGTTGTTTAAATATATGAATAACAATAGACAATAGCGCCAGTTTTTAAAATTTATGTAAACCTACGTTTTCCATGTCATAAATTCTCGCGGAAAACCGAAAACAAATTATATGACATCCCAACTCTAGCAGGAATTGAAAACTAATATCGGGATAAAAGTTCACATTCGAACGCGAACATTCGAGAACCGCGACCGTTCCGGATACATATTCAATGCTTCCATTTTTCGCCTTTAATACTGTTTGTTTCGTCGTCGGAAATGACCAACTTTGTCCAGTTATAAATTAGTGTATTTGTTAGCGTAATATTGTTTGATATAGAGACAGAGCGGTGTTCTTGGTCAACTAACCTTTTTTCACACACACAATTCAGTTCTTGGTAAACTTTTACCTGCATGCATCAAATTACAATAAATTATATGAATAAAAACTATGTAAAATAATTCGGTTTTTGTACTTACTTATACCCGCAGATTCGAACACGTTATTCAATTAGCTTTTGGCTAAAAGCTTGCCCCACCCGTGGGCTAATTACCTGCTGTCGGAATTGCTTGTCGCAAATGCAACTTGTGATGTTTCATGTGATAGTATTGGTACACTCATATATTGGGTTGTATGCGTTCATGAGATCTGGAACACGTTTAGGTTTGGCGGTTTTTAACTGTTGATAAATTAATAAACCAAATAAGTCATAATCATGTAACGTACGTGTCCAAATATTAGCCCAGCGACCGCCGAATAACATTCTTCAGCTTTTGCTGAAGTAAACCAGATTGTTTATATGAAAGTCGACGTCAGAGGAGTTCTTAAAAATTCATAAAAATGAACAAAAAGACAATATTACGGCAATAAAAAGGCAACTGGCTACGCTTTTGGATGGCTTCCAGTGACGCTGCTCGCCAGATATCAACTATTATATATCGGGGTGTATAATGCTGATAGAATACAGATCTTGTATTGTATTTAACGTTAAGCACTGTTAGGGCGGTCTCACGAGGCACCCGAGAGGTAGATGATTTGGTCCGTATCCGCCTCATATTGACCAACTGAACCTAGGCTTGGTCTTCTGGTTGTGAAGAATTTTTAATTCTATAACGTAAAACTGTTTTAAAGTAAAAAGAAAGAAAACAAAACAATGAAAAGACTTTTTCGTGCGTAAAGATACATTTACTCTACGTCCATCGCAAATGTTTATGGAACAATTTCCATCAGAGCAAAGCCGGGACGGGCCGCTAGTCATAAATAATTTAACAACGTTGTTCTGTAACGTGTTTGCAGTGGCTGGTAAGACGCTGGCAGACCGCCAGTGTTGACGATTCATTACCGTACTAGGCAATACATGACCTGCGCCATGATGACGCAGCTTGGCTCAGGAACTGGCAGGAACCCTGAGCTTGCAAACCTTGTGACATAGCGTGTTAATGCTTGGCCAGATGTTGTTCAGTTTCGCACCGACAATAGTATGCCAGTATTATGTTGTGTGTAGCTTTACATAAATATGGACATGAATCTAAACAAATCACATTATATTTAGATTTAAAAAGGCAAGCACCATAAGTTATGTATATGAACATACTAGTGGTTTCTTTTTCACTTCTTCCACTAGTGGACAAAACATTGAAGTGAACATTAAAATTAATATAATGTTATTTTATAATCCGCCGACCGCGTGGGCGGATGCCGAAAGGTCTCAGTCCAATATGAATGATGTATTCACTTATTGTTGAGAATTCACTATGTTTGTAACAGTTAAGTCGGTTAACTTGAGTTTCTTTACTTAGATTAGACTCTAGATTTTTTAATTTCGGTATGAAAACAACTCTTCGCGCGCTTTTTTCATATAAAGTACCAACTCAATTTGATATCTTTGATATAATGTAATGATTCAATAGGTTTTATCTTTTCTCAACATTCTCCAAGCACATTTCTTTAATGATTTTTTTCATAAAATCTTATCGTTAGTAATATAATTTTGCTTAAAGTTCTTCCTAATCATTATGACGTCATTCTAGCAAACAAATGAACAGGACACAAAAGAGGGTTTTAATTGAAACAAAAACCATCCATTTGCTCGATTATTTCAGTTCTAAAAATATATTCGTTTGTCATTCGACTGGATATCAATCATGTCAGTACCGCCGCGGTATCCATTTTACAATTTGAAACAGTCCCGCTCAGCTGACGATGCGGTCTAGAACATGCGATTGGCAGCGGGGGTGGGGCCGCGTGCCAAACTTGTACAGCACGGTCAGTGGGCACATTCCTATAATAGTTTGGATTTGGTTCAACATTTAAACATAATATGGCCTACATTGAGTGCAATGGTTAATCAATTCACAAATGTCTCAGTTTTTACTTCTAGAAAAAAATCTTCTAAAAGGTAGTATGCTAATACTTTCCCATGCCACGCTCATTATAGTTTGACCGAAACCGCTGTACCGCACCTGAGGTATGCGAGCGGCGAGACGGGGGGGAAATATCGGCCGCTCCGATCCATCAGTCTGCCATCAAAGCGTACTCTTATCGCTTCCTCGCAGCACTTTCCTAAGGAGCGGTACAGCGGTTTCGGTCAAACTATAGATAAGTGGAAATAGCGACGTTGTTGTTTAGTTCAACATGAGAAAGTTTGTGGTTTTATGTTCCCTCGGGGTGTTCCTAGTGCGGGCGGGATGTAGATGGAAGTAGAAAATGTGGTTTAATTTCCTTTGGTTTATAGTATTTTTCAAATTCTTTATTATCAGACAACAAAGGTCCATAAAACACATACACAAACAC
Organism: Eupithecia dodoneata; assembly: GCA_947044415.1. Classification (NCBI taxonomy): domain Eukaryota; kingdom Metazoa; phylum Arthropoda; class Insecta; order Lepidoptera; family Geometridae; genus Eupithecia; species Eupithecia dodoneata. The sequence goes on along the minus strand of OX345682.1, from coordinate 6,617,407 downwards.
AAAATTACAAAAAAGAAAATACAATTACAGCGAAGAAAATAAAACCAAAATAATTAAATCTAGAGTATAAGTAATTTCACCCAGAGGTGTCGTATTGGACAGTCATATTTACTAGATATTACTTGCAGGATGCTGTTGTTACTACCTGTCACTCTACTCATCACTCGCTTTCGCATAATTGCCGCGAAGTTATCTGTGAACGTTTTTGTTGACTCGCTTGAAAAATGAGTAACTATACAAAAAAAAATATGTTAATGTTTTCTTTATTTTCAAAAAACATAATGACGACCTCTCTGGCGCGGTGGGCGAAGGTCCGCCTGCGACGCAGGAGGTAGCGGGTTCGATTCCCGCCTCGGAACAATTGTGTGTACGATCTTCAGATAATTGTTCCGGGTGTTCTGGTCGTTTTCTATGTATAATAAAAAATATCTATCTATGTAATGTATTGTATTATGTATATCAGTTATCTAGTACCCATATTACAAGCTCTGCTTACCATGGGGCTAGATAATGCTGTTTGAATTGTCCAGCATTATTTATTTATTTATAATTATATTTGGTATGAGTATTTATCATTCTTTTAATAAACATCTCTCTTTGTATCTATATGATGAATATCCTACGATTACGTTTAGTCAAGGAATGGGCAATATTTCTTCGGCAGCACAGTCTTTAATATGTTTGAATATGATTTGTAAGCCTAAAGAAATAAATGCTATTGCCTTTGACTTTGACTTATGCCTCCACAGGAACATGATACTCGCAGGACAAATTTCTGTTGCGAGGACAATTTTGCCAATACCTATTGCTACAAAGATATTGTAGTCTACGAACCCGAAAACTACGGCTATGAACCTACCGTAATGTAGCCCTGCTACGACGCTTTACAGCTACGCCGTAGACATGCTACGCCGTAGACGTGCTACGACGACGTAGCAACAACCCGTTTTTTTTGTATAGTTAAGGCAGATTACGAATTTGCTTTTAAACTTTACAAAATAAAACTATTACAAAGACATTAAAACAAAGCTTATAGTAGGTATCACAAAATGCCCAATGAAAATAAAAAAATATATTCTTCAATGTGATAATAAAATAGTCGGCGGCGCTAATAATATACTCAGATATATAATGTGCCTCGGGGTATCCCTTAAGTGATTTGACTCACTATTCAACATTAACTGCAAATTTTTTTGAAAAATGCACTCAATACTGAACAAAGATGGAAGAGCTAAATTGAAAAATTCACAAAAACGAGAGGCACGCGGCGATCCATCAACGGAATGATATTCATTTATAGACGATGGACCAATTAATCAAGAGCTCTCTCACTGCTACCGTTCACTGCATTTCCAATTAATCAATAACCGGATTGGAGGTATGTTGGAATTGGACGGTTGGGTTAACTTTTTAACTGAATATTTAAATAAGAAGTAAAGGATATTCCGGCTTTTTTTATTATAATAGACAAATACTGAAAATTAAAGGATTTAAATTAAAGACAACTAAGCTTTTTGGGTCGACTCATTCGATGTCCGTAGGTATTGTAGGCGCCTTTTTACTATGGGCAAAACCTCTAAGAATTAGCAAGCTGAAGTGGCAGTGGGCCGGCCATATATCGCCACGAACAGACTACCTCTGGGGTAAACGTATTCTTGAGTAGATTCGGTGTTTTCACGCTAAGGTGTGGAAATCAAATGACCGCTTCTCCGCACAGACAGTGCCTACCGTTGCGTCGTGACGCGACAGTAAGCAGTATCTTGCGTGCTAACCAAGAGACTAGAGCTTATGCTGTCACGTTTGTTAATAAACAACTGGTTTAAAAGTAATAAACATCGCGATACAGGTTCTGAACCTAGTGCGGGGACCACCAGTAAAATATAAGCATTAATGTTGTGTTGGTAAATAAATGAATTTTGTATTTTTTTTTTTGTATCTACGAGCAGCTTCTACTTTACTAAACATAAAATATGTATTTAAACACAACAAAATCTTATCAAAACTTATTTACCATTCCTTGAAATATATATATAATAACAATAATTCACAAATATGTGGATTAAATTAGAAATAGAATCGATAAAGTCTGTAGTTTACTTACCGCAGTTAATTATATCAACCTTGTAAGCTTTACTTACTATATACTACAATAATAAATGAAGGTACTCATATCAAGGGTCCACTCCTCAGGCCGATTACTATTCTGTAAGTCGGCTGCGAAAGACTGCAGGCAGATGCTGGATGCGGCAAGCTGAAGACAGGGCGCTATGGCGCTCATTGGGGGAGGCCTATGTCCAGCAGTGGACTGCTATCGGCTGGTGATGATGAGGAAGTCGGCACATCCATGCGTAGGCAGTAGTTAACGTCTACGAGCCTAGACGGCGTTTACCTAGATAACTCATCATTTCAGAGGGCGGTTTGCTTGGGTTGTTACTGGAAATGTGTTATTATCTGGGAATTAAATATGCTCTCAATACATAGAGGTAAAGTTAACTAATTGTTCGTCTGAGTTTGCTGTACTATATTTTCAACTCTACTTCACACGTGTTTATCACGGCCTCTAAAGTTTTACAATACCCATTTTATTAGTCACTGCGAAATATGGACCAAAGCAGTAATCCATAAAGCAAATACGAAGTTCAAAGTTGAGGCGCCGCACAATCGGTCAACTACCAAAGGGTCAATTTAAAGGGCTAATTAGGGAAATGTCAACTGGGGAGTTATCTAGACGAAAATAACATAAACAAATGCTTTCGAAAAATATTTATTTATTTGGTTTTTCAGCTTTTGGAGCGAACGAAAGGCATCCCGTAGCTTTTTCAAAAGGTGGTCAAAAGACCAATAACTAAGTAAAAGTAAAGTTATATCTAGTAGGTACCTTACTTAGCGAGTAACTTAGCTAAATCTATTTGTAGCGACATCTAACTAGTTATCATTACTCGAGCAGAACAAGTTTCTACTGTGACAGACAGCGTCAATAGAAACTTACTTGTTGGTATGCTACGGACGGTAACGAGACATTGAGGAGATTTCAGGACCTACGAGTATGTTTAGTATTGAGTGTTTGAGAGCTGAACTTCTATATAGCTAAAACGTACGAGTAAGAATGAAACAAATACAATATTCCGTGAAAATAGTTACAGCCAAATCTCACAAAACGATAATAGGTGTCAATTTATGAAAAATAGTGCATCTCTATCTGGTAGAGGCGCTGCAATGCTGCGCTTTATGCACTTTGAAAACTTAGCGCCATCTAGCAGTTGTACTAAGAAGCTCATAGTAAAGCTTCATAGAAGTTTCTATTGAAGCTGTAGTTCCGGCAGTGATGGTAAGATGTCGCTACAACTTAATTAAATTATTGATAATACAATTAATTCTTCCCACTGGGTGGTGGAAGTGGATCACTATCCATAAAGATTGTGATTCGATGTAACGCGTTACATTCAAACATATGTTATTTCATGTCTGTGTACACAATATGCTGAACAGTTATCAAAACGTAGCCCAGTAAAAACTACACAGTAGTTCCAGGTAAGTTATGTGTAATAATAGTGATTTCTATCTGAGACAGGCTGTGATCTACGCAGCCTCGCACCGGGACTCGTCTTACATGATACTAATCATTTAGTTGTAGTCCGCGTCATGATCGATTTTTGCTACTATATTATCAGTTTTTCAGGGTTTCTTTAGCGAAATAGCTTTGTACGATAATTCGAAATCATCCGTGTGCGAGTAGGAGCCAACTTGGCCGGTTTTATTATGTCTCGCGTTGATATTTCTAGTACTAGTGGTCAATGCACCGTGCCGTATAGGTAAAGAAGGAATCTCGACAGAAGATGGTAGTCTTATACAAACCAGGCAGTAATGCCAGCCTACAACAGTAAAATGTTCTTGTCTGTACTTATTGCCCTATCTGTCTGTACTTATTCCTTTACGTGACTATACTTATTCCTCCACTTGTACCTAGCAGGAGCGAGGTCCCGCACTACATGTATGTTGCAGATGCGTATTCTCTCTCTTCACGAACCAGTGGCGTAGCCTAGATGTAGCAGTAGTTTAGTCTCTGTAAGTAGCGGTGCCCGCTATATGTACGCAGTAACGACATGTTTGGTTCCACGTAAATTAGGCGTGGTTGAGGCAGTCGAGCGCACTGAGGCAAGCCGATAGCTCAAACACCAACATGCCCGTGGCGTAGTCCCTCTAAGAGTGGCAGTGGCTCGGTGTGAGTTGCTAGGTCAGAGGCTCCTCCGTGAAGTAAGCGTGGTTGAGGCAGTCGAGCGCGGTGAGGCGCGCCGCCGGCTCGAACACCAACATGCCCTGCAATGCAACAGGAAGTCACGTCAAAATAATTTACGAAGAAACTGGACTCGACTTCGGTTATAGGTAGGAGGGATTTCCTTCATCGAACATCTAAGGTATCTGAATCAACTGCACCCGACGGGCAGCCAGCGCTCTACGAGTCCAGTACAACTACATTTTCAGGATGCTGATGCGGCTGCTTTGGGCCTAGTATAGATCCCTGCGCTACACTCACAGTAACTCGGTGAATCCTGAGACAGTTTTCCATTAATGTCAACTCTTTTTATTTTGCCAATTTATAGTGTAAGATGCAAAGAGACGTCCCTGATTTATACAATCGAATGCTTTTCACAAGCCGGACAAACCACCTAAGCCTTACGATTTCGCTAAAGCATCATTAAAATATGGTAGCGACAAGAATCATTTGTTACCTGTATGAGATGCGCAGCAGCCGGGGGACAGGAGGGCAGCACTGCGGAGAGGGGGCGCGGCGGGTAGGGGGGGAACGAGGACCACTCCACCAGCGCGCCCGCCGGCCAGGACTCGCGCCGCGGCCGGCCGATCAGTCTGTAAGTACAAGGGGACATGTTCACATCACACAGTGCGGGCGGAGTGTAAAGAGGCCCAGTTGTACGTGTACATACCTGAATATAGTGTGGAGCTGGTGCGAGTCGCAGGAGCCGGGCAGCAGCGGGTCTCGCGCGTGCAGCTGCGCGAGCACAGCGCCGCACGACCACACGTCCACCGCCGTGTTGTAGGAGGCGCCGAGCAGCACCTCGGGCGGCCGGTACCACAGCGTCACCACCACGGACGTCAGCCGCATGTCCGCGTCGTACGTCTTTGCGAGACCGAAGTCCGCGAGCTTGACGCGCGCCTGTGACGTCACCAGCAGGTTGTGCGGCTTGAGGTCGCGGTGCACGATGCGGTGCGCGTGCAGGAAGTCCACGCCGCTCAGGATGTCGCGCGACATGCTCTGGAACGAGAGGGGGGTTATAGTATACATACTCGTATAAATGAACAGATAAACTGACAAAATCGGGGTCAAAATCCTTTGTTTTTTAGGCTTACAAAATAAGCACTTAGACAAGTCAAGTTGTATACTATAAATGATTATCAAATAAGAAATCTGGTGTTTTTGATTTTCTGTTCACTTCAATACTTTGTCCACAAGTGGAAGAAGTGATAAAGAAACCACTAGTACATTAATATATCTCTCTTTTTTTTAATGCATAGTTGTTTGCCTATTTAAATCTTAATTTCCTAAAATTAATCCTAATTGTCGTCGTCGGTACGAAACTGAGCGACATCTGGCCAAGCATTGACATCTTTGATTTATAGAAAGCCTTCTTGATTGGATTTCGTTTATTCGTATTGTTTAAATTTATGAATAGGGAGCTCAGTTTTTTCAGATGGAAGCAAATAGGGAGCTCAGTTGCTTCAGATGGAAGCAAATAGGGAGGTCAGTTGCTTCAGATGGAAGCAAATAGGGAGGTCAGTTGTTTCAGATGGAAGCAAATAGGGAGGTCAGTTGTTTCAGATGGAAGCAAATAGGGAGGTCAGTTGCTTCAGATGGAAGCAAATAGGGAGGTCAGTTGTTTCAGATGGAAGCAAATAGGGAGGTCAGTTGTTTCAGATGGAAGCAAATAGGTAGGTCAGTTGTTTCAGATGGAAGCAAATAGGGAGGTCAGTTGCATCAGCGTAGTCGGAGCACTTACCCGGATGAGTGGCTGTGAGAGCGGCGCGGGCGCGCGCTGCAGGTAGGAGTCCAGGTCTTGGTCCACGTGCTCGAACACCAAGTACAGCACCAGCTGCCGCTCCCGCCCCGCACCCGCCGCCGCGCCGCCCCCGTGACACACTTCCAGCAGTCTGCAACAGAAACAAAAAGGAAATGAAACGTGATGCCTATACAACACCATTCAGCAATATATTCAAATCCGTAATGGAGAATGTTGTTAGATTTCCACGTATGGACTAACAAGACTTAATAGTCCTCCCTTTCTCCATTATTAACAGCGCCTCCAAGACTGTCAAGAACTGAAGGTTGCTTGCCAATCCTGTACCCGGTAACCAACCAGAGAGTTATGTAAGGTGTGAAACATAAACCCCCTTAAAACTCTCCTGAGTCTGGGCGACTGTGTTTTCGCGCTAGTGACCTTGACTTTATAGCCTATATGCTGCCATTAGGCTTTATGGCCATGGTTCATTGATAATAATTCCGTACAAAGTCATGGAGAAACTCAGACGACATCGGGTGGTTGGAGTGTGGGTAATCACTTCACAATCATTATAATTATTAACTTACCAATTCCGGGTTTATAGCTGCATGCAACAATAGAAATAGATTTAAATCATCCACTTTCCAGCTTCGCTTATGCAAAGAGACATCTCTTTGGCAATATTCATTAAAGGTTAATCCCATAAAGTTATTCTGCAGGGGCGCTGCTGCCCGCCCCCGAGCTTGTCCCTTAGTTGCCTTACTCCACCAGCAGGAAGACTTAGGTTGGTGCAATTCTGTGGGACCACGAACGCAACCCTTAATCAGAAGCTATTTTAAAATAATAATTATAATGATTAGATGCCTGTATTGTATATCTGAAACCTTGTCAGTTTTCTTAAATAGCTCTGTTATTAGCTGTGCTTTAGTGAGTGCACTGCCAATGTTAGAATGACGGTAGGCCTCCACGAGCAATGACGGTAGGCCTCCACTAGCCTCAACAAGGCTATCGTCCTCAGAGAGCGTCAGAGAGCGCCTCCTTCATCTTAGTGAGTGCACTGACCTGACAATGTTGGGATGGCGGTAGGCCTCCAGCTGCCTCAGCAGTGCTATCTCCCGCAGAGTGGAGAGTGGGATTCCATCCTCGGTGAGCGCCACCTTCACCTTCTTCATGGCTACAATCTGGCCCCCGTTGTGCAAGTCGCGGGCCTTGTACACCGTGCCGTATGCACCTGACAATCATCAAGGAAAGATATATAAATTCTTTATTAACAACTTCAGACACAAACATACAAAATACAGCACACAGGAAAAAGTTTGGGAAATAGCAAAATCTATAAATTAGCTTGAAAATTAGATATAAGTATTGAACATGTAATAAAATTAAACTGGAAAATAATAAATAGTGGAACTAGAAAGGTATCTACGTTAATGACTACAATTTAAAAATTTTGAAAACAGTGTAGCGAATCTCTTGAATTTTTTACTCATATTCCAGTCTCTCCTACAATGTGTCTAAACTCTTCACTAGTAATCACAGTCATTACTTACAGAAAATTTACTTCGTCAAACATTAATAGGTGGTTAGGACCACCTACTAAAGACTTCGTCAAACATTAACCACTGTAAAAAGGCTTACTACAGAACATCAGATTATCTAGCTAGATGATAAAAAAGCTTGGGACGAATAATGCTCCAACTCAAAAACAAACAATCTAACAAGGTAAAGGTTTCTTTTTTGCTTCTTTAAATTACTTTTAAAAGATAGGCGTGAACAGAAAATCAAAGTGATCACTTTGTTCTTAGCTTAACTTATGTAATTTGAATTTTAAATTTAGACGAGTTTTTATTGTTTATACTTATATTATTGTTATTTAGGATTAAATTTAATTTAAGAGTATTCATTGTAATGTAGTATTTAATTGACATGCCAATATTAGTGATAATGTTATGGTGAATAAATTGAATTTACTGAATTTTGTAATGTCCAAGAGTCCTGTAAGGCTTGACTTAACTAACTGCTTTTATTTGGCAATATATGTCTGGTTTGCCACTTTTCTGCCAGTGTCCAGTTAAAGGAAATAAAGCATTTTGAGGGGTGCAAGGGGGATTCCAATATCTCGTCTTCCAAGCCAACCGAACCTGGTACACCCTGCTAGATAATGAATAGGCTCTGGTGAAAATATGAAACAATTTTCATAATTTAATAACTCATTGTTTTTACAATAATTTTCCATCACTCGACAGTGGCAGAAAAGTGTCCAACCAGACACAGATGCCATTAGCAAAGAATCATCATCATAAAGCATTTTAATGTTCGATTCTATTTTCAAAATTTTGCGCGTAAAACAACTGGTTAAAACAGCGGTGCGGAAACGGCCGCCGCCGGGGCGGCAGCGCGTGGTATTGGCATAGAGGTTACCGTTATGATTATGAACATAAGAAGAAAAGAAGTCATTGTGTACTGACCGGTGCCGATGACATTGAGCTCCTCATACTTCTTCGCGTTCTGGAACAGAGCACTGACGTCGCTGAACGCGGCCGACGACGACGGCGGCGCAGCGCCGGCTTCAGACATGCCCGTAAACCCGTAAACACTTTACACTTGTCTTGTTATTTACCTCTAATTACATAAAACTTGTATCTTGTAATCAAACGATATGTTCAAGATGTAAGAAATTGATTTCATTACATTATTTTACTGAAATTGGCAATGTTTTATCAGTTATAAAAGCTTTGTTGATGTTTTGTTAATTTTGTTTTGTTTGCTCGACACAACTCGGGTGGGACGAAAGCCGACGAAAGGATCGTCATTCTTTCGTCGGACTCGGCAAGCCAGGGCAAGGAAGCAAAGCAATCAAAAAGCTAGATTAGCAAAGCAACTGTCACTGTCAACACACATAATGAGATGCTTCGTGAATGAGAATGAATGATTTGTATCTACAAAATCTTAAGGTAGGTTTATGCTAATTTTTATTTAACATCATTACAGGTTTTATGTACATTAGGATCTTTGGTTGGAAAAGACAAAATTAAATGTGGTTTATCGCGTTTGTCATGTCATGCAAGTCAATCGCCGATAGATGGCGTGAATTCAGTTTTCTCCTAGCATAGAAAGTTACAATTTATTAGAACTGGTATTTACAATTGAACGAACTGCAGTCTGTTTCAAACAATCTACAGATAGCTCAACCGATCCATGTCAATACCAGTCGGAAGTGTCCTCAAGACGCTGGCTGCATAGAATAATTAAATATGGTTCTTGCTAAAAAAAAAATAGCGCTTTAGGGTTTTAAATAGTAGCTAGATGTTGAATTAAATTACTTTCAATGTACAAAGTATGAAAATAAACTACAATAAAAAATGCAAAATATGTGTTTCACGGGCTCGTCCGGGATTTGAACCCGGGACCTCTCGCACCCGAAGCGAGAATCATACCCCTAGACCAACGAGCCATGTGCAAAAGTACTGAAATTAATAATCAGTTTATTTGGCTTCAAAATTGTATATTTTTCTAACGTTTAATTCATATATTTGTAATTTTTAACATAAAAATACTACAGTTTGGACAGCCCTTGCTATGTGTACCTTAAGTATTAATGAATACGTACTAGATTTCATTGGCAGTTATGGTTTAGAAGAATTTAAATAAATCCTAATCGGAGTATGCAAAGAGCTGGCACCCAAATAAAACTCAATAGGCATAGGCAAGGTTTTTAATAGTCTAATAGTATATCGTTTGTAGGTAGTATTTTTAATTTTAGAACCAACCACCAAAACTATGAGGCGAACACCTCAAGGCGTTTTAGAAAGTTAACGTGCGAAAGGAGAAAAAAATACCGCTACATGACACCCTATGCACGTCTCGTTCTTCCTTACGCAACATACGTAGCCCCTCTCGCTTGCTCGCGCGGAACTGACTCGATTCGTTCTACCTGAAGCCAGTCTAGTAAGAACGAACGCCGCGGCGCGCGCATCTTCGAAAATGGCGGCAATTTTCGACTAAAATTAACAAAAGAAAGTGATTTTATATATGTCGTGTACCTTAACTTATTCCGTGACGTTTCTTATTTAGGTATTAGAATATTATAATAATAAAAAACATTAATTGAATGCGTGGAAACGACTTGGCAAGTGATAAGTGTATCAATGTGAAAGTCGAAGTGTAAGAGAAATACCTGGCGAGTTTTAGCGCAATCATCGCATCTCTCTCGAGTCTTGGACAGCTGTTGCACCGATATTTATTATTGTAAGTACTTAGCAATAACTTTCCTCACATAAACACAAGTAAACAATATTCACTAACCTGCCTACTATAGAGAATTAACATTCTTAATTCATTTTTATTCATGCGAGTTTTTTCTGCCACAGATTGTCAGAGAGTTTGATATATTTTTTAATTTTATTTTATACCCTAACCTTATAAATAATCTAAGACCCTAACTTACCTACGTACTACTCGTAGACCTGGCAGTACTTATAGGTACTTACCACATGTATCATCTAAGGTCTGCTCTAGTAGGTAGGCACTACGAGTACTTACTTATCTAACCTAGTCATAAAAATCATCATCCTTTTCTGAATTGACTGTTCAAGCTTTTCTCCAAAGGGCCAAAACCTCCATCTTTGTTTATTTACCTTATTAGGATGTCGGTAATCTTACGTGATTCAGGGAAAATCCTGATTTGGGGACCCCTAAATAGTTTACAAGAGCCTGGCTCAGATATAACATGGGTAAAATAATCCTATTTACCAGTCTTGATACCCGTCCTGGACTGAATAGTACCTACCTGCCTACCATTATGATGCTCCTACTTTGGCTACATGGGTGGAATCATTTGGAAATTGCGGAAGGCTACCCTAATGACTTCAATGCAACCAAATGATCACGATAGATCGATAGCATCAGCAGGACTGGATTCAAACCTATGAATCAACTACCAATGACCTAGATTGTCATCGCGGTGTAAGCCATCACGTCAACTATCTTCGTCACTGGGCTTGGTTGTATGTGGGCCACGCAGCATAGGTACTCGTAGCTCGGAGCAGGTGGGCGGGTCCTCCTCAAGGGTCCTTGGAGGCCTACATTATTGGAATTCAGAGCGAACGGAGAAACCTGTTTTGTAGAGAGTGGAGCTTTTACAGAGTAATTATTTGGTCTGGTCCACGAACTCTCATAATAGTGGCGGTGTATGATGTTCTTTAGAGACCTCGTCATAGCATCCTGTATGGTCTAGACTAGATGTATGGTCTAGACTAGATAGAATTTAGGTAGGTATGTACTTAATATACCTATAGTTTCGTCTTGAAGATGAAAGGTACCTAGGTAGTTAGTTATGCTCTTTTACATCATCATCATCATCATCATCAGCCTATAGCAGTCCACTGCTGGACATAGGCCTCCCCCAAAGAGCGCCATAGCGCCCTGTCTTCAGCTTGCCGCATCCGATCTTTTACATAAGAACCTAATAAAATGTTTTAAACATTGACATACTTATTTGACAATATTTATTAACAAAAAATATACCTAATCAAATAATAATAATAAACAAATCTGAACTAGTATTTACATATAACTAGTTTTTGCTCGCGGATTTACACGCGTTCTGCCTATGGAACCGTTTAAAGATTATTTCTATCCCATGGGAACTGATTTATGGGATACAAAGTTACATTTGTTTGATTCCAGGCTTTTAATTGTTATATCTTTAACGTATTTAACACATCTATGCAAAATTTCAGCCTGATCCGTTCAGTAGTTTTGGCGTAAAGAAGTAACAATCATCCATCCATCTAAACATCCAAACTTTCCATTTAGGTATAATATTAGTATGATAGTGTGATTGTAAGTCAGTAGGTATTGACCCACTTTCTCAGAGGAGCAAACCCCAAGTTCCAAAACATGTGACGTCATGGCGAGTGATAAAACGTAACTCCCGGCCGAGGCAGCTCCGTCCCCTCGCTACGGGGCTTCCTTCTGCAACCCGGCCGAGGGAGCTCCGTCCCCTCGCTACGGGCTTCCTTCTGCAACCCGGCCGAGGGAGCTCCGTCCCCTCGCTACGGGCTTCCTTCTGCAACCCGGCCAAGGGAGCTCCTTCCCCTCGCTACGGGCTTCCTTCTGCAACCCGGCCGAGGGAGCTCCTTCCCCTCGCTACGGGCTTCCTTCTGCAACTTGTTGCACAACACATCACGGTATTATGTTTACTTGTAATGGATCGATATACTCCTATTCTTCATTGGCGTCTTCCAGATCTAAGACACACAAGAAAAAACGAGTCTGTTTTTTCTCAACGCACCTAAAGAAGTTTTTGCTTCAAGTAAAGTAAAAGTAAAAAATCATTTATTTCTTTAGGCTTACAACATAAGCACTTACACAAGTCATATTTTATGTATAAATTATTATCAAATAAAATTATTTTACTGTTCACTTACATTTTTTTGTCCACTCGTGGAAGAAGTGAAAAGAAGAAGAATCATAATTATGTCCATAATGCAAATCAAAGTAAACTCTTGTATGTGGGGTAAAAGCTGGAAAACATGGCTCGGTCTCCTGTTGTTGTCATATTACCTTAGTACTTTTTGTGATATAACCTTTTTATAATTACAACAAGATAGAGGATGACTAGTCTTTTACAAGCTTCTATTCTACTTGCTACTTGAATTTTAGACCACTTCTACCGATTGAGCTGAAATTTGGCATACCGACTTATGCAAGTTCGGTGACAATGTAATGTCATGGTACCATAGAGCTGGTCTACTGATGGAGAAAAAAGGTGGAGATAGGAACTTCTCAACGAAACAACTTTAACCATTTGTCTTTCCAAGCACTTAGACCTAGATCGTTATAAGATCTATTTTTTTTTAGTTTTTCTAAAATATAAAAAAATATTTATCGTTTTTACATATCGGCAATCGGAACACAAATCCTTATTTGTTAAATCGTTATGAAAGACGCACGCGAATGAATCACGACACCGCTCGACAGTGCTCCACTCCAAGCCCACACGTCTTGTTTAAGCTCTGGCAGAAGGCCTTCTAAAATGAAATTTTAAGAAGTATTTTAAAAACCTACAGGCTACCGCCTTTCCTCTTACAGCCAACGCCCTACGTTCCCTGTCAATATCACAGACATCTTTGAGATCATTAGTTAATGTTGTGTTTAAGTACCAGGTACATAATTATTATGTACCTGTACTAAATGTTATTTCAGCGTGAAACATAAATATTTGAAACTCACGCACTACAGATTTATTAACAAAGAAAATCACAATCACAAAATAAAACAATATTAACATAGGTATATATTTTTTCCAAAAATCAACGCACTACTCGTACCTACATTATTATCGTAAACGTTGATAGAAAAGAGTTGAACGCGCTCCGCACCGGCCCCTTTGTACCAGTGAATTTGTATCGTGCTGCGTTTGTTTTCACTTTACTATGGAACTATCAAACTATGCTTTGTATGGTTTAAGCCGCTATGTACGTTAGGATTTATAATGAACTAGCTGCGCCCCGCGGCTTCGCTTGCGCGGAAATGTATGTGTTAAATCACTTCATAGTATAAACAAAGTCGCTTCCCGCTGTCTGTCTGTCCCTATGTATGCTTAGATCTTTAAAACTACGCAACTTAGATGCGGTTTTTTAAATAGATAGAGTGATTCCAGAGGAAGGTTTATAAACCATTTGAAACATAGAGTTGCACGCGGGCGAAGCCGCGGGGCGCAGCTAGTACTTTATAAATTACATAAATTCATTGTTATATAAATTGGGCTATCAGCCACTTCTTTAATTTTACCTTAGTTTGTATGTGTTCTGCGCTGGTGATAGAAGTTGGAATACGGTTGTAAGCAGCCGTCCCCGCTAGAAGAACTCCTGTTCCTCTGCGAGTAATATCCGTGGTGGTGCGGCAGCGCGGCGGAGCGGGGAGAATGTAGATCTCACCGACACGTCAGGAATGTGATCTAACGTCTCGTGGGAATCAGAACATATTCACTGCTGTTCATCGGCCACCTTTTAATGCCGTGCTGTATCACTTTAGGTAACTACATTTTGAATATTTATGTACCTTTGCTAATACTTATTGTACTATTTCTATTGTATAGTACTTGTATGTAGGAGGTACCTACTGATAATCAGTTCGTGCTGTATAATTCCGTTGCGCTAATAAAATAATTAAACTAGTAAATAGCGAGGGAGTTATACTTAATGACAAATCAATGTGCCTGAGAGTCCTGGCGAATTCCATTTTCAACAAATGAAGTGGATTGGTCCAACCTGGCGCGGGCAATAAAGTACCTACCTACACAATGCATAAAAAACCCTGTCAGGAAACAAAAAAATTTGGTTCGTCCTTGTAAGATTCAACTTTCATTATGTAGGTACTTGATATTTATAGAATTAATGAATATACCTCTAGGAAGCTAAACGCTTTTCTCCCCACAATCGAATTATATAGTCGTAGGTAGAAATGGTAACGCATTGACCGAGCAGCGTTCGGCGCAGATGGCGCGAGTGCTCCACTTCTCATCCGCAAGCACCCATTATGTGGTCTAATACAACACCCGACGCGGAGCTGCAGGTAGTTATCGCTGCTCGAGACTGTGGCAGTTCCCACGGAGGTTCCATTGAGATGAGCCGGAGAATGGCGATGGTTCTTATAGTGAAGCGAGGAAGCACCAGTTCCGGTTTATCGCTCGCTGAGGCGTTTCCTAGCGACGAATAAACCACAAACAAGTGTTATCTACCACTCTGATAAGAATTGCTCTCCGCTAGTCGTCTCCCGGAGTAATTTATTTATTTATTTTAGGGGAACCATCAAAGTTAAAGTCGAAAGTCTAGCATTTATTTCTTTAGACTTACAAAAGAAGCACTTAAACAAGAACTTAGACATCTCTCGTACGATAGCAATTTTAGGCCATCCACTGAGTATCCACTGAGAGTTGCATTATAGCATTATTACATAAAGGTGCAGAGATATGTAATGCAACTAACTATTAAGTATAAATCTCAATCTAACACACTTGAATAGTTAAAGTATCTACAAGAGGAATTCTTATCAGAATGTAGTTAGGTATGAGTTCGTATAAAGGACTATACTAAAACGGAAACAGTTTTCATTTACCCACCGCTGGCTCCTCAAAGTTGTATAAGTTGTGCTGCTAAAATTATGAAAATAATATAAAATAAATAAATAAATAATGCTGGACAATGTAGTTCCTCTTAGCATCTAGGAAAGGCGCTGGGACATCATTTTTAGTAAACTATAATTCATTATTATTATGGGCCGAGTTCAAGTTCAAGTTTAAGTACTTTACCTACAAGAGATCATAACTTTGGGTATAAATTATGAAAATAATATAAAATAAATAAATAAATAATGCTGGACAATGTAGTTCCTCTTAGCATCTAGGAAAGGCGCTGGGACATCATTTTTAGTAAACTATAATTCATTATTATTATGGGCCGAGTTCAAGTTCAAGTTTAAGTACTTTACCTACAAGAGATCATAACTTTGGGTACCTACCTAATGCATATACGTAAACAAGCAGCTGCATTATCATAATCGTGTTAGTTCCATCACCCTGTGCGCCTAAGGAACCCAAGTTCTCGTGTCAAGGAGTTTTTCCTGCGAATAAAAGAAATAGTGAATATTGGTACTTACTATTTATTTATTTAATTACTTAATTACTCGCGTGGGGTGTTTAACACCCCAGCGACTGTTTGATCGTCTCTAGTTATTGGAGCTAATTTTTAAATCTTAATCATAAATAAAACTCTGATTTTGTATGTATTTGGTAGTTTTTCTACGCGAGTACTTATGTATGTTTTTATGTGCGAGTAACTAAGGGTTAAGGAGTATATTATTTAGTTTGGTATTTGTAACATTTATTTATTTTTAAGTATTCATGTTATGTTCATATTAGATAATATTTGGTACATCCCCTGCCTTTCTTAAATTCACATAATTATTTACATCCAAAGGTTGCCTGGAAGAGATCGCTTCTAAGCGATAAGGCTGCTTATTGTACTTTTCACATTAATGATCTGTATCTGGTGTACAATAAAGTATTTTTGTATTGTATTGAACCCAAAACGACAGCATCTCGCTTAGAAAGCGATCTCTGCATCCAAGCGGCAGTAAATATAGCTTTTACAACTATCATGATTATTAAAACAAACGTTGCTTATAACGGGACATTTACCATGATTCGATTTTTGAGTTTTCCTATATTTCGGCACAGTTTCGTGTGCCATGATCATTGAATAAATGATGGTTAGTATCCCGTTATAAGTGACGTTTGTAAATAAAGCTTGTCTCAGCGCGTAGCCTTGAAAGTGCGTGCGTGGAGTCCACGGACCGGTTCTATGCGGGGCACAGGGCCGCGAGGGCGCAGAACGGCCGCCTTGTTACTGGACCACGGACCTACCTGTACCTGCCTGCGGCGCGGCGGGGGGAGGAATGTTCACCCACTATCTACGAAGACTACTGTAAGGGGAGATATATATTTATATCTCAATGGTTACGGGCTGTTTATAATTTATAATCCTACTAATATTATAAACGCGAAAGTCTGTGAGGATGTATGTAATTATGTTTGTTGCTCTTTCACGCAAAAACTACTGAATGGATTTTGATGAAACCTTACAATAACATAGCTTTCACATCAGAATAACACATAGGCTACAATTCATAAAGATATATTGTATTTTTATCCAAAATATAACGATTTTCTATCACCACGCGGGTGAAGCCGTGGTACGCAGCTTTATGATATTTAAAGTTCACAAAAATATAACTTTATCAGGTTTTGTTTATTGGACCTTAATTAATATAATAATTCAATGTTAAATGTTTGTACACAAGTCGCCCATACACCTGTTTTTAGCTGACTCCGAAAAAATAAGGACGTTCTGTGTTCGGCTGTTACATACAGCCGGACATTACAGCTATACATAATATTATGTACGTTCCCCTGTTTCTACGTCAATTATGGGCCGATTTTAATGATGCTTTTGAAAAGGGCTCCCAATACGTGAAACTTATTCAGTGAATAAATCCATTAGAAAAACTTTTAAGACCTCTCATTGTATTAGGATTGCAAAATAAATACTTCATCATCAGCCTATATTAGTCCACTGCTGGACATAGGCCTCCCTCAATGAGCGCCATAGCGCCCTGTCTTCAGCTTGCCGCATCCAGCAACTACCTGCAGTCTTTCGCAGGTCGTTATCTCACGGTCGGAGGGCGTCCTACGTTACCGAGTCGTAAATAAATACTTGACCTACAACTAAACGTTGCATTTTAGCAATAAGGATTGTGGCTCTCTACATTTAGTTTGTATTTTCTTTGTGTAATCCATAGTAATATAATAGAGGCGAACAAATGCATAGGCTCTGTCGAGACCTGCATACCTGTAGGTATAGAATAGATACCCCAGTACAGCGAGCAGTCGATAATGCAACTCCACTTTCCCCAACATTACCTCACGCTGCAGCATGCGGGATGCATCATGCCGCATGCGCCTCACACTCACACACACATCCATAGACAGTTACTACGGAATGTTTTCATTGGCACTAATAACAAAGCCATTTTATGTACAAAGAGAAAAGAACAGGTATTTATTTATTGACATAACTCTAACGACCCGTGCTGTTATGAATAGTTGGGACTCGCTGTAGTATTCTCTTTGAATTTGTGACGCGTCCAAGAGTTCTGTAAGGTCTACAGGAAATAAAGCACTTTGATATTTCTTGAGATTGGGAATGGCGGCGCAGAGCGACGCAGGTTTGGGACAGTCCAATAACTACTTTTATCCGAAGAAAAATAAAAGAAAGGTTCTTTGTTTGTCTGTATGTTTTTTTTGGTATTTTCGTCGATTCCATCAATTATACATTGACCGATTTGTAAAATTATTTCGCTATTGTATGAAGAATGATCCCGAGTTGATCAATGAATGAAATTATAGTTTTCATCACTATCGGTCAACTACTTCGAATTTTAAACGTTTGTCAAGTATCAAAAATCTTATGACACACAAAAATTAATAAAAAGGATCCAAAGACAGTGACCCAAATATTGATTGACCCGCTAGATCCGAACACAATATTTTCGTCGGAATTTTTAAGCTGAGGCTCCAAAGTTCGTTGACTTGAAACGGTGCTTATCAGCTAGCGTTGTGAATATTTACGACTTCGCTTGTACACTCAACGATAAAAATCGGCAGATTTCCACAATATTTATTCAAAAACTGTCGCCTATGCAAATGTAATTAGTGAGTAACGCCATTTGAGTGGTTGAGTGTACACAATGGGCGCGCGGTGCCGTATGGCAGGTGGCAGGGCACGGCTTGACATCGATACAACCTGTCCGACGAGAGTGAACTGTTATTTACAGATTCCAAGAGAATGGAGACTCACCAAATGTAAATGAGCAGATACAATGAACTTGTTCCGGTAGAGTCGAAGCCGTGTCCGCTGCGGGCCAACATTGCTATAACGCCTGCTGGCCGCTGGCTGGAGGCTGGAAGTTTTCACAATACTACTTATGTAGAATAAAACAAAGTCTCTTCCCGCTGTCTGTCTGTCCCTATGTATGCTTAGATCTTTAAAACTACGCAACGGATGTTGCATTTTTTAATTGATGTAGTGATTCAAGAGGAAGATTTATAAACCATTTGACCCGTAGATTTCCACGCGATCGAAGCCATGGGTCGCAGCTAGTACTTATACATATATAACTGATATCCTGGACACTGTATGTTTCAAAATTCACCTGCGGAGCTCTAGAGTCCACAGTGCATGTGCAGCATTCAGTGCTCAAGTGTTGCCGCCGCGAATTTCAGTTTTCAACTTTATTTCTTGAGGCTTAGCTTTATTATGGACTATTAATTATTATCAAATAAGAATTAAGGTGTTTTTGGTTATTTCTTCAATATAACTTTTTGTCCACTAGTGGAAGAAGTGAAAAATTGTTTATCTTCTAACTCTTTATATGTATAAGTACCTACGTCTGTCTGTTTGTTGATGACAAGTGAGAATACCTAATCTTCGTGTTTATATAATAGCGTAAAGCTTTGATCTAGTTACCCCATACAACTGTAGAGGGCAATCTATCTGGATGAATGGTTGATTATTTCTTTCTTCACATAAATATCAAATACGTGCAGATAGTCGTATTTATAGAATCATAAGACAAACAATAAACATAGGTACATTTTCAGCACAGCCGCGTGTTGTCGCCGCGATGATGTGGGCTAACGGTGCGCGTGCGCAGGTGGAGCGCGCGCCACATACACACATAACATCCCAGTATATTATAAACGAAAGTTTGTATGTTTTTTCATTTTTCACGCAAAAACTAATTACCTGTGCCAAAAACCATCTAATTAAAACATGTTACTTTACAATTGACGAAGCTATGGCTGATCTATCTTTATTTTGTGAAGAACATTCTGATAGGTACTTATACTTAATAATAAGTGAGATCTACACGCAACTCTCTGTACATTGTACAAATTTTATGTAATTTTTCGACATGGCTAAGTGCTTTAAATAAATTTAAAGATGAAATAAATCACTTTTATGACTACTAATCAGATCAAGCTGAAATTGCATACATGTAGTTCCAGGCGCGAAATAAAACATGGGCTACTTTTTATCCCATAAATCAGTTTTCATGGGATAGAAATAACCTTAAAACGTTTCCATAGAAGCAGCGTGTGCGAAGCCGCGGGCAGAAACTAGTTCTTATATCGCTACACTTGATTGATGATGCGCACCGCGCGCGGTCAAACGACGCGTAGTATAGTGAATACTTACTGCTAGTACGGTATCTACTGCCGAGGACAATTATATTATTATATCCCATGCCCAGCTTACTGCTGCCTATAAATACTACCTGCAGATATAGTGTCTATTCTTATACCTGTACCTCATAACTAGGCTCTAGTGAAAATATCAAACCATCTTCATAATTCCATATATAACTCAGATCATTATTTCCCATGACTCGACACCGGCAGAAGAGTGTCCAACCCACACGTATTGGCATTAACAAACAATCATCATCAATGGAAATCCCTCAACAAGGTTACAAATAAACTGAACGTCATCATAACCAAGAAAGATTCCGCAGTTATCCAACACGTCCAAGGCAGTTGTTTGCGAAACTCTGTGTTCCCCGCGAGTGACACATTGTTGCGGCGATGTTTCGCAAGCATTGCCTCGCTAACGACATCCTGCGTGACTCAGTGGATCCGATCTATCTGGGTTAACTTGAAGCAATCCTTCACGAATTGCATAGACTTTCTGCCAATTTTGTCACAGCTAGGTATAAATATGAGTGTTATTATTTAACATTCCCACTAGTGTAGTGTGCCGATACATATATGTAGATGAATGAAACGTAGCCAAAATATAAAAGCAAAAGGTCCTACTTAGCGGTGGTATTTACGGTTGTGTTGTGCACTTGGCAGTAGGGCGGCGCCCCGGCTGCGCCCCGGCCCGCGGTGACCGCTAGCGGAGTGTGGAACACCTGTCTCCTGAATGTACAAACACTAGGACACGGCACAACAAATCACTACTAGTCAACATCAAAAGGTATATTTGTATAGGTATATCTTTTGATGTTGACTAGTAGTGATTTGCTAGTACCTTTCCACGTGTTTGAATGGAAAGATGAGCGATTAGTAAAATCTTGCTAAAGCTGTCGGTAGTTATAATATTGTTACGAAGGAGATATCATATACAAATCATCTATGACACGTGTATAAGAGGTGAGGTGTGACTGTATATAATAGTGATATCATCAGCTGCGTGGCGGAGGTATGGAACAGTCCTCCAATACTGGTCTGCTGAATGTACAAACACTAGAACACGGCACCACAGAGCCGGCTGAAGAAACGATGCCTTGAAGGGCTCTCGCCTTCCAATTACAAGATCTATCGAGAACTAATCGAACCTGGTAAGGACTTCACTCGGAGAACCATCCACATAGATATGATTATGATTCGCAACTTACAGTTTATTATCTTTATTTTTGGATGGTCTACATCAGGGATTCCCAAAGTGGTCGATATCGACCCCTTGGGGTCGATATCGGTTTCCTAGGGGTCGACATAAACGAAAACTGATTTTGGGGGTCGACGAGGTCTAAAAATAGACCCCTATTAAATTAACACAAGTTCTTATTTAAAACTTTCAAGATAGGTAGGTACTGTATTGTTTATGTTATGTTACGTGTATTAAGAATAATTAATATTTTTGTAGCAAATAGCATTGTTGTAGTAATGTAAAGTCTCAAGTTCGTACAAAATGAAAAACTCGGCAAGTCAGTGTGGACAAGTTTGTGCAAGATAATGAGTTCGAGCGTACGTCTTTCAGGCGCGTTTTGACTTGCTCTCTACATATTTGACGCTTACGCGATTTAAAACGAACGAATTCATGATCAAGTTGAAGTCCAATCATGTTCCTGATATTTTACTATTTAACGAGCTTGCACTTAGGTTGAAAGTTCATTTGCGTTTTGAAATTCGTTGGAGCTTGAACGATAATAACTCATATAAGTACTCATTTATTTCAAGAGATTACAAAGTTATTACATAGCTAAATTAAGTAAAGTAAAGTGACTGAAAAAGAATTTACAAAATGCTGAGCTCCCTACGCGAGTTAATAGCGTAACCATACAATAATCTGCAGTTTTTTTTGTTTAGGTTCATCCAGCACACTGAATGTTTTATTTTCTCTTTGCGAATTAATAATTTGTAATAATCATTATTAATTAAACTTGATATTTACTGAATTCTTTATAAAAAAAGTCTTTAAATTTTGATGAGAAAATGAAGTCAACTTTACTCACTTAACCAAGTGCAAAGTTTTCCAATTGGTACCTTAGTACCTAGGTATTTTATATCAATAGGAAAAAACCAAAGTTAGGCCCCCTTATTCATAATAGTCTGCTAACTTGACCTGGGTTATTGTGATAGAGCAACAAGCTGAGTCAGGACCTTTTAGACCTACACACGCGCGCTTATCCACTTTCTGTGAGGGCTACTTAGTACCAAATAATACTTACATTTTGTACATACCTTTTAACTTTTTTTTTTTTTGTTATATTTTGTCTATGTTACGTGTTTTATAATAGGTACTTTGTAGTCTAATATAATTATGTGTAATTAACCTTGTTTGTGTGTTGTGTTAGTGTTTAATAAATAATTTTCTTTCTTTCAACTTAAAGCATTGCTAATTCTCACTCTGTCTTCTTCTATTGACCTAAGTCAGAATAAAAAATGCTAAAAAATGCAGCTGTTTTAAGTTAGCGGACCATAATGAATGAGGGAGTTGATCTTAAAAGTAGGTAATTTGGCCATGGAGTCTGATTTAATTTAAATTTGATATTTTGATTTAAAACCAAATACCGATAAATTACTATCAGGAAAACCTTTTACAGCTCACATTAGTAGGTAGTAGTCAGTAGCGTAACTATAAATACAGGGTGGCAAGTCGACAAAATGTTACAGCCGGAAGTGGCCCCCGGTCAGAGGAGAATCACAACCCCAACGTTTATTATTACTTAACACGTTAGCTGCCAGAACAAATTCACGATTACGACGAATTTTGGATATCGAATCAAAGTGTCGTAAAATGCAAAAAATATCAATTTACTTGTAATAAACAAATTTAAAATTTTCCCCCGAAAATGTTGATTAAGTTCAGTTCTAACAAGAAAAGTAACAGGCCATTTGCATATAGTTAGCCCGGGGCCATGTCAGTCAATTCTAATAGAAACAAGCAGGCTAAACGTGCTGGACAGCTCACTACAAGCATTTCAATCCAATGTCTCGATTCGATCGTCAGTCACTGGTGACTGACATGGCCAGATCAAGTACCATGGCTGTCAGGCACCGGTGACTGACATGGCAGCTAACGTGTTAACAAAAAAATTATAGTCTTTAATAAATTGAAGCTGTCTACTTAGTTGCATACACAAGTAAAACATGTATTAAAAGTTGTAGAAAATGTTAATAATTAAAATTACGGTGTGGTAGGTAGTGGTGACCCGGCGCCGCGCGTCTCCACAAACACAAAAAAATGTGCTCACCTATAAAATCGATTGGGCAGCCTTGGTCTACATCAAACAATGTAGTAGTTACCCTTCCAAGTTTGTATGGAAATATGAGAGACTCGTTTCAACCCTACCTTACTGAAGCCGTCGGTAAAAAGGGTAGTTCCACTGCGCTCCAAAACCCCTAGGTTCTCATTATAGTTCATACATTGATTCCACAGCGCTCCAAGAATTTTTATGTAGAGTATTTATGTAGAAATCATCTAGGATACGTCGATAAGAGCTGAGGAAGAATCACTGTAGTATAATAGTTGTATGTATGTATAGTGAGATCATCAGCTGCGTGGCGCATTCCTCCTGCGCTAGATACATGTGAATGGATGCGTTACGTTGCGCGGTTGGTATTCACCGCGCGCCTGGCACACTTACTGGCCGACATCTTGTGGACACTGATACAACGGGTGGCTATCGTCTTTATTTACCTATCTTTGACCCGTTGTATTAGTGCCTGCTTATTATGTATGTGTTTAGATCGCGTAAGTTTTAAAATATTTAACATAATATGGACATTGCTAACTGCTAGGCCTATACATACATATCGGCTGAATTAATTCAATATAAGCATCTCTTATTCATTTGCAATTAATTTATAAACTTGCTGCACCTTAGTAGGTGAGCACTTTGGGACTGGTTTTTGAGAGCTCTTCTAAGAGAGAATCGAGAGTTACACGGTTACCTTTATTTAAATATGGTAACCGTGTAACTTGCTAATTTGAGATTTTCGACTGTTGCTTTTTAATAGGTATGTTTTAGTTAGATATAGGAGGTATAGGAGGTAAATACTTCCTAGATATAAGCTAATACCTAACGCTAAATGAACCGACGAGCAACGAAGCCACTGATCGTCCGATTATTATCCTTCACAGCCAGTCGCATCGGCCTAGAAAACCTATCGTTTTAACACCTTTATTTCTGTTCTTTTTCAGGTAGTCCACAAATCGATGCCGGCAACGAGTCCGCCGGATGCGAGAGTGGCGTGAAGCATGTGAGGCGAGTGCAACACCACGACAAAATGGCCGCCGCCACGAAATGGCGGAATTGGCGCTTCGGCGCTCTACTCTTTTCTACGATCATATTAGTCGTTAATGGTAAGTTACTGCAATATAGGTACATATTTGTAAGGGGACAAGACAAGACAAGATCTTCAGGTGATGTAATTAGTTTTCTGCTGCCCAATCCTAGTTGAGATTCGACATCCCAGACATCCCGAGACTGAGATGTGCTAGAGTGCTTACTCTAGGAAATCATAATCATCCCTTTTAAATTATATTTATAGGCCTACATCACCCTAACCTACTCTTGTGCCCCCAACGCTCTTCTTTGGGAGGTTGGAAAGTACCTCATGTTGCCTATTTTGTGTGCCCACACACAAAATAGGCAACATAAGGTATTGATCTGAACAATTATAAAAAAAATCAAGAAATTGATCTGCCGCAGTTGAGTAAGATCATTTCGGGATATCCTCCATCATCTGGTCGCTAAGCTGAAGCCCATGGACCTTACTTATGCTAGTTTACACAGTGCGAGCTAGCGTACGCGTAAGCCTGCCGAGTACCTGCCTACTGACTAGGCAGCGGTGCGAGCCTAGCTGTACTGTGTAACTCAGCCATTTTACCTTGCTTACTAGACGCTCCCCTCAGACACTAGTATTTTAATAAAGCTCGGTCTACAACGTTGTTCGCAATATCGTCCAATAATTATACATAGGTCTTTGCTAGAGACACATAGCTAGTTAGTTACCTAAGCATTACCACCACGGTCGACTGGCCCGCAGTCACCAGAGCACTCCTACACACAGCGAGTACCCATTAAAGCAACAAGAGGGCAAAGCTACCAGCAGGCGGAGGCGAGTGATAACAGAATTAATGCGTATTTACTTTCACCGCACAACTACTTTCATTTTTGGCTTATCCGTAGAATAACTCATATCGAGCTGAGGTTCAGTTCCATGCAAGCTGATGGCCTGTTGCCTCCAACCAGTTCCACTGTTGGACGTTTCACGGATGGATTTGTATCGGTTTCTATATGAACATCACGATCGACAATTCGGGTTGAATCGCTATTAACATGTTATTGATATTTCCTAAATAATACTTTTTATTTTTGTTTACGCAAATAAGTATACCTATAGTGATGACTAAATGATTTTTAACCTTTTATGAAAATGATGACAGATAGTAACTACTTACGTAAATAACTATAATCGGTTGTAGTAAATAGACTTACTACGGTGAGTAAACAATCTAAATTATAATAAATATAAGTAGTAGAGTTATTACAAGAACTCTACTCTGAAATATCATACACTCGCTGTTTCCCGCGGTTTTACCCGCGTTAAACTCGAATTTGACTTTATTATGTGATTTTTTACACCTTGGGTTACATTATTGGAGTTTTAGTAAGGATCCCTTACTTTTTTGAAAATATAATATAGCCTATGTTCACATTGCTCCCGGGGAAAGTATAGCTTCCCAACGGTGAAAGAGTTTTTCAAATCTTATCAATAAAATATTTTTCAGTAGAAACATTAATCCAAATCTACTCCTCTCAGAAAGACACACTAGTGCAAACACACATATACGTCAAACTTATAATACTCCGCTTTTTGTGTAAAATATATAGGTAGTGTCAATTCTTTTTGCGTCTTCACACTTTCAAAATTATTATTCAATATATATTATATTATAGGTCATTTATTCATTCAGGCAACATTAGTCTAGTACAGGATGGAAAATACTTAAAAACTACGGCCCATATAAAATATATGAAATGAAATGAAAGTTTATTTCCTTAGGCTTACAAATAAGCACTTAGACAAGTATATACCTTAATATACAGAAAAAAAACCTATTTACTATCACGTAATGTCGGCGACGTGTGTGACGCAATATCGTCCGCGAAAACGCTGGAACAGCACATTCTTCACAGACTGTCGCTGCCGCTGAAACAACCAAAGTCACTGAGACAGCAACGAGAGGAAAAAAAACAAATTCAAATGGAGCAGCAGAAAGCGAACAAACCAGCGACGACGACACATTGGATTACTCAATGGGCGAAAGAAAATATTACACACACGGAAATAAACTCAGTCCTTGGAAAGTAATCGTTGAGCATAGAGGAACAAGAAGAACGCATTATCAACTCATATACGTATCCAGTGCAAAGAACTAGAGATGTCCCCAGTTCGAAACTTGGAAAAGCTATCCGATCCGAATAATACAAATGTGCCCAAATTGCATGTGTTTAATGCCTTCTGGAGTAATTTACTACCGGCGATAATCGTCGTACACTTAAACAAATTATTACCATCAGCGATAAAAAAATGGCACAGTGCTTCTCTCATTCATTGGGACTCGGTGGGCAACAAGCATACAGTGAACCTGGACACTCCGAAGGGAGAAATAATCTAATTGGCGCACAAGGCGCAACACGAAGAACAGTTCAGCGACGATTGGATTTCAGCACTTCTTTATCCGATGAAGATATACATGAAATCTCCAATCATGAAAAACTCGTTAATCAGCGTTCAATAGAAAACAATGACGTTGGAGGTAGACAGGCAGCCGTTCCTGAACAAGGAAGATTCAACGCTGCAACAAGACGCACTCAAATTGTCAGAGAAAATCAAGAACTTATCCTTCGACGATGTGAAAACAAGGCTTTTGATGAAGGGCAAGCAACATGATCACGACAATCTATGCGGAAAGCCTCAAAGGATTGCAGTTCAATTCAACAGAAATATCAACGATCGACTTAAAACAGCATTACTCGTTGCCAAAACATTAGTATTTCAGGAAACTACTAAGCAAAGAATTGAAAGAGCAAAACAATACGAATAACAAGATCCAAGAGCGGCCGACGACTTCACAGTAGCCGAAGAATGGACAACTTAAAGATGATACTGGAATCGAATGGAATATACATACTGAAATTAGCACAAGACACGAAAAACCATCTTTACGCGAAAACAAGAAAGAGGAACAATCTCTTCTTCAGAGGACCACCAAGCACAGGCAAGACAATCATAATGGAATTTTTGGTAGGGATGCACTTCAATTACACAAGATTAACAGGACTAACACCACAATCACCATTCAATGTTGGAAGTTTGTTACATACAAACGCTTGCTTCATGGGCGAATGCATGTTAACAGACAACCAATACGAACAATGGAAATTATTAGCGACAAGAGTTTTTAGTATTTTATATCATACTATGATATAAATGATATAAAATACAAATCAAGACACGACATATCTAATTGCATTTTATACACAGCAAACAATTACCATATTCATTTTCAGACGTGTCGGCGATGGTGTGCTCGGTACTAGTTGACTCGCTTCTTCTTGGGGTGTTGGTGATTCTGGCGAAAGTGGTGTATTCTCCTCGTTTGTTATAATGAGTTCCATCATTTCCTCCTCTAGGTATTCCGTTTTCTGAGTGTTCTAGGGTTTCTTGGTTCATCTTTCGGCAGGTGGGCTTCGACGTCTATTGAAGTGTTTTAATTGGTTTTTTCTCGTTCCCATAGGCCGCAGCAGAAAACCAGCGCTTTTGTTTGTTTTTACATTTATGTTTAACTAAAAATAAACGCTTTGATATATGGTATTTTTGATGATATGGTATTGGCAGTACATTGCTGAATGAGCTCCCTTCCAAAGTTCCTTCTTTTATATCCCTCGCATGCAAGCTGCATCTTCCACCTTGTGTACACCTTGTTTCACAAGGGGCACAAAAGGTGCAAAATACTTTGTTGCAAATGTCACCGTTGCCAAGGTTATGTAGTTAGGTAGGGCTGTAGGTGTAGGTATGTTGATTACCGTACTTGATACATACTTGATGTATATAATTAGTGTAGTAGTCGAGCCTAATCTAACCAAAATTAACCTAAGTAAATTTGGCTACCAAAATGTTCCTCATTGGTCTCGAGGAGCTTTCATTCATAAATGCCGGATCTGTGGCTGGACACCTACAGCTCTTTTTGTTACAGACGTCTCGGACGTCGTCGGGCGCCTCCCAGCACCTAACTACCTACACACCTAACCTAAGTGAATAAATTCAGAATAGATAGAGCTTTACAACGTTATCTTGAGTGGAGACCACGACACGGTAAAACTAGTGTAGGACGCTCTCCGGCCAGGTTGGATGACGACCTGCGAAAGACTGCAGGGAGATGCTTGATACGTCAAGCTGAAAACAAGGCGCTATGACGCTCATTGGGCTATGTCCAGCAGTGGACTAACATAGGCGATGATGATGACGACGAGATAGGTCAATTCTTTTTTGCGTCTACAGACACACAAAATTATTAGGTACTGAATAGATCGAACTTTACAATCAGTTAATTAAAACGAATTATGGCTATGGCTAACTGGTCTCTATGTCCACCCACCCATGCGTTACTTATCCGCTGCGCTGAGGTTGTCACACTCCTAAGTATCAGTTGCACGTGGCCGTCCGCTGTAGTTGACACGCTGGTGACGTCACACGTCATTGAGCACTGCGCATGCGCCTCCTTACAGTATCTAACGGGGGCGCAGTACCGGGAATAGCGGAGCGTGTACCCGCAGGTACCGTCTGATACTACAGAATAGATACTAGTACCGATACCGCACCGATATTAGCTGGTGTCATCATCATAGTTGTTCGTGTTGCTTCGCCTATACGCGCCGGACAAATACAAAAGGGTCATTGTAAAAAAAAGACTACTACTATCCATGAACCCCCGAGGGTCCACATCGGTACAATGTTAAAAACCTGCAAATCTCACTGTTTGATACAAAGTGAAGCTTATCATCTTAAAAGGGTCGCGTTATAGTGTTCGGATATAACGTGCCATTAAAGTTATTGAACCTTCGTGAGAAGTGAGGATCCTTCAACATTGTAGAGGCAAGATTTAAACAACAAAGAGTCTAGGAACCGGCAGGATGTGTGCTCAGCGCTCGTGATCACGAACAAAGCACAAGTTTGTAAGAGCTGATTGAGTTTGACTGTCTTTTATTATCTGTTAAAGTAACACTGCCATTGCCCAAACCACATGTCCTATTCATCCTCGTCGCGTCTGGCCCGCCCGCGCCCCTTTGGGTCACACTAGCGACACAGTACACATAGCGTCGCGTCACGACATACATAAATAAATAAATAATGCTGGACAATGCACACACCATTATCTAGCCCCAAGCTAAGCAGACCTTATGTGTTATAGGTTATGGGTACTAGATGACTGATATACTCAATACAAAAATAGATATTTTTATTATACATAAAAACGACCAGAACAAATATCTGCAGATCATACAAATATTTGTCTCGAGGCGGGAATCGAACCCGCAACCTCCTGTATCGCAAGCGGACCTACGCCCACCGCGCCGCCATAGAGGTCGTCATAATAAGAGACAGTAGGCATTGTGTTCCAAGCAGTAGGTATTATCATCTGGTGTTACCAAACAGTTATTATCGAGCCGTTCCTTCGGCTCGGGAGAAAGTCTCCCGTCCGTCCGACGTCACGCTCCGTCGCGCTGCGTATTGTTTATTGTTATGTCACGGCTTAATAATGTCACCATTTGTCACAAGCATCTGCGAAATACCGATGACGGATTAAAATATTAACGACTAGCTGCCCCCCGCGGTTTCACCCGCGTGGTGATAGATACTCGTACATATTTTGGATAATATACAATATATCTTTATGAATTGTAGCCTATGTGTTATTCTGATATGTAAGCTTTATTATTGTGAAGTTTCATTGAAATCCAATCAGTTGTTTTTACGTTAAAGAGTAACAAAAATCCATCCATACTTACAAACTTTCGCGTTTGTAGCTTAACCTACGCAATCATTTACCACATTAAAAAGGTGAAAGTTTAGCATATAAATATTTCTCATTTACGTAGTAGTACTTAGTTTCGTTTTAAGTAGGTACTTCGGTAGGTATCACTGCCGCATAGGTTGATGGCAGACCTATATAGTGTCTGTCGTGTGCGAGTCGCATGTATAACGGGGCATGCACGGGGTACATACAGAGCATGGTGTATACTCCAACAACCACCGGGACGATATCAACTGACTGTTGAACTCACATCACCGAATTTTAACTTAATTTTCCGTGGTGTAACACCATCTCTAAAAAAGGTACTCTATTGCATTGGGTGTGCCGGTTAAATAGAAGTACGTTTGTGAATACATAATAATAATAATACCTAATAAAATCTCTCTTATTCCAGGTAACGAGGAAGCCTACCGGATATCCCAGCTGTCGCCCAAGTCTGCCTTCGAGGACGGCCAGCCAGGCGGTCTACTGCGAACCAGCCACGCGGAGGACCTCGCCTTCAGCATAGAGTCCAGCGCCATCTTCCACGAGGACTTGTTACGAGAGGACGAGCGTAGCGCGGAGCAACACTACCGCGTCGAGAGATCCGCTGACCCCATGGAAGGACTCTGGGAAACGGAGTATGAAGACCAGTCCGTTAATACAGACGAGGAAGAGGGAGAACACTATGTGGTGATGCGATCTGCGGAGCCGCGCGACGGAGTGAGAGGGTCGCGCTCTATCCGCACGCAGGCACATAATGAAGTGGATGAGTTGTTGCATCATAAGAGGAAGTACTACGATATACACCCCAGCAAGACGCGGGACTTCGAGGGGCCTCCCGGACCCTCGGGGGACCGGCTCGACTTCACCTGGGCGGGGGAAGGGCCGCGGGCCCCGCGTGGCCGCGCACTGGCCTCGGGGGCCCGACTCAGCCCGTCTGCAGTGCAACCCACCTATGCGACCCGCCCGGTTGACACCCCGAGACAGAACAGCGAGATACAGAATATCATCACTGGGATCGTCAAACTGCTGAATGGAAACGTCAACGTGCAAGCCAACACGCAGCTGCTGCGGCCGGGGCGGCCCCTGGCAACGCGGATCAACAACCGCGGGCCCCCGAGGATCTCCGACGTGCCGATAGATCTAGACAGCCCCCTGCCTGCGCACTCCTTCGTGCCCACTAAAACTCCCCCTCCGTATCCGTTCGACCGGCCCCCGGTGCTCGTGCCCTTACCGGAGCAGATGGTCCCCCCGCTGGGCCCCCCCTCGCGCCCCCTACACCGCCCCCTGCCCCCCTGGCAGCGCCCGCGACCCCCACGCCCCAACCGACGTCCGAGCCCCGCCATCCCCATGTATAAACCTCAAATCATCCCCTACGACATTCCTGAAGTGAACGACGACGACCGGCCCGGCGAAGTGACCGCCAACGAGAATGAAACCGTCCACTCGGAGAATGTGATCCACCACGACGAGCTCTCCTTCCAACCGGAACCGGAACCTGTCACGGACGCGGAACCGGAGGACCCCACCACCGAAGTACCCACCACAGAGGCTTCCACCACTACCGAGAAAACCACCACCACTGAAGCTACCACAACCACAACCACAGACAAACCGAAAACCGAGAAACCAATAAAAATAGAGAAAAAGAAAGAGACTCCTGCCATCGAGAAAGAAAAATCCAAAGACAAAGTAGAAAAGACGACGCAGCCTAAACCAGATCCAACAACTAACAAACCGAAACCGGTTGAAGTCACCACAGAACCTGTCAAAGAGGATAAAGATAAAACTGCCGAAGTTAATAAGACAGAGAACGTAGTGACAGAAGTAAAGCCACCTCAGTTCCACGAGAAGTTTGACGAGAAGCTGCAGAACGAGATAGTATCCGCCATATTCAACCAGTCCTCGGTACCGCTACCGGGAGATGTAGTGCTACAGCCATCTCTAGTGGAAGGCTCAGTGCTGCAGTCCCCTCAGCCGTCGGTACCGGGGGCGCCCCCCTCCTCGGTATCCACGACCCCCTTGCCGGTCGCGAGCGCCCCCGCGACGCCCCCCACTAACTACGGTGTAGCGGTGCCGGTGACGGATGTCGACTTACAACCACTGCCCTGTGAGTATACTGTGTTACTGTTCTTGAAGACAAAGAAAGATTTAATTTCTTAATTAATTATGCTTAGAATAATAGTAATAATTTTGCGTGTTTTAAAAAACTACAAACCGACTTTAAATTCCTAAATATAATGAAAAATACTGCGTAGAGCGATCTAAATTTCAAGCGGCGACATCTAGTTACTGTTCGAGTCTTATTTAATCATTCCTCTGTTTAGCCAACACTCATCACATCAGCGATGCTGATGAATGATGGATAACACATGGACCTAACGACGAAAAGATCTCTTGTTTACCCGTTATTAACTGTGTATGTGTTACCTATTAGTGATTGTGAAAATTAATTATTTTCATAATTACTGGTAACAAACAAACAACAAGTTGACGTGATGATGTTTTAGAGACCCCTCAAAATCAACTTCTATAACAATGAAATAATCATCAGAACGATCAATACCTAAACGTTTATAATAAAAAAACATTAAAAATAAAACTTTAATTTATCAGCTGCAGCCAGCATCCCATACCAGCCTTACCGACCACGGCCCGGCATCGTGCTCGACGACCCGGAGTTCAAGCCGGCGGGGGCCCGCCCCCCTGGAGGGAGGCCCCCCGTGCTCACGGCGCGGCCCCCCGTCAACTACGGAGAGATCTTCGACGTCACCGTGTCCGCGATACAGGGCCCGGGCGGGAAGGCACCGACAGGTAACTCTTCTGATATATTATGGCTGCATAAATCAATCGTAAGTGCGCGGCCCACCTCTCTGTTATAAGAAACATAAACCTCAAGAAAACTTTTGAAACTATCATGATTATTAACACTAAAGTCATTTTTTTTGGTAGTGGTAATGTTCGTAGCAAAAGACAAAAAATGAGGGTAGATCGGTATGTCTGCCTATAAAAACTTACTCGCAGTCGCTGTGCCTTCAGTTATTCCGTGATCATGGCGCATGAAACTGTGCCGAAATATTGGAAAACTCAAAAATCAAATCATGGTAAATATCCCGTTTAAAATGACTTTATTGTATGAACCTCAAGGATGTAAACCGTTTATCTGTTCGTTGCAGTGGACATTGAGACTGTGAACCTGCCCTCGGAGTCCGACGGGGTGATCGTGACGGCGGGAGGGGCGGGCGCGGGCGCGGAGGGGGGGTTCGTGTCCATCGACGGGAAGCGAACCTACCTCAACCTGTTCGACCAGGCCACACCCGCCGCCGCGCCTCCTGCGTCGCACATAGCGCCCACCCCCGTGCACACGCACCATACAGGTAAACATCAATATGCACAATGCCCTATGGTGTTTCCTATGTAAATTAAAGTAAAAGAAAAATATTTTTATTTTGTCAGAACATCTCTCTTATAAATAAAACTTAGATTAAGAGTGTTTATTCCTAAAATGCGCAGAAACAGTACTTTTCAATCTTATAGTATATGTTATTTACTAATAATTTTAGGAAATTTTAGTGTCCAAATAGTTTGACTATAAAATATTTCGATTAATATAGTATGTACGCGTTCTATCAAGATAACTTGTGAGAGGTTTTCATAATTTCCCTTTCAGCATCAGTTTCGAAGCTCAAAATAATAGAAAATACTGACATATCTAATTAAGAAAAAAATATAACCTACTGATGAGATCCTTGGCTAAAAATCTAATTAGATAGATGTTTGGTTTTGGTATCCTACAATGAGAAATTAAAATTAAAAAAATGTGAAATATTACGAATATTTCACATTTTTAAATGATGTTTTTACCGATATACCTTATTTAATTTAATATAATAATAGCCTACCAATAAAGTGAAGCATCTTTTTTAAAATCATACATTTTAAATTTTTATGATTTTGTTGCTATTATTTTTCTACAAATATTTTAAAACTACTATAAAACGCTGCGCGAAAATCAGTCCGCCGCGAGGCTTTCTAGAGTGTGGTCACGTCGCTCATTAAATATTTATAGAAAAATAATAGCAACAAAATCATAAAAATTTTAAATGTATGATTTTAAAAAAGATGCTCCACTTTATTGGTAGGCTATTATTATATTAAATTAAATAAGGTATATCGGTAAAAACATCATTTAAAAATGTGAAATATTCGTAATATTTCACATTTTTTAAATTTTAATTTCTCATAGTAGGATACCAAAACCAAACATCTATCTAATTAATTTTTTAGCCAAGGATCTCATCAGTAGGTTATATTTTTTTCTTAATTAGATATGTCAGTATTTTCTATTATTTTGAGCTTCGAAACTAATGCTGAAAGGGAAATTATGAAAACCTCTCACAAGTTATCTTGATAGAACGCGTACATACTATATTAATCGAAATATTTTATAGTCAAACTATTCGGACACTAAAATTTCCTAAAATTATTAGTAAATAACATATACTATAAGATAAGTGGTTCATGATATAAACGGGTTTGAAAAGTACTGTTTCTGCGCATTTTAGGAATAAACGCTCTTAACAGAAGACAGAAACTGACAAAATCGGTCTCCACTCAGCATGTGCTATGGTAGAGCAGATCGTACCATAGCGCTGGTCTTCCGTGGAGACCGTGGTATGTTACCTATAGAATAAAAATGTTATTTAACTTTTACAACTTATAAAACTTAACGTGTAACATGTACCTACGGTGGAAATAATTAAACAAACTGTGATTCTATAATATTGTGCATTAAGCTAACATCTAACGAGAAAGAACCCAAATATTGTTGCCCTGACAGGGTTTTATGGATTGTGTACCTACCCACTAAGACTACACCTAAGAAACGACCTGTAGGTATGCATCAAATCACAATATGAATATGAAGTTGTAGCAGATGTTCTTTTCTATTTATTTATCTACTATAACCCATTGGACACATAGTGGATTTCTATGTGTCCAATAGCTTATAAACCTTCCTCTTGAACCACTCCTTCTTTAAAAAAAAACGCATCCGCATTCGTGTCAAAATCCGTGGCGTAGTTATAAAGATCTAAGCATACCTACATAGGGACAGACAGACAGCGGAAAGCAACTTTATTTTATACTATGTAGTGATTTATACAATGAAAAACCAGCAGCATATACAAAAAAAAGAAACAGAAGGCTATGAAGAGGTTTTCATGACGAGGTTATTGAAGGAAACAATAAATAATCAAAAGGTCTTTATTTCCATCGACGATGTATGAACAAAGAATCGAGGCATCATTCATAGTTCCTCCTGACTATTGAAACTATCGTGGTTATTAACACAAAAGTCATTTAAACGGGATATTTACCAAGATTGATTTTTGAGTTAGAGAGAATAATAGAGAATAGTCCGCACAGTTTGATGCGCCAGGATCACGGAATAACTGAAGGCACTGACGTGAAGTTGTCACTGGCTGCTGTGTACAAAGTACAGCCAACTGTCGGACGAATTAGCCCGGATAAGTGGACTGGATTCAAGACATGATGTGGAGTGGACACAATCTACCTTCATCACCTAAAACGATATCTCACATATTAAATATTGTGTATTCCAGGTGGCAGCCCCCCGACGTCCACCCCCCGTGCCCCCGCCGCCCCCGCGAGCCCCCCGCGTCCTCGCCCCAGCCTGCCGCCATACCGGAGACCGCAGCCTACCATCAGGTCAGTACACATGAGTTTCCACCAGGGAATATCATATAAACACTGATTCTCGCAAGACATAATGTATACTCAAAAAATACACAAAATTAAGTTTCGGTGGGACTTGAATTTTAAATCAATTCCTTTAATAACAATAACAACATACACATTGGTTATTTGGACATTAAACAATATCTGGGTCTGGATGAGGCCGAAATCCACGATTATTTATAGAGCCATCGGCCGCGGCAGTCACCACATAAGAACCCTTTATTCTGCCTTGGATGTCCTAAGAACCGACTAATCCCTTAAGTTGTCATGTCACCTAGCAGAAGAAGGTCAGCAGCTTCCATCTTTGTATTTAGAACACCTCCACTGCAACGAACATAAATCCTCAACTTGCCGAGGTCGCTCTGCGGAGCCTGTGCAAGCCCCAGGAAGATTCTACGCATCTGGACGGCGCTTGACTGGCTATGCTAGCAAACAACACGCATAATGGACCGAATCGAGTCCAAATGCGAAAATAGGAGTACCTACCTCCACCAAAACCTAACCTACCTCCACTGCGATCATCAATCAGCCTGCCAAGCGTGGTGGTTCTGGCCAACCCTCCTTGTTTGTGGGAGGCACCTACATCAGCACACGAACATCCATATTCGTCACCGCGTCAAATAATTCTAAGTGTATTTGTTGTTGTAGGATCGACACGTGCATCGTGGGAGACGACTCGACGTGCGACCGCGCGCAGCACGAGCGCTGCCGAACTGAAGCCGGTAACTATACACCCCCCACCCCCCTACACTACACCTTGAGGTGCAACACATATGAATCCTCCTGCATAGAGAATAATTTTGCTCTCACCGAGAAAAAGAACGATGTTTCCTGTGAATAGTCCGTACCATACCAGCGACATTCTTTGACTACCAAACAACCATGCTCCACAGTGCGTGAGTGAGCCTTCTGTTTATTTATTTATTAATACTTGACTTACAGAATAATACATTACATTCCAGAACGTCAAATACTATTTATAACCTGTTGTTCCGTGGTTGCAGGTATCTCGTCGTGCCTGTGCCGCGCGGGGTACGCGCGCCGCCGCCGCGCCGCCGCGCCGTGCCGCCGCGTCGTCGCCTTACAGCTAGCTCTGAGGGTGGACAGGCTCTACGACAGGAAGGTGAGCTCTCTTTAATTTTCATTTGACCGCACTCTCACCTGTTGTAAGTGACGATGTATCACGATGGTCTAGTCAAGAAGACACCTATTCACTCACGACTTGAAGGAATCCATATTGTATTGTCAGCGGGAAACAGATGCTTCTGGAAGTATTCTTCTTTGGAGATTTGGAACTCTCTGCCAACTCACAAAGAGTTCCAAACCGAACCGAACCGGTTCGAATGAGAGAGAGGAGAACTGGCACTAAACAGTTCTACGATACGAATGGAAGAAATGTATACTGGACAAAGATTGAACGCGCCGTTTTAATCTTAGATCAAACAGATTTATTTTTATTGTACCTAAATGCTAAAGAGTTTGACCTTCAACCCTTAAGCACAGATATAATAAATCTTTACTCCATAAGGAAGTTCAAATGTGGCCTGACATACAAGATCACGCTTGTTCCGATCAATGAAGTGAGAGGTGAAGGTATGAGACATAAGAACAAAGCTCAGTATAATGTATACCATGTCGCCGACAGGTGGCGTGGGACGCGACGCTGGCCGACAAGGACTCGGAGCCCTACCACCAGCTCAGCTTCGAGGCCGTCAGAGCGGTGAGTACCCACTGCCCTTACACGACTATCTTGAATCACCTGTTCGTTGGGTTCTATCCACGTATAGTTGAGAGGGTTAACTAGGTTCTTATACATCATAGATAAAAGTGCTTTATTTCTTTTAAACCTTGCTCTTGGACTCGTCACAAATTTCAAATTGCACAATCTAAACTATGAAATAAAGTCACTTTGATTTTTTATTCACTTCAATCTTTTGAAGGTTAAGTACCTGAAGAAGGACCGGCTATAAAGTAAAAAGAAAGAGACAGAGACGTTTGGTGACTCAAGCATGTGAATTTATAACTTCAGGTTCTGCCTTCTATTCTAACAGTTATAATCTAGCCTTTACGATGTGTTTGTGGTTGTTCCAGATGGAGTCTGCGTTCTCCATGACTCCGTTCTCGGACGACTTCGTGAGCAGCGCGGTGAGCGGGCTGGCGCGCGGGGACGACCGCCGCGCCGTCTTTATTAACGCCACAGTGCTGGTGAGTCCTCAACAATCTGCACTGATGATGATTAGATCTGCTGTCAATTTCTCGCTGACCCCGAATCAGAAGAGTCAGCACGCGCGTTCAACTTAACATTTCCAACATTGTGTTTCTTTTCAAACATTAATGTAACCTTTATTAAATTTTTGCACACCTGCTTGCGGGTTGAATACATTTGACACCCTCTAGTTATAAGACCTGACTTGTACTTGTAATAATGTGTTCGGCAATAAATTATTTGATTAGATTTTCATAAATATCTACCTAGGTATCTCCTCTTCAGGGAAAGAGGTATTCACTTTGCAATGTGCAAGATGGGTGAAAACCATTTGCCAACCAACCAACCAGTTGGATGGAGTCTGTGCCAGGGAACCTTTAGATAGACACTATGTACAGTGATAGAACCAGAATTCATTATGAATGACAGCGAGTTAACTTCAAACCGTTCGTTGTTTGTATTGGAAGAACACCAACGTGCTATCCCTGAACACGGGTCTTCCAACACCAACATGGCTGGTAGATAACTCCGATGCGGGAACCGAATCCTGCGTCGCAGGCGGACCTACGGCCACCGCGCCACATTGGTCGTCGTAAAGCGTTAAGTTAGTAAAGTGTTTGTGCGTGTCCAGATGCAAGAGACCGCGGAGACGCTCTCTCCGTCCATTGGGGTAGAGATCCAGAAGCACTTGCTGGGCGTGCTGCGGCGCCGCTCTAACAACGTGGGCACCTCCGCGCTCTACGTGGACTCTCCGCATGGCGCCGTGCTGCCGCTTCAGGGTGAGTCATCAGCATCATCCTATGATACTCCACTGCTGCACATAGACCTCCCCCAATGAGCGCCACAGAGCGCTATCTTCAGCTTGACGCATCCAGCATCTACCTGCAGTCTTTCGCAGGTCGTCATCCCTCCTGGTCGGAGGGCATCCTACTACATTTACCGAGTCGTGGTCTCCACTCAAGAACACTTTTGCCCCAGCGGTCGGTTCTCCAAACTTAAAAGTGTTTTATTTCATTTAGTTAGACCTTACAGGTCTCTTGGCCTCTTTACCTACAGCTCTAACTATGTCCTCAGTGCTGACCTCTCCCTACCACAGGATCTGAGACCTGCGTGTCCCCTTTATTATAGTATATAATAAAGGGGAGACGCAGGTCCTGTGTCCTGGTCCTATTATAGTATAGTTATAGTTCAGTAACTATGAGCCAGTTTCAAGACCCTTTGACAGGTGTCAGAGGTGAACTTGCCGGCTGCTGCGTCACCAGCGACCTTGACCGTTGATGTGAGCTGGTGTGTCGTGTTACAGATGTGGACGAGTGCGCGTCCCCCGAGCTGAACGACTGCCACGCGCAGGCCGCCTGCTCCAACACCTGGGGAGGATTCAGGTATACCACTACATCACTTCTTAGTACAGCTCTGTTCGACAACATCACAAGGAGCGATAACACTACGCCAAAGCTTATTTCATATTCACATTCATTAATTTTTGCTTGCGCTGAAGAAGACCTTAGCAATTTATGTACGTTAAATTGCTAAGGTCTTCTTGCCTTTCCTTAGAATTCGTTTTGCATCGATGGTGTCTTGATCAAACTTTAAATGTCCAGTTTCTCCTGGTAGTTCTAAACAGACCGAGAGAGACTTAGCAAAGTCTTTCGCGGTGATACCAATAACCTTTACCAGTCCACAGCTGGACATGGATCTACCCTGATAAGACTGGCTTTTATCTATTTATTTATTTATACTTCTTGCACGAGAAACATAACACAAAGCTTATTCTAGAAAATTTATACAAAGGCGAACTTAACCCTAAAAAGAGTACTCTTTCAGCAAACCTTTTATCATAAGGAAAGTAATAGTAAATACATAGTATAATTCCTACGCTGAGCTGGCGGTCATCGCAGTTGGCTGTTCAATCTGTTCAGGGCGATGCAGACGCCCCTCGTGGGTAACCGTAGTCTCCTCTTGAGTCGGCTGGTGCATATTGTAAGCCGGCACCACATTACAATGCCCTCGATCAGGCGTGTTCGAGTCGTAGCTCAACCATTGGTCCGTCTATTCCAGGTGTACGTGTCCGGAGGGCACGCTGGATGCTGCAGGCGCGGGTGCGGGGGCGGAGGGCGAGGCGGGGCGCGCGTGCCGCTCGTGCCCCGAGACCACGTGCAGCGGCCGCGGCGTGTGCCGCTACCGGGACGCACAGCCCGTCTGCCAGTCAGTACCTTCGCTATCTATAGTAATATTATAAAGAGGAAAGGTTTCATTTTTTGTTTGTTTGTAATAAATAGGTTCGGAAACTACTGGACCGATTTGAAAAATTCTTTCACCGTTGGGAAGCTACACTATCCCCAGTGAACATAGGCTATATTTTATTTTCAAAAAAGTTAGGAATCCGTACTAAAACCGTGCGAAGCCGGGAACGTCCGCTAGTTACATATATTTAGCGAAAAATGCTCCACAATGACGGGCGAGTGAGTCACGCGTAGGTGCAGCCTGTTATTGGTCGGAAAGTTCCAGCCCGAAGCCACCCGAGTCAAGCCGACGAGTCCCGAACCAAACCTTCAAGCGTCAGCGCGCACGCGTAACGTTAAACGTTTTAGAATCTAATTTGGAATATTGTTTTAGTGACGATCGTCTATCTAAGAGATGTGTGAGCTTAGTGTTCAAGTGTGTGTGTGCACAGGTGCTCGGCTGGGTACTATGGCGCGCGCTGCGACGTGGACGGGTCCGTGGTGGGCGCCGCGCTGGGCGCCAGCCTGGCCGCCGCCGCCGTCATCGCACTCACGCTGGCCGCGCTGCTGTCCTGGAGGTGAGTGTGTGTGTGTACAGGTGCACGCTGTCCTGTAGGTATGTCCAACACCTACCGGCATCTATAAAAAAAATATGCTGGACAATCAACACAGCATCATCTAGCTCCAAACTAAGCAGACATGTCTAAGTGCTTTAAATAAGTTTAAAGATGAAATAAATGACTTTTATGACTTTCACGGTGACGCTGATGAACCGCTTCCACACCACACTGTCTTCCGCCTGTCTAAGGGGGGTTATTTCTACACTCGACTATTATTATATTTATAAGCACCCCGGCACGAGCTACCCGCGATTCCTTCAATCGGTGTCTGTCCGTCTGTACTGTACAATACAATAGTAACAGTGTATAAATGTTTGTGTTTCAGCCGTCGCTGGTCGCGCTCGGGCGGCGCCGGCTCGCCCGTGTTCAAGTACGCGGGCGCCGCCGTGAAGAGCCCACCAGTGGGACATCCCCCCTACCAGGTATGTACTACAGTACCCACTAACTAGTTGGAATTATGAGGAGTAGGCTATGCTCACGTAACGTATTTATTTCCCTTGTATTATGTTCCAAATAAAGATAATTTTGTTCATGCGGTTCATGGTTCATGTAAGAGCTAACATATCAAGTGTAATTTAAAATGATGTCATGTTATTTCGTGCAAAAAATACCAAACTTAGTATTAAAAAGTTTGAAATAGACTGTCGAAAATTCTTAAAATTAGTCCTGAGATTTTTTCGGATTAAGAAAGTTCCAATCGTCAGCGCGATCTAGCGCTCGTCCACTTTTACTAGCGACATCTAGTTAAACTTTTGTGAAACTTGTTTGGTCGTAGTTCCACATATCGCCGTTAGACAATTATGAATGTTGTATTGCAGGTGACGCTGGAGGAGCGCGTGCGCTGGGCGCAGATCGCGGAGGCCATGGTGGCCTCGCACTACGCGGTAACTACAATACACTCACTATATAACATTCTATTTACTAAAGTACCACCGTCTATTTTGTTCCTTCATGTCCAGTCCATCCAAAGGTTGCCTGGAAGAGATCGCTCACAGCGATAAGGCCGCCCTTTACGCATACACAACACATCTCCAATAAGAAGAAGTGATAGAAGCAAATAAAGACTGACTGAAGTTACAAATAAAGACTTCCTGTGGGGCTACCGTGCTATTTAACACATAACGTAACGCGCGATATCAGCGTTATTACGCTAATTTAAGCACGGTTAACGCGTGGAAAGGCGTTATTCGCGTTAAATGTGCCTTAACACTCGTTAATCACGCTAAAATTAGCGTGATAACGCGCGTTACGTTATTATGTTAAATAGCATGGTAGCCCCATAGATCTATCTACTAATAATAGCCACATGCATGTTCGGCTTTCTGCGTCGCATGTGGACCTTCACCCACCACGCCACAGAGGTCGTCAAGTGTCGTTAGTGGATCCCTTTTTACAAAAATACGACAAAGGAAAAAGTAACAACAAGTACATTCATACGAGTACATCACTTTTAACAGTAGTACTACAAAAAAGTTAGACATCAGTCCGTTGAACGCGTGTTTAACAAAAGCGTTTTACGACGGTTTACAGTTGGGCATGCCTTAAACATGGTTTAACTTTAGACAGTCGAAAGCGCTTGTTTAACGAGCGCCTAAAGAGCTACCTGTGACAGATTTCAGAATTATTGATATTCGCTGGAGGTGTTTGGTATGAAAATGGATATACGTATATTTCTAATACATTATTAGCTTATCTAAATATAATGTGATATTGATACTAATGAGAGTTGGTTGTATGTTCAGGGTTCGCAGCAGACGATGGCGACGCGGCCCTCCTCCGCCATGTTCGGAGCCTACCCCGCGCTGCCGCCCGTCCCTATGCCGAGGTTAGTCATCATCATCATCAGCCTATAGCAGTCCACTGCTGGACATAGGCCAGTAGTATATTATTGGGGACAATATACTACTTAGGCCTCCCCCAAAGAGCGTCACAACACTCTGTGTTCATCTTGACGCATCCAGCATCTACCTGCAGTCTTTCGCAGGTCGTCCCAACTGGTCGGAGGGCGTCCTATACTACGTTTACCTTGTCGTGGTCTCCACTCGAGAACACGTTTGCCCCAGCGGCCGTCGGTTCTTCGCGAGATATGGCTGGCCCACTGCCACTTCAGCTTGCTAATTCTGAGAGCTATGTCGATAACTTTGGTTCTCTTGGATGTATTCGTACATACACACTATACATACCTTATATAAGTAACACACCAGTAGAGCTACCACGCTATTTAACACATAACGTAACCCGCGTTATTACGGTAATTTTAGCGCGATTAACGCGTGTTAAGGCGGATTTTAACGCGAACAACTCGTGAAAAGGCGTTATTCGCGTTAAAATGCGCCTTAACACGCGTTATCTGTGCTAATTAGCGTAATAACGCTGAGAACGCGCGTTACGTTAAGTGTTAAATAGCGTGGTAGCCCAAAAAATAGCGTAGCATTATAATTAAATAGGCCAGCAGCAGTAAGGTACCTTAAGAAATTAAACGATAGCCCATCGATTTCGGCCGTTACTTTATTATTGTGATAATATTTAATTTCTTTGGGATTACCTGAGTACAAGGACTTACGCACTATAATAACCTTACTTACCGTACGTTACTTCCATATTTTATTTAATTTGTATAAGTTTATGTTTATTGCATAATGCCCTGTGGGAGACATACTTGCCTGCCACGCTGCCGCGCTGGTGGGAAAGGTATCTTTGTGCCAATGTGATGTAAGACATTATGTAATGCTGCAGGATGGGCACGCTGCACGGCACGCTGAACACGACGTCACGCAGCACGCTGGGGCCGGCGCAGCATCAACATCCCATCTACGGTACGTACAGTGCTAACCACTGGTTATTTATTTATTTATTAAACTTCAAACTGCTTTTTTACAAAAATAAATAACAATAATGTTTGCCACATGACATCGCATGGCCACCTCCATACGCAGTGGCGTAACTACAGGGTGGCATGTCGGCAACATGCCATGGGTCCCCAGCCGGAAGGGGCCCCCGGTCAGAGGAGAATCACAACTCCCAACAGTTTTTATTACAAATTAAGTAAAAAAATTGTGTTATCTTTAATTTATTTGTTTTGTCTTTAATTTAAGTAACCTACTTACATACTTGCATACACTAGTAACAAATCACTATTTCGACATTCGTAGTTTGAGATTTTAAAATCCGCCGAGGGTTGGGCAGCCAATGAATTTGTTACAGGCCTCGAACAGTATAGTTACGCCACTGGTGGTAGTTATATAGATAAGAAGTGAATGACAATGTCATGT
The DNA here is from genome assembly GCA_947044415.1 of Eupithecia dodoneata. Taxonomy (NCBI): domain Eukaryota; kingdom Metazoa; phylum Arthropoda; class Insecta; order Lepidoptera; family Geometridae; genus Eupithecia; species Eupithecia dodoneata. Next base: position 6,573,374 of record OX345682.1, on the reverse strand, counting down.
TGTATCCCGCAGGTTACGGCGGCGGCGGGCAGGGGGCGAGCGAGTCCACGTCCTCGGAGGCCTCCTCGCACGCGCACGAACTGCTCGTGCCTCGGCCCAAGTCGCGCGCGCGCTCCATGCACGTCAGTATATATTATTTTGTTTCATGCTAGACAATACGTTCATCTATCATAAAATAAAATTAGCATCACCCACTGTTGAGCATAGATCTTTTTCTCAGCTCTCTCCACCCGGCAAGATGAGGAAAAGGTGCAGGCGGTCTTGTGCCAGTCGGATCCACTCACTGATTCAAAACTATACATTAATAATAATAATAAATCATTTATTTCAGACCATAGAAAAGTAACAGATCTTATTTTCCTTACTCAACGGTCCATATTAATATATACCTTGAAACTAGCATACATAACATAAAATAAAAAATAGACTAAATTAATAACACGCATTTTGTGATTCAAGCGACAGCGTGTAGATGTCGTAATCAGGGTGCTTTATTTCTTTTTGTCCTTATAGGACTCTTGACACGTCACAAATGTCACGTCTCACTAATATGTTTTTGTTTATTTCAGAACCAGACGGGAATCTACTACGACGTGGAGTACGAGAACGCGGAGCCCCTGTACGGCACCGCGGGGCCCCCTGCCGGCCCCCCTGCGGGGAAGGGCATCCCACTCTCCACGTACACGTTGAGTCGAGGGCCCCCCTACTACAGATAGACTGGATGCAGCTTTACATGACTCTACTTACGAGCTGAGTGATGATGATAGATGGGCAGCTGACGAGTCATGTACTATTAGCAAAGGATCGGCCTAGGCACCACAAGGGTGATTTTTCTGTGAAGTGACCGGTTGCCAGCCCCGGCTTGCTCGATTTCTTTTGTTTTTAAAGACCAATAGGACCTTCGTATTTCGTGGCTCCACATAGAATTTACGAGGTTCTCGCAAAGATCCGAACCGCGCAATGAGTCCCATATCTGGTCAACATGTGCGAATAGGGCTTCTTAATAAAAGAAGGCGTGACCTGTTACCCAAAACCAACGGAAAGCAAATTGATTTCGAACTGGATGGGGCAGATCTTTTGGTGATCGTACCTTTACTGTATGCTGGAATGTGTCAGACAGTGAGAAGCTCCCTTATACTATTTTCAGCGCTCGCTGTGAATCATAATTACATTGAAGGTCTATCATGAAAATATAGTATCAACAATTTTATTCATAACGGACATACAATAATTTTTGCGTGTATTCAGAACGCAGCCAATGCGCGAGGAAAATGACATGAGCGAGTCTTTCACTGAATTTCATATAGTTAGGCAGAAAGTACGCTCGGTCTTGGGCCCCCTGTGACCGATAGGGGGCCCTTATAATGGGGCCCCTATCTACATGTGCAGTAAGCGTGGAACTTCTGGAGTTTTAACTAGTCTTTCAAGAGGGTCCATAAGTTGTTCAGCGAATTAACTGATTTAATTTAATTAGTATCGTATATTATTTCCTGAGATCTGATATTTTTGATATTATGAAATAAAATTTATCAAAAAAATATATATACAATAACAATTTACAATCAAGTAATACAAAATTTGAATTATTTACAATTGAAACAATGGAGCTAACTGCAGATAGTTGCAAACAAGCTACAGATAGCTCAAAATATGATCTATATCAATACTAGAAATTGATTAGCTCTTTCTCTTGTACGTTTTATAAACCTAGGTATATTTTTATAAGTATTTATAATTTTTTAAAAGAAAATTTTATAAAAATAGCTTAAGTATTAGATTAATATATAATATTATTTTGAGGAGTCGGTACTATATGTAGAGTTGTAGATAGTTGAGGAAAATCTGTAGAAATGTATCATAAGACTGCTTTATCAACGATTATTATGTGATTTTTTAATGAAAATATAATTATTCTTAAATAATTAGTTATAAGTAAATTATAATAACTGTAAATAATATTATAATCTCAATGGCACAAACATATTGCAATTATTTGAAGCAATAATTCACAGAACTATGTGAAGCCCTCCCCACACTAAGTCCTGCTACATTTTTACTTTGGGTTCTAAAACATGTAGACAGGTCCTTAAAGTTAACGTTATTTAAAGCTACCCATACAGTCGACTGTACCTATTTAATTTTGTATTTATTTTGCATTTATACTATAGAACGGTGACGAAAATAAATAAAAAACATCTCATTATGATATAATTGTTTGTATTCTCCCGCATTCACAACATACAATAAATACAATTACACACTGGGAAAGTACCTACTGATGACCTACAATTATATAGGAAAAGTATAAAGAAGTGTTTCCCTTCGCTTGGAGTACTAATAAATAACTTTATATGATATAAACTTAACCTAATTACTAAATGCACGACTGTTCAAACATTCGCTGCTGTCGCTAAATGTATTTTATTATGTACTGAGTACATTATTAATAAAATTTCCCTCAGGTGTTAAGTGTATTTCAACACAAAAGGATATTTCATTTAAAAATAATTGAATCTCTATTAAATTATTGCTGAGATACCTAAATAAGCTGGACTTTTGTTGAGCAAGTAAGAGTTATATCGTCTCGTCTGAGTAAGAGAGTGATAGAGAGAGCTATGTCACCTCGTCTGAGCAAGTAAGAGAGAGAGAGAGAGAGCTATGTCACCTCTTCCGGCGCCGATGGCTGACGACTACGAGTAGCTAAAAACATAACAACACATTAATAACTACAACAAAACAAAACTTATTCAATATAAAAGTATTCATGAGATATTGGATCTTTACTAGATTATTGTTTAACCATCCAAATTATTACTGGTTTATATTTAACTGCGTTCAGGATGACAAATAAATCAATAAATGTGACAAACAAAGATAATAAATGCATGAATGTGTTGCGTGAGTTTCATATTTCTTTTGATGCCCATATCCTGAGTGTAGGATATATCGAAAATCAAAGAAAAATATAACACTAGGTACCTAAGTAACAAGGATAGGATACAAAACCCAAGATGAAAATCGTTGTATAAAAGAGTCATGCATTAATTAGGTAAATATAGTATGCACAAATAAGATTTAGATGAAAAAAGTTAACGTTAATATTGTGGGTACAAATAGTTAGTTACATCAACTAAACGAAAAATTTAAATAAACTATAAAAGTTACTCAAGTGTATTAAAGTCACAATAATCATAACAACTATGGTAAAAGAGGTCACGTGCCATTTGTTACTAAAGTTACAACAAAAGACAAAAAAATATTTCTTTGATCATCTAAAAAGATTGAATCCAAGCCAGCTTTCGTAGCATCGGCTTTACTTAAAATTTGAGTGTATATACATACATACATAGGTACTCAAATTTCATTTCATTGTCATTTTATGATCGATTTTAGTTTGAGTTCCGATTTTAAAACAATTTTAAAGTTAATTTTCTGATTGTGGCTATTCGAAAGCATTTTAATTTACTTGTAGCTAGACTTCATGAGTCGGCTCGTGCAATGACTGTCTGACGGTAAGTACAGGGTTCTAGAATATCCCTAGTTTAGATATACACATTTGTTGTTGTAGCTTCGTACGAAACGATAATAAACACGTTAAGAAAGGTCTATGAGTGAGGAAGTTTGATAAACCATAAGGCCATGATAGGACATTATGCTGCCCTAGTTAAGTAAATCTAGTGCTAGAAAATGGTACTAGACTGACACAATTTGGTGGTAGGAAGTTGTTCCAGCATCTCACAAGAGGTAAGAGTCAGTGGTAGGGGGCAGTGGGGAACAGTCGAGGGGGGTGGGGTGGAGGGTGTCCTTACATTCTGTTCCGCAGGTAGCAGTTGTTGAGCACGTTGTAGTTGAACCGGTAGCCGGCCTCGGGCACGCCGTCCGTTACCAGGTTGTCGCTGTGGAAGTGCACGTACAGCGGCCCGGGGGGAGTCGCTGCGGGGCGGAGGGGGGAGAGAGTTAGACACACTTACTATATACTAATCAAAGAACTGTGAGCTCAAAGCACTGTACACACCTTTAGGCCTTACTGGACTCTTCGACAAGTCAGAAACTCAGATATTTGATTCACAAGAATGACAATCGTGCTATCTCAAGCTGCACTAAATATGGTTAAAAACAAGCAGTACACTGATGTACCTATACCACCCGCATGGAGAGCAGATCGTGATTCCACTTGGCATCAGGACATCCTACATTACGTTTACCATGTTGAAGTCTCCATTCATAAACTCATGTTGGTCCTTCGGGAGATATTAACCTGCCGACTTCAGCTGATTAAGTCCAGAATGCAAATCAGATTCGAGCTGGTCACTAGCCAGAATTATTGACATTATGTGTATTTTAATTTATAACACTCTTTTCTGCCTAAATCTAATTTCCGAGTGTCATCATCATCATCGTCAGCCTATGTCAGTCTACAGCTGGATATAGGCCTCCCCTGATTGCGCCATAGCGCCCTGTCTTCAGCTTGACGCAACCAGTAAGATTTCGTCCGATGGAGTGTTCGGGAGTAATAATTTATCCAAATATCCAGACTTACAAGCGATGATCTGTCCATCCGCACTACTCCCGCAGAACTTGGACCCCCTCAGACCATCAGCGGTCTCGGACTCCGGGATGTAGAGATAGTCCTCTGACTCCATCAGCCCCTGCGTGAACGGGTTGATCTGGCAGTCCGTGTCCACGAACAGGTTCTCTTCCTGCCGGTACGCCATCGAGAAACTAGCCGCGGTCAGCCTGGAATATGGATGATGTTTCTTACAAACAACTCTACAAATGAAAACTTTAAATGACAATTCACTTCTTATTAAGTGAACAGCGTGAACACATCAAATGAGTCAGCTATTGAACGACCACACCCTATGTATACTTAACTTAACCTAAGAACCCTGTTCTCATGTAAATGACTTTATATATTTTGTCTTTTTGAGAATAAATGAATATTAAACCTAACTGAAGTGACTTCTGACCAACGCTACAGTAACTACAGAACATCCCAACTGCAGCGTACTTCAGAATTCATCTGCTTGATGGCGTAGCAAAATGAACCGATTTGTTATAAGGTGTTCTAAGATGAGTTTAACTAAAATTAAATAGCTAACATATAAACTTTGCTTGCAAAGTCTCACGTTATCGCGCAAAAACCTAACAAAGAATCCATAGAGATCCAGGAAGAGTCTCAAACCATAGAAACAGTAGACAAGGTAAGAAAGTGTTTTGTTGACTCACTTGATGCCACAGACGTCGGAGGTCCGCTTGAAGCAGGTCGCGTAGGCGAGGTTGGCGATGTAGGGTCCGGCGCCGCGGTTGTAGTTGAACGAGTCCACGGTGCCCTGCCGCTCCGGGAAGTATTGCAGGCAGCCGGGGGGCGCTGTGACATAACACCACCTCATATATACATATAATACAAGCGACCCGCCCTGACTTCGCACGGGTGCGACGTAGATATGGTGTGTAGGTGGTAGTGTGGAGTGATTAATAAATAATAATTCAAATCTGTCTGTCATTTCAAGTCAATGTCCAGCATTATTTAAAATTTTTAATGTATTTTCATATGTCTGTTTTTGTTGATACTCATTATACATATTTTCGAGAGCAGGCGTGAACCGGCTGTCAAACCTATCAGTGGACTCACCGATGAGGTACTCGTCTCTGTCCGCCGTGCTGGTGAAGGGGGAGGAGGGGAGCGAGGAGGTGATGGCCTCCAGCACGCCGTCGCGGTATTTACTGCAACAAGCGGGAGGGTTAGCTAACAACTCCTAATCTCTTGAACACAGGGTATCAATTTCACTGCTGGACACGACATCCCGTATGATGCAAATAACAGTCCTGACTGAGCCGCCTTTATGCATCAACAGGGAGTTGATGGATGAAGGCGGCTACAATGTTGTCGGTCCACAATGAGATGGTCTTCCAACGTTCTGTCCGCGATCTTGAAGTTCATGCGGATGGAGCGGCTGTTGGTCGACGCGTTCATTCGCACGTACACTAAGTACAATGTACAGTTAGGTAGTTACCCGAGCGTGTTGAAGCACTCGAGCTGCGTGACCTTGATCTTCCAGGTGGCCTGCGGCAGGTTGGGCTGCGAGCTGCGGTCCGCGATCTTGAAGTTCATGCGGATGGAGCGGCTGTTGGTCGACGCGTTCACGCGCACGTACACTGCGACGTCACATCAGTTCAGTTATACATATATTAATAAGAATTTTCTTATATCTCAAACATAATATACATAGGTGACAATAAAAATACAACTTAATATTAAAATTATAATACAAAATAGTTTAAATTCTAAGTACAGGAATTTCTCATTAATAATTTTATAATATCAGATCATATCATGTGGTTTGAGAAATACACATCTACTGATGATCAGCCTATGTTAGTCCACTGCTGGACATAGGCCTCCCCTATCCCCTACACAGCGCCCTGTCTTCAGCTTGACTTATTTTTTACAGGATTTAACAAAACCTGTTTGTCTTTGTATTAAACAAACTACATACGATGCTGTCCGCTGTTGTCTCCGCACAGCGGCGGCAGGAAGTCAGAGTTGGCCTGCAGGTTGGTCACCTGGAAGATGTCGTTGCGGCACGTGTAGCCCGGCCGGTGCGTCACGTTCTCCACAGCCTCCACCTGGGGACATCACCATACAATATCTGTAGGGGCTGTAAACATTGTTATTATTGACAATTCATCATCAGCCTATGTTAGTCCACTACTGGACATAGGCCTCCCCCATTGAGCACCATAGCGCCCTATCTTCAGCTTGACGCATCCAGCATTTACCTGCAATCTTTCGCAGGTCGTCATCCCATCGCTACATAGTATAAAAAAAAATTGCTTCTCGCTGTCTTGTATGCTTGGATCTTTAAAACTACGCAACGGATTTTGATGCGGTTTTTTAATAGATATACTGATTCAAGATGACGGTTTATAATACTAAATATTCCACGCAGGTGAAGCTGCGGGGCGTAGCTAGTAAAAAATATTCTGTGGGGTTGTAAAAATAGTTATTATTGACGATTCATTAGAAATAAATCGACTCGTCTACTGCCTGGCTTTCTCGTAAATTGTATAAACAAACATTGCATTCTCAGTCAAAGTTCTTCGTCGCATCCCAATTTTACTTAATCCATAGAAATAATCTTAATGATGAAAACGATGGGTGTAAGGGGGACTCCGACATCTCGTCTCCCAAGCCAACCTAACCTGCACGTGGTACACCCTGCTAGATAACGAACTAGGCTCTGGTGGAAATTTCAAACAATCTGCATAATTTGATAACTCATTAATTTAACAATTATTTTCCATTACTTGACACTGGCAGAAAAGGGTCCAGACACAGTTGCCATTAACAAAGAATCATCAATGTGAAAAGATGAAAGATGAGTAATTAAAAATTTAAACTAACCGAAATCTACTCCTAGAATATGCAATGTAGAATTGATGTTATTGATAGCAACAAGTTGTCTCACCGTGGTGGGCGGTGCGAGGTTGAAGGTCTCGAAGTCGATGCGCATCTGGCAGACGTTGTTGTTGGCGATCTCGATGTTGTAGGAGCACTCCAGGCCGGAGCTCTCGCGGCTTAGCGGCGGGTTGATGAACACCGCCACCTTGGTGTTGGTTCGCACGTCGCAAGCGTTCACTGAAAGACACAAAGGAAAATATGTTTTTTTACTCTAATAATGTAGAATTTAAAAAAAAATCTACTCACGAAAGTCCTTATCGGAAAGGACGCTGACATGACATAGATTCTGTAAGCTGTCAATGTGTTTATTTTCCGTCCAGGGTAAAGTTTGTGCTAGTTTTCAGTGTTTTTAGTTGTGGTAAATAGTGGCTTAGGTGCTAGGTCTTCGCAATAATTATCAGCTACTCACCACGCAATCTCTGTCGGCTGGCGGATAGCCTTGTCCACGGCCTCATCTCCCTGCCTTTTGCTCTAGTTGCGAGACAGTCGCCGCCCGTTGCTATCTATAGTGTAGTTAGTACTCACGGCTGCAGCAGGTTGCAAACACGCCGCAGAAGCCGATGGCCTTGCCTCCCTGCGTATTGCACTGGTTGCGCGACAGACACACGCCGCCCGTGGTGCGGTCGCTGCCGAGGCATTGCTCGCCGTTGCCAACCGTGAAGATGCTGCCGAGGCCGAGGCCGGGTGCTTGCCGCACCGCTGGAAGGACACCAATGTTGACTTTAATAATACTGGCAGAGGAGAATTAGATGGTGCTGCCATCTAGTGACAAATAAAACTCGCGTTGAGGTTGCATGCATTTTGAATGACTTAGCTGCTTACTTGCAGGAATGTACAGGCTCGATCAAAGAGAGCTAGGTAGGTACATTATAAGATACAGAATATATTCTAGGGTTATTATATATAGTGCGTAGGCCAGTAAGGGTAATTTCTAGGAAACGGATTTAATTATATCTTAAACATGCTTCGACGTTGACGGGACTTAAACCCGCAACGTACGAGAGTCAGTCAGAAAAAAATCGCAAAATGCTTTCGTTAAATATTTGAACTTACTTCTGCTGAGCTCAGCGCCATGGCCCAGCGTCGCGAGGACCAGCAGAAACACGCTGCTATAGGAGTACAGCGCCATCTTGTAGCGAGTGGCTGCAACAATAACACAACATAACATTATTATTATTTTTTTAACTTTATGTTTATGGAGAATTTGGGATAAATGATTAGGTACTCCCGTTGCCCACCAGCCCGCGCCTGTCACTTTGCTTGTTACTTGTTTCTGAACTGGTTTCTGCAACTGGGCCATAATAGGTGGGAGTTCCAATATTTCGGCACAGTTTCACGCGCCATGATCACGGAATAACTGAAGGCACTGCGAGTCAATTTTTATTGGCAGACACACCGACCGATCTACACAAATTTTTTATTTGATAATAATTTATAGTACAATTGATAATTGACTACGAACGTTACCGTTCGTTTTAAATGACTATATAGTGTTAATGACTATATCGAGGGTTTACTGCGAAAACCGACTAAATGACAATTTTATCAAAAATGAGTTAATGACACAGTGATACATAATTTTTCACGCTCTTTCGACTGATAAAATCAACGTAGCGATACGACAACTCAAACAGGAGTTATTCAATGGTAAAACCGATTAAATTAAGCAAATTGACTAATACTCTAGCACTAAAATAGCTAATATACCTTTATTGTATTAATGTTTAAAAGATTATTCATGAAAAATGTATTAAAAGCATTTAAACGGAATTACTGAATAATTTATTTCACTACAACGCCATTGAAATATTCTGTGAAAACAGTCTTTATAACAATAATCGTAACTGCTTGAACAAAATATTCTTGTAATTCTTGTAATTCTTTATTGTACACTAAAAACTTACAAAATAACTTAACTAAAAAAGATATGTACATAGGCGAGCTTAACCATAACAAAGAGTTTTCTTACAGCAAACCTACCCTATTCTATTTTTTACTAATTGTTAACATGCAAAACCGACTAAACGACTCTAGTTAGTTTTCGCAATATAATTTGTTCGATTTCGGGCCCGTAATAAGGCTAGAAAAAGATGATTTGCCTTATAATAAAATAAGAGAGACAGTCAGACCAGGTAAGGTTCCTAAGGATATTGCTCCAGATGTTAATTTCAGTGCTCAGACACATTTTCTACCACTGAAAGAGATACTATTTGCAGATTCTTTTGGAATTTAGACTTCAAAAGCAGTTTTTTTTATTTTACTCAATGTTTAACCAATCCGAAACGAGTCTGGTTGTACGTAAACGACCAGCCTAAAATAAATATTCAAAGAAATGCTTCTTTTCTAAACAAGATGAAAAGAAACAAGTATGTCAGATTTTTTTCCAAAACTTTGTGTGTTTTGCCTTCCGTAATAACTGATGCAATTAAAAAACGTAATGAAGTGAACTTATTTGATGGAACTGACCAACGAGGAGCAAACGAACCTGTGAATAAAACGAAACCAGAAATTATTCAAGGAGTAAGAAAACACATTGAATCGTTTCCTTGTATGGAAGCTCATTAGTGTAGAAAAGACAGCGAAAATATTTAGATAAAGACCTTAATGTTCGAAAGATGCATTTATTGTACAAGTATGAATGTTTGAAAAGTGGTTCTGAACCAGCATCTGAAATAACCTATCGGAGAATATTTGCGAACGGATATAATCTGAGCTTTTTCGTACCAAGGGAAGATCAATGCTTACTGTGTACTAATTATGCACAAGGTGACACGGAAAAGAAAAAAGAACTCGAAGAAGCTTACTTAGCTCACCAAGAAAGAAAAAAGATTTGTAACAGCGAAAAAGATAATTATAAAAACAGATCCAACACAGATGAACATTTTAGTTCTGTAACGTTTGATTTGCCTTTTGACTTTTCCTAGTGTACAATAATATGTATCTAAACGGAATAAATAAATGAATTGAATTGAAAAAAAATTGCAAGTGGTCCTCCCAATTCCTGCATGTAAAGTATTTCTGCTTTATTATATTCCAAAAAGCTGCGTGTTTATAATCTATAAAGCACCTTTTTTCAATATTTTTATATTTATCAATTATGACATGAGCGAGAATTTCAAAATTATAGATATCCGAGAAAATCCATCTACTTCCCAATGCAATGCTGCCGGTGCCGTTCATCAATGAGAAGGAAGAAAGAATCGCTTACATCTATCGTTGCTGTCAACCATCAGTTTCCGGACAAACTATAATACAACACCTTTATCAAGAGCAGCTAAAAATAAGTGACGCGAAGAAAAAAGACCTCGTGAATCTATGTACTAAAGGCATCTATGTGCCAAAAGAGCTTCACGGCTGGTTCGGGAACTTAAAAACAGGTTTAGAAGTAAAAGATAGGTTACCTGAGCCAGCAGTTAACACTTTGAGTGCTGAAATCACACGGTATGTGTTTTCTACAAGTGTATAATAAGCGTAAATCCACAATAGCGCAGCGGCTGTGAAAATACAGATCTTTGTGACTCAGCACAGCCGTAATATTTTTCGAACGAAACGCATGTGCGGCGCAACACAACTGCTGTGTACAGCGGCAGCACGAATTTTTTAGGTTAAAAAAAAGATCGCAGTCGTCGAAAAAAAATCGCAGTCAAAGTGTTAAGATTATTCTACAAATGAGGATGACGATAACCGTCAAAGCTAACCGTACACACCGGACCGTACTCGTAAAAATGAAGCTCGAAGTTTCTGATTCGTTTTCGTGCAAATGCTGACTTATGAGTAGGTTTTGCAAGAAAAGGGCTCAGAAACTTCGATTTTCGTTTTCCGAATAGCCCCCCTGATTAAAATGTGATTTTCAGTAACAATTAAACATAATTTAGCATTTACTCGTTTTTCATTATAAAGTACCAAGTTCCTTAAAATTTTAAACAGTAACAGGTAAAACCTGCTAGATTTTTTTCGTTGATGGATAAGTCAATTATTTTACACATTTAGCATCTCAATGTGACATAAAATGCAATAATTTGTTATTTTTGATATGTTTGTTATAATAAATAATCTCAAGCACTAATACAAATGATTAAAACAGCTTTTTACATGTTAACAGGTAAAACATGATAACTGCCCGACCTTTCTCATAATTTTCCTAATATAAAGAATTCTAGCTGATATTTTTACCTGAAATTATACAAAAGTTAATCTTACTAGATGTATTGTTACATATAAATAATAAGATACCAAAGCAATTGATGGATTATCAAGTAACAAGGGCACAAACTTTAGAAATCAAATATCTCAAAACTCATGTTCGTGCATTTAACTGGTTTTCGCAGTAAACCCTCGATATGGTGTTTGTTGAGCATGCAGTGTCCCGGGACAATACCGACGATTTGCCGGAGTTGGTTACGTTCCAGCCCGACACCATCACTTCTTCAACAATCCCAATGACCCCCTGTAAAGTTGTCTCTCGGTAATCGGGAATAATTCACAAAAAGTCAGATGGTTCATAAAAAGCTACGTAGGTCGTCGAGTCAACTCCGCTCAAGAATTATCCACACACACATACCTACATATGTACGTACATACATACGGTAAATCGTTTACTACAATACATTATAATAATTATAATAACATAACGGTGCTTTGGCCATCAATCACGGTATTTCTAACATCCATCCATCGAATCTAATAGTTCATTGGAGATATCTACAGTTAGGTAATTACACACCTACCTACCTACATACCTACCTACATACCTACGTGCGTACGTATCGAGCGACGAGGTGTCGTAATGACTGACCCGACTGGTCGATCCGACTTGAACTGGGATCTCGCAATGTTTACTTTAACTGTTTTTATAATAGTAAAAAGTTTAGTAATATTTAATTAAGCTCTCGCCAAATTATAGCAAATTAATGTCTTGAATAATATGATAGGGCGCTTTGGCGCTTATTGGGGGAGGCCTTCGTCCAACAGTGGACTATTCCTGGTAATAGCTATGAAGTAAACAATTATCTGAGTACAACGCGCCGCGCGGCGAGCCGTAGAGCGACGTCCATTAGAATTACTTATAGTCGTAAATAACTGCGAGAGATACGTTATTAAAGTATTATACTGTAAACGTTAATATTTCTAATAACTATTCATTTCCCGACCGACGTTTAATAGCTATATTAACCACCTGCAGCGTGTATGTACGTATGTTTGTACCGCAAGCAACGCTGCGTGACATGCTTTACTGGGTGAATGGGTCGTCTCCATGGTTTTCTTTTCATTTTTACGCGAATGAAACCTTATCATTAATTAAAAAGACATTCAATAGTTTTCCTCATTTTATGTCACCTCTGAAACGACCAAAGCTTTTTAAATAAGTTAGCTATTAAATTATTTGTTAGGGTTTGTTTTCATAAGACAAAGCTCGCTCTTATAAAAAATAATTCGGACCACAAAAAGTAATAAAACCGGCCAAATGCCAGTCGGACTCGCGCACTAAGGGTTCCCGTACCATTATCTATAAAAACGAGCAAAAAAACAACATTTGTTGTATGGAAGGCCCTTACATATATATTTTATTATATTTTTAGTTTTGTTGTTAATAGCGGTAACGGAAATACATCCATCTGTAAACATTTCAACTGTCTCACTATCACGGTTCATGAGATACAGCCTGGTGACAGACGGACAGACAGACGGACAGCGGAGTCTTATTTCTCCCTTTGGGTACAATTTTCTTATATTTACAATTAATTTCTTAATTATTCTGCAGAACAACTATCCTACTAATATTATAAACGCGAAAGTTTGTAAGTATGGATGGATGGATGGATGGATGTTTGTTACTCTTTCACGTAAAAACTAATGAATGGATTTTAATGAAACTTTACAATAATATAGCTTATACATCAGAATAACACATAGGCTACAATTCATAAAGATATTATTATATATTATCCAAAATATCTATCACCACGCGGGTGAAACCGCGGGGCGCAGCTAGTACATAATAAAAGTACCACTAATTCTAAATATCTAATACAGTACTAGTTTCATTGCATTCTTTCATTATATTAATAATCTAAATTTTAGTACCCATTAGTAACAAAATCTATTAAAATGTCAAAAATGTTGTCACAACTAACCGTAACTTACGAAACACCTAACTGTACATAATCTCTAGCAGTAAAACCTCTCGCACCATCAATCCCGAGCCAAGCCAGCTGCAGAAGCCAGTATCTTATCAACCGATCAATCTCCCATCAACCCGATCACTTCACAAACATAACTCCTGTTGAGCAACACAAACCTGTCGCGGCGGGGCGGGGCGGGGCGGGCGGCGAGTTGAACGAACGATTTCAAACATTAACGGTGTTCCCACTAGCACTACCGATCGACACTACCATTAATTAATAACATAGTACTCACAGTTATACAGTAAATATTGAACATCATCATCATCAGTCGACCCACTGCTGGGCATAGGCCTCGCATACTGTACCTACATAAATTGTAAAAGATAACTTCAGCATCTAGGTATTGGGGATACGCAGTTGCATAGCTGAGCCCGCGCGGGCCGCTCGGACGCTAATTAAGTTCTTGTGTAAGCTACACCTAATGGAAAACTCTTCGGAAAACTTGAGTCGAGATATCAGGCAAATTTACCTTTTAACAAAACTATTAAGTACTAGCTGCGCCCCGCGGCTTCGCCCGCTGTAAAAACCATCTACAAAATATGGAAAAATATTTTAAAAAATTAATGAAATCAGTAAAACCTTTCTCAAGTTATAGCGTGACCAGGAGAAATAGGGGTTATATATTAGATACAATAACTATTAAACGGGAATTTATTTACCTATGTTGCTCAACATAATACTAATTAAACTAATTATAAATTGCAATTGTGTTCATCGCGTTTAAAAATATTAATTGTATAAAACACGTAGAAAAGACTACAACGCGCGCCCACATGCAATGGCTTCAGATTTCTATTATAAGAAATCTATTAGCAATTTGCATTAAAATCTGCAGTAAAGCTTTTTACGATCATCAGCAGATTTCGAAGTGAATATGAGGCTGAGCTGTGCGCTTTCAGAGTGGGATGGAACCAATGTAGAAATGCTGTAGCAAAATCAGTCAAACTTTTGCTTTAACAAGGTTCAACAGGTTCCATCCTATTTTGTCAATTATTTATTTATTTATTGTTTCACCCGCGTGGTGAAACATAAAAAGATATTTTGGATAATATACAATATATCTTTATAAATTGTAGCCTATGTGTTATTCTGATGTATAAGCAATATTATTAAAAAGTTTAATTAAAATCCATTCAGTAGTTTTTAGCCATCCATACTTACAAACTTGCGTGTTTATAATATTAGTAGGATAGACAAGCAGCTTCTGGCCGATGCGTCTATATCACACAGTGTTGAATTAATTAATTGCGTTACTTTTTTAGTTTATTATTTTTGTCTCGTAACCTGTTTTCGAGTTTATTCTTGAAGGCGTTTATTGACGTGGCTGATATAATGTAGGTTACTGATTATGGATTGTAGGAAAATTGTAACGAAACAATTATTTAGACAATGTCCCCTCCCATTCTAATCGCGCACGGGTTGTTATAAGCATGAACTTGAATTACAGCTATTTATTTCGCGGCTTGGAAAGTGGAAATACTGCTTTCCATTCAAGTCCAGTAGATATACTCTAACAAAGCGACAGTGAACCTAGGCTACCCGTCAACAGGCTAGACTTGGCCTAGCTCAACCATGCAAATTGTGTTTTGTTTGACACAATTATTGTAAGCTGTCGTTAGATGGATCATTTATTCAATACCAGCGGTCTGTCCCGGCTTCGCCCGGGTGGACATTTGTTTCATGAACATTTGCGATGAACGTAGAGTTAATGTACTATATCATTATGTACGAAAAAGTATTTTCAATTTTCTGCTCTGGCACTCAAAAATTACCTAACTTTCTATTGGTAAAAGAATTTTCAAAATCGGTTCAGTTGATCGATCCCCTACAACTTCACAAACTTTGCCTTTTATGTATATAATATTAGTTTAGCTTACAGTACCGGCCGGGCCAGAGACGGCTTTATCGCTCTCAGCGATAAGGCCGTCTCTTGTACTTTGTTTAGTTTTTATTTACTTTTAATCGACCTCCTACTTACTCGTATTTATCAAACTCCCTATTACATTCATTGGATTCAAAATATTCTGGAAACTTGGAAGCTCAAGCAAGTTGTATGAAGTAGTTGTATGAGCCATGTTGTTTGCATGTTGGTACACCGTTACATTGAGGCGAATGTCTAGAACAGTTGTATGGAATAAACGTACGTGCCGTCGAATTGTCAGCCGTTTCCGTCGGTTGCTCGTAAACCTAGTAGTTACTACTAACTAACCAATAAACTTACAACGGTGAAACTTTCACGAGAGGATAGAACAGATGGAGAGATTTATCGGTGTCGACTAAAAATCAATGGCTGACATAAATATTATACATTTAAAAGTTTGGATGTGTGGATGTTTGTTACTTCTCACGCCAAAACGACTTGCATAGTAAAATTACAAAAATCTTTACTTGAAGCAGAAACTTCTAGTATAGGGTACAATTGCGGGCTGACTACCGCCAAAGTTAAAAATCTGTGTAGCGGAGTCAGCGCCCTCCTCCGCAAACAAAATAAATGATTATATTTCTTTTAAGAAATAAAAATAAATAATAAAGGTTTTCTGGCAGAGATCGCTCTAAGCGATAAGGCCGCCCATTGTACAACACAGTTTCTAGTTGGTGTGCAATAAAGAGTTATTATATTGTATTCTATAAATAATTTGAGTTTTAATTTTAATTACTAAATGTCATATATTTTTATAATCTAATGTTATATTTGTTTAGAATACTACACTTTAGAAAATAACACTTTACCTACTTATTATTTTCATTGACACTTTTTAATCAAAATACAATAACTATTATTTCAGTTTGGTTAGAAAAAAGCACATAGACTGGCCAATAAAAACGAATTTATTATTTCATATAGTTTTGTTTTAAATACTTGTTTTGTAGTTGTTAGTTTAATGAATGTAACAGCAGAATGTACACCCATGAATGTAACAGCAGAATGTACGCCTATGAATGTAACAGCAGAATGTACGCCCATGAATGTAACAGCAGAATGTACATCTATGAATGTAACAGCAGAATGTACACCCATGAATGTAACAGCAGAATGTACACCCATGAATGTCACAGCAGAATGTACACCTATGAATGTAACAGCAGAATGTACACCCATGAATGTCACAGCAGAATGTACACCTATGAATGCAACAGCAGAATGTACACCTATGAATGCAACAGCAGAATGTACACCTATGAATGCAACAGCAGAATGTACACCCATGAATGTGATGGGCATTGATCGCGGTCACTGCACAAATCATCAATGAATGGATGATGCTGTATTTGGTCACAGAAGATGTTTGATTCATATTTCATCGTATTGTCCTACTAATATTATAAACGCGAATGTTTGTGAGGATGTATGTAAGTATAACCCTTTTGAAACTATCGTGGTTATTAACACTAAAGTCATTTAAAACGGGATGTTTACCATGATTTGATTTTTGAATTATCCAATATTTCGGCACAGTTTCATGCGCCATCATCACGGAGTGGTAAATATCCCGTTTTAAATTACTTTAGTGTATCTAAGTATGTGTGTTGCTCTTTCTCGCAAAAACTACTGAATGGATTTTGATGAAACTTCACATTAATATAGCTTACATTTCAGAATAACACACAGGCTACAATTCATTCATAAAGATATTATTGTATATTATCCAAAATATCTATCACCACGCGGACGAAACCGCGGGCGTAGCTAGTTGTTAATAATTTTGACAGAAAAATGAAGCATTCTGGAGTAATGACATTAAATAATTTGATCTGGTAACTTTTGAATGATTAAACACTTTATTTATTAACTGTTTAATATTATTTAAAGTTAAATAGTTAGTAAGGGCCGCCACCAACTAACTTTTGGCCTTAGGTTCAAAAGCCTTCATTTTTCAGCTAAGCCTGTTAATTATTATTTTAATTTTGAAACAGAACTAAGGCCCTATTTTTGTCTAATTTTCGCAATCAGAGTAAACGGATACATTACAAACACTATTATAAACTTACATAGACCTAAGGTGAAGCTGTCAATCTTTTCATATGGATAAATAATGCTGATGCAGCAATTTTTTTAAGATAGGAAAGTGATTTGCACGTCCGATGTCCAGAGGGAGAGCAAATACTTTTAGCATATAATCCTTAAATTTTTATAAAACACAATTTCAATTCCAATTTTTCAATTTCAATTAATTTAGGTATTTAGAATGAACAAAGACATAATATCACTAAAATACAAGGGAACACTGGAAAGCGCATACGTTTAAAACTGTGTCGCACCTCCAGCGCTCAAACTCAGGATAAGGGTAAGGCCGATTTCACAATACATAGGTAATAATAAAAACATAATAGAAATAAATAATAAGTACATACGTGTGAGTGTGCAGAGACGGCGTGCGGAAATCACATAATTATGTAACGCGGCGCCTTTTATAGCGGACCTTGGCAATGACCGCGGCTAGTGCGGGAGACTGCGGTGAAAAGGACACGTCGTCGTCGTATAGCTTTGAGCTTTTACAAGGAAGCTGCCTCCATGACTTTAAAAGCCTTGGCCACATAGTTTAATATCAGTGACTCTCTGATTCCAGAAATAAAATTATGACTGTACTGTAAATATTATGCGTATCAGTCACCTAACACCCATGCAACACAAGCTCTGCTAAGTTTGGGGCTAGATGATGCTTTGTTGATTGTCCAGTATTAATTATTAATTTATTGTTGTGTATTATTAACTTTTTGAAATTAATTTTGTTAAATTAACACGCCAAACCCTACACACTGACTGAGAGGTTAGGATAAGTTGATTCTAGTTCACGCAAACTATACACATTTTCTTTGTGTTCCATTTACGCTTAGCGCGTTGCAGCGAACCAATCAGATAGAGAGAAGCTATTATTATATATACCAAATGCGCCCCGCGGCTTAGCCTGCGTGGAAATCTATGTGTCAAATGGTTCATAAAACTTCCTCTTGAATCACTCTATCTATTAACCCGCATCATAATCCGTTGCGTAGTTTTAAAGATCTAAGCATACATAAGGACAGACAGACAGCGGGAAGCGACTTTGTTTTATACTATGTACCTAGTGATATAATATAACAAATAATATATAAAATAATATAAAGGTTGCCTGAAAGAAATCGCTCTTAGCGATAAGGCCGCCCATTGTGCATCTGTATCTTTGTTCTTTACTGTTTTTGTTTTTCTGTGTTTGATGTGCAATAAAGCGTATTTGTATTGTATTGTATTGTATTGTATAACCGTCAGATGTACCTAAGTGACACACTTACGAATTAATCTGAATTAACCAGCATCTGTTGGTGGAAATGACGAATAAAAACATATTTTAATTGCACAAAAACCGCATACAATCTCATTTCGACGTGAGCCACGAGCCGCCAGCTCCCAGTATACAATTCTTCCCCCGTCACGAAGGCTAGGCGTTGCTTGCGCCATCTCCCGCAAACTCCCATGTTTATGTTTGTACAAACGTACAAACACATCGCTGGCTGTTCTAGCGAGTGCGCTCCGTGGTCTCAGCCGAGGGTTCACTTCGATGCTTGCGCAAGACGCACTTTGCTGTGAAATTATTAAGAATTTGGCTTTCCTAAGGGCTTTGAGAATTGCTTTAAACCAAATGAATTTCTCCATTTGGTTCTTAAACAATATTATTATTTTACCAATAATGTATGTAATTACTAATTATGTAACACGTTTAGAAATAAATGAATCATTTTAATTTAATTGACATACGTGGAAAGAAAGGCAGATGCTGGATGCGACAAGCCAAGGTGCTATGGCGCTCAGGGGAGGCCTACTTCCAGCGATGGACTATCATATAGGTTGATGATGGATGAAGAAGAAAGAATCGATCTTTTTGGTGACGTAAGAATTAGTGTCACCTCGCAAGAATAAAAAAAAGAATAAAATAATTTATTGATAGACACACACACAATGGTAAACAGAGTTACTAAAAAAGGAAAACACACAAAAATACAGTCGTTGGGATTTAAACAAGATACACGAAGCACAGGGTAGATGAGGCTGGCAAGCGTGTTTACATTCAAATAATTTCTTTTATTTATACTCAATACTCAATGGTTTATTGCTTACATGTGTACAAAAGTTCTTAAAAAATATATATAAGTCCGACATGCACCCTGCAAGGGTATTGCAACATAAATTTAAAGTTAAATGTTAAATGCTAGGTGGCTATATACAATAAAGTTAATAATATGCTTAATTTACCATTTCAAGTTAAAATTATAAACCAATTATATTATATCTAATCACTCATCACATAAAAAAAAACAACATTATACCTTATACTAAAAGCCTAATACCTACTAAAACTAAAACTACTACACTACCACAACTAAAACAGGGCTAGAGAACAAGGAACATCAATTAATTATAGGTATCTATTTTCCAAAATATTCTTCGAGGCTATAAAAGCATTTTTCTAGTTAAAAAATGCTTCAATTTGCTTTTAAATTGGTGCAAATTATCTTCTTCTCGAATGTTTTTCGTAAGATTGTTATATATTTTTACACACATGGCATGGGGGCCAGAATGATACATGTGAAGTCTAGAAAAGGGTATTGAAAGTTTGTTATGTGGTCTAAGGTTTCGTGGGCGAGTATGGGTGTCAAATAAGTGGTTATTCTTCTTTACAAATAAACATGCTTCTAATATATAAATACATATGAAGGTTAAGATCTTTCCCTCTATGAAATAGGTCCTGCAACTAACCATTGTATCAATATTAAAAATAATTCTAATACATCTTTTTTGTAAAATAAAAACTTTGTTATTGTCGGTGCTATTTCCCCATAGAACTATACCATACTGAAGCCAAGCATGGGCATAGGCGTAATACGCACATGTTGCTGTCTTTGTGTCAGTTGACTTTTTAAGTTCATATAGGGCATAAGTAAATCTAGATAGTTTGGCGCTGACATGTTTTATGTGCTCTTTCCAGTTTATATTTGAATCTATTTTAATGCCTAAAAGAGGGTATGAGTTAATACATTCTATAGGGATATCGTTGAATGAGTAGGATATATATAGAGGTGGTTTTTGGTAAGGGTGGAACTGCATTATTTTGGTTTTTGTGAAGTTGAGTAATAGGTTGTGATCAGAGAGCCACGTAACTATTTTATTTAAAGTCGTACTAAGATAGTTATTTAAGTTTACGTTATTTTCACAAGGGAATACCACAGAGATGTCGTCCGCAAATAGAGTGCAATTGTTATCTATGTTTTTTGGTAGATCATTAATATATATTAAAAATAAAATGCAACCTAGGACGCTGCCTTAAGGTATAGATTTGGTGACATTGATCATTTTAGAGGAAACTTTATTAATTGTCCCTGTGTTTATCACTCTTATCCATAATTTGAATTATTTAAAATTTAATATTTTCTACTTTTTAGTTCGCTTTTTTTATAAAAGCGTGGTTTTTTTAGTTTTTTTAAACTATAAAAAATGGCAAATAAGTGCGATAAATACCCGTTGTATTAATTCTTATAATAATGTATAATATGTTTAGATCGCGTAAGTTCAGAAATATTTCGTGTGATGATAATCTATAGGCCTCCACATCGCCCCAGGGCTCCGCTGACGGCCGGTCAAGTACCCGCCTAATTAGAATGAGTGCTAGCGGTCAGTAACCTCTGGCCCTCTACATACCGCGGTTGGTCTAGTCTGTACATACCTACGTCGCCCTCGAGTCTGTTTGTCCAGTGGAGTGTTTGGGTACCTCTTGGTGGACCATTGACTTTTCGGAAGGAACGGTAATGGTAGGTAAGTACGGTCGAGGACAAAAATTGTGTCGGGAATGTTTACTATGGTTTGAGAAAAGTGAAGTTAGTAGAATTGTAAAAGATCTGATGATTTTAGATTAGAGAAGCTTGCGACCAGCGAATTCTTATTAAAGTACTCACTCCCATTTTAATTTTTATTAACGCAAGCAATTTATTGAAAACCCATTTTTACGAGATATAAAAGTAGGTAATAAAATAAGTAATATTAATAAGCCTTTGCCCAGCAGTGGGACGACACAGTTTAATATAAAAAAGTAATAAAATTAAATTATTGGATTACTATGAATGGAATATTGAAATTTAAATAACTTTCTACAGATACTAATTTGATTTTGAATCTTGCTCAAATTGTACAACATGACTTGCCTTGTATAACTAAGTGTTATAATGGTGAATAAATCCTAATATACATAATATGTTTTTACAAAAACTTATAAGTGACTTTGAATTTCGTGTACCTGCATTTAAACTTAAACATTACATTTTTGGAGGAAAAACAGTAATCGTCTCTGTACCTAAAGAAAAATCCATTGCAGTCCACATTATAGACCCTCCTCCTTCTTTGTGAAGTCGGTAAAAAATGGCAGGTACAGCTAAAATACTTGAAAAATTATTTTTGTATAGTAGATATTAGTAGATATTTTCATAAATTAGTATGATTGACTGTACCTGCCCAGCTGTGGTACCAATACTTCTGAACAAACAATGACATTTTGAATAAATTAATGTGATTGTAGAAATGTATTGAACTTTCTCAAGATCTAAATAAAATAGACTTTGAAATGTTTGAGTATTTACAAATAACACTAATATCCCGGGAAACTGTTCATTTGAATACACAGATATTCTTGACAGGACATCATCATCATCAGCCTATAGCAGTCCACTGCTGGACATAGTACTCCCCCAATGAGCGCCATAGCGCCCTGTCTTCAGCTTGACGCATCCAGCAGACCTGCAGTCTTTCGCAGGTCGTCACCCCACCTCGTCGGAGGGCGTCCTTCACTACGTTTACCGAGTCGTGATCTCCACTCAAGAACACGTTTGCCCCAGCGGCCGTCGGTTCTTCGCGAGATATGGCCGGCCCACTGCCATTTCAGCTTGAGCTATGACGATAACTTTGGTTCTCTGTCGAATGTACGACAGGACATTGAGAATTAAATAATTGTGGACAAGAGTGAGTAGGTGTCCTCTAGACCTTCCTGGTACATGGTCCACTACATCGTAGCCTACTGGTGAGATTGTAAAGAATTATGGGAAAGGGTCGGCTAGATCTCGCGAAGAACTGACTACCGTCGAGGCAAAAGATTTATTCAGGAGATCGCCACCTGGCAAACGAAGTGTAGGACGCCATCCGCGGCCAGAAGGATGACTTGCAAGTCTGCAGGCTGATGCTGGATGCGTCAAGCTGAAGACAGGGCGCTATGGCGCTCATTCGGGGAGGCCTATGTCCAGCTGTGGACTAATAGAGGCCGATGATCTTTATCTTTCTAAAGAATAGTTACTTGCCTATTAGTAGTCATACGTGCACTGCTAAACGTGCTTCCAAATCATCAAAGGGGGATCTTGCTCTTACCTGGTGAATTGGTGACCGCAGTGAAGGTGTTAACTGGCACAGACCGAAAGTTTAGGTAATTTTTTTGCTAAATCCTCACTTTCTTTTAAATCTCCAAAACAACAACATACAATACAAAACGCACACGGAATATTTAACACGGTAAAGTACGTGCGGGTAGAAAGTGCAGCAGATCACGAGATACCCAATTCATATCCGGTGATAAACTTAATACAAGAGTTGTATGACCTTGTTAAATGTAACAATAATTTGTAAGTATTAAGTATATCATTCATCTAGTACCCATAACACAAGCTCTGCTTAGCTTGGGGCTAGATGATGCTGTGTGGATTGTCCAGCATTATTTATTTATCTCATAATTTTAAATTATACTTTCTTCAACATTAACTTTCATACTCTGCACCCCAACGCCATCTATCCCATCTGTGTCAGTTACCACAACAACAAAGACTTGCTTCAAAAACTTTTACAGTAAAAGCTCTAGCCTTACGTTGCATTAGTAATACGCCGATAGAGGGCGCTATGACAAAGCATTTCATGCCGGCCGAGTAACAACTGTTGGTGGTAGGTGCAGATGGTATCTAGTTCACGGACTACACTCTAGATGGCGGGAGTGTACTGCTGGCTGCCTAGCGCCCTCTGGTCAGGCATTGGGTCAGAGCTTTACAATATACATCTCCCTAGCTAGCTATTTAAGGGGATCCCGTGAATAACTAAGACTGTCAGATTGCATGTCAATTTTACCAAAAGTGGTCGACAGACGGCGCTTATTTTTTACATAGACTTGTGCAAATTTACATATACATGGCACTCCGGAGTCCCCTTAAGGTAATTGATTCTTCGTTTCTATCATGGGCATAGTCATTAATATGGTAGGTTAAGTAGAGATGGCGTAATTTTTTTTGATAACTGGGAACTAGGTATGTACCTACCTACCTACATGCCAGATCGAGACGTGATCGTGACATCTCATAATTTTTGTATGGGATTTGGGTAGTCCTCTGTCCGCACGATAGAGGCGCGCTGTACCAAAACCTAAGGAAAAATATTATGAAGTTCGACGGCCGCTCAAACAAAAGCGTTTTCCTGTAACTATAACGGTTAAGGTACCTGCCCTTACTGTGCCGCGGTCTCAAAAACTCACCCTGTATACATATGCATATTAGATCATGAATATAATTTGCTATATTAAATATTTTATTTAAAATAACATATGATTTGCAAAACAATTTATTAGTTCCTAAGCACAGACTGAATACTGGCTAGATTAGTTATTTTCCTTAGAAGGCAGTGGACCGCGCCGCCATTGTAGCAGGTCCGCTACGAATCCAGCCAGAAGGCATTGTGCCCAGCTGAACGACTGATTGTTTGCGATGGAACATGATGCGGAGTGCTCGGAGATGTGCATTCTCAATAATGTCCGGATCGCAGTATTAGGGAGATGTCGCAGTTGAAGTCGGAATTGTGGGAGAGTTTGAAGTTTGATATTGCAAGTAGGGGAGGTAGGGGAGCATTGGGCAGTCGGGAGGTTTGGGCACCCCCTCATTCCTCAAAATCTATGGTAGATATTTTTGATTTTCTACCACAGCACTATAGTTTAATAACTGGCAACAACGCTCATCAAAAGTGTCAGCTGTCATTTCACTTGGTTGTCAAGTTACATGCGATTACCGGTTTGTTGCGTACAGAAGTAAATATTTTGATTGTGATTTGAAGAATCATTACAAAGAAATCTGCAAGAAAGTGTAAGTATCTGTGTTAACTTCTTCTATTGTGTTTAATGAAGATTATATTTACCTGTCAATAAGGATTCAATGTTTGATAAAAATTAACTTATTCAAATCTATTTTAAAAGTGAAGTTATGGGGAGCATTGGGCACGCGGGTAGGAGGGAGGTTTGGGCATGCCCAATGCTCCCTCTGTTTTTAGTGTATTTTGGTGTGATACATTTTTGCTTTTTTGATATGCCTATTGGATTTAATGTTTAATCATTTCTTTTCAGGACAATGCCGTTTTCATTTAAAAAGAAAAATAAGCGACGTGAAATTCCTAAAGATGTTATTTTGCGCGCATTGGAAGAGGTTTCTAAAGGAGGAAAAATTAAAACTACTGCGATGAAATATGATATACCCAGGTCTAATCTTCAAAGATACATAAAGCAGGGTGGCGTCGTGAAAGATGTTTCTTCTAAATTTATATCATCTCAAATATTCACGAAAGATGAAGAAGAAAAAATTTCAGAATATCTTGTAACATCGTTTAAACTAAACCATGGACTGTCAAAACTGAAGGCACGCGAATTGGTTTATGAATACGCCACTGCCATTGAAAAGAAAATACCAGATAACTGGACAAAGAATAAACTTGCATCTAAAGATTGGATAAGGGGATTTTTTACAAGACAACCTCAGCTTTCGATAAGGACACCAGAAGCTACTAGTCTCTCACGGGCCACAAGTTTCAATAAGAAAAATGTCGGAGATTTTTTTGAAAATCTTAAAACTGTATATGAACGGCATCGCTTCGGCCCTGAGTCTATTTACAATATAGACGAAACTGGATTATCAACAGTACAACGAACCCAAAAAGTCATTGCTCTCAGAGGAACTAAGCAAGTTGGGCAAGTAACGTCAGCTGAAAGAGGGACGCTCGTAACGGTTTGCTGCGGTATTAATGCATTGGGTAACTCAATACCGCCTTTTTTCATATTCCCACGGGTCAATTTCAAAACATATATGTTAAATGATGCCCCTGTTGGTTCAGATGGAGCAGCACATCCTTCAGGGTGGATGACCGCACCAAATTTTTTAAAATTTATGCACCACTTCGCAAAACACGCAAAACCAACGCCTTCCTCGCCAGTTCTTTTGCTGCTAGATAATCACGAGAGCCATATTTCAGTACCAGTTCTCGATTTTTGTAAAGAATCAGGCATTGTTTTAATGACTTTCCCACCGCATTGCAGCCATAAACTGCAACCCCTAGACCTGACTGTCTACGGACCACTCAAAACATATTATAACACTGCTGTAACAGATTGGATGGTAAGCAATCCTGGAAAAACGGTAACAATTTATGAAATCCCAAAATTGGCAGCAAAAGCCATCCCACTTGCATTCAAGGTGCAGAATATTCAAAGGGGATTTGAAAAACCTGGCATATGGCCACTCAATTCAAACATTTTCTCCGATGAAGATTTCGCTTGTTCTTCTGTAACTGATCGCTGCTTGCCGGAAGAGGATAATGTTCCTACAGAACAATCGATTTCAGACCAACCTGTCATGGAACAACCTTCAACAGAAGAAAATCAGAGTCAAGAGGATCGTACAAGTTCAAATGTGGAAGTCGCTGGGCCATCTCAACTGGAATCTCCCTCTAGAAGCCAGACTAAGGGCACTGTCAATATAACGCCTGATTTAGTAAGACCATATCCGAAGGCCGGCCCCAGGAAATTGCATGGCATGAAACGGAAGAAGGGAAAAACTAGAATATTGACGGACACACCCGAGAAAAGACTTATAGAAATGGAAGAAGAAGAAAGACAAAGAAAAAATAAGATTAAAGTGCTCAACAAAAATCGAAAATGCTCTAAAAATACGGGACAGAAAACAATTCCAAAGCTTGCTGATGAATTTACTTCCAAACCAGAGAAAAACAGGAAGATTAGCACCGATGATGAAATAGAAAATGTTTCCGTTTCTGACGAAGCCCTTGTTGAATTGGAAGAAGATTTTGATGAAGACGATGTAATCATTCTGGATAGAAATTTCCAGATCAATAACTTTGTGTTGGTTAAATTTGACACCAAAAAAACTGTCTATCATTATGTTGGAATAATCGAAGAGGTTAATCGCACCATGGCAACTGTCAAATTCATGAGAATGAGTAAGATAAGAAATACGTTTATATTTCCTGACATGGAGGACGTAGCTAGCGTCCCTTTGGAGGATATTAAGACAAAATTGCATACACCAACGACATGGATGAAACGTGGCAGCTTAAAATATAAATTTGACAAGCCTCTCTGGATCATACCAAATATAAGATAAGTTTAATTAAGTCCAACATCGTGCAATATTGATTCTAAGTCACATTGTTTTATTTTTCTAAAATCTAAAATAAGAAAAAATGTTTGTGTTACTTTTTTTATAGCAATTTTATATAATACTTAAGCATAGTAGTATACTCATAGTAAAGCAATATCGTGCATATAAAGTACAGTGCCCGAACCTCCCTACAGGGCTGCCCAAACCTCCCTCCCACCGGGAGGTTTGGGCACTTTGGACATTTGTTCGAAGATCTTTTGTAACTTTGAGACTAATTATGATACCAAAACTGTTCTTAGCAATAATTACTGCCAAATATGTGTCCTCCATATATTTGGAATAAAAGTTTGATTATGATAAAAAATAACAGTTTTATTAACATTTTTGTAAAAAAGTGCCCAATGGTCCCCTACCTCCCCTACATCTGATTTAATGAGTGTATTAATAAGTATAAATATAACTTTTAGTGAGTGTTTCTAGACAGCAGTAGCCAGGCGCCAACCCGTGTTTCTAGACAGCAGTAGCCAGGCGCCAACCCGTGTTTCTAGACAGCAGTAGCCAGGCGCCAACCCGTGTTTCTAGACAGCAGTAGCCAGGCGCCAACCCGTGTTTCTAGACAGCAGTAGCCAGGCGCCAACCCGTGTTTCTAGACAGCAGTAGCCAGGCGCCAACTCGTGTTTCTAGACAGCAGTAGCCAGGCGCCAACCCGTGTTTTAAATAATTATGCTTATTATTGTTAATCCCAAATTGATTTCAGATTAAAAGCGCTTCTTCTTCTTGACCATAGCCCAATCTAGGTGTTGTAGATACATCACATTAATTTATTTGTTGATGTTGAACTAAAGGTTTGTTTATTGTTTGATAAAACGGGAATTTGTCGTGATAACTTCAGATTTTAATAATATAGGCCCTCCGAGTTCAGTAAATGTTATACTGTCTTTATATAATAATTGTACAGGGTGTCACAAAAAGCAAGGACCAACTTTCAGCTTCAATCACTGAAAAAAAAAAAAAAAAAAACCAGGACTTCATAAAAAAATAAAAACGTTATGATCACTACCAGTGAACCATGACAACCATGCATGTTCTTATTATTATCAAATAATACAAAAGAAGCTATGGATTTCATCTTCACTTCAAATATACCTAGTCGTTACGCTATCAGGCCTTATACAAAGGCGATCTAATCCAAATGCTATGTAGTCCTAACACATGGCGGTCATATCGAAATGTAGTCGGAGACCGATTTAATCATATCTGCTATTTAGCTAAATCAAGACTAGATAGTCTTAAAGCTTCTTACCCCAATTTACCACGGTGGATTTACAAGTGTGAATCTAGGCAATTGGAAAACTGTCCAGAGTCCCCCCTCGCCCGCGGCACGGCGGCGGTTCCCACACAAATCCACAGTTATTGCGGAGTAAGTGCGGCTCGGCTGTGCATTCTACTTATGCATTTGATCTACACAGAGTTGATGATACCACTTCTTACTTAAACAACTATTACAGGCACACATACCAATCTTTATAGTGTAGTTTAGATTGATAGTGCGCCGCAAAACGTATCTAAAACATCACCACATTATAATTTTCACATCACTAGTAGCAAATGGTTTCCATGGCAATGAGCGTAAACAATAGGTATTTTAATTCGTTGTTTTATCCATGTGCCATTCATCATCATCACATTAAACTAAATTTGACTCGAATTTTAACTAGACGATGACTTCAAAAATTATATCGACCTGTCGACGTGTTCCAAACTTTTCATTGGGTACATATTTAGAAAGTTGAAGTTGGTTTATAATTTCAATTATCATCTTCATCATTATCAGCCTATAGCAGTCCACTGCTGGACATAGGCCTCCCCTAATAAGCGCTATAGCGCCCTGTCTCCAGCAGGTCGTCATCCCACCTGGCCGGAGGACACTACATTTGCCGAGTCGCGGTCTCCACTCAAGAACACGTTTACCCCAACGGTTGTCGGTTCTTCGCGAGATATCTTCCACTAGTGGACAAAAAATTGAAGTGAACAGTAAAATAATTTTATTTGATAATAATTTAATGTATAAAATATGACTTGTCTAAGTGCTTATTTTGTAAGCCTAAAGAAATAAATGATTTTTTACTTTACTTTTACTATATATTTATAAAAATTATAGTTTTACAAAAACAATTATTTATATTGTGCCCCATGTACACTAGAAACTTGCCAAATTACAATAATATACTTTAAGTAAGAATGTACACCATACGATTAGACTTGTATCTATGTTACCAATGAAGATATAAATCTGAATCCAATGCGCCATTAAAAAAAGGATAAAATTAAAATTATATTTTTCTTACTCGGTATCATCATCTCCGTACAGTTCCACAGCGGTAATAATTTAGGATTAAAAATATGCATCGACAGCCGCGCGTCTTAGGCGGCCTTATTGCTCGCGGAGGATTACAAGGTCTAGCCTTCTTTGTAAATACTAGCCGGGCTGAGCACTGTATTAGATTACATATTACTATGTCCTTCTGTTTAAATTGCCAGCGTCGCGTCGCGGGGGCGCTTCCGACTTGTATTGATATTGGTTAATTGAGCTACCTCTAGATTTTTTGCAACAGTCTGCAGTATTATAAATACTAGTTCGAATTTGTTTCTATTATTAATTTATTTCACCAAAACGCTTCCTATCTAGGGGAATACCAACTAATTTTCACCAAGATGATGCGAAACAAAACATACGAAACGAAAATATACTCTCACATGCATCTTCTCTATAAAAAAATATATAATGCTGGACAATGCACACAGCATCATCTAGCCCCAAGCTAATCAGAGCTTGTGTTGTGGGTACTAAGATACCTAACTGATATACGTAATGTACGTATATCAGTTTGCAGATATTCGTTCCGAGTGTTCTAGTCGTTTTTCTATGTATAATAAAGAACGATCTAACACACACGCCTCATTGATCCTACCAGCCTGGAATAAAGACCACCCTCTGCAACAGAAGTCAGCCGACCCGCCACTAGGCCACGCGAGCCGCTCGAGGACTCCGCTAATTACACACGTTCGTATGCGCACACACGGAGGTACAGGGTACGCCGGGGTGCCTTACTGATTCCATGGTTTTTAAAGAGATAATAAAAATAATAAAAAATTATTTATTTCAGTCTTCATAGGTCCATACACATTAAATAGTACATAATAATAAAAAGTCACATAAATCTACAAAAAACCCTGAAACTTATTCGAGAACACGCTGAGAATGCAGTTGGAGCTGGCCCTGACTCTGCGCACCAGAGATGCTCCCCGCAGAGATGAAAGAGTCCAATTTAGTTCCCTGATGCATTTTCCACGTAATGTCGTTCATTATTATGAATATAAGTGGGTCAACTACAAACCTTGTCTGTGTTCGAAGAACACCAACGTTTCATCCTTTAACGAGGGATTTCTACGAGAGCTGAAAATTTGAAGCTGGCCCCACACGGCCTATTCTTGTATGTACATTATTTATAATAGATAGATATATTTATTTATCGTCACAAATTTGTTACAGTTTGTTGATAGCATCTTAAATCCTAACATAGGTTTATCTAGACACTAGAGTTCTCTTAACAATACTAAAGATAAAATTAAAATTAATGCTAACAAAGAATGCTATGAAACAGCCAAATATATAGTTTCGTAAATTGTCCTAGAAGACGACGCAATGCAAAACACTTGATATATTCCTGCAAGGAGATCCATTTGTTACCAAAAAATTGGTAGAACCAGTACACCAACAATTTACTACAATACAATACAAAAATACTTTATTGTACACCAGATACAGATCATTGCAAAAGACATTACATGCGACAAGTACAATGGGCGGCCTTATCGCTCAGAAGCGATCTCTTCCAGGCAACCTTGGAAAGGCAGGGGGTGTATCAAAAATAATCTAATATGAACATAACATGAATTACTTAAAAATAAATAATAAATACATGTTACAAATACCAAACTAAATAATAATTTTGTGTATAATTAGTGTTTGAAATTTCACCCGTGGTATATTTAGGGTCAGGTATTCCGGGCCGCCCTGTACAGGTCGTGTGTTGGCGAGAGCTTCATAGCGGTGAAGGTAAGAGCAAAATAATTCACCTTTTTGCTTCTGTATTAAAGCAAGCTCGTTCAGAATCACATAGATACGAGATGAAGGTAAAATTCTATCACAATATAATGCGTAATTAATAAATTACCTAATAAACGTTTATATTTATAAATATAATAAAAATTTAACATGACGACTGATGTGGCGCGGTGGGCGAAGGTCCGCCTGCGACGCAGGAGGTTGCTGCGGGTTCGATTCCCGCCTCGGAACAATTGTCTGTACGAAGATAATAAAATAAAAAGATAAAAGACCTGGTACTTACAAAATAAAATGTTACTTGAGACTTAGAAATATAAAGACTTACTTACTTACTTTTAGCGGTAGATGGCGGTAGGTAGATGATATAAAAATAATTCATTGTTTTGTAAAAATATCACCAGCATCCGGCGCCATTTCTTCGACAGTTTTGTTTCAAAATAATTAAAATATGACTTGTCTAAGTGCTTATTTATAAGCCTAAAGAAAAAAAACTTTTGAATTTTAATCAAAGTTTGCTCAATATCTTTCTTAACTAGAAATAAATAATTTAGAACACGAGTCCAATGAACCAAAGTAGGTAAGTATGTAGTATATTTTAATATTTGTTCAAAGTATATTGTCACCAAAACTCTTCTTTTTCCTTCTAATTAATGGTCTGGTCGTAGTAAATAAATTTAGCAAAACTTTTTACATTTCAGTGACCGCCATTACAGGCTCGCCTTCACCAATGCTTAAACAAGCGGTTTATTCTCTCAGAGTCGTTGTAATGCCTGGGAGTTTGTAGCTGCCTTGTAGGATGTTTTCAATGATAAATCTTCGTTAAATTCAGGAGTTTATTCAGTTTTTGCAGTTTCAATCATGGATAGACGCACGAGTTGATGGCATCGGTCAAGTCAAGAAGGAATTACAAGAAATGTCAAAAACAGGGTCAAGTGTGAGCACTAACCAATTTGACCTTGACAATTATAAATTTTGAGACTTCTTGGAAGGCTAGAACAGTCGTAATAGATGATAGATGATCTGGCTTATTCCCAAAGCTCCATGATGCTATTGAATTTCATGGATCATACAATTACCTCTTCACTACGCTGATATTGTTACTGATGACGATCTGAAAACTCAAGTGCTTTGAAGATATTTATATTATTTATTGCCTATGTTAAATCCGAAAGCTGTTGACGCACCATCGCAGCATAATTCTACTATAGTATAAAGCTAGATTACCACTCACTCACTGACTGACTGACTGATTTATTGACTTAATTGTTCGCCTTGATGG
Organism: Eupithecia dodoneata; assembly: GCA_947044415.1. Lineage (NCBI taxonomy): Eukaryota > Metazoa > Arthropoda > Insecta > Lepidoptera > Geometridae > Eupithecia > Eupithecia dodoneata. Next base: position 6,540,888 of record OX345682.1, on the reverse strand, counting down.
TGGATGGGAAGGTATGTTTTTTTTTACGGTATCGTATAGGGGAGGTAAAAGTCTCCTAGGGAAAATTCCGACTTTTTGAGATTTGCCCCCCCAAGACCCCCCCTTCAAGGGGGGCTCCTGCATGGAGCCATATTGCTTAATTTTTTTATGGGGGTTGTATAGAGGGGGACAAGCGATTTTGATTGCATAGAAAATTTTGCCCCCCCCCCCCCCCCCTGCCCCCAGGACCCCCCTTTTGAGTGTGCTACCAGATGCCGTCGCGATAGAGGGGTTCTGATTGCGGGGTCGTATAGAGGGTTTCTCTTCGTTTTGGAAGAAAAAAAATTGGAACCCCCTTTTTGACCCCCTTTTTTGCAACCCCTTTCCATCTCCAAAACGGATAGACTTGGAAGACATTTTTTTTCACAGTCTTGTAGAGGAGGACAAATGGTTTTGAAAGCCAAAAAAAATTGCCCCCTTTTGCCCCCCAGACCCCCTTTTTTTAGGAAAAACCGAAAATTGGCCAATTTTTGACCTTTTTTTCGGGTGGTGCTGTTCCCCCCGGTCGCATCGCGGCTCGCTTCGCTCGCCGCGATGCGACCGGGGGGAACAGCACGGCGAGCAAAGCGAGCCGTGCTATGACCCCCCCAATGACCCCCCGACGACCCCCCAAGACCCCTCACCCTTAACCCAGGGGAGCATTGCGGCTCGCTTCGCTCGCCGCAATGCGACCAAGGGGAACGGCACGGCGAGCGAAGCGAGCCGTGCCGTGACCCCCCCCACGCCCCCAGCCCCCCTGTACCCCCTCCCCCAACCAAAAAATCTGATATGAGTATCGTTTTTGACTAACTAGGGGTAAGGATTTCGATTTCGATGCGACCAAGGGGAACAGCACGGCGAGCGAAGCGAGCCGTGCTGTGACCCCCCCTAAGACCCCCTCACTTCCCCCCCCACGCCCCCAGCTCCCCTGAACTTCCTCCCCAATCAAAAAATCTGACATGGGTATCGTTTTCGAGTAACTTGAACTGTCGATGCGACCAAGGGGAACAGCACGGCGAGCGAAGCGAGCCGTGCTGTGACCCCCCGACGACCCCCCGACGACCCCCAAGACCCCCAAGACCCCCCAAGACCCCCCAAGACCCCCCAAGACCCCCTCACCCTTAACCCAGGGGAGCATTGTGGCGAGCGAAGCGAGCCGCAATGCGACCAAGGGGAACGGCACGGCGAGCGAAGCGAGCCGTGCCGTGACCCCCCCCACGCCCCCAGCTCCCCTGAACTTCCTCCCCAATCAAAAAATCTGACATGGGTATCGTTTTTGAGTAACTTGAACTCGTAGATTACGAAAAAGATGTTCATTTCCAAATCCAAGATGGCTGACATTTTTTCATCTCAAAATTCCTTTCGATTTCCTTTGTATATCGATTTCAAACAAAATAATCAAAGGTGTAGGTTACGAAAAGGGGGTTTTAATAAAATATTATTGTTACACATAACCGCCGCGAGCTGCTTGCAGCTCGCGCACATCTAACAACTAGTTGTAAATATACTGCCGAGACCCCGCAGACGTTTAGATTCCGATCTAGTACATTATGTAAGCATGTTTATTAATTTATTTAAACTTTATTGCACTACTAAGTGTACAAAGGCTGGGCTTAATGCCGAGGCATTTTCTACCTGCCAACCAGGAAACTCATGTTTAAAATAAGGGGGTTGGCGTGCTAACATTAAATAAAGAAATATAAATAGTAACTATGTTCTATATCTGCATCTAAATATTTGTAAACCTAGCTGTAAGTTTCTCCAAAATTTTGTAAATAAATAAATAAATAGTAGACGCGTAACTTAAACAATAACCTGCATCTAACGGGCGGTTAGATGACGCGGTGTAGTCGGCCCGTCCCAGGTGGCACGGGATGGGGACCGTGACTCGCACTTCGCAACATTAGAGTAGGTACAAGGTGACCCAGTTTGTAGTACAAGGTTCCCCGGGAAGTTGGTGTCTCTTAAAATAGAGAATTTAGCCTGAATACTGAAACAAAAGAACATTAGTTATATTAGTTATTATACCTTTTGCTTACGGAAAATCAGAAAACAGCAACAAAGCTTTTTTACATTTTTGTATCATTTTCTTATAAATTATTATCGAGATTGGATCTCTTTAGGTACAAGACTTCTCTGCAAACCGTTCGTTGACCACCTATCATAATGCAACACAAGTCACAGGACGAATCTCCTTTGTTTCTGATCGCGACTTCGCACGCGTTGTTTCCATGGACACGTTAAAGTTATTTCTACCCCATGGGAACTGTTTCATTTATATTATATTTTACACCTACAATTACATATATGCCAAAATTCAGCCCGATCGGTTTGGTAGATTTTGCGTGAAACATCCAAACGTCTAAACATTCAAACTTTCGAATTTACTCGTATAATACTAGACTAGAGGTATAGTGTGATGAGATTAATACTATGTTTATATTATAACTTTAGTTAAACAAACTTACGAGATAGCTAATGATTTTGAAATTTAGTCAATAAAACATCAGCATTTTTTTGTTTTCGTTTCCTGTGTCCGTCTTGTAGGCTTTCAGAAGGCCTCGCTATAGCAGTTAGGTATTCAAAAAAATAGTTGAAGCCGCCGTTAACTTTCAATAATCAATTTGAACGAGCTACGGTCTCTCGACTGCCCCTAGGCCTAACTTCGACCCTAAATATCGGCGACTCGTTAAAACTCTAGGACTCGAGCAAGGAGGCCGAGCTTAGACTGCGCGGCCCTGACAATGGGGCGCGCGCCGGAACGCGCTAATTGGTACAGCCTGGGGCCCCGACGACGGATGCGCATTTTTATGAACAAGGCGGCTGTGGAGACGAGACGACGTTATAGATATTGTTATAAAGATATTAATGTACTTACGAGATTCATAAACTATTACAATAAATAAAGCTGGACAATCCACACAGCATCGTCAAGCTAAGCAGAGCTTGTGTTATTGGTACTAGATAGTTCACTCACTAGACATTCTCTCTCAAATATTTTGCATACCGACTAACGGTCAAGCAATTATTTATTTATTTAACAAAATCCACAGACCTTTTTCTAAACAAACTTAAAATATTATGTGTACCTTACATAACACATGTTAAAAAAAAATTAATTTCACTAGGATAATTTCTATTTTCTATGAATGGACTTTTGGATCGTTAAATGTTTATTTAAACAAATTGCGCTTTAACCCTGCATGTGTGCAGGACACGTTGCATGGGTATTCATTTTTATATTTTTCTCTTTGGAGTTACCTACAATATTTTTATCACCGTTATATCCGCGCCGTCTCCACACATTCTCCTGTCCTGTCAAAGTTTGCAGAAGTATGTTTCTGTTAAAAATCCTCGCGACAAATAATATCTACATACTTAAACATATCTACCTGTATACATAGTGTACATAATTATGTAAGAGCTGCAGTCTGTCGCGGGATCTCCATATCTTTGCATCTTGTGTACATTTTATAGAATCATCATCATTGTGACCGACAGTGGCACAGTGGCACACCTAAGACCCAGAAGGTTGCGGGTTCGAAACCCCCGCGGGATGAATCTTGTATCTTATAAAAAGCACCGAGTCTTATGTCTATCAACTGACATGACACTCATTACGTCCACTGCTGAACGCGCCTCCTCAAATATGGTCCCCCATCTTTAGGGAGCCTATGCAGCCCAGCAGCGGTCATCATGGTGATCTTTGGGGGAAGACATACCCACTGTCCAGGAGTCGACGTCGGTAGCTGAGACAATGGTGATGAGTGTTCATACCTAGAGATAAGGATCAATATTCCAACATTATGTATATTTCATATCATCCAGCCTTCCACCCAATGCGCCGAGAGAGTCGTTGTATTTCTCTGTTGCATCCTTTTTTGTTGGTCACAGGCCCCTCACTTTATTAGAATTTGAGGCGTGTGTCGTTGTGTAAATAATTTTGTTTGTTTATTCATAATATTTATTTATTTTTCCTTGCATGTATATTCATTCTTATATTCTAAGTGAATGGTTAGCATGTATTATGTGATTTAGCCGCCATTTATTAGCTTCTCTGTTGCTAGGTTAATGTTACTTCTTTGTATGTATTTAAGCTTTAGGCCTTCCTTAAAATAAATAAATAAGTACATAATTATGTTGTCACTAAGTACATTAGCCCAGTAAGGACACTGCAAAACTGACTTCGAATTTATTTACACATGTCGAATAGAATAAAAAAACATGAGAATAAAATAAGTTAGTATGTATTTTTATTTGTTTAGGGAAGTATTCAAAGGCTACTATGATCTGTGTCAGAACTTAGCAAGCAGGTCGATACTGTCGATCCTAGATGTAATTTATTGGAATACTCTGTAATGTTCTCTGGTTTTTAATAAACAAATTGAAATGTCATCTAAACCGGGATATTTACCATGATTTGATTTTTGAGTTATCCAATATTTCTACACAGTTTCATGCGCCATGATCACGGAATAACTGAAGCCACTGCGAGTTTCATTAGCAGACATACCGATCTACCCTCATCTTTTGTCTTTGTTAATAACCATGACAGTTTCAAAAGTTTTAAATTGTATTTAAATGTATACTTATGGCAATTTTCATGCGCATTGAACTCTAATTGAAAACTAGTGTAATCATTTCCTGTTTAATTGGTGCGTTCCTTAGGGCGTACATTGTGAACAATCCAATGCACTCAGCGAGGCAGGCAGATGGGATGTATTCCGATTGCGGTTTTAAATAATTTGGTACTTATAAATAGTAGTTAAATGTAAATAAACCTGGACCTTTCATGGAGCTGCAAATCTATATCATCATCATCCTATAGGGACATATGCCTCCCCCAACGAGCGCCATAGCGCCCTGTCTTCAGCTTGGCGCATCCAGCATCTGCCTGCAGTCTTTCGCAGGTCGTCATCCCACCTGGTCGGAGACATCTATATACGTTATACTAATGCTAGCTGCGCACCACGGCTTCACCCGCGTAGAAATCTATGTCTCAGATGGTTTATAAACTATTATCTTGAATAACTCTATATAATAACGCATCAAAATCCGTTGCGTAGTTTTAAAGATCTAAGCATACACAGGGACAGACAGACAGCGGGAAGCGGATTTTTTATATACTATGTAGTGATTCTAAACAGGAAAGATGTATTTTTGTATGTTTGCAACGAATAAACTCAAAAACGACTGGATTGATTTCAAAAAGTCTTCCACCATTAGAATGCTACATTATACCCTAATTATTACTAAAGTCACTTATAACGGGATATTTACCATGATTAGATTTTTGAGTTTTCCAATATTTCGGCTACCTATATTTATTATGAAACACAACGAAGACAGAAGATCAAGGTAGCCATAGTTGGGTCACCATTGTCACCATGTCTGTTATGCTGACATGTACTTCAGCCCGAAGGTCTGGATTTTGATTCTTTGTCTTAGGGATGATAATTATGATGACGCTAACGTTAATTTTTGAAAGAAATAATAATATTGTTCTATGATTACCATTTTAGCTAAATAGTATTGGTAATAGACATCGCATTTTTAGGAGATAATCTAATTTTTTTTAGCAAGCTTTGGTAGATGTGGGGTTTGATTTTCATTTCGAGTAAATTGTGGTAGGTGCCTTTTTTTCAAGCCTCAGATGTAAGTAAAACAGGGAATATATAAAGTAGGTATTTTATGTATGTATGTTCCAATTAAATATTATTCTGTATAACACGCCACCGCACCGTCTATACTTGTTCTAACACTTCATATCCATCCAAAGGTTGCCTGGCAGAGATCGCTCATAGCGATAAGGCCGCCCATTGTACAACATATTTCGTATTTGTTTTTTTTCTTTTCCTTTCTTGTGTATCTGTTATTTATTTGGTGTACAATAAAGAGTATTTGTATTGTATTTTTTTACTATTCCTATTATTATTTATATAGCTTATTCCTACCACGTCCAAATGTCCATGTCCTATCCTACCCATTTCTCATTTAGAAATATTTTCACGTGCAGATTTTAATTTATTTTCGTTTCGGATTGAAACTAGTTCAAATATTTTATAATAGGCTGCATCGCACGAGCCGGGAAATGTACAAACAAACATACAAACTTTGGGCATTCACTCCACATTAGAGTAGAGTTGGGACGAGGCTCATCGATACCTTATGCAATAGTGCGGTACAAATCTTATTTGATAATAATTTATAGTATAAAGTATGAGTTATCTAAGTGCTTGCTTATTTTGGAATCCTAAAGAATTAAAATATTGTAAGTTTGAGTTGGAAATTGTATTCTATCGCATCACACTTATACTTACCTTTTATTGCAAGGTTGACTCTCTTATAAGACATCTCTTACAAACCTGTGTGTGGCTATTTAAGTGTTGTTATTATTATTATATTTTTCTAAATAATACTTTAGCTAGTAAATTTATATAAAAAAGTAAAACAGATAATCTGTTATATAAGCGAATTTTCAAATTAATTTTAAGCCATAAATAATAGATTATCTGATTTACTTTTTTTTAGAACGGGTAATACTTAGGTAAGTTTTCCCCCTTTTTTACGAAGATAGAAGTAGGGACCTGCGATTTCTCTAAGGTTTGTCTACCATGTTTTTACTTCATCACGCCAAAAACTGATCGGACTAAACTTCCGCAGACATAATAATTGAGTTTAATTGCAGGTAGATGCTGGATGCTGCAAGCTAAAGACAGGGCGCTATGGCACTCATTGGGGGAGGCCTATGTCCAGCAGTGGACTGCTATAGGCTGATGATGATGATGAATAACTTTAACAGCATACGCTCGTAAAAACTGAACAAATATACACAGTGCACTGCACACTGCAACAGACTGCAGGTCAATGCTGGATGCGGCAAGACAGGGCGCTATGGCGCTCATTTGGGGAGGCCTATGTCCAGCAGTGGACAAACACAGGCTGATGATGAACAAATACAAAGTTGGTCCATCATAAAATATTCATTAAAGAAGTAGAAGCTAATCATCGACACACGCTGTTCACTCCATCGACCTTGCCCCTTCCCTAAGCCCACTTCACAGTGGAGCGTTCAAAAAAATCCTATTCACGAAAAATATAATATTTTTCACTTCGAACTCCATACAAACACTTGTATTCATTTGAAATTAAAAATACAGTTTCGAAGGTATTCGCTGCCGGTGCCGCCATTTTGCCGAAAGCTCTGAAATGTGTAAAAAGTAGGAACATTGTAACTCACTGAGGATATCTACCCTATTGATAGAAGCTGGCTCATTTCAGTATATTCAAAGCTCCATTCGATCACGTAAGTAGTACGTAGTACTCAGATATCACTACATAGAATGAAACATAGTCGCTTCCCGCTGTCTGTCTGTCCCTATGTATGCTTAAATCTTTAAAACAAGCGACGGATTTTGATGCTGTTTTTTTAAATAGGTGGAATGATTCAAGACGAAGGTATATAAACTGTATTTGAAACATAGATTTCCACGCGGGCGAAGGCGCGGGGTGCAGCTAGTCTACTTATACAACTTTATTTGTTGTAGATCATTACTTTGATGTTGTCGACAGAGGTGCAGAGCTACCATGCAGCACGAAAAGGTGCATTCAAATATAGGCTTAATTTCGTTAACTTTAGATAGGTACATTAACGGTGACAAAAAAGCTTCCCACACGTGGTCCGCGAGCTATCTGCCATCTGACATCTAATGTTCACATCTTTACATTTTAATGTTACGAGTTTAAAGTCCATATTTGAATGAATGAACATTATTGTGGTACTCGTATGCTGCAGCGTTGCTTTCCAGGTGATATTCTATACCGCGCCGGGTCCTTAAAGATACTATGCCACTAAGATACTACGCACTGACGGTCCATTCTATACTAAGTATTTATAAAATATACATACGGACAATGCTGGACCATCACACAGCCTCATCTAGCCCCAAGCTAAGCAGAGCTTGTGTTATGGGTACGAAATAATCGATAGGCATAATACAAAACATTTCACAGTTTTTTTTTATTATTCAAAGAAAACGACCAGAACACCCTGAACAAATATCTGCAGATCGTACAAAGATTTGTCCCGAGGCGGGAATCGAACCTGCAACCTCCTGCGTCGCAGGCAGACCTTCGCCCACCGCGCCACAGAGGTCGTCTGACTGTAATCTTGCAATATATCATGAAGTAACACGACACCTCACATAGTTGGCCCTCTCCTACTAGAGGAGTGGCCGATGGTTGCCATAGCAACAGCAATCACAACAGAGGTTACCAACCACCTACCTCATTAACATACGACAGTCGTCAACAGCCAATCATAGGCGAGGTACCATTATTTATATTCATTTCACAGGTAAAAATGTCATTGTATTTTCAAAATGTCCCGCTCATAATTATAATAGTAGTTCCACGCGTTTTCCGCCTCCATTCCATGACTATGAACTGGACACTGGCAGCAAAGTGGCAAACCAGACACATTGCCAAATCAAAGAAGACAAGTCAAGCTCATTTCATTGTTCGCCAAACATACATTCTCTATCAAACTTCGGCGGCGGTGATGATGACGGCGGCATTTTATTTTATTTATTTATTTATATTTAATATAATTCAGATAATAAAACATGACGAATGATCATTGCACGTTATCAAGGCTAAAAGCGTTTGGCACGGAAAAGCCACAATTCAGTGTTCGGTAGCGAAAGTTCATGATTTCTAATGCTCAAAGGAATTAGTGCATATTCAGCAACTCTGCAAGCCAATATCTGCCAAAACCACTATACCCCAAGTTTCATAATCGGTGATCGTTCCTACCTGTGTGTGTTGGGGGCATACGCTGACAAACTCTCAGCTTTTATAAAATGGCGAAAGTCTGGCGTTGTAAGAGCCTATACCATAGACAAAGATATCACGTCACGATCATGTCTCCATAATACCGACAACCGGACTCAGCCAGGCTACCACGCTATTTAAACATAAAGTAACGCGCGTTATTACTTATTGCGCTAATTTTAGCGTGAATAACACTTGTAAAAGCGCATTTAATGAATAACGCCTTTTCAAACGCCTTTACTTGATTATCTCAATGATGTTAATGCTTGGCCAGATGTCCCTCAGTTTCGCACCGACAATAGTATGTAAGTAATTTGTTATTGTGCATAGCTTTACTTAAATATTGACATGTATCGAATCATACTATATTTAGACTTAAATAGGCAAATAACCATGTATTAGACATATAAGATATGAACATGCTAGTGGTTTCTTTTTCACTTCTTCCACTAGTGGACAAAAAATTGAAGTGAACAGTTAAATAATTTTATTTGACATTTACATTAATTTAATAATTTAATGTATAAAATATGTCTTGTCTAAGTGCTTATTTAATAAGCCTAAAGAAATAAATGATTTTTGACTTTTTACTTTTTTGACTCGCTAAAACATGCGGAATAACACTGATAACGCGCGTTACGTGTGCTAAATAGCGTGGTAGCTTGCAGGGCCATGAATTAAACACTTACCTAATATATTATACCCACCTACATAGGTCCCACCTGCCTACCTAATTGCCTATATGTAAGTACGTTGTTGGTTGGCGGTGCCGCCTATCCTATCGTAAGAGGTAATTGTATCTGTTGTGATTTTAGTTGCCATGGAAACCTATGGCCACTCCTTTGTTAGTTATCTACCGCAAGGGTGTGGTGTTTTTGATATAATAAGCTCCCAGGTAGCACATACTTGTTAGCGGCATGGGTACTCATCATCATCAGCCTGTATCTATTAGTCTACTGCTAGACATACATAGGCCTTCCCTTATGAGCGCCATAGCGCCTTGTTTTCAGCATGCCGCATTATTATTATATATGTATGTTTCGTTAGTTATTAGCTAGTTTAGTAATATGTTTCTGTAAATTTATTTATGTTAATTGTTAGAAATTGGGAATCGAACCCGCAACTTTTTCTGTCGTTTTTCGAAGGAAGAGGAAAAGGCTTCTTAAATACTAGGTTAATCATTCAAATCAAATTATTTATTTGCTGAATACATTAGAGGTACTGAATTAAAAGAAAAACGTAGAAATTAGTGAGCTTCATTGTAAAAAAACTTTATTTTCATAAACAAAGGTAGGTAATTCACGTAACGTAATTATATAATTTTTTTAGGTAAATTACTTACTTAAAATATAATCAACTAAAAGATATAAGTAACTAAATAATATACTTTTACGAACTGCATTATAATTAAATGTCTACGAATCTTCTACAACTGAAGATAACGAATATTATTATAATTTAATATTATTGATTATTTGAATGTTCCTTTTTAATTAAACATACTTAATAATCAATTTTCCACCACGGAAGGAACCCCTATAAAACACTCGTACACAAGTAAATTTGTAATGATGGTTGGTACATTATGTACATGAAGTTACCATCAATACAAATTGATCCCCTGATTAAAGTAAAACGATTTATTTACAAAGAAAATTACCCTTATAACCTTATAGTTACACGTAATACTACATTTACCAAACTTATCACTTAATTTTACCGAAATAATACAGTCAAAACCTGATATAGCGACATTGAAGGGACCGCATACTTTCCGACGTTATGTCCGATAGTTTTTATAAGCAATACATACGAGTATACACAAGTCGTTATATTATCATAGGTATCTATCTAGTACGGGTATTGGTTATGTACCTATGTGAACGTATTGTCAAATCAAATGTCAAAAGATCAATAAAAATATTTATTAAGAAATAATTGGAGTTCGGGTTATAAGACTACACTAGTTTTTAAAGTAATCAGTCATTTTAGTCTATTTTTTTTAGCCCAGTCTCAAATATTTTTTGCATAAGATCTAAAATCATTCGTATTGTTTTGTTTTGTCGGGACAAGAAACGGTTGGTCGTTATAGTCGATGAGTATCGATACAGTTTTGTCGTTGTAAGCGATATGTCGCTGTATCCGATGTTGTGGTAGGCGGTATGTTTACTGAATAGTTTACTAGAGATCCGGCCGGGACCTTACAATGTAGCTGTAATAACCGATCGGTCGTTGTAAACGATGTCGTTATAATCGGTTTCGACTGTACATACTTACTTACTCTTACTTAAGTATTACCTTTGTATACTAATAATCTACGATCCAGAATAATCTTAAAACTAGCAAATTAAATAAAAAAAACATGAATATTAGGTTGACTTTGGCCACATAGGAACTTCTTTGAAACACTAAGTAAATTTGTAATGATGGTTGGTACATGAAGTTACCATCAATACAAATTGATCCCTGATTTAAAAAAAAACTTTTATTTACAAAGAAAATTAGGTACAATTATTATCTAATTTAGAGAAATGATTACTAAATACCCAACTTATTATCTAAGTTATTACGATCCAGAGTAACCTTTAAAACTAGCATAAATAAAATATAAAAACTTAATTTATCCCTAAGCGGCCTGTAACGACATTCTGACATTCCTTGAAGATATATTTTTATAATAATTATATACAATATCGTGGAAAAGGTGGTAATTAATTTTCTCGCGTTAGAAATCGATTGCCCTGCGTCAATGAGTTACAATTCTATTCTTTCTAAATGCCTAGCGTGGACATTATGGCATTATCCCCTAGCAATAAAAGGGCCAGTAAGGCGATTATCAGTAGAGGCCTATGTCCAGCAGTGGACTATAAAACGATTTGTCAGATATTGTTATCTGTTATCATGATGTAATCCATCAGATTCTAAATTATTTCTAACGCAAGAATATTTAAATTCCCAAATAAATAATCGATGGTTCTAAAGTCTTCTGTGTTCGCGTCTCGTACGTAGATTTAGCGAAGCTCAGGCCCTTATCAGTTCTCCGTCCAGTAGTGGGGCACACGGGGCAGGAGAGATGACAAGGGCCCGATACCAAGCTTTAGTCTTCTTTATATTTCTTATCTGTTCTAGACATTTCTTCTCTTCTCCTATCTTTCGCTTCGATGAAACTGCGTGGCGCCATCCAGCGGCGAGTAGCGGGAAGCTTTGAGTTGGTAGAGCGAGCTAGCGAGCCGCACGAGCATGTAATATTTTTCCTTATTTCTGTAGAAGAAAACAAGTTATTATTTTTTCTGTATGTGTTTCTACTGATAGGTAACATTCATTTCACTGGTGCTATGCTTCTTATTTTGATAGGTAAAGTACCTAGGTACTTTAATTTTCTGATACCTATTAAATGGTAAATTCTTTCAGTGGGCTCAAAACAGCAAACTCAGCCTTATTAAATTAAAATTAAAAAATCAAATAAGGTAAATATCCCGTTTTAAATGACTTTAGTGTTAATAACCATGATAGTTTCAAAAGTTTTGAAAAGATATACCTAATTTATTATTGTGTAAGGTTGCGGATGAAAGTTGTGTACTTTTATATACCATAGGATCTTCTTTGAAACACTAAGCCATTTGTGTAGTCATGATCACAAATCTTATTGTGATCAACTTCCGGAGAATCGTGCGGTTCTGAGTACGCTGCTTCCGGTTCGTTCATTTAGTTGGTAGCCCAGTTGTAAGCCACTAGCCGCGGGGTGGGGGGTGCCTGTAACAATAGAGAGCTCATTTAAATAAAATTAAAGAAAATGCCAGTCCTATTGTGTTTGACAGGAGCTAATTAACATTATTGTCTGAAAAATATGTCGGTTTCTCGAAAAAGGTAGGTGCCTGGCGATGTCTCTTTGCTATGTAGTTTATTTAATTGGTATTTTAGTTTCCACAGCACAAAGATTAAAGAATATTCGTACACAAAATAAGAAGGATAAGGTTGTACCTACCCTAAGCATAAGATTGTTTGCTCTTTCTTTCTATCTATCACGAAGCTAATATCAAGTTAAGTTCTAAAACACTAATTTCGATTACAGTGGAGGTATATATAGTAGGTATATGAGCTGCAGGCTGCCCAGTTTCTCTCTGGTGAAATCCCTTAGCGTGGCAGTTGTGACTTTTGTTAGACCAAGACAAGTGCAACTAAGAATGAAACAAAAGTACCTATGTATATGTATCAAGATCGATCAGCCTGCCCCATTATTTACTAAACGTAAAAAATAAACATCTCATTCCTAAACGTCGGACCCGGCCGTGGCGACCAATCAGGCGTCACATGAGAAATCCCCGCGCGCGCCATTACGTCCGTTATTTAACAAATCGGCCGCGGCGGCGCTGGCGGCGACAGCTGGAGGGGCGGTGACGTCACCTGACCGTTTCCGGTCAACTGACTGCTTTTAATACTGTGAGAAAACAATTGTCGCCAGTCGCCACCTTGTTCAACTTCTCAGCAGGTTCTTACAAAATTAAACAGTACCTAGTTGTTGCGTATGATTTTATTTTATTCGCGGAAATATTGGTTCAGTAATCGATAGGTAAACGTAGTCATGATCACTGATCACAAACTATCGTCATCATAATCAACACAGTGACTTGCGTGTGTGACGGAGATTAAGCTATTATGATGAAATAGCCCATCCTGTTAATTTTGTTTGCCTAAACCCGGTTAAAAAACATCGCAAGTATAACTTATTGTCAAGCCCACAATCTGTGAGACCCGCTCGATTGGCATTCCCGCTCCATTGACGCGACCCGCCTAAACTCGCTCAAGCCCGCCCAAACTCGCGGTCGTTCTACGCACACGGCCTTCTATCCACCGAACGGTTGCGGTGGTGATCGTTTACGACTCACTTTTAAACATTATACCTAAGAACTGGAAAAAGTAAAACTTAGTGACACTAAAGTATAGTCTCTTAAAATCCTTATCCGATATTTGATTCTGTCAGATACTATGGTGGACTTGGGGGGTTAGACTTTACTTAGATACAATTTTTCATGACGCGCAGTTGGTCAATTCAGTTGTATTCAGTATTTCACTATTTTCAACCAGTAATTTAGAAAGCAGATAAGGATTGGAAGCATATGCTAAGAACCCTCGCTAAAACAAACTACAAATCAAATGTCGTTTTGGAGTCTATTGATATTGAGATAATATTTATTAATAAAATCAACACACTATTTGTATAGACTTGAAAATACAATTGATTCTAAGTTAATTTTAGTAAATACTCATGGTTTACTATGTACGCAAAATTTTAGTCAATAAATTACTTGTAGAACCTAGAAACAAATAAAAACCCTATTTTTTCAAACGCGTGCGTGACCTACCTCCTCCTACTCCTCCTCCTTAAGTGGCTCGTTAATCATATCACACCATAACGATACTATTGTGTATGTTTGGATCAAGAGATGTTTGTAATTTATTTACGCCAAAACGACTACATGGACAGGAGAGGTAGAACATGAATTTCAAAATCTGAAATAACGCGGACAAGGCCGACGTCAGACACGGGTATAGTTTGGTAAGCCCTTTTGTTATATAGTTTGTAAATGACAAACACAGCGCCTTCCAAGTACAACTTATTGATAAAACAAACTCATAGTTTAATTAATGCTGAAAAGCGGCGGTTTCAGTGAATTTCACATGATTTATTGTATTTAGGAGTAAATACACGTGCGTGAGTAATGACTCGACGTCTCATTAAGTCGGCGGTGACGAGGGTGCTGTCTGCGGGCGGGGCCGAGTGCGAGCGCCAGCTCACCGATACCTAGAGACTGTTCAATAATCAAACTTCCAAAGAAGAGTGAATAGGTATCTCCTAGACATCGTGATATATCGTTACTTTCCACGGTGGGATTGTATGATGATTATAAAAAAACACTGACTTTGGATCACAACAATAGTGTAAACGTCTATTTTATATAACTTGTTCTGCGTACAGTCATTTCAATACTCAATAGTTTATTGCTAAAATGTGTACAAATAGTGTACAATTGCAATCACAGTGTGAGAAGAAAACCTTGGTCTCCGGACCAAATAATATGCCAGCCCAGTTGATGCTTAGCTTGCAAGCGAGGTGAGTGATTATGGCAAAACTGTAGTACTACCCTCATTTGGGGTAGGTATTTTCAGCTGTGGACATAGGTCCAGTACTGAGAGAAGATAGACTATCCGCGCATCGGGTATTCAAACGGGTATTCAAAAGTATATTAAATGTATTGCGAATTTCAACCATAACTTACAAGACCCTACTAACATCAAAGAAGTTTATTTGATAGCGAATTTATCAGCATCGCTCTCCTAATGTTGCCATAAAAAATCCATCGATTTGATTGGACTGGGGTTGTAAACAGAAATACTTTAAAATTGATATCATCATAGATTTTACTGGGGGTGCTGTTTTAAACGGCTTCTTTTTCTAAACTCATAAAAGGGAGCAACGTCTATTGTTATGTAGCCGTGATTATGAATATAACTTCACCGCGAAAAATTCAGTGATTTTTTTTAAGGAAACTGAGGGGAGGGATATCACCACGCTAAAGATGAAAAGCAACTTGCTTCAGAGTTTATTACACATTACCTTTACTGCGGCCTTCAAGAGTGCTGATGGCAAATCCCACCAGTTTTGAAAGAAGCATTAGCCGAGGATTGCCACGATAGGCTGAGTGTATGGTTCTGAAGTTCTGATACATAGAGAGAAGACATTTTGCCGCAAGCAATGCATTATAACAAAAACTAACTTTCCATTTATTACAGGCTATTAATTAGCGGAGGTGGGCACTCCAGGCGACAGGCGGGTCATAAGAGGTCGTTTAGAAGATGGAAAGACCGCGGGCGGCCGTTAGGGCTATTGGCGCCGAATGGCCGTAAATTTACTTTCAATTTGGGCGTTTAGTGTCACTTATTAAATTTTAAGTTACTTATCGTGATATAAAGTAGAGTTTTATGGAAGGTTAATGCGCCCTTTTATAAAAAGTTTACTTAGTCTTGATTTTTAACTTATCTGGGACGATAAAACACGAGACCCGTAGACATAATTATAATATGAAATCTAAGCAAATGGTAGCTCCCAAGGTTCTTTTAAAGTACAAGCATGATCTTTTCCCAATTTCGAATCATGCCTGAAACCGGTTAAGAGCTTGTCATAGTTGGTTCGATCGATAGATATTTTTGATTTCCTGTAATCTGCTTGCTTAGATTAGTTGAACTGGTCCACTAGCTAGCATACATCTAGATAACGTAGCATATAAGTATAGGTACCACATTCTCCGCCAACTATCATTGTTGTCATAGAAGTGGAATTAATCAGGTCCAATTCCATGGACACGGCCTTTAGAGCCATAATGCAATAGGTACAATACAATGGACGGCCATAACACGTCTAAAACAAACACTAGGGATGGGGGAAAGTTACCAACGCACGAATATATCTCAAAAG
This sequence comes from Eupithecia dodoneata, assembly GCA_947044415.1. NCBI lineage: Eukaryota > Metazoa > Arthropoda > Insecta > Lepidoptera > Geometridae > Eupithecia > Eupithecia dodoneata. The sequence continues at coordinate 6,524,564 of OX345682.1, read as the reverse complement.
AGCTGCGAAGAGCTGTACTTACTTCCACGTCAGTACTTTTATTATTATGTCCAGGGCTGAACATGCCTACCGTAAAAAAGGAAGCTATCCCCAGGCGTGGCAGAAAGATTACTAATATAATCAAACACGATATGATAAACATGATACTTTTACATAGTCTTGATACCTAACGCTGAGAAAACATTTTGTTCTCTGGAAATTAATTAGGTACTTTTATTTACTGAATAGTAGATGGAGACAGGGTATTTTGCAATTAAAGAATTCTCTAAAAATAAGTTCATCTGTAATCCGATATTACACCAGTCACTATTCACAACGGATTCAACTTCTCATGGATTCAAATTCAATTCAGAATTCGAAATTTCGGGCGACCGAGAGGGAAAATTATAGAGATAGGCTATAATTTTCCCTCTCGGTCGCCCGCCGCGCTATGCACCACTAACGTAGTACAACACTAGCGCGGCTAAAGCCCATCACTAGCGTGGCCCGAGCACTCGGCAGCGCTAAATTGATAGCCTCTGTTTGGACGGCGGTGCTGTTAGCAGCGACTGCGAGCAATTGATTCATCTGAGGTAGGAAATTGGGAATTTGCAACACGGCTATTAAGTTTTGTTAATCGTAGAATGGAGTGTTTGGGCCTTAGAGAATTAAACGTTTGGGCCAACAGCCGGGATTTTTATTAGAAACGCTTCTACTACGTCTATTTTTACGAGATAATAGTGTGATCTATTATAATTGCGACAGTTGGGTGGGATGGATGCATGTTTTAGTTTGTTACCCTTTCACGACACAATAAATTAACGAATCAGAGTGAAATTTTGCTATGATTTATTTAAAGGCATGAAATAACATTTGAACTCCTTTTTATCTCGGATAAACCTGCGAACATGCGGGCATAAGCCAGTTTTAAAACAAATTTATTTAAATGGTTTAAAATAAGTTTATTTGATACGTTTTTCCGCTAGACTAGACGCATCCGTCACAGCTACCAACACAATAAACCAAACAAAACGCGCCAAACCTAATATCATAGTTCATTATAAGCCGAAACAAAAGCAGTTACCGTGCCCCTGCATATTTTAGATCCCATTCCGACGCAAGATAGCAATTTGATGGGAGTCCCGTGACGCCCTGTTATGATGCCTTCTAGCATAAAGTATGCATGGGTATCGACGCCGCGCTGATTGAGGACAGCGCCATCTATGAATAGCGGATGGAGTTGCGGGTTGTGCTACTCGACGATAGATGGCGGGCATTGTTACAATGACCCATGTATTGTTAATTTTAGAGGTACAGTACTTACTTACATCCAATAACAAAAAACCTACAAAATACATTTCCATTGTTTTATTTCGCTTTAATTTGATTGTTAATCGTATGTGGCAATAATCACTTCTTTTGAAACCTTTTAGCGATTTAAAAATATTTAGCATCTTATTAGCATTCATCGCACTGTAATGTACGAAGGTAATTAGTTAGGGTTCCGCAACTTGTACTAACAAACCCGCAACCCAAGTGAAAAATAGCAAGCAACTCAAACAGCGACCGCAGTCGGGTCCATACACGTGCTTGGACAAACAGCGCTCTACTAATTAGAGGTTACCTTTGTCCTCTGTTTGCTGCGAGGTTTACTGCGCCCTCTATCGCAGATTACCTAAATTAGTGGATATTCCTTGCATACTTAAGTAATTTATTTCAAAATATAAGTGGTAACAAAGGTAGGTAATTGAAATTTAATATTTTACCTTGCTTACTTACCAACGAACTTTTATCTCAAAATGTGTTGTATTTTTAGTTGGTAAGCGACTAAGTAATTTAAATTTATATATTTCCTTTTTTTTCTCAGTATCATATCTATGCTTACAATAACATAGTAGGTACATATCTATTCAAACATTTGTATATTCGTAAATAGCACTCGTCTGCAAGCTTCAAATGTAGCTCCACTAAATAGGCATGCACTGCACATATTTTTTTAAAAAGCAAAACTAAAGAAGGACCATAAAAAACTATCAAAAGGATTTTCTGTAGATGCTTATTCCCACAGGTCGTGATTCAAAGGCTTCGTCTATCAATAAACCGTCTCGAAAATAAGCAACAGACTGAAGAAACAAAACACAACAATTAAAAGCAAACAATGAAACGGATTCAAAATAAAAAATCGAAGCGTTTCATTCCGCGACCGCGCGCCCCGCACCGCCGCGCCGCCTAGCGGAGCCTGCCTTTCAGGATGCTTTTAGAGTTCATAGGAGACGAGAAAAACTCAAGTCGTTTTATTTCTGTCCTATATCAGAAACCTTGAAACTTTACACGCATGTTTCCTTGATAAAGTCTCCAGAATGTGTAAAATTTATCTTAATGTTGAATTTAAGATGCTTTCAGTGGTTTTTTTAAGGAAAGACCTAAGTTTGACCAAAATCTCACCTGATGGAAAGTAATGACCGCACTTTTGTCTTGAGGAGACATATAATGCAGTAAGCCTGAAAAACAAAGCTGGTAGCCTAAACTATTTCTGTCATACATAAAAAACAATATTGATAAGATCAAAATTATAATAGACGTATCTTGAATCAGATGTTGTATCGAACGAAATCACCCTATGTTGAATAATCAGATAGGTAATCCACAATTTGGAATTTAATTCGTTGAAAAATTATACAAATAAGTACCTATATAATTGACCTGCGCTTTCTGAAGATGCTAAGTAGTGAAACTGATATACAAATTTCTACGGAACCCAAGTATTATAATAGCCTCCTCTCGTGCTTGGCGCAACATTTCTCGCTGCGTCGATTCCAGCGAATGAAAAAATGCTTTTTCAGCTTTTACAGCGCTTTTCATCTTTATCCAGTTTGAGCTTCTTTGTAGCTCGGAGGCTGCAGACATTTTGTACCTACAGCTATCTTATCTATTAACGCAACGTAATTTGTCTGAATTGGTTTCTGTTTTTTTGTTTCTCTGAAGGATAGGATTCGTAACGAATACATCCGACAGAGAACCAAAATTATCGACATAGCTCTGAGAATTAGCAAGCTGAAGTGGCATTGGGCCGGCCATATCTCGCGAAGAACCGACGGCCGCTGAGGCAAACGTGATCTTGAGTGGAGACCACGACTCGGTAAACGTAGTGTAGGACGCCCTCCGACCAGGTAGGATGACGACGGCTTGCGAAAGACTGCAGGTAGATGCTGGATGCGGCAAGCTGAAGACAGGGCGCTGTGGCGCTCATTGGGGGAGGCCTATGTCCAGCAGTGGACTGCTAAAGGCTAATGATGATGCTGATTTTTTTATAAATAAGTCGGCTTGTAACCTCCTACCACCGTAAGTACAATAATTGTTTGATACTAAACTACTATAGTGGGCGCGGTAAATATATAACACTAAAGGGGCGCAGGTAAATCTCGATACATTTAGATACCACAAAAATAAATAGTTGGTTTATACAGTTATTGAAATGTCTGAAATGAAATGAAAGTTTATTTCTTTAGGCTTACAAATAAGCACTTAGAGACCCGCGAAACAGGCCTAGCCTAGTGCGGGGGTCACTGTTAACTGCAACACCTCAACCAATCAACTCTAAAATGTAAGAATGTAAGATGTAAGACACTTAGAACGATTTCCTTTCTATATCTTTATGCTCAATATTATATTGACAAATATGTATACCTACTTGGTGGCAGCAACAGTGCCACCAAGAGAACTAAGGAATCAGTATGATACCTAGGTATTTTATTTGATCGGTATATTAATTACGGGACATAAACATTGAGTGTTATTTGGGCTATACGCTATCGCAATGATGTGCGTACAGCTTAGAGTTGGTACGGTGGCTGTCGTCTGTTTGCGCATCAACGATGATGATGAAAACTTAGTAAAACTCTTTATTTCCGTCAATTCAATGAATGTCGGCGCTGATAGCAATTCACGTCGCAACTTATGCTGTTCTCTGTGACGATCCTACTCTGCCGTATCCAATGATGTTATATATACGTAGATACGTTGTATCGAGGTTGTGTTGTATCCTTACAAAACGAAAATCAGGTACGTATCCTAATTGAACTCAGTCCGTCCTGCTCCTGGCCGCGACGCGCACGTTCGTTGAACACGAGGTTACTTACGGAATATACTTAAATAAACCTCGAAAATGCCAAGTTGTGTGTTCCGAAAGTGCAATAACACACAAGGACTATAAAAACCAGAAAGGGTGTATCTTTTCATACGTAAGTACTGTTTCATATGTTAAAATGTAAAATGGTGAATTTTATTTTACTCAGCAATCATTGCCGCGCGGCGTTGCCGCTTTGCCACCAACACGAACGAAACAAGCAATGCGTTAAGTTTATGAGTGACAGAGATAATGCCATGCGGCGTTGTATGTTCGAACGTCGACGCTAGGTATGTAGCTATAGTAAAATATCGCAATGTTTTTATATCTTTACAATGAGTATGACGTCTCTATATGTAAAATCTCTTTGGCCGTATCACAGTGTTTAAACTAGTACGGGGGGTAGAAGTCACTAGCAAGCTATGCATCTCTTTTGCAAAATGTAAACAACCTAATACTTATTAAAATCTAAGTTTGTATTGCTATTTTGAACAAATGTCTAAAAACGATAAATCCCTGTACTTATAATGAAGCAAGACAACCATTTCACCAATGTTTTAGTATGATTTTAGATTGTAGTAAGTTAACGTTAAGTTTAGCGTTAAATGAATGTTTTAGCTATAAGATGCTATAAGCAACTCTTTGGAACAATAAAAAGTTTGTTTATTATTATTTATAATGTACATTTGGGTCAAATTCTTTGATGAAACCTTTAGGCTGTTAGTTATTCGAGTTGAACCAAAACTTGTCCCAAGCTTTTTGCCCTGCAGATACTGGATAAGTACTGATATTGAGTAGTACCTAAGCCTTAAGTACAAAAAGGTTTGAACAATTTAACTAACCAAAAAAATCAAATCAAATCCACTCACAACACCATGATAACCATAATATAAACTCCTTCGTCTAACAACTACGTACAAAAACTAACTTCACATTAAAAACTCTTAAATCAGTATAGCAATCTGTCTGTCTGTCTGTCCACGTGTGTGGGTCGCATGAGGGCAGAGGCCAGGGGTGGCATATGGTCCGCGCTGCGGGCCCGCATGGGGTGCGGATTGATTCGGGACATTATCCGCGTGACTCATCGCTAGCGGCTGCACCCGCTGTGGTAACGCTAACGTACTCAGGAACTCTTAGTAACAAGTACTTGTACTCTGATATTAAATAGTAACCAAATAATTACAGAATTAACCTGTGATCTGAAAGAGTTGGACAGCCTTGATGTAACCACAACTACATCATGTGATCTAGGCTCGGTTCAAGTCCAATAGGTATACTCTATCAGCAAACTTTTCTCCTAAGCTCAAATCACTACATATTATGATCGTTAGCTACAATATTAATTAAAATGTTTGTACGCCTAAGCGGCAGAATTCATTGATTGTAGATTACCTGAGTCACAAATAAATAATAAATGAATTATGAATTATCAACATACACATCAAGCTGAAAGTGCCTCCCCCAAACGAGTGGGCTTTGCTATCATCACCACGCGTGGTGATCGCAGTTGAGGTGTTTAATTCATGATGTTAATTTCATGCACAGATAGCTACTGCCTCTCTGGTTCCACAGTCGGCTTTTATGACAATACGTGGCTAGAATTAGCGGTTAGCGGGGTCAGTTCATTTCAAGGCGAGAAATCGACACTACGTATCAATTAATTTTATTACAATACATATACCTCTCACATACCTACCACCGCGTACCCGTGACCCTACCTTCTATAAATAATGATGGAACATCCACACAGCGTCACCTAGCGCCAAGCTAAGCAGAGCTTGTGTTATGGGTACTACATAACCGATATACCTTACATATACGTAGGTATAATACATAACATAGGTATTTTTTATTTAACATAGAAAACGACCAGACAACCCTGAACAAGATCGCCCAACGTGCCACAGGGGTCGTCAGGTTGTCGGTTCTGTGCTAAAACCGCATTAAAAACATAAGCAAGTCATTATGAAGCAGAATACCCCAATGTATAATTTAGTCCAGCTAGCTTGTTCAACGCGAATCAGTGCACCGGAAGGACTCGAACCCGCGCCTCGACCCCAGTGGCATCGGGTGAAGAAACGGGCGCGGAGACAATTAACAAGTTTATTGTGCGACAAAACACGCTTCCGGCGCGTGGACAGATATACAGTGGATGGAAGTGGTAGGGGAGATATAATAAATAAATAATGCTGGACAATCCACTCCGCATCATCTAGCCCCAAGCTAAGCAGAGCTTGTGTTATGAGTCCTAGATGATTGATATACGAGTACTTATATGTAAAGATTCCTTCATTTTCTTTTATAAATATAATGTAATGTGTAGGTAATAAATTAATAATATACGAACTCTACTCTGGGCTAGGTGATGCTGTGTGGATTGTCCAGAATTATTTATTTACTAGCTGTGCCCCGCGGTGTCACCCGTGTTACATTCGAATTTCACCTTTCTTGGGGATAATGAGAATATAATATAAGTCTATGTCGCCCGGGGATAGTGTAGCTTCCCAACGGTGAAAGAATTATTCAAATCGGTCCAGTAGTTTCGGAATCATTACAAACAAACAAAAAATCAAACCTTTTCTATAATATCAGTAAAGATTATGTTAAACATGAATTGTGAAAGTTCCTTGTTTATTCTGATAGCCAGTTCCAGTATCTGTGTGTGCGTGTGACCGACCGCGACCACACCTCGGGGTGTCGCCGCCGCCGTGACATCACAGAATGTCGATCCCGATATTTGCTGATAGCCACCCTTATTGTTACTAGAATATTGCTGATATTAGTAGCATGTATGTATACGCTTCTAAAACAATTATCCTAAATATTATAAACGCGAAAGTTTGTGAGCATGGATGTTTGTTGCTCTTTCACGCAAAAATTACTGAATGGATTTTGATGAAACTTCACAATATTATAGCTTACATATCAGAATAACACATAGGCTGCAATTCATAAAGATATATTTAATGTATATATCCAAAATATCTATCACCACGCGGATAGAACCGCGGGGCGCACACAGCTAGTCAATAAATAAATTCAAACGAATTGTCAACCACACCTATTACTAAATGCCGGATTATCTAGGACTATAAAAAAGCTTGGGACGAGATTTCCTCAAACTCGAAAACGAACAAGGTATAGATAAGGTAATTTTTCTTGTTCGCTTCTTTACTTTACCTTATATAATTTGAGTTTTATGACATGTGCAGGAGTCCTGAGGACTAATCTAAAGGAAATAAAGCGCTTTGTTAATTAATATTTCATGTGGCGGTGGTTCAGTAGTCCTCATAAATATTAAATGTTAAAGTTAATCGATGAAGCTGCTAATTGTCAGTCTATCTTTGGTCAAAACCACCCTCAGGTAATATTATAGTTAGTTACCTAATTGCGGTCTAAGGGTTTAATCAGTGATTTTTCTGGGGTGTTCAAATGTACGAAAATATTCGAAAAGTATTAATTCAATTTCAATACTTTTACCTCGCATCGTATAATGATTATTTTCTATCTTATAGGTAAGTATTTATTATTAATACTATCGGTGCGGTGATGCACTGACGTATGGCATGGAAAGTGTTGATCGAGAGTTATTAAAAGTGTAAAAAATAATTAAGAGGAACACTTACCGTACAGTGGGGCGTTACCCCTACCACGGAAACTAGATCTCGTTCAATAGTCCTCGGATTCGAGTACCGGTCGAGTTCTCACACGTGACGTTTCTTTGTATATCTGCAACAAAAGAATTCCGTTTTTAAAATACCATTTTGATTTTAGAACACGGGTTAGCAGCTGCTATTTTTACCAAAAAGGTTCAGAAGAGAACATAAAATAAGTGAAAAAGTATTTGCTGTTATATTGCGTAAGCCTCACACTGGGGGTGAGTTCTGTGAAATTTAATAATTCGACTTCAACGGATTTGAACCCGCAACATTCCCTCAGTACGATGGGTTTAGGGATATTATTGAATTTCTTGGATGTGAAAAAGTATTTTTATTCTATTCATAAATTTATGTAATAAAATTTTGAACTCGTCGTGTGATTGTTTTTATTAAACACTATGTATTTTTTTCTTAATAAATATAGGCTTAGTTACTAAGTTGCGTTTTGAAGAAAGATATAATCTACTAAAAACAAGAAATTATTTAGCTTTTAAGAAGAATATACTTAAACGTGAGTGAGAGCGTCCCAAGCCTCCGCCATTAAAGGACGTCTCGAGCCTGCTCAACACCTGCGCTGAAGCTTTGACAAATAGCACAAATTATAGCGAAAATCCCATTAATTATTTAAGAAAACCATTTGTTACGTCAAAGCAGCTTAAAAAATCCAGTAATTATACAGTCCTTACCGTAGTCTGCTTTATGGGAGTAAATAAAAATAAAAAAGTAAAAAGCCCGCGAACGACAAAGGCGATGATATCGCGAGAATGCGACCCTTTTAATTAAAAACTCTAATTTCAAAAATGGAAGGCCCGTATTCAAATTTGGAACGGCCCAATGAATTTTTACGAAACAAAAGTTGTGCGCTGTTTTCTCTTTAGTTTTTTTGCCGTAAGACTTGGTGATGTAAACATTGTTTTAGGGAATTTTCCGAGTAAAGTACCTACTAAATCTATACGTATAAAAACTACGTCTGTAGACGTCATAACTGACATTTAGATTATTACAACCAAAGTGTAAAACAATGACCTATTAATATCATTAGCTACTAAAGCACTTGTACAATAATTTGCGGAAAAAGCTTGAAATATATTTTATCAACGCACATGGCGGAGCGGTGTTACGTCACCGTTGACGTCATACCATGTGTTTCAGCCTCCCATTTTAAGTGTACGCTGTAAAAAAATGGTCGCGTTATAGTGGCTTGGTGACTTTTCGTTTTATTCGAATCAAAATATAAAATATTTGTGTTTTATTGATAAAACAGCTCATATCTCTTTCTGATGCCTATCAAATGACGACAAATTTTTATGATCGACCAAAGACTCATTCGTGGGATGTTAAAAAAATCGCTAGCAATGCTAAGGGATTTAGGGTAGGTAGGTATGTACTTATTCCTACCGAATAACATTTTATAAAGTCACGAGTCTGGATCGTCATTGTCTGAATGTAATTTACATAATACCTACCAATACCTAACAAATAAATGTTGTACAGAATCGTTCGATTTTTAAATATGGCTCGTCAAACGGACGTCCGCGACGCTTCAATTTGCGGCAGGATGCATCCAATCGCGCTCCCGCCTCGTGTGACCCCACCCTTGCAAGGTTCTCACTGACAGATGACAGATGCAAGCGGACTAGACCCCGTCGGTCGCAACGATATCGATGCCACATCGATGCGCCGACAAACCCGAAATAATAAGTAAATGGATTGTTATCGGTTTCGTCCACGCGATTATACAAATTGCTGTGCACTTACTTAGTCAGGGTTGCCAGTTTTTGAGTGGCATGACGACGGACCAAATTTTCCTAAGAAAATACGTACCTTATCTACTAACAAAACTGGTACTGTCTGGTACATAACACCTAGGTACTTATGTGAATTAGCAGGGACTAGTGAGGGATCCAGATAATCTTCTTTCTTGTTTTCCAAAAAAGACATATTCAAACTTCGAAATTATTAAGCTTTTTTAGTTGTAGTATATGTAAATGACGAATAGATAACGTAGACGAAAAAATTAATAAACTAAAACCATTAAAATACCCCCTATTCGTTCTTCCTGCTAGCAGGTACAAAGATAAAACGTTTATTTCAGGCTTATGAAATTCCAGACACTATCTACAGGGCATTCAGTTCAGACATGTGGCAGCCCTGTTTGACGCATGCGCTGTGATCGGTATGCAAGGAAAAATTTACGCTTCATCATATCATAGCGTGTACCTAGTATTGTTACAATGAAATAGGAAGATGATGATAATAAAACATTTGGAAATGAACTGCGCGGTAGCGCAATAGTCAATAAAGTGAGAAATAATTACATCATTCAGTTACCTACATTACAAGCCTATTTTTTTATAAATATGCACGTAAGAAATGTAAATGTCATTCACATACTGACAGACAAAACGTTGGAGACAAAGTTTATAAAAATATAGTTCTTCAGAATTAGTTCGAAACTAACCTGTCAAAAACCTCGGCGAACCTCACACCACTGATGACACAAACTCCCAAAACCAAGCAGCTTTGATTAAAACTCACAAATTCGCAATAACTAAAATCACGAGCAGCCAACCACTAAAGGATCGCACAAACGTTATGGCCAACCTCCACCACACAATGATTCTCTATTTCCCACATGCGAATCCCGCCATTAAAAAGTGTGCGAGCGAGACAGCGGGCTTCGCACTCCCTCTCTCATCAATTATGTTCAAACCCTCCAGCTTCCGACGGAGCCATGTTCCCACTAATGACCGTTAGAAAATTGAAATAGGGTTCTGAATTCTAATAGGATGAAAAATGATTGAAATTTGTCTATGGAAAATGACTGCCGCTTTTTACAAAGGTGTAAAATCTATACAGCTTTATTGACACGAAATTAAATATTGAAAAAAATATATAATGAAGTCGGAATTCGCAATCCCGAAAAATAATAAATGTAAAAATTTCAAGGTATGTCGAGCATTAAATATTATATTTACGTGTTTTACGTAAGCTGTTTCAGAAAATAAACTGTTTGTATTTCTATAACTTTAAATTAAATGAATAGGTACCTAGCTCACATTTGCCTCGGTCAACAACGATCTCAATTTAAAAACGAATAATTAGCAAATCTTAAAAGAGATTATTCTAAATTGAATTTGAATAGAAGGGGAGTTAGTCAATATTGTAAGTGCCTAATCTCTGTTTGACCAGATGTTCAAACATTTGACCTCAATGATTTGATAGGTAAACACGCTCGCTACCCCATTTAAATTAAGTTTGTAGTTTGACATTTTGTAATTTATATATTATTTTTATGTAATGTGTGTATTTTTTATGTTCAAAATGAGATCTGCTTTGTTTTCGGTTAGGTATCATCATCTGTTTTTATTTATTTTATTTTTTATTATTTATAATGCAATGCACTATTGTTGAGCCAACCACACCAATAGCTTGTACCTATGAATGTGAAATTGTGAACTGAGTGGATATCGATAACTCCAATTGATCACAATGTAAATCACCACTAAGCCATTTTTAAAGCCTCTCGTCCTTGTTGACATAATATTGAAGGATTCTACATAGCACATTTCAATGATCGCCAGAGTAGGTACTCTCAAATCGCCGAAAGCACTTCGAATGCCAAAAGCACCATCGATTTAAAACGGGCAACGTTTGACAGCCGAATTTGAATATTTCAAGTTGTGACGGGAAGTGGTGGCGATAAGTCGATGCCTCGATAGGAAGGCCTGACCCGCGATAACGGGCCAGGGGCGCACAGAACGGCCCCATTTTGAATCATCTTTATAAATATGTTTTGTGACGCATGTCCGATAGGTAACGCATAGGTAATGTTGGAAACTGTTTTGGTTTAAAGAGATAACAACGGCTTTTATGAATTTGGATTGCATAAAATGTTGCACGTTTCTGTTGTTGAGATATTGTAAAGCAAAAACACTGACGTAATTTTTAACTAAAGCTTATCAAATAAGTAACCAAGCAAAAAAAAAACCACCTGGACCATTAAGAATCAGATGTACATATTCGTGAGTGTATCACTAATATTTTAGCCGTTTACTATTTGTCGATTAGTTTATAATCTTTTGTTCTTAGACATAGTCAAAATTTTGCAGAATTTTGATTTATCGACTGCTAAAGCTAACAGTAGCGGTGTATTTTTGTTAGTAGTTTCTTGGTCTTTATCCTTAAAGTTGAAACACAACGTGGTTGTAATAAATAAAAATGTACGGAATAATAAAAACAGGAAATAAGTATATATCAATCAACAAGTGTTATCAATCGCCTACTTTACAAGTACGCAACAAACTCGAGGTCAACCCACTACGCAGTCTGAAATCTGAAGAATTATAATATAAATCATCAGAGGAATAAAATCAGATGAATTATACATAGCTGCAGCAAAACAGTGTCAACGAATATAAAATTCAATTTCATATTCACTAGGACACTAGAGCCTCGTGTAGTTTTGAAATTTAAAGTAGCATTTCTTGTGGGAAAAAAATCCCTTGACGTATTTGAGAATTTGTTATTTAAATTGAAGCGATTTCGTCACTGATATAACAGGCCGTGCTGTGTTGAATGCTCTTTGATTTGTTTATGAAAGGAGTTTTTGTACATCCTCCTTATTCTTTATTTCAATAGAGTTCCAATGAGGGGTCCGCTACCTACGTTCACTTACCCATCAGCTGTCTGTCATCTTATTAACCAGTTCAGTTCAGCCAGTTCCTTACAAGTCTCCTATTGAGTTTTTTCTTTGGGCCTATTGCGTCTAATCTTTTTTTCTTTACATCATTTTGTTGCTATATAGACATCTTATAATATATACCTATTGCTATGTATAGAAATCTTAAAAGAGGACAACTATCAGGATAGGCAAAAATATTTAATCATGAAAGCATGTTTCCACTCTTTGCAATAAATTAGCATCCACCAGTCTTAATGCGAGACCAATCGTGTAATAGGACCGCTAAACACACGCTCACAAATACGTACGTCCAATTTCTAAAAAAGTAAGATACTGCTAAAAGATTGTAGCTTATTACATGTCTGTTAAAAGCAGACAAAATGTAACAAGAACGATACCCATCGACCGCGGACCGCAAGGCGAGTCGGGAAAGTAAAAAGTTTATCGGAAAAGAAGTCTTTATCTGCGGGTAAGTGGCGGCGGGCGTCCACTGCAGGATCTTGATTCGACGAGCCATTTGACAGATAAGAGTCACTAGGCAGTTTGTCGAGCCCGTTTGTTGCTTCAAATCGAAAACGATTTAAAAAAATATTTCGTTCCGGATATACTTTTTACAATCAGTGTAGATGACACATTAAATATCAAAGTGCTTTATTTCCTTTTAGACCTTACAGAACTCTTGGACAGGTCATGGAATAGTGATAAAAAAGATAAGATTATTTGCAAATCAATAAAATTTAACAGAAAAAATATTAAATAGATTTTGTTTTTTGACACGGTAAGGCATTTTGGTGCAAAAATTAAACGAGCTAACTAAGCACTGAAACACATTATAACATCTTGAAAGATCTGAAGGGAGGGGAGAGTTTCAAAAGGTGTCTCAAATCACAACCCCAGCGCCATAATGGAAAATTATCAGCGCGCGGACAAAAGGACAAAAATGCCCGTAAAATATCAATGTCGAAATGTAATACGCAGCGTGTCGCTCCACCATTAGCCCGCGAATTGGGGTCAATTGATGTTTGTCCATTCTCGTTACGGCGGCCATATTTGAAATAATTTGGAAATGGAACGGACTGCGAGTTTGAATTTGGAACGCATCGAGACTGTCGATTTTTATCGAGTTAGCGGCGCGTAATGAAGTTTGCATTCGGTTATAAAATTGAATATCATATTTTATTTGCTTTTATTTCGTAATCGAATTTTCACTTGTAGTTTCCATTTTGGTAATATTATCATAGCGTTGGGAACTATTATTAATTCAACTAGCTAGTGCCCGCGGCGTCTGTCCTATATAAGTAAAACAAAGTAGGTACAGTTATATAGCTTTGCCGTGTCTATAGAAACTGTAGTTCCATGAAACTTAAATTAGCATTGGTAAATTTATATCTACTTTTAATACATTTTGAAGTAGCAATATTCTTTAGTTTAGGCTATTTTTTTTACGGTATAAAGCCCAAAAATTCTATATCAGAAACCGGTTTTCGGACAATCGGAAATCAAGCCAACAACAATAATTAGCATTAGGTCCCAGAAGCAGATGTCAGTGCAAAATCACTTCCGAGCACGCCCGTTAAAATTCTTATTGTAATCCAAACAAAAAACACACTTTTGTGCGCGAACAATGCGGCAGCTGAGTTTATGAATACAAAACTCGCCTATTCTTCTCTTCGAGTTGCGTTCGAGCGAGGAGCAAATGGTAGGGCCTTTTCTTTACAAACGAAATTCAGTTTTCTACTCTCAGATTTAACGATCAATTTTCTTTGTACACCATTATTTTTCTCGAGTCTTTAGACAGAGGCACCTACTATTGTATTATTCTGCGACCGTACAAGAAGCTCAACAGCTTTGAGCTTTTATGTATATAAAAATTAAGGTTCTAAATTGCTTGCATATACAGATAATTTCAAAGATTTTTACAATAAAACGTGGATATTTTGATAAAACAAAAGACAAACGCGCCAGCTTTTAACAATTTACCTATACTCAGTCGTTGTCTTTGTTATATAATCCGAATATTCAATATAAATGTACCTAACTCATATTATTTTTGTTATATTTGTTACTCGCTTCTGCCCGCGGTATTACCTACCTTTTTCTGGGATAAAAAGAAGAAAACCTGCGATAAATTATAATTTGCACAACTATTTCTAATAATTTTTCATGATAAATCGTATAGAATAGGTAATCATCGTTTCATACTTTTTCGGTTCGAAAAAATCATAATTGTCGTAAGTCCGACAGACGACAGCCAATAAGTAGTAGACCACGAGTCGGTAAACGTAGTGTAGGATGCCCTCCGACCAGGTGGGATGTCGACCTGCGAAAGACTACACAGGTAGATGCGGTTGCGGCAAGCTGAAGACAGGGCGCTATGGCGCTCATTAGGGGAAGCCTATATCCAGCAGTGGACTGCTATAGGCTGATGATGATGATGACCCAATTAGTAGTGTGTCCACGCGTGCGCAATATTTCAGGACAAAGCTCTAGGCTCGCTAATCACGCCACATTTCAATTGTTCCGCAATCAGCCCTCGCCGCGCGCCATCTTGCGGGGCCTTCATAAAACTTAATTATTGCTATGGACTCATTTTCATTTTGTTTTATTTTATGCGGTAATTAGAATAGAATTAGTTAATTAGGTGCGATTGTTCTGTGATTGGGCGAGACTTCCTTAGGATTCAATAAACATTTTGAAATAAAAAAATTGTAGATTTTTGTACAAGGTAGGCACTTAAATATCACATTAATACGAGGTTGTCGTATGACAAAACCAAGATTTTTTTTGTTATTTCGTAACTTGATGCATTCGACCTATCGCAAAACGTAAACTTAACCTACGAGTATGAGCTATTGTCACACCTGTAACCACGGACAGACGAAGCCACGGTAAAGAGCTAGTTCATTACAATTCACAATATCCCGCATAATCCCGATGTCACGATATCCCGCACTCGGGATAAGATGAGAGGCATCGATCCTTTGTGGGGCAGATTCCAAGTACAGTCAGCACGAGGGAGAAATGCACGACATTTTGGCGAAATTTTACAACTCGTGGCACGGCGCCGGCTGCGGCGGCGGCGGGTTCGATTCCCGCCTCGGAAACCTACCACTCATCACATTACACAAGCTCTATTTATCTTGAGGCTAGATGATGCTGTGTGGTTTAATCAGCATTATTATTATGAATCAAAATCGGAGTGGAAGGAGAAAAGGGAGGCCTTTGCCCAGCAGTGGGACAATAATGACTCAAAATAAATAATAAAATAAATAAATGAATCAGAAATCAATAACGTCATTGCTTTAGGCTTACCGAACGTCAATAAGCTCACGACAATTTTGAATAATAGAAGTGAATTACAAGTTTATCCTACCTTATCCATTATGCTGACTGTACCTAAATTCTTTTGAATATAGACAATGTACACATCTTGCAGGTAAGTAGGTGAGAAAGGCACTGCCTTCAGAGATGATGACCAGATGCCTCTCGATCCTTTTCAAGTCTTCGGAGGGTAGGAAATTTGAATTTTACCCTTAAGGTAAATAAACCCCTTGCAACAGAAGGTTTTGTCTTTTTTTTTTAAGTTAAACTGGGTCTTTGCTGTCTATAGTCGAACTGATACACGTGTCTTTACTCGAGGTTTGATATTGATAGCCACGATAAATAAATTATTTATTTATTCATTTTATAAAGACAATACAATACAAAAAAGAACACAATATTACAACATTTTAATAGAAACATTTTTTTATTTAGCCTGATTCGTCCCACTGCTGGGCAAAGGCCTCCCCCAAATCATTCCACTCAGTATACTGTGTTTTTGTATACTGAGTATAGAAACATAGGTAGTGAAAATAATATGCTATGTAGTACAATGTGCGCAAATAATACTGGACAATCCACACAATATCATAATCAAACTGAACCCAACAGACATAGGCATTCTTGGTATTCAGTTACATAATAACTATTCAATAACATCCCATCATTTAGATTACACAAGGTAGGGAAATCATTTATGGGCAATAGCGTGCGCTTCTATAATAAGCTTCCATCTGAAGCAACTGAGCTCCCTATTCGTAAATTTAAAAATTACATAAAAATAAATCTCATCAAGAAGGCTTTCTACTCCATAAATGATTATCTCAATGATGTTAATGCGTGGCCAGATGTCGCTCAGTTTCGCACCGACAATAGTATGTAAGTAATTTGTTGTTGTGCGTAGCTTTACTTAAATATTGACATGTATCGAATCATACTATATTTAGACTTAAATAGGCAAATAACTATGTATTAGACATATAAGAGATGAACATGCTAGTGGTTTCTTTTTCACTTCTTCCACTAGTGGACAAAAAATTGAAGTGAAAAGTAAAATATTTTTTTTTGATAATAATTTAATGTATAAAATATGACTTGTCTAAGTGCTTATTTTGTAAGCCTAAAGAAATAAATGATTTTTTACTTTACTTTACTTTTAATATAATAATGTTCAAAATACTAGTAATACTGTTGATTTTCGTATTTAGAATTAGTTCCTACATTTATTTATCTATGTATAAAATATAAATGAATCGCTGAATGTGTTGCTAAGCGCAAATCTCGAGAGCAGCTGAACCGATTTCACTAATTCCTGTTTAAGAATATTCCTTGAAGTACGAGGATGGTTCTTACGGAGAGAAAAAAGATTAAAAATTTAAAAATTGCCTGAAACTAATGACCACCCGGGCGAAGCCGGGACGGGCCGCTAGTTTATTTTTAAAATATGTTAGGTACATGACATTGACAAGTCAGAATAACAATTACAGTGCTAAGAATAAACATTTCGAATAGTCATAGCTTTATTGAAGCTTCACATCTGTATATATACAGCCATGTATTGAAACCGGAGCTGCGGAGCCAGCAAGAAAGTAGCAGAGGAATTTGAAACGTAAACAGTTAGTGCCCTAGACGACATAACATATAAACAATATATCGGGTAACACTGTACCTTGTAAGTTGCACCACACCTACTGCACTCAGTAGGTGTAGACCGTGACTCATGACTCAGTGGCTTTCATGGAATATTCAGTTATCATCATCATCAATAAACTGTTTCTATTATTTGATTGTAACTTTCTTTGAATAAAGGTGACCTAAAGATATAAATAAATAATGCTGGACAGTCCACACAGCGTCATCCATCCCCGAGCTAAGCTTATGCAGAGCTTGTGTTATGGGTACAAGGGTCCTCATCATCATCAATCCATAATAGTCCACTGCTGGACATAGGCCTCCCCTAATGAGCGCCACAGCGCTTTGTCTTCAGCTTGACGCATCCAGCATCTACCTGCAGTCTTTCGCAGGTCGTCATCCCAACTGGTCGGAGGGCGTCCTACTCTACGTTTACCGAGTCGTGGTGAACACTAAAGAACACGTTTGTCCCAGCGGCCGTAATATTCGTAAATCGAATGTTGCCATACTTGCCACGTGTTACTTTTAGTTTTTTTTTTGTGGAAGCCAGCAAAACCTATCCGAGAAGCAATTTGCCACAAGTACCTATAACCGCGATCGCGACCGTGACTCGGCAAACGTAGAAAAAAACGCGTAAAGTAACTAAACTCAATTATGTTTTAAAAATATTTGTCCCTAAAGCATCCACGGAAATCGCAATGTCCTTGTGCCTGAACAGGACCCGAACGGGAAGCGAACCCGCGCACGCAAATAGCCGCACATCTGCCGCGCACGTGCCCGCACAATGGGACGTATGGGAACCAGACCACCAGACGGACGGACGGACAGACAGATGTGAATGTGACGCGTTGGGTTCAAACTTAGCAAAATCACTATTCGATGACTATTCGTAAAACTTTTATGGTGCTGTTCTTTGATAAATAGACCTTCACATCTTCTTACGGAAGACAATCCACTTTTTATGACAACTTTTTAATTTATTTATTTGTTTTCATTATGTTTTAATTTTAAATTATGCTTACTGATGGTAAAATGCAATTTGTATTATAATTATAACTATTCTTATGAAAAGATTGCATGTAAATTAATTTAACACTTTGACTGCGATTTTTTTTCGACGACTGCGATCTTTATTTTAACCTAAAAAATTCGTGCTGCCGCTCTACACAGCGGTTGTGTTGCGCCGCACATGCGTTTCGTTCGAAAAATATTACGGCTGTGCTGAGTCACACAGATCTGTATTTTCTCAGCCGCTGCGCTAGTGTGGATTTACGCATATTAGTCACTTGTAGAAAACACATACCGTGTGATTTCAGCAGTCAAAGTGTTAACAAGTTTTTTATATTAAAACTAAATGATTGTAAACTGTTCAAATGTAATCTCACGTAACGTGAACGAACGAGTGACTGATAACAGCTGCCCTTGATCCAGTGATAACAAACAGTGATAATTGTACGAGTACCTAGTTGTACCTACCTACGTACATACCTACCGCAGCGCGTGGGCTGTGCTCTCTTGTGTTTGACACACAACACACAATTACTACTCGTTGGTTCAATGTAAACATTCTGTTTCTATATTGACGTATGCGGTAAAGTTTAATCCTTGAATTTGAAATTAAATTTCATATTATTTTTATATTAGCCCGGAGTGTCCCACTGCAGAGCAAAGGTCTCCCTCCCCTTCTTCCACTCATCTCGGTCCTCAGCAAGGAGAGCGCACTCTTTGTTGTATAGGTCGAGCTCATCCCGCCTTCTCCGCCTAGGCCTTCCACGTGGCCGTCGCGTCGTCCGTCCGGGACCCAGTCCGTGGCGATCTTCGCCCACTGCTGGTCTGATATACGCCACACATGTCCAGCCCAGTCCTACTTGAGTTTGGCGGCTTTTAATCCTACTAATATTATAAGCGCGAAAGTTTGTAAGTATGGAAGGATGGATGTTTGTTACTCTTTCACGTAAAAACTACTGAATGGATTTTAATGAAAATTTACAATAATATAGCTTATACATCAGAATAACACATAGGCTACAATTTATAAAAATATGTTGTATATTATCCAAAATATCTATCACCACGCGGGTGAAACCGCGGGGCGCAGCTAGTAATAAATAAATAAATAAACTTACCAGGGGTTTCCCCGCTTCACGAACTGCTGATAATATCTTCATATCTGAAACAAAGAGTTGAACTTGAGTAAATAATAAATAATAATCATTCATTACATTCATTAGTTTCAGGCAACATTAGTCTAGTACAGGATGGAAAATACTTAAAACTACAGGCCATATCAAATGATATACTTAAAATAAACCTGTAAAGATATCCCACTATCACTCACACACCTTATAAACAGTTTGGATGTTTGATTGAATGTCGCGGAATCAGAACATGGAGAAATACAAATTCATTTTTATGAAGTGTGAGCTCAGAGTGGCTCCATTATAATTATACTTACTACATAATGTATGAAGTTGTAATTTATTAGCTATGTTCTGGTTCGAGTTCAGTGTATCATCATCATCATCAGCCTATAGCAGTCCACTGCTGGACATAGGCCTCCCCCAATTGCATAAGCATAAGTTATTTTGACGACCGATGTGGCGCGGTGGGCGAAGGTCCGCCTGCGACGCAAGAGGTTGCGGGTTCGATTCCCGCCTCGGAACAATTGTGTATATATAATAAAAAATATCTATCAATGTAATGTATTGTATTATGTTTTATCTAGTACCCATAACACAAGCTTTCAGCATTTCTGCTTACCATGGGGTTAGCAGAAATGCTGAAAGCTGTGTGAATTGGCATTATTTATATATATATATTTATTTATTTCATTAATTTAATTATTACCAATTTAATATATTTAATTTTATCAAAGTAATCAATTAATTTTTTTTCAATCATTTCTCCTGAGATTCCTTTATAATGATGGTTTTACCTAGTTCAGGCACATAATCTTTAGAATCTACGTTATTATTATTCTCATGTTAATCATTGGTCTCGAGTAATTTTTGAATAAATTATTTTATTTTGATGTGCCCGCGGCTGTCTGTCTGTCCCTATGTATGCTTAGATCTTTAAAACTACGCAACGAATTTTTAATATAGTGATTCAAGAGGAAGGTTTTTAAGCCATTGACACATAGATTTCCACGCGGGCGAACCGCGGGGCGCAGCTAGTGTACATATAATACTGAAGCTCTGAATATCAGAGCATCAGCATCACAGCTCCATAATCATAACTGTGATACTATGTCATAGTTTAGTCTAATTAAAACGTAACTAGATATAGCTTCTGCGCGACATAGTTGTATAGTTGATCTCAAAGCGAGCGCGCAAACTATGCGGCGGTGACGTCATCACGGCAGAGTACATCCTACAAGATTACATGCCTTTGTCCTGCTATACCTTAACTCTGATATTAGGGTCTGTCGGACCTGTATATTAATAATAAATGAAAATGGTTTAAGACTTAGTTTTTAAATAATTTGACGGGTTTTAAAAAACTATAAACCGTCTTCAAATTTCTAAATAATTCTTAAAATTAATGAAAACGGGTTTGAGACTTAAATTGAAAAAAAAAATGATCGAAATCCAGTTGTCGTGATATTGAGTTATTCGTCCATTTGTCGCGCACATACTCAATGCAAACTAAAGACTTATGGTTTCCTCATAAATGCCATTGTCAGAACTGGACCAAAGAGACAGGACCACTCGGGAAGCACCAGCTTTCAAATAAAAGAATTATCAAAATCGGTTCACCCAGTCGAAAGTTCTGAGGTAACAGACATAAAAAAAATCACAGTCGAATCTTAGAGGAAGGAGTCGAATTGAGAACCTCCTCCCTTTTTCAAGTCGGTTAAAAGTCACAAATATGTAGTAGTTCAGTATCAGTCAGCTTCTCATCTGACTAAGATCTGCCCCTAGCAACAGGCTCGCAGCGGGCAGACATCTGCCCTGTGCCCCTATCCACCGAGGCACCCCATTGTGCCCGAGCACGTGGCTGTGCCCTACGTGCGTGCGCTCTTACATATATCTGAGTAAAGCTCTGCCATTGTCAATATCGTAGTAGTCATAGTCAATATCATAGGATAGTGAGTGCTTTGGTTTATGTATATATACTATAAACTTCTATCTTCTTTAATAGATAAATAAATATCGTGGGATTGGGACTAGACTTCTCTTTTGTAAATTTGAAATAACAATTAAAAGAACCAATTTAAAAATATAAAAAGTTCACGTCGCGGGCGGACCTTCGCCCACCGCGTCACAGGAGGTCGTCATAAGAAGAACAAGATATGTTTTGTGGGCAATTCAAGTATTAATAGGTAGCTACAGGCAGATACTAGATTCGTCAAGCTGAAGACAGGGCGCTATGGCGCTCATTGGCCAATAGTGGACTAACATAAGTTGATGATGATGATACCATAGCAAGAGCACGTGCGAAGCCGCGGGCAGAAACTGTTAAAATTTTACAAGCGAATGTTTGGCAAGTATTCAGACGGTGAAGGGCATAAGCTACTTTTTTTTAGGATAGGAAAGGTTTAGAAAGCTTAGAATAATTACTGTAAGTTAGAAAGCGTTTACGTTGCGTTACGTTTACGTTGCGTTACGTTACGTTGCGTTACGTTTACTTGCGTTACGTTGCGTTACGTTTACTTGCGTTACGTAGCGTTACGTCTACGTTGCGCAATGTAACCATTTACGCATTGCTTCTAAATGGAACCCGCATGAAAATCATAGAACTAAATAAAATTCGGTAGACTGCTATAGTATGATGATGCAATATATCATTCTATACCTCTGTATTGTCCACGTGTATGTAAATAATGTGGCTTGAAGCGAAAACTGTTGAAGTTGCACGAAGCTTCCTAGGAAGGCGCCCACTAGACATTCCTTTGGGCTTAGTACCTAGTTTAGTCAGGTCTACCTACCTATGGCTTACAACGAATAACTAAATAAAATACCCTCTAAGCTATAGGTATGGGTATTCGATTCCCGCCTGGGAGCAATTGTGTGTACCACAGTGTGTACCATCTGCAAATATTAGTTATGGGTGTTCTGATCGTTTTCTATGTAGAATAAAAATATCTATCTATGTAATGTATTAAAGTTAATAGCTAGTTAGGGACTAGTGATTTGAACCAGGTATTTTGAACTTGCATGACTAACTAGTTATACGAACAGTACGTGCGTAAACGACAAACCTATGCGGGTCTACAAGTCCTACAAGTCCCACTAGCTAATACTGGGCAGTGAAAGTACCCCTCGACTCGCCATCTCAAACATTCACAGCCAAAACCTTATCATCAGCCTATGTTAGTCCACTGTTGGACATAGGCCTCCCCCAATGAGCGCCATAGCGCCCTGTCTTCAGCTTGCCTCATTCAGCATCTACTTGCAGTCTTTCGCAGGTCGTCATCCCACCTGGTCGGAGGGTGTCCTACACTACGTTTACCGAGTCGTGGTCTCCACGTTTGCCCCAGCGGTTGTCGGTTGAGATGGCCGGCCCACTGCCACTTCAGCTTGCTAATTCTTAGAGCTATGTCGATAACTTTGCCAAAGTCTAATAAACATAAAGTAATGAATGATTTCGACTGTTATCGCTATTAACAAACGAGGTCTATACTGCCTAAAGGAGACGTACACATTGCCCTTCTGTTATAGTAGTAACTACCACTATCAGTTTATCACGACTCACAGAATAAGTGATAGTTAGAGTGCGAGGTCGGGAGGGCGTGGTGTACATATCTAGATACGTAGGTATATATATATATACCTACTTCTTAGCGCATTCACTGCCCAGCCACGGCGCGGCCCGCTTTATAGGGCTCACAGACTGCGTACGCGTACTTCAGTGTTAATTTTAGGTTTTGTTGATTGCTGTAGGTACAAATAGAACTAGGTAGATAACTAGATTATAGGTATTTAGATTTTTGTGGTTGCAGGTACGAGGTCTTGATTATTTTAGATCTAGGCTACTTGTGTATTTACTACGTAGGTATCATACCTAGGTCTCATGTATATAAGAAGGCTAGAAAGAAGTTACAAGCATTTTTTTTGTGTGTGCTAAACATATCGTAGGTATTATATTCTACCTATTCTATTCATTCAGGTTTTAAGCAGATCGTCATAGAAATGTCCTGCAAAATGCAAAAGTATGGGCTCCCATACCTCCCTACCGCAGTCATGGGCACTGCCAAGGTTCAATCGTTCAATATTCCTGAAATACGATCTATTTTTAACAGAACTCACCGTTTTTCCTCAAATGAAAAAAGCTGCCACTGTAAATACACCGCCGCCATATTTACTCTATTTTAAAATAGCAAAGATCTAAATTGGAATACTTTGCTCGAAAATAGACACGCTCACTTTTTGATTTGATTGAAGTCTAATTTGATAAAATACACTGCATGTTTTGTTTTTTAAATAGAACGAATATCGCGGACGACTATCACGCTTGGAGGGCGATAATGAACTGACAGATTTTTGAATGAAGAATGAAGTAGCTGAATGGAATGACTATCAGAAATTCAGAAATAGTCGAAGGGAAGCATGGGCGCGTGAGCAGGCAGCGCTTTAAGCGCTTTATGATTACACATAATCAGTTCAATATTAAACATAAATTAAAAACAATCCATATTCTTCGGTCACTATTATTTAAAGCTTTGACCGCAGCTTTTATTGTGAAGTCCCATTACATATAATTAAATGGATCTGACCACAGAATACCTAATTTTAAATACATAGAAAATTCAACAATTTCTACGTTACAGATTTTATAGACCGCGCTTTTAGCGCTGAAAGTGCTGGATCGCGCCACTCCCGCCATTGCCGCCGCCGACCAATAGCGTGCAAGCGTGCGAACAACGAACGGCACAGCGGTCTGCGGATGTCAATCTTTTGTTGTTTTATTTTATTCGCGAATTTTTACGTTGATTTTTAGTGAGGAGTTTTTTAGAATCGTATATTTGAATGATTTTGATAGCAATTCAATTCCGGGATAGAGGTGTGCGTAGGTTTTTTTTCAATCCACGTTAGGTAGATAAAGTTGTGCATCGGTAGAAAGAACAGAACGAATACCACCGCCAAAATGTTATTATCCCAGTGCGTTAATTATTAGCTGGAGTCGAATAAGTGATTTACAAACATCTTAGTAGGTTCGATACAATTTCTGTCTATTTTTTCCTAGACAATTCACTGTCTAGGCAGAAATCATGGTAAGTCTGCAAATTAGTAAGCAAGACTTGTGTGGAATGCCACTAAGTACCTTTACCTTACTTTTACACTAAGACCTAGATACTTTTTACCTATTTGTTCAAGATACCAAATCAAAATAGGATACAAATATAATAAATGCAAAAACCAAGCTTAACAAGAAGGTAAGTATAAGAACGTAGTAGATACAAGGACAGTACTTGGAGTTGGAGATAAAATTATCTTGATCTTAGCTAAACATCGGCGTAGTGAATTTCAAACAAACTTAACATGAACCCTCTGGTAATTTTACTCTAAAGAGTTTCAGAAAACAAGCAAAATCAGTAATTTACGAATTCTGAACTCCCCAAAAATGTCGCGACGCAACCCTCCGTTTAAAAGTTTTTTTCATCAAAATTACTTTGAAGATGTCACCTTGCTTCTACTCTTAAAAATGGGGGCACGCGAATTTGCCCTCTTAAGGGCATTTTTAGGGCGAAATTGTTTCGGAGCTATGTTTTTGATGTGAAAATAAGGAAAATTCTGGAATCTACTTGCTTACCTACCAACCTACTTTGAGTGCAGATGTTATACTGTTTTTGTTTTATGACTCTTTATTTGCTCCAACTGATAGAGAAGAATGAAATTTCTTATTGTACCGACTGACTCGCTCGGCTTATTTCAATATCCACGGAGCGTCCATTGATTTATGCATCTATAGCCTTAGTAGACGCTCCGTTTCCACTATTCGCGTCAGTATTTTTTTTATTCCAGACTGTATCTATCCTATAATATTTCTTAATTATTAAACGTTAACAGAAAGCTGATAAATCTAATATTAGTCTAGACAAGAGTAGAGGTTTTGTAAGTAAGGTTTGGACTTAATTAATTTAGTTATTTTGTGATGAAATGGTAGATAAGAGGCGTAGTAACACATTATTTCCTATGATAAAATCCAATAAGGCGCTTATCTGGGGAAGGCATATCTCCAGCAGTTGATTGGTAAAGGCAGTCGATGATATGCTGTGAGCTCTTATAAGTTAATTAAGTTATTTTTTATTCAAAATGTCATACCTACTTTGTTTATGTTGTGTACTTCTGCAGCAAATAAATGAATGTCTATGTCTATGTCTATGTCTCTTTCTGTAAAGACCAAGTGACTCACACTTTGCTATGTTCAACTGATTGCGCATAATTGACTACAATACAAAATTTAGAATATCATTCCAACTAGCAATTGTGCTGGAAAATAACAAAGAAATTTTATAAAACATTTTTTAAGAGGTTTCTTATGTCAATGGCAACTTTTATAAAGAGTTGTCAAAGTTTATTTCTAAGACAATGAAAAAGGTTGTCCTCGTTTTATTTCTTTTATTTTATAGATCCTTTGGTCCACTTATCACAGGCTTCATAACAATATTCTATGCTAATGTAAGGTTCGTATCCTATGTAAGCACTATTTTAAAAGAATATCCCAAACGTATAAACTAGAACTCTGGCTAAAGCATCCATAAGGCAGTGT
Organism: Eupithecia dodoneata; assembly: GCA_947044415.1. Classification (NCBI taxonomy): domain Eukaryota; kingdom Metazoa; phylum Arthropoda; class Insecta; order Lepidoptera; family Geometridae; genus Eupithecia; species Eupithecia dodoneata. Next base: position 6,498,448 of record OX345682.1, on the reverse strand, counting down.
TCCCGTCATTTGCCGAGAGCATAATTACGGCGCCTTTGCCAACACAGTATTTGCATTAGAGCTTTCAGTCTACCCTTTTAAAATCAACCATACTCCGTCTTTTTAACGTCCAAAATACAATGCGGAATTCTTTCAGCGTAAAGGCTAAAGCTTAAAAGGGAAAATGAACCGAAGGTTTTTAGCGTAGAGTCTAAATTGAAAGGATTTTACAGAGGTACTCAGTATGTTTTGTCTGAAACTGCTGAAAATCTTGCACGAAAATGAACTGAGAGGTTGTGTGTTAGAGTCCGATTTTAAATGAAGTATTTCAGTAGATCAGTAAATAAACCTTTGATAGGAGCAATGCTATTGCTCTTGACTAGTTGTTCTTATCGTAACTTTATTAGTACCTTATCCATATAAATGTAAAATGTGACTTTATCTATAACATGGACCTATCTATACCTTTACTATGGAAGGTAAGTTAAGTGCCTTTAGACATTAGCAAGGTTCATAATATATTAAGATCAGAAGATAATTTATTTCGTAAATTGATAAGACGGTTAAATTAAAACAAGGTAGGTAGGTAACCGTAAAGTAAGTGCCTATTTCAAAAATACCTGAAAAATTAAATTCTTCTGACCAAAAAACACCTTTTTAATAAAGTCGAATTAACAAAAACACTATTTCACAAAAACGACTCTTACAAATTAAATGAAACCCCACATTAATTATATTTTAATTTAATTTCGACGAAAAATCTTGTATTTAATATAGTAAACATTGTTTTTGGCGGATTATGGGCTTAGCTTGACCGCCATTACGGCCCCAACAGCGCGTTATTGCGGCCAGCGGCTCCCAACATTTCCTGTTTCACGAGATAAAACGTGTTATAACATGCTTACACCCTCATTTAGCTAACTCCTCATTATCTAATGTTTCATATTTTTACATTAGATTTATCTAGTGAGTTATTGGTGTTTAATTTACTTTGTTATTTATGAACAAAAAGGCGGGTTAAAAAGTTATTTTGACTAAGAAAGTAACTTGGCTTTTTGCAGAATATTTCATTAAATGCCTAATTTATTAGGAAGAAATTTAAAAACATCATTTTTTTTTTACTTTTCTTCCTAATAAATTGTGTTCACGTAAGGCTACTTTTTCGCCAAATCTTGGGACTTGGTACGTTACGTGACGTACGCAGCGGTTTTTATTTTTCTCAGTTGTTTCTTTAACAGGTAGGTGAGTACTTTATTTTTAAATTTCCTGCCTAATCTTACTTTAACAGTTATTTTTTAAAGCTATTGTAGGTTGCGTATGTAGGTACCTAAATGAACTGCAAAAGGTACGCCAATAACAATTAGCTCTTGTAATGAAACTCACAAAACTTTACGAACGTGTCAGAATGGAATGGCTGCCGAGTTTAGGGAAGATTAGATTAACAATGGACCCTTGTAAGGCTTTCACGTTATTCTTGAACTGAAAGAAACATGCCTATTACCTGTGCTTAGTATCTTCAAGAAAAATAATAGAAGCGGAGACACGTTGAGAACATATCAAAAGGGAGCTATAATTTTTGTTACGTACATAATGTAGGTATAATTATGATAAAGAATATTCGGTTTTTTAATGATATTTTTTTATGTAAATTTACTATACTTTTATGTAAGTTACATTATCTTTCATCAAAGTCATACTGTAGATTCTTATTCTAAACTGTTTTATGCAATGTATTGATTCATATATAACTGCTTCGGCGTGGTAGATAAAGCTACGCTACGAGGCATTGGCCTCGTAGCATTTTTTATCAAATTGTTGTTAGCACTCATTTTTTTACAGAATTTCTCAAAAACTCCAACTCTAAAATAATTCGGTCTCCTATCAGTGACATCACAAAGGTGCTGGTAACAACTGGGAATCTGTTACATTTCGCCACAAACAGGGGCGCGGAAGGCAGCCCTAGATTGCGCCGCACTCCGGATGTATGGACAGGGCGGAATGTTGCCATACCTTCCGGTTGTGAATCTGCCATTTTGTATTATATTCTAGCTTTGATAACTCGAAATTACCCGAGTATTTAACCTGAAACTGGAAAGAAATCTCTAGATACTTACTTCTTTAAATTTGGTCTGGGTTCACGTACGTACCCGCTACGCTAAAAATATTCACAGCTTGACACTGTCCAGATTTGGTATCGTAACATGGTCTAAGGAATCCCTGACTACCCCCAATAAATACAAATATTTAAATCTTCAGGGTTTTAAGTTAGAAAAGTTCCCTTAACAACCCATAAACATCAAAAAATACAACTGTATGTCGGTTGTATTTTCATCAGTACCGCAAACTCTGACAAATGCACCCTAGAGACTCGACGTATGAATTTCAAATATAGGTCAACACAGCGCGACCACATCAAAAAATATACAAAGTCAAACCTAAAAATTCCTTTACCCGGATGGCAAACGGATAAAAAATTCAAAATCCCGGATGAGCGCGGGCTCGCAAACATCGCTGTGTGATGCGGTCATAATTAAAGGGAAAATACAAAGGTACACAAGATTATAAACGGTTATCAAATGAAGTAGGTTAATATGGTGTTTTCCTTGAAACTTGTAGGAACGACCGACCGTGGATGGCGGAGGCAAATCATTTTAATTAGTTGTGTGTCTTTGAAAGGGAAAATGGATTTTTTCATTATTAAACTAATATTTTAGTTTCATGGATAACATTATTTTAAAGAAGTATTTAAGTTGGTTCCCCTTGCAGATGATTGAGATAACTTGATGGAGGAGCAGGAGCCTTTGCCCTTCAGTGAAGTTCTGTGGAATACTCATGGCTGATGTAATAATAATAACCACGTAAGTTTTTAGGGGCTTGATGACGGGGGAAATATCTTACTTTATAAATTGATGCATGCTACCTTACTGTTAAACGTTAAACGTTTGTAACTAAGATTAACCATTAGGTTTACCTCTACTAAGTATTTACATACCAACGAAACAGACACCCTTATCTTTATTATGTATTTAGTAGCACAACCTGCGGTCCACGATAAAAACATGGACACCCCATTGCGGTGGAAACCGGTAATAACCGGTTAAACCGGCTTAGGGTTGCCTTACCACAAATGTTTTACACAAAATTAAATTACAGTCGTTTTATCAAATGACTTGGATTTGGACTCTGAATCAGTGTTTTAATTATAACTTTGCGAGTGTTTTGTATTATTAGAGTTAGGAATGTTATCGTGTTCTTTCGGATGAACATTTACATTAGAACTAAGTTTAAAAATATATTTTTTTGTGTATGATTCTTAATGAGCCTTACGATAACCTTATATTTTGTAGCAAGTAGCAACACAGAAAAGGTCCCTAGCTTGCATATCAGGCTGTATAATTAATAAATTACACCTATTTATTAAATGTCTTGAAAGGTTAAAAATCGGCCAATCTCAATCAATCTATATCAATAGAGACCTTCACAATTATAAAAATTATTCAGCTCCACGAGTAGTAGACAATATGAGTTTTGAAAGCACTTATACATTTAATATTCAGTTTATATGTTTTACACAAAAAAACAGCTTCTTTCGCAAAGAAATATGCTCTAATCGTAACAGGAATGTAACCGCCATATTGCCCAGCTCACTGCGGGTGGCAACCCTAATAGATCCGGTAATAGCCACCTCTACCCGGACCGGACCGGACCACAGAATATTAACTGAGTGAGACTTCACTTTCATGACCTACATTTTAATAATTGTTTGGCGAACACGTGGCTTATACTGATTTTAATATTACGGAGTTTATTTGGTACCTAACATAATTAAATATTATTTATCCCTTAATGGTACCGGGTATATCTTTAATAGTCTAATCTTTAATAGGTTAACAAATCGCGAAAGTTTAAAAAATTGTTTAATAATAAATTAATATTGAACAAAATATCTCTGAGTACCAAAATGAGTATTCGTGCATGTTTCACTGATACTATTTTTTATTTTGTACGTAATCAAAATGTAGCTAAAAGGTAGCAAAAATAGAATGCGTGACACACTCACGAGTATGTACTCGTAGGCACTTTAAAATCGACTAGGATGACGAGATAGTATAAAAGCACGAATTGGCTAAATTAGCGTTTAAAAACTTCTGAAAGCTTTCAAGCACTGTTTGTTGCAACAAAAACCTAAAGAAAGAAGTTCTTGACTCGAAAAGACATGTATTGTATTTATATTCGAAATTGCTTATTTTTAGCCAGTGTAATTGCAAATCTAATGACGAGTTTAGACGTAATTTAGATTGCAGAATACATGGAATTTTCTAAGCAGCCTACTAGTAAAATCGTATATTTTTATGAGCAAAAAACATTATCAGCCAAGCCTACACTGTTTTACGTTTTTGCTGCACTGTCCTGAGTTCACAATCCTTTGATGTACAGCTTTAAAGTCCGCACTGGGATTGCGGTCGTTCGCGCGGACTCCAGTGTTTTGTCCCGCTGAAGAGGTTCCAATTTAATTTGACCTGAATTAACGATCCTTGTTTCATAACTAAGTACTTATGTATTTACTAGCTGCGCCCCACGGCTCTTCCTTCGAGGAAAATCTATGTGTCAAATGGTTTATAAACCTCCTTGAATCATATCCATTTATTTAAAAAAACCGCATCAAAATCCGTTGCGTAGTTTTAAAGATCTAAGCATACATAGAGACAGACAGACAGCGGGACGCGATTTCGTTTTATACTATGTAGTGATGTAAGGTACTGTGTAGTTAGTGTGTAGATACTATTATTATTTGTGTTATTGTACATTACCTGTTTATGGTCAAATAAATTTATCTCTATCTCTATCTTTCATCCTCTGCCTGGTTTACGCATTTCCCTTCTGTTAACGTCTGCCCTGTGATTAACACAGTTAAGTATCTACATATTCAACCAAATCAATATTAGTCTGTTTACTAAAACTCCGTTCGTTTAAAATACATTAAACGTCCCCCATTTCCGTTTCCGATATGAACAATATCAAACTTTAAAAGCCGCGACAATCGCTGCGTCCGGTTAAGTTTAGTAAAAACCGGATGAACTTATAACGAGCGGGTTAAACCTGGGTGAAGTGATTTTTTTTCAGACCAATTAGGATTGTAAAAGTTTTAACTAATTGGTCGGTTTAAGGACAGTTTGTGTACACAATGTAGGGGAAGTATTGCTTGGAATAGAAAATTTTATTTAGTATGAAGTCTAGTTAGAACGAGTACCTGCTTACCTATTTAGTTATTAGCTTAGTAAGGAAGGAATAAATATACTAATTAAGCTAAAAATATCGAACAAATAATTTTGAATTGTATTGTTTCTAATATATTTATTTTCTTTCTTTCTTCTATTGGCAAAGCAGCGGAATGAAATAATATTTTCTGAACACGTTACAATGTTAAATACTCTACTTATCACAAGTTTTGAAGCTTAGCTTGACTTATAAATGTATTACATTATTTCGAGCATATAAACACAGCCCGGCTAGCTCAGTCGGTAGAGCATGAGACTCTTAATCTCAGGGTCGTGGGTTCGAGCCCCACGTTGGGCGAATATCGTTTTTGCTTTTTACTTTTTGTTTGAGAATGAATTGCTTTTTAGGAGTTCTTTAGAAAAAAAAATGCATACTACTTTTTTTTTCGTGCAAATAAGTAAGTAGGATCAACCACTAAAAGCGCTGTGTTTTTTCATTGGTGTAATTTATTTTTACCTAAATTCACAATAACTATTGACGAATTCCTAAATTCAAATGTTATATTTTGATCCACACCAGTTCAATTTATTAAGAAATTAATAATGTCTGAAAACTGAAATACTGAAAACATTTATTATTTTCGAGCATTATATAATAATTCGATGCTAGAGGAGAGGTATATTTAACCCAAAACCTAAAATATTTCCTTTAATGAATGATGTCACTTTACCTGCTGCAGTATACCTACTATACTATATTTAGGTTATTTTATAACATAGGTACCTAGTATTCTTAGCACAAGTAGGTACCTTCCATGACGTGGTCTAGAAAAGCCTAAATGAAAACATTCTTGCTCATGCCTTGCCTAAACTGGCCTTACGCAACACAAATCGTAAAATCACAAATAAATCTTACCTACTTTGCTATTTGACATAGTAGGACGTACGTTAGGCTAGGCTGGTTTTATACATTGGGTTATACATATAAAATATTATACTAGTTTGGAGGAAACGTGTTTCGGACTAACCGAAACTAATCTTCGACCTCCAACTAAATAATTATTATCCGCCATATTGAATTGATTGATAATGATAAGCTAAGTGGATTTTATAGTCACACACAGAGCATTTATTAATTTGGAGCAAACTTACCATCGGGGGTGTAGCTCAGATGGTAGAGCGCTCGCTTAGCATGCGAGAGGTACGGGGATCGATACCCCGCACCTCCAATCTTTTTAAGATTTATTTTTCAATACAATTAGGTATCATTGCTCCAAAAGATTTAACTCAATAGAATGCGTAAAATACATTTTTATTTTAAAATTCCATAGGCAAGTTGATTAAAATTTTCGCAGAAATAAGTCCAAGTATAAATACTTATAACATAGAGTCTGTGCTATAGTATAGATACTTAGCTTACCGCTTTTCATCCTTTACAATTCCGACTGAATAAAGCATTATCTAGAATTTATTCATTCGTAAATAACTTGTAGTTCGTGCAATCTGCATTTTATTTTAAAATGAAGCGCGGAGCATTCGCGTGTAACACATTATGCTACTCGACAATAGATGTCGCGAGTAGTCTGTAAAGTAAAACTAATTGTAGTCTGTAATAACTTTTTTTAAGTTACAGAAAGGTTCGTATTATTTACTGAGGAAAAATATTCAGTAATGACCCTTTATTAACACCCTATTATAGAGGTGCTTTAGTAATTTATTATTATTTTCTTTGTTATCTTTAAGTAGTACAATAACTGAATCTTACATAATTTGTACCTTACACACAAAAGTTCTGAGGTTTTCAAAATACTATTTTGACGTTCCATTCTATGCCAAAGAAAGCATCTTACCAATTTCGATAAAATAACCCAAATTGCAGCATAAATCTCAAGGTAATATTTAAGTTATTCCGCCATCCGCCAATAGATGGCGCTTGAACTGGAATTCCACAAAGTTGGGATCCCGGCATAGTTGAGTTGAATTTATGCCAAATTCGGGGCTGGTGTAGACTTGGAAGTTGAAACTTTGTCCCGGAGGTTGCAGATAAAGTTAGTTTAGACGTCGCCTGCGGGGGACGATACCAAAAGTGTACCTAGGTATTTTGTGTTTTAGTCACTATTGTGCAGAAGAATTAGAAATTACTTGAGAAGATAAAAAGGTCTTTGACATTATGAATAGAATAGAATAGAAAAAACATTTATTTAGACACAGGTACAAAATAATAGAATAACAAACGGCAAATAAAGTAGTTTATCATGGGGGTAAGTGACACAAATAGGTGAAGACTACCTCCATGACCCTGCGCCGAAATAGGGGTTGGCTCAGCGTGTGCTGAACATTATTAAATTCAGCGCAGTTTTTCAGCCAAGGACCTTAATTACTAATTAAAGTAACGGACGACAATTCGGTGACAACAAAGTGAAAAATATTTGATACTAATAAACAAAAGTAGAATAATGTTGAATAGAAGCATTTCAGAGATAAGTTCCTACGTCTACCTACATCCTAGAACATTGCTGGACATAGTACTCCATTCCATAAGTGAAGTGCCCTTACCATACCATGGGATAAAACCATAATCGTTGTTGAGTTATGGATTTGTGCCGTAGGGGGCGCAGCTGTCCGTCCCATGGTGGTTATACCTACCTATTATAATTGACCAAAAATCGAGAATCACACCAGCAACCTACCTGCCTCTCTCTGATTGTCTGAACCGTCTGATTTTTGGATAAGATACTTACAATATAATTTATTACGACTTTTTTACGAGCTTAGAAATGTTTAGGGACAACCTAAACAATTAGGTAGGTAATAAATCATAGAAAATAGCAAACTTTGACATTTGAAACTCGTTTATTTTTCCTTTATGGGGAAGACACGGGGTTAACGTGACATTTTGGGAAATGTCAGATCGCTAACTTCACGGCTCGTAGCTAGGGGCGACGTCAATGGAGTACGAATACGTTTTTTATTTATATATATATTTTGCGATTAAACTCGTACGTTATGTTTACGTATATATGATCAGGGACGAGTAAAATTTATTGAATCGACCCTGATTGATTATCATACCTACTTGATTCTTTATCATATTAAACATTAGGTACTCAGGGATACATTATTTTGCAAAAAATTACACTTACCTTAGTTACCTACTTTCTGCAATTCTCTTTTAGTTTTTGACGTAAACAAAATTGCAGCTATTCAATTTCAAAATGGAATATTCATTCAATCGTCCATCATAGACTGAAATTATCTAAGTTTACTTGTTAGCTCTCAGAGCTCAGTTATTAATAAAAACACAGCACAGATACTTCATCTCTGAACAAATCGCACCCCTGAACACCCCCCCACCCCGGGGGAAGCCCCCCCTGCAACCCCCCGCACCATCGATGAAAGGCTGAGGCAGGAGACATGTCCTACAAACGTTCCTAGTGATTTACCTATCTAAAGTACTAGTAACGGGCCATAGAATAGAGAATTTGATAATAAATAAATAAATAATGCTGGACAATTCACACAGCATTACCTAGCTCTGAGCTAAGCGGAGCTGGCTTTCAGGATGGACCTTAATTGGGACTATAAACGCTCATGTCTGCCCAGAAGAATGTTTGTATGTATGTATTCAGGCCAGCGCTCATACATCCACTGATTAACGTGCCCCCCCCCAAAACAAGTAACTACTCGTGCATAAAGTAAAAGTTAAAAGATTTTTATCTTGCCAAAAGCTGAAGACAGGGCGCTATGGCGCTCATCGGGGGAGGCCTATGTCCAGCAGTGGACTGCTATAGGCTGATGATAGGGTTATTTTATATCATTTGCTGTAATAAATATATTTTTAATCCTTTCTTGAAGAGACATTCAGGTTGTAATTGACTAGATAAACAGTTCCTCTGGCTGGTTGCCTCAATCCGAGTTAGATGTTACGCCACGAAGACGACGCGACGGGTCGGTCATGGCATTTGAGATATTTTTTTTTTTTTTTTGTAATAATCGATTGTTCTATCACCGATTATTTTTCAACATCCCTTTTTTACCTTATTAATGTTTTTAAACTTACGCGATCTGAATATATAATTATAAGATATCTATGGATACAACTTTTTTGACTTTTTGACTATACCAGTTTGTAGACATATTAGTATACAATTTGTAGACATAAAGGTCTGAGGCCTGCTACGGTACATCACTAGCGTTTGCAAATGTACATGTCTACTACTAGCATACGGATAGATAAGTTTCGCGAGGGAGACGCACTAGGGATGGGACACTATCGATGGAATTGCTTTCGGGAAATTGAGTAGGTAAAGTTCTTTTTTTTAATTTTACATCATAATTATTGTTAGGTGATCAGAACATTCAGAACCTAGGTACTTATTGACCGAAGCAATAATTTTCTTTTAAAAATTATATCAATCACTTATTTTCCGTTCGTCATCATCGTGATGACAAGCTAAGGCGTTTTCTACCTGCCAACGAAGTTAGGCAAAGACAATGCTTTCTATTTTTACCTAGATATTAAGAAATCTACAATATACTAAAGTCATTTAAAACGGGATATTTACCATGATTTGATTTTTAAGTTTTCAAATATTTTGGCATCATGTTAAAAATCCCGTTTTAAATGACTTTAGTGTTAATAACCCCAAAAGTTTTATCTAGAAAAGAAATTAAAGAATCTTCTATACTTCACGAAAACCATGACAACTCTAACCAAACATTTAATAACTGTCATTCCTGCCTGAGTCCTGCCCGAGTCGTGCCCGAGTCCTGCCAAACCTCATTACCGGCGTCGGGAAGCCCTCAGATGTCTTTCATTATTTTTAATTGTATTTGAAGGCGTTTTAGAGGTCCCAGCAACCTGTCGAACAACCTCGACTTAAATGTTGAATTATAAAGTGATTCTTGAGTTATTGAATTAATCGTTTGAATTATTTGATTACGGAGGCGCGAACAGTAAATAGGAACGGCTTAAATATTCGTCGATGGGTCAGATGAATGCAGATTCAATAACTTTTAGTATATTAATTATTATTTTTGTTGGTACTCTACTAATACATTTTGTACAGGAATATCCCGATTCAGAATTACAAAACCTATCATATCTAAAAAAATAACTATCTATAGGTATAACAAAACTCCTTAATTTTTTTTACGTGTTACCTAACCTACCATACAAAATTTCAATAGATTTGTAAAATTTATTTACAATTGCCAATTGCAGTCATGAAAAATTTACCATCCATATTAATATAATCTACCTAGACCTATGTATAAATTATCTACCTAGACCTTGGTTATTTTTTAGCATTCTTTAATTAATGGGTATCGACAGAATCAATCCAATGTAGTTTGAATAATCTTAATCGGTACCTACATATTATGTAAACCCACTTATGGCAATATAAACATTTTACTTTATGAAACCAACAACACAACCAAGTAGATAGGTAGGTACACTCTTGCGGAAAATGCAAAATCTTCAAAACTATCATCCCTCTCAATTAGGGTCCCCGGGGTCCATCAAGCCGCTAAATTGGCTGAAAATTGTGGACCAACCGAGTCCGGTCTGCCAGACCGTGATTTCTGCCAGGCGGTCTGGCAGACCGTGATGTCTGCTAATCTGAGACGAGCAACAATTAACGATCTTATGGGATTACTTTAGATTAAAAACGCAACATCCGCTATTTAATAACCGACGAACGTCGCGACGACGACGGTACTATTCGTAAATAACGTTTCTTTTAAGGTTCTCAGGGTAGGGCCTGTTTTTGTGGTAAAACTGGACACAGCAAATATCTTTCACAATATCAGACTAATTATTATGTAATGTGTGATTGAAATGAGTAATGTTTGGAATGAACTATTTTATTAAAATAAAAAACGAATTCCGAGTCTTGTGAGTTTATATTTGTAGTCCTATTTTCTATCGCAAAGCATATAAACAGCCTTACTTTTGAGTACCCATGACTTTTAAAAATATTATAATACCTACCCAGAACTAACATATTTATGAATAAGAACCTTCAAGCTTAGGTTCTTCAATTTTAGGCGTTGGCGTTGTGTTGGCGGTCGCCAAATCGGTTAACTTTTCAATGAAAAATTCGTACTGTCTCCGCGGTACCTACCTATTTTATTTATATTAATCCCACGATAGTTTTAAGCTCCACTCAACTTCTCTCTATTTTTAACTCGCCCACAAACTTCACAATTACTTCCAATTTTACTTCAAACTCAATCAAAGTGTTGCCAACAAACTTACGAACGAAATTAATGTAGCCAAGCCAGGTATAAATTACAAGCTGGTAACTCCATCACCTGCAGCTAGTAACCGGGTTACCGGTACCACCGTCCGACGTGGTAATTATCGGATTAGATAGTAATTAGGAATTTAGATTGGCGCAGTCGGATTTATTTGGCGAAGAGTCTGGCGGCCGAGATTATGGCTCTTTGTTTAATTATGTAGCCTCATCAAGAATTTTTGTAATTTGTATAACATCATCCTATTAATTATTTCTAAGGTGAGTGTGCATTATCGTATTTTCTAATTATATATCTATTCTGACTGTGAATGAGACACTGTAGATAGACTATATTTATAGTAAGCGATTTATGGACTTTTCTGTTGTAGGCTTTTGAGAGTAAAAACTTAAAAAGAACTAGCTACCTGCCTACTTTTTACCCACGTCAAAATAGCAAAGTTTATAAAAAAATAGCTTAATGCCTTGATGTATTGCTATGCCATGTTACTTTATGTTATATTATCGTGATTAATAAAGTTTAGTCAATTCTACTCTAATGTGTTTCTAGTTCCCTAAGTATTCATAAAAATTATACGTTACTGTACCTGTATTTTCTCTGTAAGTTAATCTTTGTAATACATTTGAGAAAATTAACAAAATAATTGATCACTATCTCAGAATCACTACATCGTATAAAAAAACGCTTCCCGCTGTCTGTCTGTCCATTGTACGCTACTACGCAACGGATTTTGTTGCGGTTTTTTTAAATGCATTGAGTGATTCAAGAGGAAGTTTTATAAACTATTTGACAACGCGATTTCCACGCAGATGAAGCCGCAAGGCACAGCTGGTCTATACTATTATAAAGAGGAAAGGTTTGATTTTTTTGTTTGCTTGTATTGAAACAACTGGACCGATTTGGAAAATTATTTCACCGTTGGGAAGTTACACTATCCCGGGTTACATAGGCTATATTATAATCTTTATCCCCCTAGAAATGCGAAATTCGAACTTATATCTGATAAAAGTGCAAGCTATGAGTTTCATCGACATTGTGCCCGCGTCTCGTGTCCCCTCCCTAGCGCACCGACGCGACCTATCGATCCAGCATCCCATCAGCTCGGTCGATGACCTGATGACCTTTCCTGCGTTATTTTCAATGTTCAATAGGTTAACTGCTTCATAACATAACTTACTGACAGGACGAAGGAATAGGATTTACTCAGCTGACTCTCAGCTAATAAATACTGTTGGACAATCCACACAGCTTCATTTAACCCCAAATAATAATCATAATCTTTATTCGTTCACAATAATAGAATTGTATTTGAAATTTTATACATTATTGAATAATACATAACGTCTTATACACAATGAATACTCATTTACACACTTACAAACAAAAAAAATAATAACAATAATAAATTCAACAAAAAAAAAGTTATAACAAATATCTGAAGATCGTACACACAATTGTCCCGAGGCGGGAATCGAACCCGCAGCCTCCTGCGTCGCAGGCGGACCTTCGCCCACCGCGTCAAAGAGGTCGTCTAATAAAACTTATATACAAACCTTTGTGGTTTCCTTAGTGTGAAGCTTTTTTATGTAACATTATTTTAAGTAGGTAACAAAAAAAATGTAGTCGACGTACTGGGAAGGATTGGACAAAGTGGGAACAATCGATCGAGTGATACGAGTAGCTTCTGATGGAAGTTGTTTTGTGGTCTGAATTGTATCGTCGATCGACAGCCATTTGCGGCTACGGCGGTATTTTTGGAAAGTTACGGAAGACGATGTCAGATTTAAATAAACTTGGTACATATTTGATTATCGTTTTGAACGCGATAATACCTATAATGTCGTCTCAGTAAAGACGAATATTTAAAATTTTAAAAGAGGTGTATTCATTCACCAAGCTCATTTCTTATATCTTAACAAAAAATAATAAATTTATCAAGAGAGTATGACCTCTTCACACTTTCTTGAAAGATTTATTTATTTTCCAGCCAGTGTAATTCAATATTAACTGATATTTCCAATCAATATGATAATTTATGCTAAGCATATCGTTATTATTATTAATTTATTATATACATAATGTCTGTACGTTGTTCCTACGTTTCTGTATTAACATTTTTTTTTTTATTGGGTAGCGCCTGACGTATTTCAAACGCAAAACCCCGTAACGCGTCCCACTCGGTGTATTACCTATATTATGTCTGTACTTACGTTTCTGTATCAACCTAAGTTTTTTTATGGGCGCCTGACACATTTCAAAAGCAAACCCCGTAACTCGCCCCACTCGGTGTTGCTAGTTCTTTACGAGCATTAGTTCCTGCTAAGCTGTAGGATTATGATGCGTGTACAACTCAAACAAACATACTGTGGAAACGCGGCAAAGCGAGCTGGCGATACTGAGATGGGGAATGAATCTGATCGCTGTATTTTTCACTTATTTGATGGTCTATAGGTTTATCAAAAAATAAAAAGGATTTGAAATAAGCTGGTAATGTATACATTATCATAAAGTAATAATCTGTTTACTTAAATATTGGAAAACTCAAAAATCAAATCATGGTAAACATCCCGTTTTAAATGACTTTAGTGTTGATAACCATGATAGTTTCGGAAGTTTTATTATACGTTATCATGTTAATTTATTTATTATAGTCATTTATTTTTTCAAAATGATTGTTTTTTTTTGTTGTCGTGCAATCTCGTATTTAAGTGATATGTCGTCGCAGTAGAAATAGTAATAGCTGAAGTGGCAGTGGGCCGGCCATATCTCGCGAAGAACTGCCGCTGGGGCAAACGTGTTCTTGAGTGGAGACCACGAATCGGTAAACGTGTAGGACGCCCTCCGACCAGGTGGGATGACGACCTGCGAAAGACTGCAGGTAGATGCTGGATGCGGCAAGCTGAAGACAGGGCGCTATGGCGCTCATTGGGGGAGGCCTATGTCCAGCAGTGGACTGCTATAGGCTGATGATGATGATGACGAGTAGAAATAGTACAATTAAGTTAATATTCATGTAGCTGTAATATTATGAAGATGTAATGAAATATATAAGTTCCATCGTTTCATCATTTGTCATGGATCTTATCCAATAATCGTATTTGGGATCTAAAGAATCCGTGATAATAAAATATTAATACCTATCTTCCGAGATATAATATAAATGATGAAGTTCTGAAGGAGCAGCAATTTATGAAAGAAATACGCTCTGTATTTGACACAGGTTATATTTAAATGTGCAAAGGAAGCCTTTTTAAGTCCTTAGGCCAAAAATTTTGATCAATTAACATGTTCTTATTTTTATTTGAAGTTTAGTTTACAGTTCACTTGTCTATGAGCTTATTTTGTTTACCCAAAGAACTAAACGACATTGATTTTTGATAAGTCGATTGAGAAGATCCTTCCTTTGAATCCGGATAAAAATATAAATAAATAATGCTGGACAATTCACACAGCATTATCTAGCCCCATGGTAAGCAGAGCTTGTGTTATGGGTACTAGATAACTGATATACATAATACAATACATTACATAGATAGATATGTTTTATTATACATAGAAAACGAACAGAACACCCGGAACAAATATCTGCAGATCGTACACACAATTGTTCCGAGGCGGGAATCGAACCCTCCTGCGTCGCAGGCGGACTTTCGCCCACCGCGCCACATCGGTCGTCTAAATATAAAGAATCGATACAGGAATGTATTCTATATTTATTTATTACGTGTTGTTGGCAAACAAATACCTACTAGTAACAAATTGTACATGACGCATTAACAATATTATCAATAAATCTTTATCAAAAAACGTAGTTATTTTGCGTCTAAACCGAAGGGATGCCCCGCTGACCTTCTTATCAATGTTTTATCGATAAGTAGATATGCGGCCGCTAATGGCGCCGGAGGAAATTGTTTAGGAGTGCTTGCGATGCGGGAATTTTTATTTTATCGTCTATTTATTATCTAGTAAATTTAAATGGTATTATTTAGCTGTAATAGAAATTTTGAAAGGACGTTTTGTAGAAATTTTAGGCTGCTACTGGTTTTTTTAAATGTATTCGTGAATCACTTATACTATACTCGTAGATATATAGTATGAGTGATATCTTGATATAGTATATAAATAATGCTGGACAATTCACACAGTATTATCTAACCCCATGGTAAGCAGAGCTTGTGTTATGGGTACTAGATAACTGATATCCATAATACAATACATTACATAGATAGATATTTTTTTATTATACATAGAAAACGACCAGAACACCCGGAACAAATATCTGCAGATCGTACACACAATTGTTTCGAGGCGGTAATCGAACCCGCAACCTCCTGCGTCGCAGGCGGACCTTCGCCCACCGCGCCACATCGGTCTCTATAAATAAACGTGACCTATTGATTTGCAGCTGCTTGGTTCTGTAGTTTTAATCCTAATCGAAAGTGCCTTACTGTTTGTTCAGATGTTATTTTGTATTTTGGTAGCGTAGTGACAGAACAGAATGACAATGACATGTCATTAAAGTACAAAAGTGAATAAATCTTCAAAGGATTATTCTTTATTATCCGCCAAATAAAGTGTCGCCTCGCGATCAAAAGAAGCGGAAAAATAGCGAACAAACGACATAAGAAATAGTTGTGCGTTGAATCAGGGCCGTCTGTCTGACAAACCTTTAGATTACATGTTTTTGGGAAATTATTGTATTCAGGATTGTCAAGGGTTTTGCTCAGCAAGAAATAAACTGGTAAAGTCTGAGTCGTACTCGCACACAGAGAGATTTGGTGAAATAGTACCTATACATTATTTTTCTTATGGTTTTTCAATATCAATTAATTTATTAGTACCATGGGCTCACATGGTAACACGTATTTATATCAAATACTTAGATAACTATATTTTAAAATCACATAATATTCAATCATTATGTAAACATCATCATGTTTGTCTGGTAGAGATCGCTCCTGAGCGATAAGACCGCCAATTGTAATAAATTTTTAAGCTTTTTCTGTACATAGTTTTCTATTTAAAGTGCAATAAAGAATTTTCTATCTGTATATCTTAACAAAAAACATAATTTTAGGTAGTAGCAATAGCATTGTCAAAAATTCAAATATAAATTTAAATGATGTCAATCATCAAACGCAAAAATATTTTTGTAAGCAATAGCTCTAGTCTAGTCCATTATAATAATTCATCTTATTCTTGTATGGAAAATTTATTTCTTGTGGCTGCTATTTGTCATGGTTGAGGCTTTAGCAAAAATGTTACTTGCTTGCTACCTATTATTATAACAATAACAGTACAAGCCTGTGACAGATAGACAAACAGACAGTATTGACGACCGATGTGGCGCGGTGGGCGAAGGTCCGCCTGCGACGCAGGAGGTTGCGGGTTCGATTCCCGCCACGGAACAATTGTGTGTACGAATACGAACTGCAGATATTTGTTCCGGGTGTTCTGGTTGTTTTCTATGTATAATAAAAAATATCTATCTATGTAATATATTGTATTATGTATATCAATTATCTAGTACCCATAACACAAGCTCTGCTTACCATGGGGCTAGATAATGCTGTGTGAATTGTCCAGCATT
Source organism: Eupithecia dodoneata (assembly GCA_947044415.1). NCBI lineage: Eukaryota > Metazoa > Arthropoda > Insecta > Lepidoptera > Geometridae > Eupithecia > Eupithecia dodoneata. The sequence continues at coordinate 6,481,399 of OX345682.1, read as the reverse complement.
ATTTATTTATTTATTTATTGAATAGGTACTCTGTACCTAGGACTAATTGGAACCCTTCAAGATAAGAATGTAAATTTAATAAATCAAAGGTGATTAGTATGACAATTTATCGTCGTCTTTTAAGAGACATTCTTCTGTGACATGACAGATTAAATGACTGCTAAATAAAACCCATAACTTTAAATCGGGTGTGTAGACACGTGGCGCAATTTGAAAAATGACCAATAACAATAATTCGATTGCAGTATCAATCGAATCGCAATAACTCGATTATCGATGCTTCGTGAAGGGGACTCACTATTTTATTACTCCCGAGTGTATTAAATGTCTTGTATATTTTATTCATAAATAAATGGTACCTCTGAACTTGGGGGAGAATTGGTTTTTTTATTTAACCTTTAAGCTTCCATCAAGATTATTAATTTTTTATTATAAAAGGTTTTGATTGGCCTATTCCATTAAAATGCAAATAACTGCAAAAGACGACAATCAAAACCAAATTTGGCGCAAGAAGATTCGAAATCTGATACCTAAAACTGCAACTATATCTGATAGTCTTTAGTGTTTTTAATTTCCTTTTTTTATTTTATGCAATAATAAATCACGTAAATAAATAGCTCATGCTTAATCATCCTTCTGCCCGAACGAAATAAAAAGTTTATAGTAAAATATAAAATAGTCGTAACATATGAAATATCTCCTGTTTCTCCTACTGACCACAAAAGGACAAGGCTCTTGAAGAGGTCTCGACGACCGATGACATTACACCCGCTGACGTCAGAGAGGACAAAGTCAACAAATCTTCACAATATGCCAATGAATGAATTTGGGTAGGATTCGTATCATATAACCAAATATAAGTATCTGGTTATATGATGTTTTTGCATTTTGGGCCATGATTTATAGTCATGTGTAATTATTGAGATATTCCGCATCTTCACAGATTTTAAGTCATCTAAGGGCGAAGATCTTCCAAAACTCTTACTAGCTTTGTTATATATATCTATTTTTATTGTATCTTGAATAATAATAAGCTTGCTGATATTATAATAGCCCTTGTGCGAAAATAAATTGAAATTGAAGAGAAATATTGTACGCCATTAAGCTTGTAGTACCACGTTGGGCGCCATTAAGTTTTGAATATTAATTTTGACTTTATTAAATTTTGCCGTTAAACAATAGATCATGATTTTCTTGCGTTGTATTTAAAGAAATAAACGGTAGGAAGTTAAAATGTAAAACAAATTGCCGATACTAGGAAAACATTTTTTTAAAATCTGAAAAACTTCATGAAAACCACGGAGTGTTCTATTTACACGAAAAGCCCGCGACAAATTGTTAAAATCCATTACCGTCGCATTCAATTTCAACATTAATAATAATTTTCCTGCATACGCGTTGTAGCTGGCAACTCCGGAGACCTCCGAACGACTGTATACCCTAATGTAATAAAACAAAGTCCAGTATCCGACGCGAGAGATGAGTTATTTTTACCCCTCATCTGCAGAGATCGATTCTTACCTTCGACACGTGCTCCAGCCAGCCTCCAAAGCCTCACCAGACCCTGTAGATACTCCAAAAGCTTGGAAAAGACTTTTGGGAGACCATAATCTATCTCTTACCTTGAAATCTGCGCAGCAACCACCATCACAGAGAAAGAAATAACCAAAAATCAACAGAAATGAGAAGAAAAGAGATTAATTTATTCAAAAAATTGTGTTTGAGGAACGAATAACCGCGAAAGACTGAAAACTGACTTGTAGTGTATCATGAGCAGGTTTAAAATGCGGAAATAAAATTTGTGAATTGGAAAATAAGAAAAGACACAGTACGTGCTCTGACTGCGAGCACTGGTTCTCTGAAGATGGACCCGCGAGGGCGAGCTTTTATACCAGCGGTGCGGGTGGAGGGGGGCACGGCAGCCATTTTGCGCGGTTGCCATAGCGACGCGGAGATGGCCTATTACGCGAGGGGGTAGAGATTAGTTGTAGGGATGGTAGAGAAAGGGTTGCTTTTCTTGAAAGATTTTCACAATATCATTTTGCGAATGAAATGGTAATGGGTAAGTTTTTTTTATATTTAATACTGATTTTTCCCAGGTTGGGCGCCAATCAAGTTTCAGGTGTCTATCAAAGAGATCAAAGCGATTGGCGGTTTTATCTCCTTATAATAAATCTGGCTACAGAAATTAAATTAACATTTTCTAAGGCTCGCAAAAATAACCTGTGCAGGTAATCAAGTGACTTATCAACGAATTCACATACCTAAGCATGCCTTATACCCTCTATCTTTGATAGGCACAATCATCAACCATGACGCTGGATAGATATTTAAAAAAGAACTTTAAAAAAGTCCACCAATATTCCATTTAATTTAATGAATTTTCCTACCTTACTTGTTTTGCCGACCGTACCTGCGATCTCAACCCTCGCACACACACATTTGCACACAGCCACCCCTCACACACACACACACAGTTTCCTACGACACACACAGACGCTCAGCTTCCTACTCCGCACACAGAGGGCGCTGTACAAAACATCGACACCTTGTCGATAGATTGTACATCCCTATTGTTTCACGGCATATCATACTTTCGATCTGACTTCTCTTTCTCTCGTTATTGTAATATTACAGTAATTAAATTGAATTTATCGTAGAAAATATACTAAACTTCTTGAAGGAAACCTTCTTGAGGTGGAAGTCAGGTAAGTATTTAGTTTGGTAGGTGCTTTTACTTTGGTGAAATCCAGATTCTTACCTTACCCACTTCACTATTGCAACAATGTAGAACCAACCAAGTTTTTCAGAAATACCTATATAAATAATATATAAAAATAGTTAAGTGTTTTATTTCGGAATTCAATACAAAATGTTTAAACAAAAATAAAATACACTTACCTCAAGGTAATGCAAACATTTTGTAAGAAAACGATAGGATCCCTATTTTAGCCACCGACTCCGTCTAAATATTTTAGTACCCATACTTTGAAGTCTACGAACTGTGAAATTCTGTCGTATTGCTCGTGCTGGAGAGTACATTTTGCGTCAAGCGAGTCACTTTGCGTAATGTAGTAACTTCCTGGAGGCGTTGAATATTTTATTAGGTTTTTGTTTGCGCTACTCGATGGCAGGTGGCGCTTGTGAACGCAGTTTTTTTTACCAAATATTATCCATGCCAAAATTAAATAAACTTTATCTATTTTAGTACCAAAAATTCTATAAAAAAGATCACATTAATATTCAAGAATGAGTAAAATATTTTTTTCGTTCTGCTACTGAACACAAGATGTCGCTACTATAAGCAAATAATCATGATTCCCGCATGAGAGCAAAGCCAGAGTAGAGTAATAAATTAGTTGATAGACTTTGAATTCCAAGTAAAGTAAATATGTACCTATAATAAATATAGTTTTTGTATATTCCTTCTAATTGACAAGCACGTGAATTAATAATAATATAAAATATCGACACACACTACCGTCATGGTTGGAAACAAAAAACAATTTTGTGTGGAAAATGTAATATGTACCTAAGTAATATCATATTTCGCACTTAGTATTGTTACTAAAAATAAAATACTTGCGTATGTTATGTATTTCTTATAATGTGTTTTGTACCTATGTCAACAAAAGCACATTTCGATAACATTTTCACGAAGTCACCTAATGTTATCGAACACGCAAATCAACAAAATAAACACTAAGCTTCTACTTTTCTCGCGAAAAAATAAAAGCTTGCAAATCCAGGGAAAATGGTTGAAATTGCAACATTTTCATTAAAAACTCCAAAACAGCAATTACTGCTGGGAACAGAGGTACTAAGTATTTGCGAAAAACGTAAAAGAATACAATGAACAAAGCCGAGTGCATACTTTAGTTCATTGTGGGAGGTTATTCTGAAGCGTCCAGAGAGTGACGTACACTTTTTACTAAATATTTGTAAACCTGTAGACGAGCAAGATGGCTTCAGTTTTCTATCCTCTTGGCGGGGTCGATTCTTACGCCACGGCCGCCACGGTAGATTTAGGCATAACGTATGCTTACATAATAGTAGTTCTGTGCAGATTAATCCAACGCCGCTATCACGCAGCACAAAAAGAGCATTCAAATATGGGCTATCTCGTTATCTTTAAATATTTTTTTACAGTGTCAAAATTGCTTCCAAAAAGCTTCTAGCCCACGAGCTGTCTGTCACCGAAAATAAAAATTGTTACATTTTTTTAAGCCTATTTCATAATGCACATTGTTGTGCCTCAACAGATAAGGTACTCGAAGATCAACTCGTCTATACTAATATTATAAAGAGGAAAGGTTTGATTTTTTGTATTGAATAGGCTCCGAAACTACTGGAACGATCTGTAAAATGCTTTCACCATTCACCCAGCTACACTATCCGCGGTGAACTATGGCTATATTATCAAAAAAATTAGGGATCCTTAATAAAACTCCATTAATGTAACCCAAGGTGTAAAAAAAATACCTTAAAAATTCCAATACCCGTGCGAAGCCGGGACGGTCCGCTAGTTAATTATAAGACCAAGACTCATTTTAGGTCTTTACGAACGAGTGCGTTGATCATGATGATGCCTTATCCCAGAATACTCCCACGCGTGGATTCCAGTAGGTACCTACATGGAGATAGCCCGTACAGGAACCAGGTAGGCAGTTATTAAAAAACTTAGTCGGAATGCAAGCTATTTGCGCTTTACATCCAGTGTGCGTGAGCAAACAGCGCTTCAGCCGCTTTTTTATAACTGAGGAGTTTAGTTTTCTATACTTACTGATTATTATTATAATTCATAATCTTTATTCAATCACAATAATAGAATTGTATCTGAAATTTTGTACATGCACATGCGGACCTTGTTGAATATAACTTACAATGTCATACACAATTAATATCATTTACACAAAAAAAAATACAATAATAATAACAAATAATAAATAAAAAATAAAAAAAAAATTTAAAAAAAAATTTAAAAAAATTGAAGAAATAATAAATTGCATATACAAAATGTACAAAATGTTTATTGTCATTCTCTTAAGGTTAATTTACATTGTTCAGTGCTCGAGACCTCCTTTTAAGAATAGCAATAATATTTAATTATAAGTATTGATACAACGGGTATTTATCGCGTTTATTTACCTTTTTCCCGACGAGCAATAATATTAGGAGGTAACGCTCTTCCTTAACATATATTATGAGTTTATATTATTATTATTTAAATCCTACTAATATTATAAACGCGAAAGTTTGTAAGTATAGATGGATGAATGAATGGATGGATAAAAAAATACTGAATGGATTTCACAATAATATAGCTTACATATCAGAATAACACATAGGCTACTTACTACTAATTGTAGCCTATGTGTGTGCCTATGTTTGAATGGATCGATGTACCGGCGGATGTTTGTTACATACAACTACTCAGTGGATAGGGTTAAAATTTGCATAGATGTAGACCTAAGTCTGAAATCAAACATGGCTACTTTTTATGCCCTAAATCAGTTCCCATGGGACAGAAATAACCTTAAATCGTTGCCGTAGAAACAACGTGTGCGAAGCCGCGGGCAGAAACTTTTAAGTCCTAAATAAGTATGTCCATTTACAATTGACCTATTATAGTAAAACCACTAAAACTCAACAAAAGCTTGAAAAAGTACCAAATACGTAGTATTAGCAGAAACAATTTTCCAAAACGTTAAATTTTAGAAATACTTTTCTAACATAGACAGTTTACAAATTGAATGTTTAGCAGCCAACGTTAAAAATAACTGTAAAAATCATCTCATTTCACTTCCGCTCCCGGAAATGTAAATGCAAATTGTCCGTTTGTCTGTACACTCAGTTATTAGGCACCTACAGTAATTAACATTTTTACACATTCCTTTAGGTACCGGCAAACGCGGGGTTGGAATGAGGGAGGATTCAAATTTAGATAAACAACACGCTGCTTTATTTTTCTTATTTTAGTCGCAGTTTTTGAAACAATTATAATAAACTTAAGTCATTTAAAAAGGGATATTTACCATGATTTGATTTTTGAGTTATCCAATATTTACAATAACTGAGATATGATCACGGAATAACTGAGTTACTCCGTGATCATGGCGCATGAAACTGTGCCGAAATATTGGATAACTCAAAAATCTAATCATGGTAAATATCCCGTTTTAAATGACTTTAGTGTTGATAACCATGATAGTTTCAGAAGTTTTATTATAACATACTTGTTTTTGCTTACGGCTTCGCACGCGTTGTCTCTTTGAAAACGTTTAAAGGTTAATTCAATCCCATGGGAACTCATTTATGGGATACAAAGTATGTTTTATATTAGGCCTAGAAATACCTGTATGCAAAATTTCAGCCCAATCCGTTCAGTAGTTTTGACGTGAAGAGGTAAAATCAACAATCCAAGCTTTAGCATATATACAATACTAGCTGCGCCCCGCGGTTTCACCCGTGTGATGATAGATATTTTGGAAAATATACTATATATCTTTATGAATTGTAGCCTATGTGTAATTCTGATATGTAGGCTATATTATTGTGAAGTTTCATTAAAATCCATTCTGTAGTTTTTACGTGAAAGAGTAACAAACATCCATCCATCCATACTTACAAACTTTGACGTTTATAATATTAGTAGGATTAGTGTGAAACCCCATTATGTTGTATATTTCACTTACACACAAATTATTGTAATACTTACTTTAATTATTGTTTGAACTGCAGCAGCAAATAAATGAATGTCTATTTCTATTAACCGTGTTGAATTTTCGTATTTGTTATAAAAGCTGTTTCGCGAAAATCAGCAGTTTTGTAAAAACCATATCCATTAACTTACAAATAAAATAATATAGTGTTTATAGGTTTTGCGGGTTAAATACGTAGGCAAGACGTTACACACGTACTCCTCCTTTTTCAAAGTCGTATAATAACATTAAAACTGAAGAAATCTGCACATAAGTTCTTCAATGCCCAGCGTATGTACGTTCATAATGGGCCGCTGCCACCTCTCGCCGCCGCTCGAGTCTGTCCGTCTGTCCGTCCGTTGCTAAATGACTCGCAACTCATTATCACTGCGCAGACAACTCTATTGCACATTCCACTCGCCACAACTTATTCACTAAATGCACTTTCAGTGTTCGATATGCAACTGATAGTTTGACGACGCGACGTTTGTTTTGACGACCTCTGTGGTGCGGTGGGTGAAGGTCCGCCTGCGGCGCAGGAGGTTGCGGGTTCGATTCCCGCCTCGGAACAATTGTATGTACAATCTGCAGATATTTGTTCCGGGTGTTCTGGTCGTTTTCTATGTATAATAAAAAATATCTATCTATGTAATATATTGTATAATGTATAATATCAGTTATCTAGTAACAATAACACAAGCTCTGCTTACCATAGGGCTAGATAATAATAATAATAATAACCACGGGTACCGAGTGCTCCTGGGTAAGTTCTTGGTTCTCGTCTCCGCTTGCGGAGTGGCATCCCAAGAGAACCAGATCCCCACCTCTTGCTTGCCTTCACTGGCCGGTCTGAGTGGAGTCGCGAGAGATGCATCTTAGGATGTAGACTCGGGGGTGGAAGTGTCTAATGGCGTAATAGCGAGGAAACCCGCTCACGAGCAGTCTTCGTGATGGTGAAATCGGGGCCGCACCTCTCGACACCCCTCAGTCGTTTGCGCCGATATTGTTCCTCTCCGGTAATTTACTCAGCTTTTTAAGGAACCCATCCAGCATTCGGCAAGCCACCGTCTGCCACTCTTCTTAACATTATGATTGACTTATTTATGGCAGACGACCGCAATCTCCCCTATAGCCCGGTTACCCAATCCATCCATCCATCCATCACAATTGCCTGGTTTTATTTCTTTCATTTTTCTTTGCAATAGTCTCTACACCTGGCGGATACCATCTTTGGGTGTATCATATTGTGCACCCGAGGATGATACCCGCTATGTGTAGCCATCGCCTTTAGATTAACTTCTCAAAGGGCCTCTGTGCTGTTGGCTTCGGCCCGACGCAAGCCTTCCAAAGGACCAGGTCACTTTATGGCCCGAGATCATGGTAAATAATAATAATAAATAAAAAATATGTGTGGACGAAGTAGCGAGCAAGTTAGCTTAACACTTTGAGTGCTGAAATCACACGGTATGTGTTTTCTACAAGTGACTAATATGCGTAAATCCACACTAGCGCAGTGGCTGAGAAAATACAGATCTTTGTGACTCAGCACAGCCGTAATATTTTTCGAACGAAACGCATGTGCGGTGCAACACAACCGTTGTGTAGAGCGGCAGCACGAATTTTTTAGGTTAAAAAAAAGATCGCAGTCGTCGAAAAAAAATCGCAGTCAAAGTGTTAAGTCTATATAAGTTTATTATCATGTTTGTAATATAGGTATTGTGGTATGTAGTGTATTTGTTTTCATTTTTTAATCTAATTATTTTTGAATGTGCCGTACCGTCTAATTATTCTTTCATATCCGATCTACCCTAAGTTTGCCTGGAAGAGATCAGTCTTAGCGCTATGGCCGCCTTTTATACTTCCATTAATCTAAGAGGCTGTTTAGACGTGGCGGTCGAGTTAGAATCAATCTATCCGACTCAGTCCGATGTCGTAAGAGCAGACTAAAAGGAACTTACTAGATTGACTAGGTCAGTAGCTTGCTTCTGTGTATTATTAACACCTCCACTACGATCACCAATCAGCCTGCCAAGCGTGGTGATTATGACGAAGCCCCCCGTGTAAGGCCACCATGGGTTACATTTAATCGTCCTAGTTATTCAAGAATTATAGTCCGGGAGCCAGTGACAGATTTTCATGACCAAGTCCCTCCCAAGCAAAACTTCGTAATATGCATTAGGGATTAATATTATGAATACTACACCCACGGAGTCGCAGCTGACGGTCACGAGTATTTATAATATTAATCCCTAATGCATGTGGAAATAATTTACCAAATTTGTACCTGGCTCCCGGACCATTATGTAAATACTACACAAAGCAAAAAAAATATAAGGGAGGGTTCACATGTGCATGAATATTAGTATTGTTATAATCAAGAGTGGTTTGGTGAAACTCTAATTATTCTTTCAATTATTTGTACTACATTTCAATTTAGAGACTTAATTTTCGTAGCCCTCGTAGCAAGGCCTACGGAAGCTCTACGGTGCTACGGCGCTACGGTGCTCCGGTGCTAAGCTGCTACGGTGCTACGCACTGCTACGGTGCTATGCCCTAGGCACTCCGAGTAATTTAATCTCTTTTTAGATTGTCTAAATGAAGGCTTTCGAAATCTTTTAAAACTACAAGTTCTATGCAATTATTTATTTACTTTTTTTTCGAGTTTAAATAAACTCTATCTGAGTGATCCCTCCGATTCTACTTCTCAGTGTTTTATTTCGTTCGTCCGCTTTATCTTGTCATGTTTAAAGTTAGTTATTGTATTATCTTTGAAAGTAAGTGTCAAAATCTTTCACCGAAAATGTTCTTTGAAATCAAAATAATATAAATATTGAGAAATATGTAGAAATAGTGCAAAATCCTCACAATGTGTAAATGCTGCCAGGTCCTCACTTGGCGCATGTCATGTGTCCTGGTGGCCATGGCAGCCATAGTGGTTTCCTTCGTCTTAGGACCCTTGCAGACCGTGTTCGTACTGGGAGGTACTTCTATTTAAATACTAATAGCATAAAGATATAAGCATACATATAGGGACAGGCAAAGACCACCACAGAGGGGAGCCCACCCAACGCTAAGAGGCGACGTGGAAGGCCCAGGATGAGATAGCGCGACGAGGCCATGATGGAAGCATCATGGCCTGTTGCAGCGGTGGATCGCGAGGAGTGGAAGGAGAAAAGGGAGGCCTTTGCCCAGCAGTGGGACAATAATGGCTCAAAATAATAATGATAGGGACAGGCAGACAGCGGGAAGCGACTTTGATTTATACTATGTAGTGAAGAACTGTTTGGCGTATCTGTTCCAAATAAACTGATTTGAGCCAAACTACGTCAGAAGGGTAAACGGGGAAGAAGGGAAGAAGAAAACTCTAAAATAAAGTTTTAGAGTTTTCTTTCCCCGTATATTTCAAGGCCGCCCATTGTACTTGTCGCATGTAATGTCTTTTTGTAATGATCTGCATATGTTGTACAATAAAGCATTTTTGTATTGTATTGTAAATGTGACAGTGTGTTGCTTTAAGCGCACTATCTTTGTGCTATTCATTACCATAATGTGTAATCAACTTTACCATTTATATATAACTAGCGGACCTTCCCGGCTTCGCACGGTTTTAGTACGGATCCCTAACTTATTCGAAAATATAATATAGCCTATCACCGGAGATAGCGTAGCTTCCCAACGGTGAAAGAATTTTTCAAATCGGTCCAGTAGTTTCGGCGCCTATTCATTACAAACAAACAAAAAATCAAACCTTTTTTATAATATTAGTATAAATATAGATATAAGTGTGAAAATCACATTTAAAGACCAGCACTCTCCTTCCAGACAGTAAACTGGCGCTGTACGAGTTCGTCTCCGCGGAGCCTGACTCCGCCATCCTCTACGGCGCCATCGCGACCGCCGCCTGGCTGGTCTGCCTGTCCAACATCGTGCTGCTGGTCGCTGCTGTCCGCCAATCCAAGCGCCTGCTGACCTTGTACCTACCACTCACAGCGGTGCATGTGTTAGCAGCACCTGTGCTGGCCATCAGGTAGGTACGACGCGTCGACCGATAGAAAATAGAACCCTATGCGAGTTTGATTCAGCTACAAATCTTTTGTCAAAAAAATCTTAAGCAATAAAGTCGTTTAAGAAATTTAAAAACTCAAATCCACGAGGGAGGCCAATGTCTCGCATTGTGTTGGGATTGATGGATGGTGGCCTCCACACCCTGGTTTCATATAACAAATAAATAAATCATGCTGGACAATCCACGCAGCATCATCTAGCCCCAAGCTAAGCAGAGCTTGTGTTATGGACACTAGATAACTGATATACCTATACTTAATACATAGATAGATATTTTAGATCTGCAGATCGTAAACACAACTGTCCCGAGGCGGGAATCGAATTCGCGACCTCCTGCGTCGCAAGTGGACCTTCGCCCACCGTGCCATAGAGGTCGTATACTTTACTATACGACCTCTGTGGCACGTCTGTGACTAATACGGGAAGTCTCCTAAGACAGTTCTTTCTTCCCCAGGTACTTGATCCAATGCACCCTGATAGACCCCCTGTGCTTCGATCACACCCCCGGGAGGTCAGGGGACGACATAGGGGCCGCGCTGGGCCTGTTCGTCATGGTGGCGGTGTACATCGCCGTCTGGATGTTTGTCGTCTTCATTGTTTGTAATTATAAACTGCTTATAGCGGGATATCTCAGACTTCTTTATTACTTCCCATCTTCATCAGCTTATGTTAGTGCACTGCTGGATATAGGCTTCCCTTAATGAGCGCCATAGCGCCCTGTCTTCAGCTTGACGCATCCAGCATCTACCTGCAATGTGAGGTAATAAGAATAAGCAAGCTGAAGTGGCAGTGGGCCGGCCATATCTCGCAAAAAATAGACAACCGCTGGGGTAAACGTATTCTTGAGCGGAAACCACGACTCGGTAAACATCGTGTAGAACGCCCTCCGACCACGTGGGATATAGAAACGCTAAAAGTATTGAACGGATCGGGCTGAAATTGCATTTAGGTAGTTCTAAGCCTGGAGCAAAACAAAGGTTAGACTATTATTCCATAAAAAGTTCCCGTTGATCCGCTGTCTGTCTGTCCCTATGTCTGCTTAGATCTTTAAAACTATACAATGGATTTTGATGCGATTTTTTATAGACAGTGATTCAAGAGGAAGGTTTATGAACTATTTGAAACAAAGATTTCTACGATGCCGAAGCCGCGGGGCGCAGCAGTCAAATATATAATAATCTGATAAATCGATTGTCTCTACTAATACTATAAAGGTTTTGAAGGTTTGATTTTTTGTATGTTTGTTTGTAGTGAATAGGCTCACATTAAGAAATGGTCACTGACCGCCTCAAGGTCCGAAACTACTGGACCGATTTGAAAAATTCTTTCATCTTTGGAAAGCTACACTGTCCCCGGTGAACATAGGCTATATTATATTTTCAAAAAAGTTAGGGATCTCTCACACCTGTTACAAGTCAATAAACTACAGTTTCCCATAAACTACCTCATACTACCTACTACCCAGCGCAGGCTACCCTGGCGTGTTGCCAGCTACTGTAGACGACATTCAATTTACCGCAAGTTAATATAAAACTAACTCTTTACGGCGCGAGCATCGGAGCAGATTGTATCAGAGGGTATGAAGGGGCAGGTTTTGATAACTTGATAAGATATCTATCTACGTATTATATTGTATTATGACGATGACGACGACCGATGTGGTGCGGTGGGCGAAGGTCCGCCTGCGACGCAGGAAGTTGCGGGTTCGATTCCCGCCTCGGAACAAATGTGTGTACGATCTGCAGATATTTGTTTCGGGTGTTCTGGTCGTTTTCTATGTATAATAAAAAATATCTATCTATGTAATGTATTGTATTATGTATATCAGTTATCTAGTACCCATAACACAAGCTCTGCTTACCATGGGGCTAGATAATGCTGTGTGAATTGTCCAGCATTTTTTTTTTAAATTATTATATATATCAGTCATCTAGTACCCATAACACAAGCTCTGCTTAGCTTGGGGCTAGATGATGCTGTGTGGACTTAAGCTTAAACTTTTTCATTTTGCTCACTTCAATATTTTTAAGATAAAGTAAAGAAGCGAACGAAGAAGAAAGTAACCTTTACCTTGTTAGATTGTTCGTTTTTCAGTTGGAGCAAAACGCGTCCCAAGCATTTATCGTCTAATGATATTTCGTAATACGCCTTTTTACAAAGAGTATGTTTGACAATTTGTTTGAATGTATATATTGATTGTCCAGCATTACTATTATTATAGTTATTTATATTATATACTAGCTGCGCCCCGCGGTTTCACCCGCGTGGTGATAGATATTTTGGATAATATACAATATATCTTTATAAATTGTAGCCTATGTGTTATTCTGATGTATAAGCTATATTATTGAAAAGTTTCATTAAAATCCATTCAATAGTTTTTACGTGAAAGAGTAACAAACATCCATCCATCCCTCCATCCATACTTACAAACTTTCGCGTTTATAATATTAGTAGGATTTCCTTTCCTAACCGCTTTGGTAGAACCCTGCCCTTAGGCTGAGTATCGATAGACAGTCGACACGACGCACGACTTCACACAATATCATTCAAATACCTTTCGATGTAGCGACCGAGCCGCGGGCGAGCCCTAGTATAAATACATAGACACCGGTCAGTCTGTTTGTCCGGTCGTAATACAAATCGACAAATATAATAAAGGAGTTGTATTGATGTCGCAGTGTCTGTACTACGAGTGATAAAGACGTATTCTGCAGATCGTACAAATGTTTGTCTCGAACCGGGAATCGAACTCGAATATAAGTGGTATTCTCACGCAAAGTACTATTATTAAGAGAATAAATAAATTCTAAATATTGCTGGACAATTCACACAGCATTATCTAGCCCCATGGTAAGCAGAGCTTGTGTTATGGGTACTAGATAACTGATATACATAATACAATACAACATTACATAGATAGATATTTTTTATTATGCATAGAAAACGACCAGAACACCCGGAACAAATATCTGCAGATCGTACACACAATTGTTCAGAGGCGAGAATCGAACCCGCAACCTCCTGCGTCGCAGGCGGACCTTATTATTAAGAGAGATGGTACTACGGAGAGCTTGTACCTAAGGCCCATGTCACACACCGGACAATAACTAACATAACACGCGGAGTTCTAGACAATCACTACAGTATAAAACAAAATCGCTTCCCGCTGTCTGTCTGTCTCTATGTATGCTTAGATCATTAAAACTACGCAACGGATTTTGATGCGATTTTTATATAGATAGAGTGATTCAAGAGGAAGTTTTATAAACTATTTGACATAATAGATTTCCGCGCGGGCGAAGCCTCGGGTCGCAGCTAGTAGAAAATAAAACAGAGTAGAGCATAAACAATAACTAGGTGGTACAGAGGTAGAGCAGGCATAGTGCAGACAATAGGCAGCTAGCGGTCGGTAGGACAATGCACCGGCAATCGAGTTTTAAAACTTGAGGTATTGTAGACTGTGGACTTGGGCAAATTTTTCCGAATCAGAACAAAGCTGGATTTTTCTCCAAGGTTTCAGTCACGATCGAGGCATCAGAAGTCTATGGTAGGGTCTGCTTAACAGGAAACATTATGTTGAAGTATGTGCTTTTAAAGTTTTAGTAGTGATGGGTAGAAGAGCAGAGTCTTGCTATTGCAAAAAATTCAGGCGCCAGACTTCCCATTCAGACATTCCTGACGTGATCCATTTTTGTGTTTGCTCTTACAAGGTGTAAGTATTATTTTTTGTAATGTGCTTAAATGAATGTTTGCTCACAATTCATTTGGAATATCTTCAATATTGGCACCATAAATAGCTCTTAAGTACGAAATTGATAATTTCAATCCGTGTAGAGAATCGCTCTGTGAACGTTGATCACTTATTGTTGCATTATTTTTAACTTAATCTGCGTACTGAATTAAATTTGACGGAGCAAAATACGACACGTCTGACTATGATTGATCCGAGACGGAGAGGTGTAGGAATTTAAATGTGCAAACGTACCTTACCATCGAACTATAGACTCAGGACTAGACTGCAGGTAGATGCTGGATGCGGCAAGTCGAAGACAGGGCGCTATGGCGCTCATTGGGGGATGCCTATGTCCAGCAGTGGACTACTATAGGCTGATGATGATGATGATGACCTTACCATCTATAAAATGTCCCAAGTCCACAGTTTACCAACACATCAGGCAGCGCAGGTAACACTAACTGTAATAAGTTAATTAAACTTTATATCACTATTCAATAAGAGGCTTTGTTACGCTTGACGTTGTTTCCGACACACGACGGTTAACTTGGAATACAACCTCTTTGGCGTAGAGAGTGAGAGGCAGCTAAGTCACTTTCGCTACCTATCACTCATAAGGCGGGCAACAAGACTCAAAACTTGTTATTGGGGTTTTTATAGTAAGAAAATTCACAGTAGCAGCCCGGAGTCGTGAGTTACGGATTCGATTTCCACCTTGGGACGAGTGTTATTATTTGTATGATCTGCAGATTGTGCTTTTGGGTGTTTTCTTTTTGTAATAAAAAATATATTCTAATGTTTTATGTAGGTAGGTATATCAGACAATACCATCATACCACCATCTCTGCTTAGCTTGGGGCTATTTTCATCTCCTTGCAAATCCATTACACCTTTCATATATGATAATTTCTAAATTTTAAACTTCATACGTTGTGAACGATTTCAACATAGAGATAGGACACGATTCCGCCATCTTGAAAATCGTTTGGCGCCAAACGGCTGTCATCTGTCAACTTTGACAGGTTGTTTTGCGGGAAAATACAACCCTATCTTATAAACTGGTTTTAAAATCTATGTTGGAAAATGGAAATTACTAGGGGTTAGAGAACTAATAGAGATTCGTGAAAAAGATTAAGTGATTTTCTATAGTAAAAATATAAATCAAAGTCTATTGAAAATTGACCACGAATTTCTTGGCTAGATACTCTACCCTCCACAATTCTTTTTGTCGCTCTCAAATCTTTTTGTTCCTCTTATATCTACTTTATTAATTGTACTTAATGAAGTTTTTATTACCTCTTCTAGAATTTGCTTCCTACCTATAAAACATTCTATGTATGCATGCACCTACCCAGATATGGGTAAACTCAAAATAGCGGCATTTCCACCATACCATACCCAGGTTATCAAATCTCGGCTAACTTGGATCAATTTCCGCTCGCCCGTCACGTCCGCTCGCAACAAAAGTCTGGCTCGGACTGCGCTATCAGTTCGAAATTCAAATTTAACGGCTGACCGGAAATGCGACGTCGGGTGTTTCCGGCGGTGCTCGGCTGCGTTTAGTTGTTGCTACGTTTTGTTTGGAAACACGCTGTATCTATGCAGTTGCACGAGGAACGAGCACCCTGTATATTCCTTTTGAGTTGATTCGTGCGTTGCTCCGTGTTTAGATAGAATATCAAATTGGAATCAGAGTAAATGATCTTATTGGCTATGCTAGACATATTAGTGTGCGTAGCTTAGTTCTGATGGAAAATCACCTTAAGGCGAAATGAGTTCGCTTTTTCAAGACAAGGACGAACGAACGTCGCGCGGGGAAGGCGAGAAAGGGAGGCAAGAGCGGTAGAATGACCGGCCCGCGCGCAATTAGTTTTTTTTTCCTTAGAGATATCTCTGTAAAAATGAAGATTTAGAGGAAACTTTGCCATTTTTTTCTATGGAGTCAAGTTTAGTCAATCGTGTTTCGACTCCCATAACTTACTAACTAATATCTTAAACTTTTGATCCTCATCAAAATGTATTCGAAAAATATGTGTTTTGTTCCCTTAACATTGATTTTCCGTTAAGTCAAAACGTGGGTTTTGGGACTCATTTCACCTTGAAGCTTTTTGTTGCATAACGTAGCCACAAAGGATGAGATGGCGCGACGACCTCGAGGCACATCTTCCATCATGGCCTGTTGCAGCGTTGGATCGCGAGGAGTGGAAGGATAAAAGGGAGGCCTTTGCCCAGCAGTGGGACAATAATGGCTGAAAATTAATAATAAACGTAGGCAGCGTGCCTAAGTTACTACATTTCACATTATTTCAACTTATCTGAAACGTCGGCAAGTTTGGTGCTTCGAATGAATGCTCGTTTTGTATTCAATAGATAGACATTACGAGTATGTTTGTTATTAAAATGTTATCTGAGCGTCTGGTCAAATGCGCCCTGTGACCTGGTGATTATCACTCTGTGATCCTAGTGTTGGGATAGGATACGAAACGAATACATCCGACAGAGAACCAAGGTTATCGACATAGCTGTGAGAATTAGCAAGCTGAAGTGGCAGTGGGCCGGCCATATCTCGCGAAGAACCGACGCACGCTGGGGCAAACGTGTTCTTGAGTGGAGACCACGACTCGGTAAACGTAGTGTAGGACGCCCTCCGGCCAGGTGGGATGACGACCTGCGAAAGACTGCAGGAAGATGCTGGATGCGGCAAGCTGAAGACAGGGCGCTATGGCGCTCATTGGGGGAGGCCTATGTTCAGCAGTGGACTGCTATTAGTCTGATGATGTGTGATGATGTGATCCTAGTTTTACTTCATCATCATCAGCCTATAGCAGTCCACTGCTGGACATAGGCCTCCCCCAATGAGCGCCATAGCGCCCTGTCTTCAGCTAGTTTTACTTATGCAATTTGAAATTTGTGACGTGTCCAAGGTCTAAAGGAAATAAAGCACTTGTGATGTTTGAACGCCAAACAAGCAACAAAGTACATCAGTAACATGCCAGTGCGTTATCACAGCATCAATGACATGATTGTATCGAATTAGGCCATCTGTACACGAGACAATCCTAAGGGTAGGTGTACACGGGTGACAATGGATCGAGGGGAGTTGCGGAGTAAATGACGCACGCGGGAGTACTAGTGGTTCTAGAATGTAAATCGGACGAAGTATAAAATTAAACATGCTTGTTAGCCAAACATTCTGATAAGTTAAATGTTACATAGCAAGCAAATACACAGGCTCTGTCTAGACCTGCATTTTATTAAATACCTTAAATACATTTATAATTTTAAATTTAAAGACCATTGATTTCTAATATACATTATTATTTTGAATAAGATACCTAAACCCCAGATTATAATGTTAGATTTATGGCTAAAAAGTTAGTTAATGATTTTTTGTATTGATGGTGCAATAAAGATATATTGTATTGTATTGTATTGTAGAAGATATTAGTTTCTTCGATTCCAGTGAGAACTCATATATTATATTATTTTAAGTCAAAGTAAAAAATCATTTTTTTAGGTTTACAAAATAAGCACTTAGCAAGACAAAACCCTGATTATAGTGTTAGATTGATGGCCACAAAGTTCTAATAATGTAGAAGACATGAGTTCCCTCGGTTCGAGTTAGTATCGAGAACTCATAGTAAGAGCTGGCCTCCGTCGCCTCCGTTACAAAACTGTCGGAAGCGACACGTCTTCCCCGTTTCCTATCTCGACTCGATTGTTCTCGCCCAACGTTTCAGTCATATTGAATTTGAATATATTTAACTTACTTCATGTGAACACAAAGACATCGTGTGAATGTCATTTGATATGTCGGACATTTTGTTTGGGGCATAAGTTCTACATTATTATCTACCTATATTCCGTAAAATAATGGGACATTATTAAAACAACCCTGATTACGTCATTTACACGCGCCGTCGCCGTTCGCAGAAATTAGCGTGTATGAGTATTTAGTCTCACCAAACTTATCGACATAGCTCTAAGAATTAGCAAGCTGAAGTGGCAGTGGGCCGGCCATATCTTGCGAAGTACCGACGGCCGCTGAGGCAAACGTGTTCTCGAGTAAAGACCACAACTCGGTAAACTTAGTGTAGGAGGCCTTCCGACCAGGTGGAAGGACGACCTGCGAAATACTGCAGGTAGATGCTGGATGCGTCAAGCTGAAGATAGGGCACTGTGGCGCTCGTTGGGAGGCCTATGTCCAGCAGTGGGCTAACATAGGCTGATAATGAATTTAGTCTTATGTTCTATGTATGCTAGTTTAAAGGTACATGTATGGACCGTAGAATAAGTTTACTTACTCTTCTATGTTCTGAAATAAATGATGAACAAAGAACTAGAGTACACCTTCCTCATGGCCTGTTGCAGCGTTGGATCGCGAGGAGTGGAAGGAGAAAAGGGAGGCCTTTGCCCAGCAGTGGGACAATAATGGCAAAATAAAATAATAATAAATAAAAAAGAACTAGAGTAGGTCTCCAGATTCGACAGAATTGAGACGTCGTCAGCGTGGTTAATTGTATGTAGAAAAAAACAAAAACCACGCCAGCTTTTTAAAAATTTACCATATACCTATAGCCATATTAAAAAAACCTATCAAGAGTTTAAAAGTAAAACCTAACTTCAACCAAACGTTAACGTTAAAACTGACGTTATAATACATCAACCTCTAACATTATGTGACGACCGATGTGGCGCGGTGGGCGAAGGTCCGCCTGCGACGCAAGAGGTTGCGGGTTCGATTCCCGCCTCGGAACAATTGTGTGTACGATCTGCAGATATTTGTTCCGGGTGTTCTGGTCGTTTTTTATGTATATAAAAAATATCTATCTATGTAATGTATTGTATTATGTATATCAGTTATCTAGTACCCATAACACAAGCTCTGCTTACCATGGGGCTAGATAATGCTGTGTGAATTGTCCAGCATTATTATATTTTTTTTTTTTTTTATATAACCTAACATTGCTTTCGAGCTAAAAACTTGTCAATACATTTTGTTTTTATCATACAGAACTGGGTAAATAGATTCGATCGCCGCCGCCGCAACATCTGTCATTTAAATATAGCATCAGGTGGACCATTTTCTTCTTTCGTTTTAATTTTAGCTCAAAAAACTTTGCAATACTTACAGATATAATAAAAGATTGGACTGAATAAACAGAACAAAAAGTTTGTTTATTATTTGGCTAAAGATTCGCTTCAAACAGTAATAAAAACTTTTCGGATATATTTCGAAATAATAAAATGAATTAGAAATTATAAAATAAGACAAATGCAAATAAATGCGAGGGCTGTAGGAATACAAATAAACATGTAAAATAGGAAGATAATTGGTATTTTATACAGATCTGGGATGCTGCAGGTTCATCTCGCGACAGACTAGAGTGGATATGATCTTAGATTTCCAAAATCATAGAGGCACATATAATCACCACACTTCACATATCTTTCGATAATTATTATTCAACTAATCCTTCACTCAAACTCGTCTGAAATGCCTCGAGCAATCCTTCAAAACATACTCGAGTTCGGTATGCTTACCCACATCATCATCATCAGCCTATAGGAGTCACTGCTAGACAAAGGCCACCCCCAATGATCAATATCCAGCAGTTTGCAGTCTAGCTGACACCCATATCTTATCAATATCCAGCAGTTTGCAGTCTAGCTGACACCCATATCTTATCAATATTTTCTTTATTTTTTAACCAAAAACGAATCTATGTCAAGTTATGTATATTATAACTTCAGTGCTTTGACAAACACAAACAAGTCATAATTCGATAAGTCCACGCAGGAGACTATATTTTGTCGCAATTATTTGTCAACATCTCGTTTTTTTCTACTATTATTCTAAGCCTATTAGAATTGAACTACCTAGAACTTAAGGGCATATGCACTATAATAACAAAAATGATAAGTAAATATTGTCCTCGTGGGTCGTATCCACAGTTGCTCATCATAATCTCGGTATTTTTAAGCCGTGCCCAGCGAAACGTTTATTCAAATGAGTCCGTCCCGCGACAGACAGACAAACATCCCGCAGAGGGATGGCCCACCAGCTATAGCTTGGCAGTCCATTTCAAGCAACACTAATAGTTTATAGTACCATTACGTTAGCGCGATCAGAATGGAAATCCATTAGATGGCGGATTATGCTATCCAATCGCTTTATACGATGACAATGATATCGTCTCAGAACCGGCTTTTTTTATTATTATTTCACATAATGTATTTTAATTCTTGTTATAAAATACATTTTTTACTAAAGAAAATACAATAAAATATTACAAACTCAAGGGCCCGGTGATTATTATTATATTAGGCCCGGAGTGTCCCACTGGGCAAAGGCCTCCCTCCTTCTACCCATCTCGGTCCTCAGCAAGGAGGCCCTAAGAATCGTCCATAGATGAAATAAATTCTAAAAAGTGGTTTCAAGTCTGAAACTCTTAAAGTGACGTCATTTTCTCTATGCTACCCAAAACAACAAGCCCTGTGCATGCCGTCCTGGAGGCGAACTTATAGACTAGGTATGAACACTATGAACGAAATTCTAAAAGCTTATAGCTAAGTCACACCCCTCTCTTGCGCATTTCCAGTAAGTACTTGTTGCTTTGTTTCTGAGGGCTCGTCCTTTGTTCGCATTGTGCTGCGTTGTCAGCCCTCAGCCCTTGCCAGAGCTGAGCCCTCCATAGAGGAATGTTATTGCTGCGTGTAGAACAGACTAAATAAAAGGAATTGAAAGTAAGGAACATTATTTGTTGTGCGTTGCAAATGTAGACGCGTGATGAATGTCAGCGATGTTTGCAAGGTGCAGTCCACCGGGAAACAAACATTTGATATAATTCTTTTTATTTTTTAGTTATCTTCTCTATAATATAAAAATGAATCGCTGAATGTGTTGCTAAGCGCAAATCTCGAGAACAGCTGAACCGATTTCGGTAATCTTTTTTTTAGAATATTCCTTGAAGTAAAAGGATGGTTCTTACGGAGAGAAAAAAGAGAATTTTTTTTAAAAATGCCTTAAACAAATGACACCCGGGCGAAGCCGGGACGGGCCGCTAGTAGTTTGATAATATATTTAAATTGTCAAATATTACTTACTAATAGTTATTCTGTATCAAATCAGACCATTAAAAAGTATAGTAGGGTACCTCTGCCAGTTTAAACGGTTGTTTTTAGGAATGTAAAAAAGTAGTATAAGTACAGAAAGGTTGCCTGAAAGAAACCACTCTTAACGATAAGGCCGCCCATTGTGCATCTGTTTTTGTTTGTTCGTTCTAATTACTGTTTTTTTTCTGTGTTTGATGCAATAAAGCGTCTTTGTATTGTATTCTATTGTACAGAAAAACGTTTTGGCTCCGAGGCGGGAATCGAGCCCACCGCACCAGATCGGTCGTCGTTTGATAGGTAAAAGGAAAATTTGTAACAAATTCCATAGAGAATTACTTATATAAAGGAGTAAGAGGTTTAAAACAGGTCAATTGAGTGAATTTTTTTTTGACTTGTACTATTTTGTTGCTAATAAATTGATTATTCTGATTATTCTGAATCCTACACTGCGCACTGGCTAGACACGGCTAAAAGTTTTAGCACAATTGGAGCCTTTTACTTATTTGAAACGAAATTCTTTTGAATCGATTTTTGAGAAAAAAGAACCGAATCTTATTAAATTTGAAAAACGCCACCGTTCAGCTTTAATGCGTACCGATCCTATCCATCCAAAGATTGCCTGGAAGAAATCACTGTTAGCGATAAGACCGCCGATTGTGCCACTAGATATAGTTAGTATTCAATTTTGTTTTTGTATTGATGGTGCAATAAAGGTATATTATATTATATTGTATTGTATTGTATTGTGTAGAACATTTTCCTTCGAAGTGTCTAGAGTGTGTTTTCGCTCAGATTATTTGAAGATGCCATCAGGAGATGATACAGATCCGCCCGTGAGCCGAGATCAGCCTCCACCGGCGGGAATTATCGGATTGTTGCTGTTTTGATACATCCCGCGAAGGACCCACGGCTGCTGGGGCAAACGTGTCCTTGAGTGGAGACCACGACTCGGTCTAGTGTAGGATGCCCTCCGACCAGGTGGGATGACGACCTGCGAAAGACTGCAGGTAGATGCTGGATGCGGCAAGCTGAAGACAGGGCGCTATGGCGGCGCTCATTGGGGGAGGCCTATGTCCAGCAGTGGACTGCTATAGGATGATGATGATGATCTTTATTCATCGTCATCATCATCATCTGCTGGACATAGGTCTCCCCCAATGAGGCCCACAGCGCCCTGTCTTCAGCTTGCCGCATCCAGCATCTACCTGCAGTCTTTCGCAGGTCGTCATCCCAACTGGCCGGAGGGCGTCCTACACTACGTTTACCGAGTCGTGGTCTCCATGAATAAAGATAGGGATTGAAAATCTGCCTATTGGTAAATTAGAGAAGTCTCGTATTAGGAGTATTTAGGAGTGTGTCACGAGCAGTGCCCTTTGAGTCGTCCCGTCGCGTCGTCTCGAAACTAAACATCTGAAAAACTAATTAGTATGCGAAGAGCCTCTGAAATGTCAAAACAATTTATATTTGTACAGTCGCTAACTTAACAATTAACTTTAATAGTTGCATCGTCTGTTTGTAACGATGTCGTATACTAATTAGTCTGGGTTTTTACACTTATAGTTGACTAGCTGCGCCCCGCGGTTTCACCCGCGTTAAACTCGAATTTCACTTTATTAGGTGATTTTTTTACACCATTGCATTTGTTCATGATTCATTTTCTTTTGTATTTTATTTGCTATGAAAAAGCAGTCAAAGATACTTCGGGTACTCTTATATCGATTCGTAACGAAATCATCGAACCAAAACTTTGGACAAGAATTAGCGAGCTGAACTGATAGCAGTGGGCCGGCCATTTATCAAGAAGAACCGAAAACCGCTGGGGTAAACGTGTTCTTGAGTGGATACCACGACTCGGCAAACGTAGTGTAGGACGCTCGGCCAGGTGGGAGATGTTGGTCTGCGAACGACTGCAGGCAGATGCTGGGTGCGGCAAGTTGAAGACAGGGCGCTATTTGATTGACACGGATTTAGATATCAGCAAACGACTCAAACTACGTGCAAAGTCGAGTGCAAAAGCTATATTTCCATACAGGTAGAATATACCTGCAAATCCCTAGTTTATTCAAAGTCTAACAAAACTACCTCCGCCGTGTAACCTACAGGGGGATGCATGCAGTATTCACAGAGTGTATCGATCGGGGGGCGTGCTGCGGAGACGCCCACTCGTGGGACATGGATGACGGAATCTGTGGAGGTGTCTGTTTCATATTACATTTTTTTAACAGAAAAAAGTCACCTATACTAATATTATAAAGAGGAAAGATTGAAAAATTTGAAAAATTCTATATTCTCTCTCTCTTTCTCTCTCTCTCTTTAATCTCATTATTATCCCATAAATCAGTTCCCATGAGATAGAAATAATATGGTTGTCAACACTAAAGTCATTTAAAACGAGATATTTACCATGATTTGATTTTTGAGTTTTCCAATATTTCGGCACAGTTTCACGCGCCATGATCACGGAATAACTGAAGGCACTGCGAGTCAGTTTTATGGGCAGACATAATTATGTAGTATTATTATAAGTAATAATAATAATAATGCTGGACAATCCACACCGCATTATCTAGCCCCATGGTAAGCAGAGCTTGTGTTTATGGGTACTAGAGAACTGATATACATAATACAAAACATTACATAGATAGATATTTTTTATAATACATAGAAAACGACCAGAACACCCGGAACAAATATCTGCAGATACAGATACTACACACAATTGTTCCGAGGCGGGAATCGAACCCGCAACCTCCTGCGTCGCAGGCAGACCTTCGCCCACCGCGCCACATCGGTCGTCAATAAGTTACCTTTAACTAAAAGTTAAATTGATACTATCTCTAGTTACCATAACGAGCTGTACACATTAATTCCACTAATCGCTTCACATCAATGGTATTGGCCCAGAATAACATTTTGGCATTTTACCTTTGATGTAAGAGACTATAGATGAAGGGACGCGTCTCAAAAGTGTCAAGGTTGAAACCAATCTATCATATATCTCCGTACAAATAGCACCGCACGTATTATCTAGAGTTTCTTTCATCTATGGACGATTCTATTACGATACCACTGTCATAGTAAAGCGATTGGTTATCAAAATCCTGCCCCTACTTACTTCAAAACTAAATGATACTGTATCAAGTCTTAAACTATCAAACTCGAATCTTAACTCACGAGACCTGATAAGCATAACACAGTGTTCAGTTCAGATCAAAACTTCCTCATTTCTTTGCCGCCTCCATCCGTCCGACCTCCTTGCCACGCCCCCAGCCACGCCCCCTGTGGGCGTGTCCTCTTGCAGCTCTAGTTCAGGTGCTGTCTAATCTCCTATACACTGGATTTTATTCCACTCTATTTACGTATAAGTCTATGGTCTATTGAAGACTGGATATTGTTTTTTTTATGGAACTACGAGTACCAAGCTAGCTCGCTGGTTTGCATACGTTTTGAAAAGTAAAAAGTCATATAGGTCTGTGTCTCTATGGTCTATTGAAGACTGCATATAGTTTTTTATGGAACTACAATGTTAGCTCGCTGGTTTGCATACATTTTTGAAAAGTAAAAAGTCATATAGGTCTGTGTCTCTATGATCTATTGAAGACTGCATATAGTTTCTTATGGAACTACAATGTTAGCTCGCTGGTTTGCATACGTTTTTGAAAAGTAAAAAGTCATATAGGTCTGTGTCTCTATGGTCTATTGAAGACTGCATATAGTTTTTTATGGAACTACAATGTTAGCTCGCTGGTTTGCATACGTTTTTGAAGAGTAAAAAGCAGCTTTTATTTTTGAATTTAATACTGTTGTCTCGGTGCGAGATTTCCTCAAGTTCCGTTTAGTCGTAAAAGTAAAGACAAAATAGTGATTAATTTATAAAGCCCGCTGCACCATAGAGGTCAAGCATAAAAGCATATTGGTCTTGTCGTTTAAGCAAGAGAAGCCTTCGTGTTATTATTCCAGTTCTAGATTTTTATGGGCAATATTTTAACTAGATTCATTCAGTAGGGTTTTCTGCCCATGTGCAAGATAGTTGATATAAAAAAAGTTTCTTAATTTAGACATAATTGAGTCGCTCAGCGGAAGAGAATGAGCAATAATTATCTGAGAATTACATCACACATAAAACAATTATTTATTTATTTTAAGCCGTTATTGTCCCACTGCTGGGCAAAGGCCTCCCTTTTCTCCTTCCACTCCTCGCGATCCAACGCTGCAACAGGCCATGATGGAAGATGTGCCTCGAGCTCGTCGCGCCATCTCATCCTGAGCCTTCCACATCGACTCTAGCGTTGACATAAAAAATAACATATAAAAATAAAACCAATCATAAAACATAAAATTAAATTAAAGTGACTATGTTGGAACAGTTATTCAACAGAATCCCAATCCACGGAGTCTATGAGAGTAATAATAAGTGTTTGCTTGTAGCGCGTGCCTGACATTGTGAGTCATTTCCATTTTTGGAATCCTGTTAAATTTCTTAAAATATCATTATAAACTTTAAAATGGTTCAAAAAAGGTCGTTGTTCTCCAAAAGAACATGGCTTTTGGACTCCGCGATTTATGCAACAATTTGTCACAGCAAAAAAGTTTTCTAATTAGACAACGCAAAAACCATTAAGATTTGTTTCAATCTGTCATCTATTGTATTAAGTATATCAGTCATCTAGCACACATTAACGCAAGCCCTGCTTAGGTTGGGGCTAGATGATGCTGTGTGGATTGTCCAGCATTATTTATTTATTTTATTTTACAGGTAAGGTTCTCAGTTTGATTTATCCTATCACGGTTTTCTTTCACAAAAACGACAAACTCAAGTTTTTAAACTCAAATAAACACAAGTAGGTAACAAAATATCTCTGATTAAATGGAAGCCACAGCATCTGGTTCCATATACTACAAGGTCAATGTATTACATTGAATTATTTTGCTTACTGTGTTTGTATTAATTATTTTTATTAATAATTTTTCTGTTATATATAATGTGGACTTCTCTATTGTATTAGGTACGAATTTAATTGTTTTTCAATAAATATTACAAATACATTTTTAAATAGGTTCTAAAATGTCGTTGTTTTCCGAACGAACATGGCGTTTGGACTCGTTTCTGTAGCTCGCTCAGTCTTATTCCTCCTATCATGGTTTTCTTTCACAAAAACGACAAAGACCCGTAAAGTTTTAACCTAAATATAAAAACAATTCAATTCAATTAATTTATTTCTCAAACAATTTACATTGTGTCGGAAATTTTACATAGGAGCACATGTTATTCATACGTAAATTGTCACTAGAGCGACAATTGGTACAAAGTAGATACTCGGTAAACAGAAAAATGGAATGGAAACAAGTAGGTAACAATGTAAATAAAATAACTCTGATTAAATAGCAGCCACAGCATCTGGCTCCACGAGACGCGGCGGTAACTCCAGCCATAAATATAAAACTTGAGATTGGAGGAGCCTTTGGAAAGACTTCGATATACGATTTGAAGGAAACAACGAACGCGAGCGATATGAAGACTCGTTCACACGACCGCTTCAATTAGAAGAACTACTGATATCCTGGGAAATATTCATTGAT
Source organism: Eupithecia dodoneata (assembly GCA_947044415.1). NCBI lineage: Eukaryota > Metazoa > Arthropoda > Insecta > Lepidoptera > Geometridae > Eupithecia > Eupithecia dodoneata. Next base: position 6,454,201 of record OX345682.1, on the reverse strand, counting down.
GATGATTCATTTTCAATGGCAATTGTATCTCTATACTAATATTATAAAGAGGAAAGGTTTGATTTTTTGTTTGTTTGTTTGTTTGTAATGAATTGGCTCCGAAACTACTGGACCGATTTGAAAAATTATTTCACCGTTGGGAAGCTACACTATCCCCGGTGAACATAGGCTATATTATATTTTCAAAGAAGTTAGGGATCCGTACTAAAACCGTGCGAAGGGAAGGTCCGCCAGTATATAATAATGTTCAGCACACGCTGAGCCAACCCCTATTTCGGCGCAGGGTCATGGAGGTAGTCCTCACCTATTTGTGTCACTTACCCCATGATAAACTACTTTATTTGCCGTTTGTTATTCTATACCTGTATTTTGTACCTGTGTCCAAATAAATGTTTTTCTATTCTATTCTATTCTATCTGAATTTAATTATTAATTATTATTGCGGATGAGTCATTATTTATATATCTTTATTATCGGCAGTAATACCGACGGACGTTGGTTTCAGCATAAGCAGCATACATGCCGATGCAGTGCACGCTGTTTTATAATGTACCATAGGAATCAACACAAAACAAATATTTTCGCTCCGTACACTACGATACTGATCTAACACATCCAAAGGTTGCCTGGAAGAGATCGCTTCTAAGCGATAAGGCCGCCCATTGTACTTGTCGCATGTAATGTCTTTTTTGTAATGATCTGCATAGGGTGTACAATAAAGCATTTTTGTATTGTATTGTAACACGCGTAACTGAAAAATGCGTTTGATTCATTCTACTGACAACCCAACTCACCTCACAACCTCGCTGATGATGAGAAGTCTACCCACATTCCCGAATACTTGGAGCGTCTCCATCGATTCCCCGTTGGTCAATAAACTGTTTGTCGGCCGTGAAATATTAACAAGCTCGCGCCCCCGGCCGCGCTCGAGTCGTAAACAAGCTGTAATGGCTGCGTGGCTTTGGACTTGTGGGGTTGATGGGGGTTCGATGCTCGTGGATTTATGCGATAACGTCATAGAAACTACACTTCATTCTTATATTTTTGTATAACAGTACAAGAGTTGCAAAGAAGCGGCCACACATACGAGTACATCGTAACATGAATAATAAATAATACAAATAAATACAACATATGATGATAATAGTTGGCGGGTTCGCAAAAATACTGTTTTGACTGAGTATTTAACTTTTTATCAAAAATCATTTAAAACGGGTTATTTGCCGTGACCTAACCCGCAGTACCTTCAGTTATTCCGTGATCATGGCGCATGAAACTGGTCATTGGATAACTCAAAAATCAAATCATGGTAAATATCCCGTTTTAAATGACTTTTAGTTTCAAAAGTTTAATCAAAAAATTTTAAAATATTAGGTACCTCTTTTTTCATACGTTGTATGTATCCCATCTTCCGAATTAATTTACCGTGAATGCAGTAATTTTTTAGGCGGGCGGCGGCGGCGGCGGCGCGGCGCGGCGCGGCGCTAGGCGGACGACGCGACGCGACGGTACAGACGTGAGGTATTGCTTTCAGATTAGTCTGATAGATATTATATTGTGGGCTTACATTGCTACCGCTAGACGACGCCTGTGGCACAGTAGACGAATATCAGTGTGTGACGCGTATAGGTTCGGTTTCTGTAGTCATTTGTAATATTTTATTGACAACCTCTGGCTTGTTTGTTCCATTTATAATAAAAATATCTATCTATGTAACGTATTGTATTAAGTATTAAGTCATCTAGTACCCATAACACAAGCTCTGCTTAGCTTGGGGCTAGATGATGCTGTGTGGATTGTCCAGCATTATTTAATTCATTTTATTATTGAGTATCTACATAGACAATTTGTTATCGATTACAATTAAATTTTTTTTTAATTGTTAGGATGCACCTTAATTTTGATTAATCTACTTGTTAAAATAATTTACTAATAAAATGATTATCTGACTATATGTACTAACAAATTATGGATCCCTTTGTTGTCTGAAATATTATTGTTATACATATAGGCCAAGCAAGAAGGTATAATGAGCAATATTAAACTTCTGAAACTATCATGGTTATCAACACTTAAGTCATTTAAAACGGGATGTTTACCATGATTTGATTTTTGGTTTATCCAATGTGATCATGGCGCTTGAAACTGTGCCGAAATATTGGAGTTATTTTATAGTTTTCAGTTCAATAAAATGTTCATTCATTCATTTCGACGACCGATGTGGCGCGGTGGGCGAAAGTCCGCCTGCAACGCAGGAGGTTGCGGGTTCGATTCCCGCCTCGGAACAATTGTGTGTACGATCTGCAGATATTTGTTCCGGGTGTTCTGGTCGTTTTCTATGTATAATAAAAATATATATATCTATGTAATGTATTGTATTATGTATATCAGTTATCTAGTACCCATAACACAAGCTCTGCTTACCATGGGGCTAGATAATGCTGTGTGGATTGTCCAGCATTATTTATTTATTTATTCATCCAAATCATGTAAATTTGCCGTTTTAAATGACTTTAATATGAGCAATACCCTAGAAGCTACCCCCTGATATTTTGATTCAAAGTCACTTTATTATACAACACACATAATAATATGTGTGTTGTATAATAAAGTGTTTTCTATCTATCTATAATATGTTATTCAGCTAAACCGTGCGCGATATCCTTCCTCCGCAAAACGCGGCAACATTCGCGTCACGTCCGTCCGTCCCAGACGAACACCGACGTAACAACAAATATACAAATACACAGGTATTATATATATATCCGGTACATTTAAATATACATCGCGGTATACGTGCTCACTCATTACTGGGGATACAGGCTGTTGTGGAAGCTAACGAATAATACGTTGAATTTGATTTTTATTTGTAGGTTTTAAAATAAGAAGTTGACACAACAAAAACGTTGTTTAAGAATCAGTTTACAATTTGTTTTTATTAATTTACTACGTAATTGTTTTTCCATTTAAGTATATAAAAGCGTTCGTTAATTTTCCATTCGTAAAAAATAGTACCTACCTATACTACAACCCAAAATGCAATTAAATCGTGCATAGTCTAAAATCTCCTTAATGAACCAGATTGAATATACATAAGTGATTTCTTCTGCATCATTTCCCCAGCTGGAATATGGGCAATCAAATAAATAAATAAGAAAGCAAAAAGTAGTAAGATGTCATTTGCCAGTAAATATGAAAATATTTGCAAAGAGTTGTGAATCCCGTATCTGAATCCCCCTGTACATCGCTTGTAAGCTAGTATCGAAAGTATCCGACGCAGTAAGTGCTGTATTTTGTACGAAATTATAGCATAGCTCTGTTAGGGAGGGGAGCGGGCGGTACATCGATGTCGATAGAGTTGTCGATGATTTAAATTTAACAGACGTGGAATTTAAACAATTACTCTCGTAAGAAGGTACTTTGATATAGGTAACTACGCAATTAGTAGCGTAACTTTGTCAGATATTCCTATGTCTGCCTGTGTGTATTCAATGTCAAAGTATTTATGATTTATTATGATCACCCTAACCTTACTAAATAAGCATTCTGCAAAGATTATATTATTATACTAGCGGCCCGTCCCGGCTTCGCCCGGGTGGTCATTTGTTTCAGGCAATTTTTATTTTTTTTCTCTTTTTTCTCTCCGTAAGAACCATCCTCGTACTTCAAGGAATATTCTAAAAAAAGAATTAGCGAAATCGGTTCAGCTGCTCTCAAGATTTGCGCTTAGCAACACATTCAGCGATTCATTTATATATTATGGATGTGTAGGAATGCCAATATTTGTAATAATATTTTTTACGCAAAACCACGTAAAACACTTCAATTCTAAGGTACTTATAGGTTATTATCGTAAATTAGACAACTACAGTGCAAAACGCATTGATACGCGTTCAAGGGATAGTAAAGTGATTTTTTTATTCACAAACAGTCATCTCAGTTGTGACTCACGTATAGACAACTAAGACGAGTATATCGTGAACATAAACACATTATTCAAGCTCTAATCAAATTATCGACAAACTCGCCCCATCCCTACTCTAATAGCCGAACGAGAGTGCCGTCTCGCCGTCATAATGTCGATAATGTACCGCACTAATTACACTCGACATCGATAAAAACAGGAACAACACTATTCTATTACGGAAGTGCATAGGGTAAGTATTATACAGGTATTGAGTTATATTTATTGTTTAGTGAATTATTTAGGATTTCGACGGTTTATAAGAGGGAGACGGAATGTTTTGCTAAGCTCTTCCTTCCCGTTTTACGTTTCAGGTACTGTGTGAAGCGGCGTAAGAATCGACCTCTCGAATCACTCCTTGTCTTCAAAAAACTGCTATATCAGCATTATTTATCCCTATGAATTCATAGATACCTCTATTTTATGTCTATGTAAGTTTATTATAATACTTGTATGTAGTGTAAACACAATACAATTACATAACATTATACTTTTTAATATGAATATAACTCCAAACCAATATCTGCAGATCGTACAAACATTTATCCCGAGACGGGAATCGAATCCGCGACCCACCTAATGCGTCATAATAACGCTAGACACTAGATGTAGCATGCCCGATACCGCCGATGTTAAACACTGATTGCCGGGGAGAAATTGCTCTCAACGATATGGCCGCCTATTCTATTATTGTAAGCATGGCGTAATGCTGCGTTGGCGTTTTGGTTTGGCCGGTGTGTACGCAGCATACGACCCACTATCGAATACCAACAAGCCTGCGGTATCCAACACTGAAAATCACGCACTACACCGGTCAAAGGAGTTCGGTTGGGCAGTGTGGACGCAGCACTATTAGGTATAGATACGTTTAGTTCACTGGTCCTCCACGGCTGTAAACATGCTATATAGGAACTGAATTGCTATGGCTATACTATTGATGCTTTTAGACGTGCATATAGGGTGCCCAAAAACTTGTGTAATTTATGAAAAGTGAACATGATAATAGCAATAAATAATGATATACAGTCCACAGTATCGTCTCGCTCTAACTTAAGAATAGGATAAAATTGTTGATACTATATTTTCCATAGATGATTAAATTACATAGATTAAAATGTTATGCACATATATAGAAAACAGAGCCAAATATAAATAAGAATATGCAGATCGTACAGACTTTTGTCTCGTAGTGGTAATCGAACCCGCAACTTTCTGCGTCGCAGGCGGCGCGGCGCTTCGGATGTCCTCGAAAGATGGGAAGGGGCAAGTAGCGTCCCACGCAATAGGGCTCCCCAACTCCCATAAGACTAGTGTCAGACCACTTACTATCGTCATGCAAAACAATTTGGCATGAACGTGTAGACTGCCCCCAGTTATTTGAAAAGTACTAGGCAAGCAGAAGTTCATCGGAGATAACAAAACACAAGAGGTTTTTAAATGAAAAAGCAATGCTTCTCACACGTTTATGTTGTCCTAGTCAAAGATTTAAATCAATGGTCTAAACTAAATCGACTATGGAAGAAGAAAGAAGAAGAATAAGAAAATAATAAAATCATAAGAAATCACACCTACGTTACAAACTTATATTTTTTATTTTATTTTACTATTGTACTAAATAAGTAGGTGAACATAAGACCGGATACGCGCAGTGTCGGCTCACCATCGCTGTGGTACTAGATGGTGGGAAACGCCACACTAAAAAGATTAAGGTGAAGACACTTTAATTATCATCATCATCATTATTGTCAACCTATAGCAGTCCATTGCTGGACATTGGCCTCCCCAATGAGCGCCATAGCGTCCTGTCTTCAGCTTGCCGCATCCAGCATCTACCTGCAGTCTTTCGCAGGTCGTCATCCCACCTGGTCGGAGGGTGTCTCACTACGTTTACCGAATCGTGGTCACGTTTGCCCCAGCGGCCGTCGTTTTTGTTCATGTGTTCTTTAAAATAGCACTTCTGCACATACACTATTATTATCCCTACACTAACTCAAAGGGTTTTGTTCTTTTGATCCCTCTCACTATGTCCGTGGTGTCGAGGAGCTGGATCGCATCGACGCGCGACGCTTGAAAGCGAATCTGACCTAACATAATCTGACTTTAGACGAACAAGGGATTTTACAATGGGTTATAGGTACCAGTTTTAATTTAAGTGTTACATATTTATCAACCTAGCTATAAGATCATTAAACTTTTATTATCTTCATTTTAACTGTATCTCGAATACATTAAGTCTATTAAGACAGGTACCTACTATAATCACGGGTACTGTACGGGTCCGTAGAGTGAAGCCCTGGTGACCTGTAATACAGGTTTTTCTAAACCTACATCAGGCACCAGTCTTCACAATACAGGTTCGATCTAGTATATAAACTAAATGGCTTTATTTTGTATCTAATTTAAGAGAACCTTTGTGAAGAAAATAAATTAGTATTATTAAAAAAAAAAAAAAAAAACCTATACCTTATGTTTAAATTTTGTTTGCTAAATCTTCGTTTTTATTTATTCAACTACTGCAGACCTACTTAGGGATCCGTACTAAAACCGTGCGAAGCCGGGAGCTTCGCACGGTTTTAGTACGGATCCCTAACTTTTTTGAAAATATAATATAGCCTATGTTCACCGGGGATAGTGTAGCTTCCCAACGGTAAAATACTTTTTTAAATCGGTCCGAGTAGTTTCGGAGCCTATTCAATACAAACAAACAAACAAACAAAAAATCAAACCTTTCCTGTTTATAATATGATGAGTATAGATTTGCGGGGTTTTAAGTGTGACGCGTATCGTTCAACGGGAGACTAGACGAGAAGCTAATCATTTCTAGATTTGTGACATTTTGTTTCTTGTGTTGACAAGTCAGAAACCGCTTGATTTAAGAGTCTCCTTTCAAAAAGAGTTACGGCATGTCCTGGCCCGCCCTGTACATTAAATATTAGCCACTGCAAGCAATAAAATGCAGGCAAAGTCTGTATTATTAACTAGTTTCCGTCTGCAACTGTTTTATGGACGAAAAGTTAATCTTAAAAATTCAATAAACTTTTACAACGTTTTTATTGCCATCTGTACTTTAGTAGAATAAACTTAAACTTTTAATACATCTCGCTTTGTACTAATAAAATGAAGACTATCTAAACAACAATTATTTTAAAGTGTTTTATAAAGTAACAATTAGGCTAGTTGACAAAATTTGGAAATTAGTTTAAAACTATAGCTTAGCATCTATTTCACCCCAAAAATATATTATTTTAAGAAAAATAGATCTTTTACATTAGTATTTTGAGTTTTTGGAAATTAACTTGAAATTGACCGCGAAAAAGGCCAAGACTGTCATGGCGTCTTGAATGACGAAACAACTTTTATCGTTATAGTAAATACCTAGTTGTGATATCAGGGAGTTATACAAAAACAATAATAACAAACAAAACTTATTTTATTTTTAACTTTTTTCAAACGAACAAAACAATAAAAACGCAACACTTAATTCTACAATTCAGACAAATTACAATTTTTAATGGTCAAAAATTATTTAAAATGGAGGCAAAACACATTGACATAATAATAAAGCCCACCTGATGGTAAGCGGCAACCACATCGCCTCTAATGAGCCTAATGGAGTCGTCATCAGATCAGCCCACACACGTCCACTACTGGACATAGGCCTCTCACATACGACGCAAAAAATAGCGGTCCTGACTGCCTCCATCCATCGACTCCCTAAACTTAGGGTCTACTCTAATGTAGGGCTATTCAGAAACTCTTTTATCGAGTCATAGACACGGCATCTAGATTACGAAATTCAAATATTAAAGCTGTTTTCAATATTTTCTGCATTTTACAAGGAATACAAATAGCGGATAAGTTCCTTAGTTACTTGTATAATTATAAAAACCCCACAAGACAAAATAGCTTACTGCGAGCTTCAAGCGCCCGCGAGCCGTGTTGTTGTCCGATGCCAAAAAATATAAACTGAATCTAAAATAACAAGTTACGGTCCATAATATTTCAATGCAGTGCTGTGCAGAAGTGGCGGTTAAGAGATCTGCGACAACTTTTATTCCTTCGTTACCCAAGGCATTATGTATGTGACGACGGCGGCGCCGCGTCTTGGTTCGACTCTGAGAGCACGTGCACCGAGGTGAACAAAGGGACGCTACCAGCTCCGGGCCGCAGCCCGCCCCTGAGCGACCGCTTGTTAACTTGTTCTCTTGTTTACCCCAACCGCGCGTATTTTCAACTAAATCTAATAAGTGACTAATTTTGTTGATCTGTATTTCTGTGTACAGACTGCCTAGGGCGGAAATAGCCTCCTCCAAGCTTTTCCACATTTTTTAAAATATTTTATTTATTTGGTTTGTACTGGTTCTCACATCGTTCTGAACTGAAAGTTATTTGAAATCGCTGCAAGCGCGGGGTTGGGGTAAACAAGTCGGCACAAGTGCGACATATGCAATTATTGTCAATGCTTCATTAGTCAGCAGTTTTGTTAAACATAGCAGACGTCAGTTTTGTATCTATAGTAGCGGCAGTCATTAGCTTCAGCTCCTCCAGCGCCCTGTAGTATACATCCTTTAGGTTCCGCTTCGGCAAATTCTTGACTTTATCGTTCTCTGATTTCTCAGGTTTGACTTCATCTGGAGATTTTTCGTCTAAATGTACAGCTATGGTCATAACTTTGTTCGTTGTACCTTCTATGTCGTGTCCCTTATCAGAACTATATAAGTTTTTAGTTACATTGTTACCGCCCCTATTCTGTCTTTTCATGTATCTTCTAAAAGTAACTGAGTTTATTTTGCCGATATGGTTCCGTGAGTTGGGTCCTTTAGCGTTTCGCTTGTACCTTGAAGCGCCTGTGAACATCTGAAAATAGAGAAAACTTCAGTAATAGGGTAGTGTCCTGGATAAAAAAAATATTTTTCTATTTAGTCCGTCAGTTACTTACAAAAATAAAGCGCGTCAGTTTAGGGGCTCGTGACGTCACAACTTGCTAAACAGTGTAGCAAGACGTGACGTCACGTGGAACTCTAACTGGCTATATCTTCATATTTATTTGTTTAATTGACTAAAGAAAACACACGGGTCCAATATCTTCTAATAAATCTAACCGACGGACTTAGTAGATTTTTTTAAGACTATTGAATTTTACATAAATAGAATTTGCGTATACATAGAATAAAAAAAGAACGTACATGAACCCTCAGGCGAATGCCACACTACAAAGAGCCACGCTTATTACTATAGCCGCTGTACCGCGCCTGAGGTATGCGAGCGGCGAGACGGGGGGGAAGTATTGGCCGCTCCGATCCATCAGTCTGCCGTCAACGCTCACGGCGGTAAGTAGCTTTTCTACCGGACGGTCTATGTCAGACGCACATGAGATAAATATCCAAAGATGGGTCGAGCACTATCTCGTGATGTCAACCCCGTAATTTTTTGCGTAAATAATAATATGCGTTTGTAAGTACTGAACGGATCTTGATGAAACTTGGAACATACATAGTATGTGTACATATAGGCTACTTTTTATCGTGGTACCACGCGAGCGAAGCCGCGGGCGAAAGCTAGTAAAAAAATATAAACATATCGTTTACGATATCATATGATATATCCGACAATATCGATCTCATGTGTACTCTTGCTCTTTTTTCCTCGGCCCCCAATTCGCCGCACTTTCTTAAGGAGTGGTACAGCGGTTGCGGTCAAACTATAAGAGCCAAGTGATTCGCCTAGTGACTGATCTTAGCTAGCTAAAATACTTATTGCATACTTTATACCATATTAAAACTATTTTGACAAAAGTAAGGAAGAGCAGCACACCCTGGTACCAGTATACTAACATATTTTAAAGGATGTCCTAACACCTGTCTAGCATGTAAAGCAACAAATTTGTATACAAATAAGTAATTTTCAAAATATTAAAAATTTTTAGAAACGTATAGAAGTAATTTATACTTATGAACTATAACGAACTAGCGGACCTTCCCGGCTTCGCACGGTTTTAGTACGGATCCCTAACTTTTTGAAAATATAATATAGGCAATGTTCACCGGGGATAGTGTAGCCTCCCAACGGTGAAATAATTTTTCAAATCGGTCCAGTAGTTTCGGAGTCTATTCATAACAAATAAACAAACAAAAAATCAAACCTTTCCTCTTTCTAATGTTAGTATAGACTATGGAAAATTTCGATAGAAATTTGAATTTGTATATGATTTGTCATCCAGAATATAGCCTATGTTCACCGGGGATAGTTTAGCTTCCCAACGGTGAAAGAATTTCAAATCGGTCCAGTAGTTTCGGAGCCTATTTATTACAAACAAACAAAAAATCAAACCTTTCCTCTTTATAATATTAGTATAGACAACGGATAATGAATAGTGCCTCGTGACAGTGGTAGGCCCTTAGATACAGGTTACTCGTGTTAGATTGTGTTCAATCTTGTAGAAAACTCTTCATAACTATCGACTTATTGATGTTATGATACTTTATAGGTTTTCTATGGTCACTTACATTAAAGTCATTTGTCATGTACAACTGCTTTTGTAAGTATTCCAATTGGGTCACCAGATATTCTCTGACGCCGCTCATTTTGCTCTGAAAATTAATATAAATTTAAGTTATTCAATTAATATTGCTGGAAAATCCCCACAGCATCATCTAGCCACAGAGTAAACAGAGCTTGTGTTATGGCACTGGATAACTGATATATATAATACTTGCGGACCTTCCCGGCTTCGCACGGTTTTAGTACGAATCCCTAACTTTTTTGAAAATATAATAATTAGCCTATATTCACCGGGGATAGTGTAGCTTCCCAACGGTGAAAGAATTTTTCAAATCGGTCCAGTAGTTTCGGAGTCTATTCATTACAAACAAACAAACAAAAAATCAAACCTTTCCTCTTTCTAATGTTAGTATAGACTATGGAAAATTTCGATAGAATTATGAATTTGTATATGATTTGTCATCCAGATTTTATAGATAGAAACTTTATTTAGTATTCGATATCTAAACCTTTTCGAGATCAACTCGAAGTCAACGAGATTCATGAAACGGTTTTAGCGTGAAGAAAAAAACATCGTCCCTTTTCCATCCGAAAGAATGCAATAATAAATAAAAAAATAATGCTGGACAATTCACACAGCATTATCTAGCCCCATGGTAAGCAGAGCTTGTGTTATGGGTACTAGATAACTGATATACATAATACAATACATTACATAGATGGATATTTTTTTTATTTTACATAGATAACGACCAGAACACTCGGAACAAATATCTGCAGATCGTGCACACAATTGTTCCGAGGCGGGAATCGAACCCGCAACCTCTTTCCTAAGGCGTACAATATAAACAAATACGTATTCAATGAAGGCGCTACCTTATCATCTTCAGACAGGCTGTCGTATCGGATCAGCAGGTCGCGCACGGAGGACATGGCGCTCATGTAGTCAGCCCTGGGCTCCCCCTTCTCTTCCCCCGGGGACATGACCTCCAGTGTGTGGAACTCTTCGTACGGTTCTAGAGAGGGCAGTTTTAAATCAATCATCATCTAAAAACATGCGTTTTGCTGGTGAGCAGGTAGAAAATGCCTCGGCATTAAGCCCACCCTTTGTACCCTTTGTAATGCAATTAAGTTTTAAATAAATAGGTAATATAAATAAATCATCACCATCAACCTATAATAGTCCACAGCTGGACATAGGCCTCCTCTAATGAGCGTCATAGCGCCCTGTCTTCAGTAGCTTGCTTCATCCAACACCTGCCTGCAGTCATTCGCAGGTCGACATCACACCTTGCCGGAGGGCGTCCTACATTACGTTTGCCAAGTCACGGTCTCCGCTCAATAACGTTTACTACAGCGGTTGTCGGTTCACAACCGTTTTCCAATATGCACTGTTTCATGTCGCTATGAATTAGAACTGTGCCGAAATGTTGGAAAACTCAAAAATCAAATCCTGGTTAACTTCCCGTTTTAAATGACTTTAGTGTTAGGTTTAAAGAACTTTATTCTCATATAAACACACATGGTTCACTTATAATGAGATACATAAGAAAAAATTTATCTATGTTTTACAATATTTAAAACTAGCCTCTGGTACCTAAAAGTAAATTATACTAAATATGATTTATGACTTTATACTACTACTATTATCATTACATATACAAATACCGACATTATAGCAGCCAGAAATAAATCAAAGACCGGTAAGTATTTGATTCGTGTAGGTAGGTACTGTTACAGAGTATGTACGTGTAATTTAAGTTTATTTTTATAGGCATTCAAATTAATACACTCCTTTACATTGTTTGGTAGATTGTTGAACAATTGAGCTCCATCTGATATTATTGTTTTTTTACCATGGTTCGTGATTTCGGCAACTGTAATTTTATTTTATTTCTGAAATTGTATTTACTTTCTTTTAGATGTAGTTTGATGTTTGATTGAATGGAGTTTGAAGTAATTTTTTTTATTAGTATGCATGTATTATAAATGTAATGTTTTAGTGTTAATAGCCATGATCGTTTTTAGAAGTCAAAAGTTTTATCAGCCCTTTCGCCTTTATAATATCAGGAGGGCTCACCCTTGTTGTTTGTTGAGGGTATGTTCTCCTTGTGGTAGGTCATCACGGTGGAGTCCGGGTTGGTCAGCCACTCCAGGAAGTTCTGCAGGTCTAGCGGTAGCTCTGCAAGACCACGAGTGGACGGACACGTCATAACTTGACTCGAAGAAAGTATTAATCATTATTTATATACATATAGGATATATATTATTCATTCGATTACCTCTGTGACGCGGTGGGTAAAGGTCTGCCTGCGACGCAGGAGGTTGTGGGTTCGATTTCCGCCTCGGAACAGTTGGTGTGTACGATCTGCAGATATTTGTTATGGGTGTTCTGGTCGTTATCTATCCTACTAATATTATAAACGCGAAAGTTTGTAAGTATGGATGTATGGATGTTTGTTACTCTTTCACGTAAAAACTACCGAATGGATTTTTATGAAACTTCACAATAATATAATATCTTACATATCAGAATAACACATAGGCTACAATTCATAAAGATATATTGCATATTATCCAAAATATCTATCACCACGCGGGTGAAACCGCGGGGCGCAGCTAGTATTGTATAATAGGGTACGGTTTTACCCATTGGGTACGATACGGAACCCTAACAGATAATATATAAGTGCACGGGCCACGGTAAAGCCCCGTATTCATTGTAAACATTTGTTTATAAACTGGTTGCATAAACATGTTGCTGAGTTGCTGTCAACATGTTGCGGGCAACACTTGTGTTGCGGAGTTGATCACGCCATGTTGCAGAGTTGCCGCCCGGCGAGCGAAAACATCACTTTATCAACAAATGTTGACATGTGTGGACGTGTTTATAAACAGTTTTTAGAAAGATGCATTATAATAATAAACGCAGAACACAACAACACTACTTCCTCGGGCAACCTTTAGACGCAGACTGGCGGCGTGTGGACGGGAAGTAAGGCTGAAAACTTTGATGTTGAAAAACAATAGCAACAGTTGTGCAACAAATGTTTACAATGAATTAGGGCTTAAGTCCCGACGCTGGCAACACTCACTCCGGCAAGTCTTCTCGTGCACCTGGTACTGCACCAGGTCGCTCATGAGGCCGACGAGCTGCTGCATCAGCTTCGAGGCCACCTGCCCTTCCTTGCTGTCTTCACGGACTGGTGTCGAAATAACAACTGTTAGCATCCATCAACAGCCATGTCACCTGCGAAAGACTGCAGGTAGACGCTGCATGCCTCAAGCTGAAGACAGGGCGCTGTGGCAACTACGATTAGATTTTTTTGAAACTTCACAAATCATGGTAAATATCCTGTTTTAAATGGCCTTAGTACAATGCTGAGTGAAGGCCATATTTGCCATGAACTCTGCTACGCACAATAATTTGTAAGATATATTGTATTAATTTGCGTAGTTTTAAGTTTGTTGTGTATGCTAGTTTTTAAGGTAAATAAAAATATTTTCTTTCTTTCTTTCTTTCTTTCTAGTATGATAGTCCACTGCTGGACATAGGCCTCCACCAATGAGCGCATTTAGCGTCCTGTCTTCAGCTTGCCGAATCCAGCATCACCTGCAGTCTTTCGCAGGTCGTCATTCCACATGGTCAGAGGGCGTCCTACACTAAGTTTACCGAGTCGTGGTATCCATTCAAGAACGTTTACCCCAGCGTTGAAGCGTGTATATCAGTCATCTAGCACCCATAACACAAGCTCTACTTAGCTTGGGGCTAGATGCTGTGTGGATTGTCCAGCAATATTTATATTTATTTGTAAACCTTCTAGTTTCTTGGAGAGACTGATGTCCTTGGCCGCCTTCTGGCAGATCTTCTTCATCTTGGCGGTGAGGGCGGTGAAGTCTGTTTTCTTCTCCACCGTCGTCGGGTAATCCTGAAAACATGAGTTTTTGATAATTGACTGCACAGAGGTGTACATTATGTCGTAGTTAAAGTTAGTTTTGTAAATAAGTGCTTTAGTTAGTTAAAAATTACTTTTCAAAAGTTTATTGAAATAGTTAAGTAGGTACATGTAAAACACATACAAAGTGAAGGAGCTTTCCTACGGTTGTATCGCGTCGCGTCGCGTCAGTGTCGCGTCAGTGTCGCACTGGTTGGTAAGGGCGTCAATAAGGCGATTCAGTTAATAATATACAATGATGCTATTTATAGATATGCTTGTACGTCTTCGTACATTGATTAAGTTCGGATGTTGTAACATCTTCAAAGTTTTGGCAAAATTTCCTAACAATTCTCTCTAATCGTTAAGTAATTTTGCATATATTTAATTCTAGACCTGGAATAACATTCTACGTTTTATCCCAAAAATGCGTGCAAAACTGCGAGTGGAAGCTAGTTTAGTATAGGTAATTATTTTTATAGCTTTTTAGACTTTGCATAGCAACTAACGCTGTCCGCTTTCCTGTAGAATCTTCTAGATGCCACGTCCCCAACGCCGTGCTTTAGCTTCACCTTATTCAGCATGGGTTTCCTGAAAAAAATTATGTTAGTAAATATGATTTTTTGACGGCCAAAGCTTAGATTAGCTTAAGCTTAGTCCACGCACGATCGAACCCGCAACCACCTGCGTTGCAGGCGGACCTTCGCCCACCGCGCCGCCACATTGGCCGTATTGAAGTATTTTCTAAAATTGTTCAAATGTTTATTTTCTTCAAAACAGTATGTTTAGCGGGAAAATTATCCGTAACGCCAAAGTGGCTCTGACTGCTGAGGCAGAGACCATTTTCTGCCTTTCTGGCTTACATTTAAGTACTTTTATGTTGTTTTAATTTGTAGGAAGTGTTTAGTAGGTCTTATTGCACAAATAAATATATCAAGTATTTAAACTTAAATGAAGGTCTCCACTATGGTGTAAACAATTGTTGTAAAACTGTTACAGAATAAATTTTATTTATTATTTATTATTAGTATGTATCTCATTACCATGATCTCGGGCCATAAAGTGACCCGGTCCTTTGGAAGGCTTGCGTGGGGCCGAAGCCAGCAGCACAGAGGCCCTTTGAGAGAGTTAATCTAAAGGCGATGGCTACACGTAGCAGGTATCATCCTCGGGTGCAACAATATGATTATTTATTATAATTATTTAATTCTTTGAATCATAGAATGAGAAAAGTAATCTAACTCACCCTTCCGTAAACTTGCCACAGTTCCGATGACTGCCCTCCAGGACAGGCCTTCCTCGCTTGTAGTCATACTTCACTGCGCCCTCCTTCAATCTACGACAGGCCATTATTTTAAAAATTAAGAATCAAAATATTCAGTAACCTTTCCGCGCAAACCTTCTCCGACAAGATTCAACTGAATGTAGTTTGCGTGTACCATCCAACGTCCCACAAATTGACGCAAACACAGAACATTTAGACATTTACTTAATTATAAATTAGAACGGCGAAATCACCAATTACATTATCAATTATAACTTTCCTATTATAATATTAGTGTTTTCTGCCCGCGGCTTTACATGCCTTTCCACAGGTATAAAATAATTTGGTAATAATGTCTCTAAGTAGGTACTTAGATTACTAGTAGTACTTATTAGGGAATTGTTGATCATCATCATCAGCCTATGATAGTCCACTGCTGGACATAGGCCTCCCCAAATGAGCGCCATAGCGCCCTGTCTGCAGCTTGACACATCCAGCACGGTTCGTGACCACTCGTGAGAACAGCTTATAGACCTGGCGTAGGAATTATTGCGAGTGATTTCGAAATCCTTGTATTTATCAAAGCACGTAAACGTATTTTTAAATTGAATTCTAAGGGAGAATTCACACAGCAACTGTCGTACAGGATCCGCCTTAAAAGATCCGTTGTACAGGGTCCTTTTCTCTTATGATGGCATATCATATACATATTGTAAGAGCGAGTTCACACACCCGACAGGATGCCGTACACAGTAATTTCCAGTAGCGAAGCATCCGTAAAAAACAGTCCTTTAAAAACGGATCCGCTGTGTGAATTTACTTAGCCCTTACTTAGTAACAATCTTCTTGAACCAGTCCTCTGAATCATGTTTCCTCTCAACAGCCTTGCGTCCATAACCCTGCGCATTCTGTTTATCGTCAGAGCCGTCTATATTCTCCGCATCAGCCCCATAATCATCGTTGTATACATCGTTCCAGAGGAGCTTGCCGTCAACGTCGCGCTTTACTATTGTTTTGGTTCTGTTCTCTTTGATGTTGACGGTGCCAAGGTCGGATAAGGTTATGTTTTGAGTTTCTGGGGATTTACAGTTTCATTAGTGAATAATGTATAATGCTGGACAATTCACACAGCATCTAGCCCCATGGTAAGTAGAGCTTGTGTTATGGGTACTAGATAACTGATATACATAATACTATATATTACATAGATATATATTTTTTTTTAATTTTTTGATTGCGGGCTCGATTCCCGCCTCGGAACAATTGTGTGTACGATCTGCAGATATTTGTTCCAGGTGTTCTGGTCGTTTTCTATGTATAATAAAAAAAAACTATCTACGTAATGTATAGTATTATGTATATCAGTTATCTAGTACCCATAACACAAGCTCTGCTTACCATGGGGCTAGATAATGCTGTGTGAATTGTCCAGCATTATTTATTTATTTATATTGTTAATTTATTTAATTTTGAATAATTTGATTTTTATTTGCAATGTTTAAACTTAAAGTACCTATTTGTACCTATATTTGATAATCAAAGACTATATCAAATTGATATACACCTACTTGCAATGTATTACAACAAAACAAACTAAGCGATAGTTGGAGGTCTTATCGCTTAAGAAAGACTGATCACTACCAAACAACAATAGATAGAGTACAAGGATATGTGCTTTTATACAATACTAGCGGACCTTCCCGGCTTTGCACGGTTTTAGCACGGATCCCTAATTTTTTGAAAATATAATATAGCCTATGTTCACCGGGGATAGTGTAGCTTCCCAACGGTGAAATAATTTTTCAAATCGGTCCAGTAGTTTCGGTGCCTATTCAGTACAAACAAACATACAAAAAATCAAACCTTTCCTCTTTATAATATTAGTATAGATAATTATCTTGTAATATAATACATACCACTATTAGCGTTATAAATAATTTTAATGTCACCTGGTTGAATGTCACTCTCTACTTATAGTTCTTCTGTATTTTACGTATCTTACCTGTCCCCACGACCCCATCACCCTGAGTGTCCCCAACACCCTTCCCTGAGTCATCTGGATTGCTGTCGTCTCCTGCCTCTGTCTCGTTCACACCCAGCAGTACCCTCGAGCGGTGGCCAATGTTCTCTATCATGTCTGCGTCGTATAGAGGGAAGCTGAATTCTAACTTTGGTTGGTTTTTTGCTTCGTCGTCAGTGGTGTTGTTGGTAAGGCTACTGAAAAACGGATATGAATTAAATATATTAATATAGGTCTTAATTGAGGTCTTAATTTAAATAGATTTGATTAAGGTACATTTATTAACATTTTAGCGGAACCAGAGTCAGCAGCGGCTGTCTCATTCATTATTCAAAATTTTCATGCATCAGTGACTTCCTTTAAAAATAGCAACAATTTATATGTTTTTATTTTGGTGTATTTTTTGTTTTGTTTGTTAGTTATAAGTTTAGGTTATGATAGGACTGGAATACTTTACGAAGTAAAAGTCCTTAACAATAAATATGATAAAAAAAAAAAATATATTACTATAGGTATTTTTTATTTTTTTGTTTGGGAAACGAGTATCTTAGATTCAGGTAAAAATAGAATATAGATTTAGAGCAAATAAAGCTAACTACAGTTTCCACTCGTATCTTGTAAATATAACCACACTAACAAAAAAGATTAAAAAAAACGCAATTTGGTCACCTAAAAAATTTATAAAAACAATATGTTTGAATGAAATCGAAAATAGAAATGAAATTGTGTAGTTATAATGTATATTAAAATAATATTATGGTCATTCTGTTTCATTTTATCATCAGATGTTCGTGCATCGGTGGCAGACGCCACTACCAAAAACAGCATTTTTAAAAGCTTCAAAATTATTATTTTTTTGCAGAAATATGATTTATTTTATATTCAATAGATGTCTAAAACATGTCGGAGAGGTTTCGCAAAAGGATGGTCTTCATGCCTATTCTACATAATAATCTAATTTTTCTTTCAAGTTAATATTTCAATTGTCTTCAAGATGTTAAACTGAGGATCTTCTTACCTGACATTTTCTTGTTGACTTTTGTTAACGCTCAAGTCCAAAGTGTCTAACAGATTGAACCAGTTCGCGAGTTTCATGAAAAAGTCACTGAGACTTGCCTCAGTATCGTTGCGAACATCACCTGTGGCTATCTTAGCTCCAGTTTCTATTGTTTCAGCTGTAACATTATCAGTACCGTTTGCGACTAACTTCACAGCCTCTGTCATGTTATAGATATCAGATATATTATAATTTGCCGTTATATTATCACTAGCAGTAATGTTGTCCGCTATAGTGTCGTCGACTACATCAACATCAACACTGTCCACATCTCGTTTATAAATACCATCGTGTATATAATCAGAGGCCACTCTTATAGCGTAATCTTGCGCTGATCCCAGTTTAGTAGAAAACTTCTTCTGTAAACCATTAAATATACCTCTGAAGTTCATAAGGGACTCTAAAGCGTCACTTGGATCGTTTTGGTAGTAATCAATAGTTTGCAGTGATCTCTTTTTGATGTTTCTGAATTCTGACTCCATGTTGGTGGATGTCTCGATGAGTATATTTTTCACGTCGAGCACTTTTGCATTAACATTTTTTGTGGTTTCAAAATTGTTGCTTGGGGAGAAAGGTTCAAATGCGATTGTTTTATTTGTAGTCGCCACCTTCTTAACCCCAGATGGGCTGCCGGTGAACTTGATGTGCTTCTTCAGTGCTTTAAACACGTCACTTAACGGAGATTTCGCGGGAACGAAGTAAATTCTTAACCCTTCGGAGGCTGGAATAAAAATAATTGGAATATTGAATAACCGCTCGGCAATATAGGATATTTTTTTTTAATAACTAGTATATCTTACCCAATGTATCTTATGTACATGTATTTGATGCAATACATTTAACTATACTTTACTGTACAATTTAAAAAAGCAAACATACGAGTAGTTCCTCGGCCCTTCTCAACGCCGAGAAGTTTCACCGCTGGTGTCTTAGGATAATCATCTTTCCCATAGTTTCTAAATCTCTGATCAACTCGCTGAGACTTAATGTTCTTGTCGTTGAAAACGCCATAATCGCTATACGCCTGTGCCATTTCCGCCACCCTATCGTATTTGTTTCTAAAATAGTCTTCTACGTACTCCATATCAGTCAAATACTCGGAATCCTCACCATGAGTTTTGAATTTATATTTTTTTTTATTTTTCTGACCTGAGAGCTGAAAAAAAGTTTTATTTAGAATTAGGAAATGCTGCATTAAAGAGTTTTTAGAAAACGGCTTCCTTCATTCACTTGAACATCAATTTTAAACAAACACTACGAAATTACCTGACACTATCACCTAACTTATACCGAAAGAGCATGTCTCAACTTTTACCCATCTGCAGCAAAATTGTATTGAAAGATCTTGACAAGTCGGAGGGCGTTATACAATACGTTTACCGAGTCGTGCACTCCTGAACCCGTTTACCCCAGTCAGTGGTAGTTAGTTCTGCGCGAGTTATGGCCAGCCAACTGCCACTTCAGCTTGCTAATTCTTAAAGCTATGTCGATAACTTTGGTGCTTCTTTGGCTATACATTGAATTAAATATGTTTTGTTATTAGTGTACATATTAACAACAAACTAAATACAAAGTCTTTTTTTAACTGGTACAACAGTAGGGCACCCATAACCAGAGGAGATACAGGTGCAGTTTCTTTTGAAACATCAGCTTCTTGAAGAAAATAATTTGGCATCCAAAAATGTATGATATATGACATACAATAAATAATTTGACTTACTTCCACTGCTCAGATTTTTTTCATCCCATACAATAAAACGATCCTTACAAAGGACTAAGTCGATTGGAATCAAACTTTTTTCACCAATCTGATTCATTTAAGACGCTTGACCAAAATTGTTTTAATGCCAATATGTTTTTCTCTAAAACGGAGCTGATTTAAAAAAAAAGCTGCACCTGTTTCTTCTTTGGTTATGAGAGCTGTCCCAGTAAAAAAAAACACTGTATATCTTATCACCAGTAGTGATTCAGTCTCGGGACTCTCTTCAGTAGCGATGATGATGGGGCTTTCCTTGTTGATGGAGTTGAGCTCGTCCGGGAACAGAGGCATGGGGCCTTTCCAGTTCGGATTGATCAGGGTGTTGGGATTCGATTCCTGTGGAACGACAAACATACAGCATTACGAATGATGTATATTAGATGGTCTTACACCATCACACTATTATTATAAACAAGCTGCACCCTGCGGCTTCCCCTGAGTTGAAATCTATGTGCCAGACAGACAGCGGGAGGCGACTTTGTTTGATACTATGTATGATGCGAATGTTTGTTACTCGTCAAAGCGATAGATATTTTTGGCCTGACCAGTCTGAAATTTGCATAGATTAGGTCTAGACCTGGAACATGGCTACTTTTATCACATAAACCAGTTCCTATAGAAATAACATTAAAACATTTCCATTGATACAACTCATTGGGGGAGGCCTATGTCCAGCAGTTGACTAACATAGGCTGATGATGATGATGATAGATTCAACGCGTACGAAGCCACGGGCAGAAACTAGAACATCATTATAGTTATACAAAATCTCTTCGCTTCCTCTTGCCGTCCCACTCGCTCGCAGGCGTTACAGCCATCTCCTCTCCATCGTCTGTCTCTATCTCCATCAGCCGGCGACCAACGGCCGCGTGATCCTTTACTTTGTGGCTGTCATCTGGCTTGTCCACGGGCGATATGTTGTCGTTACTGTCAACATAATACTACATTATGAATGAATGAATGAATGTATGAACACAGACCGAGAACTAAAGCTACTGACATAGCTCAAAGAATGAGCAAGCTGAATCGGCAGTGGGCCGGCCATAATATCATGAAGAACCGACAACCGCTGGGGTAAACGTTTGAGTGGAGACCGTGACTGTATGCACACGTAGTGTAGGACGCCCTCCGGCCAGGTGCGATGACGACGCGAATCCGTTCATTTTATCATCATCATCGTCGTCAGCCCTTGTCAGTCCACTGCTGGACATTGGCCTCTTAATGAGCACCGTAGCGCTCTGTCTTCAGCTTGACGCATCCAGTTTCTACCTGCAGTCTTTCGCAGGTCGTCATCCCACCTAGTCGGAGGGCATTTTATAGATCACTAAAAGAAATTGTTAACCTGTACTTACTTTTTGTACATCATCGTCGAAATGCTCATCAGCAAGCTATGCGGGCGAATGGTAGTTTCAGTGCGTCCATTCTTCAAAGTATAATGCTTGCTAACCTTAGTGGTTGTTATAGCAGGCATATCCCCGCCATGACTTTTTAAAAACTCTTCCAAATCATCTGTGTTTGTTTGCTGATTATTTCTATTGTAGTGGTCAACCAACTGTTTGCTTTTCGCTAACTGATCATCGAGCGAGTTTAAGCTATCTTCTAATGGCAAAACTGGCTTGTTCCTGTTTATATTATTGTTTTTGTTTTTATTTTCAATATGTTTGTGATGATGTCGATAAGAATTCTTAAGCATTTGATTCTTTGCGTCATTGAAATTAACTTCAAAAACTCTTTTATCGACTTTTTCTGTTATATTTGTTGTCGGCGTTTCATTTTTCTCTTCATTTTTATTTTTGTGTTTACATTTTTTTATGGATATCATGGCGTGTGAGTAGGGATCTCCTATCATATCCATGACATTCTTATCCAAAAACTTGTCCAGCAGTTCGTCTAGCCTCTGCGAGTTTTGATAAAACGGATTCTTCACTGGTTTTTCGTACGAGTTTATTTCTTTCGGTGCGTGTGAGCACTTGAACGTCCTCCTCCCTTGCGGCACAAACTGGATAGAAACCTTCTTCTTCTCTATAAGTAAGCCGTCCTCATTGGTATCGAACCTTTTAACCCGCGTGTCTTTTGTTTCTTTCATTACTACTTTATTTTCTTGTTCTGTAGTAGGTAGCTTTTGCGCGTCTGGTGTTTCTTTCGTTATAACTTTATTATCTTCTTTTGTATTCGTTTGTTTTGCTTCGGCCGCTCCTGTAGCCTGACTCTCTGTTTTTGTTCCTTTTATTTTCTTTCTCGGATGGAACATTCTGAATGGGTTTTTGAAATCGAGTGATCTCTTCGCTCGGTCGGGGTAGGGCAAGCTGTTAGTACTTTCGATGTTGAAGAGGTAGTCCTTCTTAAGTTTTCTGATTTTTGCATCTGTTGATACGAGTTTCTTGTAGAATTCTGAAAAGAGTTTATAAATATTATTTATTAATTCGATAACATAGCACACATATATTAACATTTTCATTAGAGTGCAGGACCAAACCAAAGCGACAAAGAAATAAAAAAGTTGAATTTAAAATATATAGAAATTACTCAATATATAGAAAACCATTTGTTCATTTTGCCAATCTCTATGGCACAGCCGTCACCACCTGTGACGCAAAAGGTTGCGGGTTCGAAGCCTGCCCCGGGATATATTTTTGTACAATCTGTTGATAAGTATTTGCTCGGGGTGTTTTCTGTCCTATCTATCTTCGTTATATACATACGTATCAGTTATCTGGTACCCCATAATACAAGCTCTGCTTAGACGCCCCAAAGTACATCTCATGTATGTGTTGTTCAGCATTAGGTACTCCTTTTTATACAATACTAAGTTAATTTATAATTAAGTGGATTTTGTTAACAATATAAGCCTAGCCCCGCCCGCACTGACCTCTCAGCCGCTCGTTGCCCTGGATATCATTCAGCTTCTCCGAGTCGATGATCTTGGTCAAGTCGCTCTCGTGAGACAAACTCTGCAACCGTACAAATACAAACATTAGGAAAAAAACATTATTCGTATTCATTAAAATGATGTATGAAAACAGCGCGGCTACCGCGCGTTATCAGCGTTAGGTATTACGGTCATTCTAGCGCGTTAACAAGTTGAAGTGGCAGTGGGCCGGCCATATCTCACGAAGAACCGACGGCCGCTGGGGCAAACGTGTTCTCGAGTGGGGACCACGACTCGGTAAACGTAGTGTAGGACGCCCTCCGACCAGGTGGGATGACGATCTACCTGCGAAGACTGCAGGTAGATGCTGGATGCGGCAAGCTGAAGACAGGGCGCTATGGCGCTCATTGGGGGAGGCCTATGTCCAGCAGTGGACTGATTTAGGCTGATGATGATGATAATGAATAGTTACTTATAGGGAAGGCCTATATTCATCAGCCACATACAAACATCCACTGCTGAAACTCCCCCCCCAAAAAGCAACCCCCCTTGGCTTTGCCCTCAACGCCACGCCTGCGAAGCAGATTATTGATCGCAGAGTTATTTTTCATTTATTTATTGAGTTGTTTCAACTTACGGTACATACGGTACTTCTCAGCGTATTATCGGTCGCGTTACGCCGGAACAGGCTGATCCTACTAATATTATAAACGCGAAAGTTTGTATTTGGATGGATGTTTGTTACTCTTTCAAGTAAAAACTACTGAATAGATTTTAATGAAACTTCACAATAATAAGTAAAGCTTACAGAATAACACACAGAATAACATTCATAAAGATAATATAGTAATTATCCAAAATATCTATCACCACGCGGGGGAAACCGCGGGGCGTAGCTAGTATATAATAAAACATTCACCCTTTCCCAGTCAACCGATGATGCGTTACTGCGATTTTCCGTCAGAGACCAACGTCTACGCTTACAACATCCACGTTCTGTTGGTGGGGTCGATTCTTCCGACCGCCACGGCTTTAACATACGAGTACCACCTCTGTAATTCTTCTGTATTTTTTTATTGTACACAATAAATTTAAAAATAACTTAACTAAAAAAGATATGTACAAAGGCGAGCTTAACCCTAACAAATAGTTTTCTTACAGCAAACCTTAGGTCTACCTCTATAGGAGAGGCGATGGAACAGATAGAGGAAGTGTACAAAGAAACAAATTAGACTGTAGTATAATACAATACGGAAAGAGAATATAATATACATACATAAAATAAAACCTCTTTTTAAATTCGTAGATTAAAAGATAAAAACTATAATAAACCTCAAGAGCGGTTTCGCACTACGTCCGATCCGAATCCGTGAAAATATGGTCCGGAGTAGTTGTACAACTATTTCTATGGTAATTTACGCACTAGATCCGATTTCCTTCCGTCATTCCAGAATCTCCATTTCAGAGAAGATTTTCTACGATAGATTTTTAGACCGAAGTAGCCATAGTAGGTATTATTTGTATGAACGCTCGCGCACTGCGTCCGAATTGAATCCGCGCTGTACGTACGAGAAGAGAGGTGTGTATCAGAGATCGGACTAGTGCGTAAGCAATATCCGAATTTGGATCCATATTTTCACGGGTTCGAATCGGTTTCGGATCGGACGTAGTGCGAAAGCGCTCTTACAGAACCATTCTCACGCGAGTCCTCCAGACGTAAGCAATTCACGTGAACGAAAGCATTTTATTGCCTTTTCATTGCGAAAGTAATACTTTCAACTAAAATAGCTAAACACTTGTTAACCGGTGCGCTGCCCACCTGCGCCTGAATAACTACAGAAGGGTTAATATACAAAATGGGGGCACTAATGACCCCTTTCAGCTAATGGTCGCCGTTAATTGTTTACTCGTTTTCAGAGTTTTCAGTTTGCGGGTAATTTCGTCCCGCGGAAGTGGCCGCTCGGAAACAGAACGTGATATTGTTCAGGTGTTTTGAGCTAGAAGCAGAATGGTCCCTCGTATTAACGTATCCAAGTCAAATCAAAAGTTTTTATTTGTAGTGCATATGTACAATCAGAAAAAACCGTTACTACATACAGAAAATACGACATACAACGAAAATATAATATTATTTAATTTTTAACTACAAAATGGTCCCAACTCAGCATATGCAGGTATTAGTAACAAAAAAATAAAAACACCTGCGCTGGTTTTCTGCTGGGGTCTGTGGGACCGAGGAAAAACAAATTAAAATTTTAAAAGCGAAGTGTTACAGCTACATACAAAACAAAAAAAATAAGTGGGTAAAGAAGAATTTAGCCATCTAAAAGCTGTATAAAGTCACAACATCGATGAACTAAAAATGTGTGTGTGTGTAAAAATGACGTTTTATTAACCGACTTAAAAAAAAGGAAGAGGTTCTCAATTCGACTGTATATTTTTACATTTGTTACATAACTTTCGACGGGGTGAAATGAATTTGATGATCTTATTTTTTGTTAAGAGGCGAGACGTGGCCTTTGCCCAGCAGTGGGACGAAACAGGCTAAATAAAAAAAAAGAGGCGACTTGGAAGGCCCAGGATGAGATGGCGCGACGAGCTCGAGGCACATCTTCCATCATGGCCTGTTGCAGCGTTGGATCGCGAGGAGTGGAAGGAGAAAAGGGAGGCCTTTGCCCAGCAGTGGGACAATAATGGCACAAAATAAAATAAATAAATATTTTTTATTTGAAAGCTGGTGCTTTCCGTGCGGTCCCATTTTAATTTGGTCCAGTTCTGACAATGGCATATAAGATAAAACCATATAAGTCTTTAGTGTGCATTGAGTATGTGCGCGACAAATGGACGAATAACTCAATATCACGACAACTGGATTTCAATAAAAAAAAATTCTATACTTAAACTATATTTTCAACCGATTTTCATTACATATTTAGGAATTTAAAGTCGGTTCATAGTTTTTTAAAACACGCCAAATTGAGACGTATCCACTAATTATTATAAACTCGAAAGTTTGTAAGTATGGATGGATGGATGGATATTTGTTACTCTTTCACGCAAAAACTACTGAATGGATTTTGATGAAACTTCACAATAATATAGCTTACATATCAGAATAACACATAGGCTACAATTCATAAAGATATATTGTATAATATCCGAAATATCTATCACCACGCGGGTGAAACCGAGGGGCGCAGCTAGTAATATTATATTTTGAATCAAAGTGCGCGCAGCGTCTTACTTGATTTCAATTTTAAATATTTAACTATTTGATTTCTTAGTTTCAACTAGTTGTATTAAGAACAAAATAAAGTTAAATATGAACAAAAACTCCTCCCAAATATAATTCGCGGGGTCGCAATCACCCCCCGTCCGTCTCCATATATTTATTACACCTGTTTTATTCTTAAATCAGCTGCCATCTAGCGATTCAATTAAGCGTCGCTTAACTCACGCCACAATTAAGGGGAGGCAGCTCGATAGACATAAATATCGGAGACTTAAGCAGGTGGGGTGACTTACTCTTTATATTTTATGTTGTTATAATCATGGCTCTCTTAGCTAGGGGGCTATTAGAACGTACGCACGACTAATAACTTTACACAAGTCAACTTATTACAATTAATTAATGAAGTACACTTACAATACAATACAATACAAAAATACTTTTTTGTACACCAGATTCAGAACATTATGAAAGAAATTACATGTGACAAGTACAATGGGTGGCCTTATCGCTTAGAAGTGATCTCTTCCAGGCAACCTTTGGATGGAAAGAATTGTGTGAATTAAAGAAAGGCAGGGGGTGTACTAAGGAAATAGCTAGAATACATCTAAACATGACATGAATAGAATACACTTTATTGTACTTAAGACATAACAAAATAAAACCTTATATCTAAATTTTAAACACGACGCAAGAGGTTGCTGGTTCGATTCCCGCCTCGGAACGTTTGGGTGTAGATACGATCTGCAGGTATTTGTTCAGGGTGCTCTGGTCGTGATCTATGTACCTCTAATAAAAATTATCTATCTATTAATTGTATTAAGTATTTCAGTCATCTAGTAGGTACCCATAACAAGCTCTGCTTTTCTTGGGGCTAGATAATGCTGTGTGGATTGTATAGGTACAGCATTATTTACCTGCCATACATAATTAAAGCTACAGATTAATAAATAAACTAAGATACCTCTCCATTTTAACTCAACACTACTCCACACCTTTTCACCGTTCACACAAAACCTCATAATAACTAAATAAATCGTCTCCATAGAACTCATTTAGCAATGGTACATACATAAGCTCTACTATAGCATAGCATCGTCGTTTAGCAGTTACGTCACAGCTTTGAATGCTGTGCGGTACAATAGCCAGGTGTAGTATACAATAGGTGTAGTATACAATAGATGTAGTATACAATAGATGTAGTATACTGTGACAGGTATAGTATACCTAGTCCGAGAGGGGACAATCGATAGTGCGAGAGTTGGCGGTCGTAAATAATCCGGACACTCGAATATTTCTACATACTACAGTTGCGTCTTATCTGTCGTCTATGCTGTCTTATACAGCATATACGTACATATGTACATGCGCAACTGTGTTTGTCAGTTCATTTTTTAAGAGAAATAAAACCTCGCTAGAATAGTAGTACCTATATTTTTTAACAAGAAACCAAAACACCCCGTATAGTCGAAGTTTTTATACTCCCGAGCGTAGCGAGGTAGGATGACAATGGCATACCAAAGAGTCGAGTATTTTTGTTAGAGGGCAACAATCTTGTGATGTGACTGGCTGATGATTTCAGACAACGATTAAAAATACATTTACATAGACTCGAGTTTTACGCACGTTAAGCTAGATAATTACAAGCTTTCAAGAGAAGTGAAAAAGAAATTTCGTATGTCCATGATCAAATAAACAAATGGATCAAAGGACATAGTGGATCGCTTGGAAATGATGCTGCGGACGAACTGGCACGGAGAGGATCGGCGACAACCATAGAAGGACCACCGCCATTCCTACCCCTGCCATTTTCTCTGCTCCAGACATGGACCAAGCTCAGAACTAGAGATACACATAACGAACGATGGACTAGCCAAATCAATTACAGACAAGCAAGGACGGCACTCCCATCAACATCACCGAAGCTAACAAAACGCTTACTAAATCTGAATAGATTGGACCTACGTGTCCTTGTGGGAACACTAACAGGACACTGTCCACTAAACAAACACTTATTCACCATCGGAGCGACGGATAGCCCTTTCTGTAGAGGATGCCTCAGCAACGACGAAACAGCTGCCCACGAAAATGCGGAAAATGGAGTACCCCCACCTGAACCTGAACCTGATCAAATAAACAAAGCATTGATCAGATCACCTTCATTCGCATTTATAACATCAATGTGGCAAATATCCCGCCGTCTCCCACACCACAGCATTATCACGAGAGAAAAACACAAAAAACCACCGTCTGCTGTCTGTCCGTTTGTCGCGAGACGTCTCTGCACCGTGTGATTACTTTTTAATATCAAGCCGGGATGTTTTGACCCCGGCATCTTTTAAAATACATATTGTACCCGACCGGGGGCAATGTTGCCACCTTGCAGATTGCATCGCTGCCGGTAACTGCCGTGTCAGGTACTAATGACACTAATATTACAAAATATGCGATAGTTTGAATATAAATAAATAATGCTGGACAATCCACACATCATCTAGCCCCATGGTAAGCAGAGCTTGTGTTATGGGTACTAGATAACTGATATACATAACACAATATATCACATAGATATTTTTTATTATACATAAACAAAGACCAGAACACCCGGAACAAATGTCTGCAGATTGTACAAGCAATTATTATTTTAAATGTCTGAATAACTTGTAATATTTAAGTAAAGATAAAAAAAAAAGATAAAAATCATTTATTACAGCAAAACTATTAAGTAAATACACTTCAATTTTATAATTAGCACTTACATACATGGTGAGAAGTTATATGAGAAAAATACCTACCTAGTACCTAGTTGATTTTGATTTATTAATCTATATTACCTTCTATAGACAAGTTGCTATCACTCTTAAATTTTAGCTTTTAAAGTCTCGTACGTCATCATCACAATGGTACATGCTGAAAATCAGCGTTGTGGGGCTACTCGCAACAGTCAGCTGGGCATGAACCTGTTCTGATAGCGCAGGAACACGGCACTGACCTTCACACACGGCTTGATCTACACAACATTAATTTAGAAATGTCTCTTTTGTGTTAAATCAATGTATATTATTAATTATTTACTTTTAAGTCTTTGATTGCTGAAATCACACGGTATGTGTTTTCTACAAGTGACTATTATGCGTAAATCCACACTAGCGCAGCGGCTGAGAAAATACAGATCTGTGTGACTCAGCACAGCCGTAATATTTTTTGAACGAAACGCATGTGCGTCGCAATACAACCGCTGTGTAGAGCGGCAGCACGAATTTTTTAGGTTAAAAAAAAGATCGCAGTCGTCGAAAAAAAATCGCAGTCAAAGTGTTAAGTCTTTTTAAGTCGTGTGCTTGTTACTATAGTTAGATAATTAAGTCTTAGCTATCAGAATAAATATATTTCATTTCATTTCAATTGTCCCGAGGAGGGAATCGAACCCGATTACACAGATTACCTACTTATTTAGATTTAAGGGTTATTTGTAGATATATATAAGTTTATAACATCAGTGTAATGTAAATGTAAGTAAGTAATACAGGCTTTTATTATTTCAAGGTTGGAAAATATCATCAAAAATCGATGCAGAAAAAATGCCAGCATTTTTCCTCACGACGAATTAAAACTATCTTTCCGCGTAAAAACTCCGGGACACAAACACCTGATAGATACTAACAGCCCGGCGACAAGACCGCGCGGTCCCGCGGGACTTGGAACCGGGACGCGGATTTATGGCCGCGGCTTTGGGACCGGGACCGGGACTCCACTTGGATTACGCACTACGGATGTCTTTCCGATGATTTGTTGCTGAAGATGCTTTTGTTGGTTTTTATGTTCAGCTGTTTATGACTAGTCATTTTATTTTACTAAAATAATTTTATGGTATTTGATTATTAAATAGTTTATATGAAACTAGTTTCTGTCCGCGGCTCCGCACGCGTAGTTTCTATGAAAACGTTTTAAGGTTATTTCTGTCCCGTGGGAACTGATTTGTGTAACAAAAAGCTAACTATGTTTTATTTCAGGCTTGGAACGAACTGAATCCAATCCGTTCATTCGTTTTAGCGTGAAGTATTTACAAACATCCATACATCCAAACTTTAGCATTTATAACTGAAGTCATTTAAAACGGGATATTTACCATGATTCGATTTTTGAGTGTTCCAATATTTCGGCACAGTTGCATGCGGCATGATCACGGAGTAACTGAAGGCACTGCTGTTTTTACGGGCAGACATTCCGATCTACCCTCATTTTTTGCCTTTTGCTACTAACGTTGCCACTACTATGACTACTACTATGACTTTAGTGTTAATAACCATGATAGTTTCAAAAGTTTCATTTATAACTAGTTTCTGCCTGCGGCTTCATACGTGTTATTTCTATCCATGATTTCAAACATCAAAGTGCTTTGTTTCCTTTACACCTTACCCACAGGACTCTTGGACACGTCACAATTGATGGCCAAGCTAAAATTAACGAAACAATCAAATCTAAATATCTCAGAAAAAAATTAGGTGTATATATTTTAAAAAACTCGTACGAACGTCGTCGACTTCACCAATTCCTAAATAACGAAAATGTGTTAAAATATTCGTTTTGAAAAGGAATCATCGAAATCGGCCGGCGTATATACGAGTATGTAGATATTGAGTTATTCATCCATTTTTTCCCTATTTAACTTTATTAATAAATAAATAATAAATATAAATAAATAATGCTGGATAATTCACACAGCATTATCTAGCCCCATGGTAAGCAGAGCTTGTGTTATGGGTACTAGATAACTGATATACATAATACAATACATTACATAGATATTTTTTATTATACATAGAAAACGACCAGAACACCCGGAACAAATATCTGCAGATCGTACACACAATTGTTCCGAGGCGGGAATCGAACCCGCAACCTCCTGCGTCGCAGGCGGACCTTCACCCACCGCGCCACATCGGTCGTTTATTGTCCTATAGTTCATTTGTCGCGCACATACTATGCAGTTTATAGTTCTTTAAACACGCCAAACGATTACGCCAAAGGCAAACAGACAATTGCCGCCAGCTCTCTCATTAAAACCCTTCATGCAAACAAAAATAATAACAAACAAACGAACCCTCCATTATCCGGCAATAACTACCATTGTCATGTCATACCATTGCATTCTGTATGCCATTGTTTTGTCTCTGGTGTATTAACTACGCCTTTTGACTAGAAACTCAATCGCATCGCATGATTAAAAGTGGTGTCGTGATGGTGTGGGCTTCTTAGTCATTACTTGCTAACGTAGGGAAACTAAATAATTAAAAAATTATAATAAATAATCTGGCACGTCTGCCGTATGTCCAGCGACTTGTGGGCAAAGACCACGCGACGTGGAAGGCCCAGGATGAGATGGCGTGACGAGCTCGAGGCACATCTTCCATCATGGCCTGGTGGAGCGTTGGATCGCGAGGAGTGGAAGGAGAAAAGGGAGGCCTTTGTCCAGCAGTGGGACAATAATGGTACAAAATAATAAATAATAATAAATAAATAATGCTAGACAATTCACCATCGTTCTAAATGCTTGTTCGTACTGACAATATTACGGTTTAAATAAATATATAAACAATGCTGGACAATCCACACAGCATTATCTAGCCCAAGGTAAAGCAGAGCTTGTGTTTTGAGTACTAGATGACTGTTAAACATAATACAATACATTGCATAGATATATATTTTTTATTAAAAATAGAAAGTACCCAGAACACCCGAAACAATATAAATATTAGTTCCAAGGCGAGAACCGAACCCGCAATCCCCTGCGTCGCAGGCGGACATTAGCCCACCGCGCCATGCGCCACAGAGGTCTGCATAGCTTTGGGCGAGATGATACTGTGTGGTTTATCCAGCACTATTTATTATTTTCATATTATATCAAAAACATCCGTTATGTCTGTCTGTCCGACCATTTATCTCGACATTACTGAAACTAGCAAACTAACAGTTCAGTTCAGTTGTTTATTTATAAGAATTCCTTTTACTACTACTACTTACATTCAACATTTTAATAAACTACGAAATAATCATGAAAATGAAAAAAGTTTTTATTTCTTTAGGCTTACATTATAAGCACTTAGACAGGTCATAATATGTTATACTATTCATTATTATATACATAATAACATTATTTTAATGTTCACTTCAATTTTTTGTCCACTAGTGGAAGAAGTGAGAAGAAACCACTAGTATCCTACTAGTATCATGATGTTATTTCTAACTAAACAATACATAGTTGAATATAGCGACTAAGTCTAAAGGTGCTCGCACACTTGTCCGAACCGTAAAAACAAACAATAAAGCACTAGCTGTAAGGGAGACATATCGAGAGGAGCGGGATCTCGCGCCGGTGGTAAATCACTTAAGGCGCGGGTCTACCGGGACGGGACCTACAGTAAGTCGCCCGCTATGATTTGTGGCCGACTGGTCTACAGGGGGATGTCATTTCATAAATATTGTTATGAAACTTTCTATAAATATAATAAGGCTAAAGGTGCTCGTATGATTTACTATATCAACTTTTCTTTATTTATTTCTTTAATTCTAGTACTAACAATCACAACATTGTATAAAACATAGTCGCGTCCCGCTGTCTGTCTGTCCCTATGAATGCTTAAATGGGCATAATAATAAGATAAAAGGTGCTTGTATGATTTACTGTAGGTATAAACTTTTCTTAATTCTTTATTGCACACACTATTAGTATAAAACAAAGTCGCTTCCAGCTGTCTGTCTGTCCCTATGTATACTTAGATCTCTAAAACTACGCAACGGATTTTGATGCGGTTTTTTTAATAGATAAAGTGTTTCACAGGGAATATTTGTAAACCATTTGAAACATAGATTTTCACGAGTGCCGAGACCAGTTCCAGAGAAGCCGCATGTGGTATGAGTTTGTCTGAAGTCGCAAATAAACATTTTATCAATTTCGGAACTTAGTGCCGACTTTCGCACTTTGCTGACTTTTGCAGTATTTAATACAAATATCTAATAGCAGAGTGCGAATTTTAGGAAATTTCTATGAAGTGAATCGCCACACACAGAATCCGTGGTCGGGGCGGGGAGGCGGAGGCGTGCGGGTTGTATCATACCTGCCCGTCCACGGTTTCTGCGTATGGCGGCTTTATCGTCGACTTTTTAAATCGTCGTATTTTATTAATAACTTTGCCAACTAATTATAATCTTGACTATCTAAAGAGTGTCAGAAACGCTCGAAATACACTCTCGCGGGTAAGAAACCAACAACAATGCATCACCCTGTACGCTCAGACCAATTGACTGGCGTCACCTTTATCCCATTATTATGAATATTTACCGCGAGACGCCCCACTCGCACTTGGCCATTTTACCATGCACCCCTCACATAACACCTACACCTTATTCCTTAGTAAATAGAGCTCAAAATAAGCTGAAAGTTGCAAAATAGGTAAACCAAAGTTGGTAGAATAAGTAACATTTTGCGAAAGTATTGTATCGCCTTAAGTAGATGGCTTTAAGGGTTACTTTCTTCTAAATTTTTAGTTAAAATTGCATTGTTTTGAAAGCTGTTTAAATGAATCTCTTCGGTTCTACTCAAAGGTTTTTTACGTGAAGTTACTTGGTTATATATTTTCGCTTCTTAATAATAATCCGTATAACAAAATACATTATGACCAGAAACTTATATTAAACTAAAAAATTATCACTTTCAATGTTAACTTATTTGATTTGTTTTCATCGCATAAAACACTATTTTGATTTGCGAATACATATACATATGTATTTGAAAAAAATTACGAATGGAAAATTACAAATTACAGGACCATGAAAAGTAAAAATTATAATCATCATCATCATCAGCCTATAGCAGTCCACTGCTGGACATTAGGCCTCCCCCAATGAGCGCCATAGCGTCTTCCGCTTGCCGCATCTCGCATCTACCTGAAGTCTTTCGCAAGTCGTCATCCCACCTGGTCGGAGGGCGTCCTACACTACGTTTACCGAGTCGTGGTCTCCACTCAAGAGCTCGTTTACCCTAGCGGTTGTCGGTTCTTCGCGAGATATGGCCGACCCACTGCCACTTCAGCTTGCTAATTCTCAGAGCTATGTCGATAACTTTGGTTCTCTGTCGGATGTATTCGTTACGAATCCTATCCTTCAGAGAAACCCCCTAAATATTCAAAATTATAATAACATAAAATATAATATGACTTAGAACATTTTATCTCATTATATATATGTATATTGGTTACCTTATTGTTGTATGTTATTGTCGCATTACCGCTTTTATTTGATTTTCATACAAATATTTGGGAAACAAAAAGCTTATGCTGCAATTAAAGAGACTTTTGTTGACATAAAATATCATAAATTCTAAAACCGAGTCTAGATCGATCGTTTCAAGAGAAACGCGTGCAAAGTCGCCGGCAGAAGCCAGTATTTGCATACAATAGTGAAGCAAATACAAAAAGTCTAATCTCCCGCCAAAACACAATAAAGGCGCGACGTCCAATCAAGATCAACACCCGAGGTACAGTCAGCGCTTCCGGAGTACAGTCGGCTGCACGAACATGTGGGTAGAGACTTAGATCATCATCAGCCTATAGCAGTCCACTGCCGGACATAGGCCTCCCCGGCCTCCCCCAATGAGCGCCATAGCGCCCTGTCTTCAGCTTGACGCATTCAGCATCTGCTTGCAGTCTTTCGCAGGTCGTCATCCCACCTGGTCGGAGGGCGTCCTACACTACGTTTACCGAGTCGTGGTCTCCATTCAAGAACACGTTTGCCCCAGCGGCCGTCGTCGTCAGTTCTTCGTGAGATATGGCCGGCCCACTGCCACTTCAGCTTGCTAATTCTTAGAGCTATGTCGATAACTTTGGTTCTCTGTCGGATGTGTTCGTTACGAATCCTTTCCTTTAGAGAGACCCCGAGCATAGCTCTTTCCATAGCTCGTTGAGCGACTTTGAACTGGTGGACCAGCCCTATCGTGAGTGTCCACGTCTCAGCTCCGTAGGTCATAACGGGTAGGACGCACTGATTGAAAACTTTCGTTTTCAAGCATTGAAAATATGAACCACGACAAATTATTTCATTATTATTATTATTATTATGTCTCTCATTTACCATGATCACGGGCCATAAAGTGACCCGGTCCTTTGGAAGGCTTGCGTGGGGCCGAAGCCAACAGCACAGAGGCCCTTTGAGAAGTTAATTATTATTATTATTATTCCACTCATTTAATTAAATTCTCGTATAAAATACATTTTTTACTATAGAAAATACAATAAAATATTATAAAACTATTCTACAGTAAAAAATATATCAAAACGGTAGATCACCGACCGCGAAGCTAGGCTCAAGCGGCCGGTGACTAGGGCTGCAGAGAAAGGAACTTCCTGACGATACGTGCCGAGTCCAAGAGTACCGCCTTCTGGATCTGGCCCTTGATCCAACTGCCTAGCGAGAGTCTCTTCAGGTGTTGATCGAGGCTCTTCGCTATTACGCCGTTAACCGAAACGACTATCGGGACTATAGTCGCTGAATCTACATCCCACATGCTGACAACCTCGTTAGCCAAGTCAAGATATTTGCTAAGTTTATCTTTCTCAGCTCTAACGAGGTTAGCATCATGCGGTATGGTGACATCAGCGAGCACCGCCCTCCGTTCTAACCGATCTATCAGTACAATATCAGGCTTATTCGCAAGAATAGTCCTGTCCGTAATGATAGATCGGTCCCAATAGAGCGTGGCACGGCCATTTTCAAGAACTGGCGCCGGTGTGTACTTATAGTACGGAACTTCAGGACCAGTAAGGCCGTATCGGAGAGCAAGTTGCTGGTGTATAATTTTGGCTACTTGGTTGTGTCTGTGCAAGTACTGAGAGTTAGCAAGGTGCGAACAACCCGAAAGTATATGACGGAGGGTCTCCCCAGGAAGATGACACGCTCGACAAATATCGATCGTGCCGTCTTTCATGATATACTTTCGATAATTGTTCGTCTTTACCACCTCGTCCATAATTGCACAGACAAAACCTTCGGTTTCCCCAAAGAGGTCACCAAAGCGTAGCCAGTTCACTGAGCTTAGGAGATCTACATCAGGTCCTGTGAGAACCTTGTAGAATCTCCCATGCAGCTCTTTGCTCTCCCATATAGTCTTCCGGTCCTGGATGCTCATCACCACAGGTTTGCGCCAGTTCTCGTTAGCCAAGGAGAGAGGGGTAAGGTTTTTATCTACTGCAACCACATCGCGATGCATCTGGTATTCAACTTGTAAAAAGTGATTTCTGAGATTGCATACCTCACGGTTGTGTAGGGTCTTGGCGTTTAAAAAGCCTCGACCACCACATTTCCGTGGGATATACAATCTCATTACCGAAGATCGAGGGTGTCGCATGCGATGAGTGACTAAAAGTTGACGAACCCTACAGTCCAAGGCTTCTAGTTCAGTCTGAGTCCATCTTAGTATGCCAAACGTATACGTGAGCAATGGCATAACCCAGCCGTTGAAGGCTCGCACCTTGTTGCCGCCTGACAAAAGGCTATTTAGCACTTTTTTGAGGCGACAAAAGAAGCGCTCCTTCACCGACTGCTTTATGTCTCCGTCCACAATACCCAACGCTTCTGGCATACCAAGGTACTTGTAAGTTTCGCCCTCCGAGAGTGATTTCAGGGATATTGTCTCTGAAAGCTGTAAATTATCAGAATGTACAACTTTCCCTCGCTGTATTTGTATGACCGCACACTTATCGACACCGAACTCCATGTTAATAGCACTACTGAATATCTGTGTGATATTCAGAAGGGCCATTAACTGTGTTTTATTCGGCGCGAACAGTTTGAGGTCATCCATATACAGCAAGTGAGAGACGATCTCACCATCTCTCCGAGGGCGATAGCCTATTCCCGAATCCTTCAGTAGAGTACTGAGCGGATTCAGAGCCAGGCAAAACCACAAGGGACTCAGACTGTCGCCCTGGAATATACCCCTCTCTATCCTTATCTGATCATTGGTGGCAGGTAGTTCCACTCGGCTCCCTGGATGACGAAGAACAGTGGTCCACTGTCTCATACATGATCCCAAGAATGATCTTAGAGTAGTATCGACTTTATACAACTCTAAGACCCTCTCAAGCCAAGTATGAGGCACCGAATCATAAGCCTTCTTATAGTCTATCCAAGCAGCCGACAAGTTCCCTCTGCCACGTTTGACCTGTTGACTAATGGCCATGTCAATGAGGAGGAGCTCCTTAGTACCACGGGACCCAACCCTACATCCGTTCTGAGCAGGTGCCAAAATATTGTTTGTAACAATATGAGTGTTAATTTTGGTGGTCAAAATGGATGTAAGCAACTTGTAGATGGTGGGTAAGCACGTTATGGGTCTATAATTCTTTGGTTCCGCAGTACTACCAGATTTATGGAGCAGGACAGTTACACCCGTCGTCATAAAATGTGGGAGTGACCCGATCTCAATCGCTTCTTGGAATTGTGCAGCCAAAACCGAATGTGAGCACCGAAACCATTTCAACCAAAAGTTATGCAATCCATCCGGGCCAGGACTTTTCCAGTTTTGAACCGAGCGGATTGCATTACTTATATCTAACCGTGATATGGTTATAGCATCCATGGTTTCGATGTTTTCACATTCAGCACTGACCACATTCATCCAGTCCGCTTCCGTGTGTCCAACCGGTATAGACCAGATGCCTCGCCAAAAATTATTTCCGGTTTCGACATCCGGTACCTGCCCTTCAGACACACGTAGATCAGGTTTCTCCCAGTCACGGTAAACTTTCCTTTGATCACTTTGAAAGATGCGATTCTGCCAAAATCTGTCAACTCTCTTTCTAAATCTTTTTATTCGGCTCGCCCACGCATAGACTTTCTGCTTTAGGTAGTCTATGCGCTCTGTGACAGAGGCTAAATAGTCCTGAGGTTGAACTTCAGTTCCGTCAAAAGCTTGTGTCACAAAACGCATAACCCTAGGTCTATGGTTACCCTCCCTAAAGCAGATTAGTTTAGCTATGAGGGTCCTGAACCTACAAATACGCTTCTCTATTCTCTGTTGCCAAGTAGGGATACTACTAGCCTGGCGCGGAGCACGGTTAGAGTCCGGAAACTTTACCCGCGCAACCTTACAAGCCGCAATAGCCCCACAATAGAGAATAGAGTGCGTATCAGTAAGATCATTACTAGTCATTAGATATGGGACTAGTAATGGGTTCAAGGCCCCCACTACAGCTAAAGCACTTCTATGGGTAG
Source organism: Eupithecia dodoneata (assembly GCA_947044415.1). Lineage (NCBI taxonomy): Eukaryota > Metazoa > Arthropoda > Insecta > Lepidoptera > Geometridae > Eupithecia > Eupithecia dodoneata. The sequence continues at coordinate 6,415,336 of OX345682.1, read as the reverse complement.
GAAAGCGAGGCAGACGTGGCCTTAAATTTGAATTTCTATAATTTAGAATCGCCTCTTCCAAAGCCCTCCTCAATTGCTCATTATTTTGGGTACTTACCTCAATACTCTCGTGACTGACCTCTTCCACATTGTAATCAGGTTGGGAAATTACTGGTGTTGATGTAATGTGTCGCGGTGGCGACGTACCAACCTGGTTGCACTGCGGATGGTCCACCATTAGAGCACTGAGCGCTTCACGCCGGAGTTGATCAAGTGCAGCGTCATCCAACATTTTTGAACGTTGTATGACCCGTACCTGATCAGATAGTCGCTGCACGTTACAGTTGACTGTCGGTTCAAGGACCTGAAACAACGGCAGTATCTTGGACCGGTATGCGGTCAGGTTAGTTCCACCCTCTGTAGCCCTATAGTACGCGCGCATGACGTTCTCGTTTATTTCTTTTGTCCATTTGCGCCGCACTCTTCCATCAGCGGCGGGGGCCGGTCGCGGGGCTGTGCGCCCTGCAGGTCCCAAGCCAGCTGATAGTGGGGGTCGGCCTCGCCGCACAGATGTTCGCGGCGGTCGAGGCGACGGTGGCAGCTCGTCTTCGCTGCTCAACACATCACTCGTCTCAGGCGGCGTTCTAAATTCCTCTTCATCTGAAGACGAGGATGTGGAGCTAGCCGAAGCGGGCTGCGGTGGTGGTGTTTGGTGCGCTTGTGCCGCCCTTGTACGCGCTCTTGTGATCATTTTGTGATGAATTTAGTTACATTCACGACATTATTAAATAAAATATAAATAAATGTAAAAATTTTCACAAAAAGACGTCTGTCACGGGCGGTGTCATATTTTTTTTTTTTTTTTTTTTTTTTTTTTTTTTTTTTTTTTTGTCCACCAGTGGAAGATTATCCACATTATTATTATTATTATTATTATTATTATTATTAATTCAATTATTTCATCAAAAAAATGTGTTTTTTTGTTAATTTAATTTTTTCACAGCTTTAAAAAAATAGAATCGATAAACTGTTTGGACATGGCTATTTGATTGTTAGTTAAACTACAAAAATGTAATATTTTCATGGAATTATGTTTGGAAATAGAATCAATGCTTATGTACCTAACATAAGCATTGATTCTATTTCCAATCATATTTCTTTCTTACGTAAAAGAATTCAGAACGAAACCACAACTTTTAAGTAAGCGAACTTTTAAGCGTCGCGGTCGTAAAGTACACGTCTCGGTGCAGTCGACTGTACAGGGATCTAGACAGCAAGGTACAGTCAGGCGAGTATTCAATCCGGCCCTCCAAATTGTCAACCACCAAATAAAAAACTACTCATCAAAAAGCTTCTACGGGGTAGAAAGACGGCCGTGATCATGGCTGTAGACCAATCGGGCTTTAAAACTGTAGGAGGAAAAATTCTGTGTATTTCAAAACGTGCTAAAACTATTGAACTTATTACGAATTATTTTACGCTTATTACAAAATATCTGATTATCTAGAAGATAAAAAGCTTGGAACGAGTTTCGCTCCAACTCAAAATCTAACAACTTACAGATAAGCAAATCAAATGTACTAGACACATAAGTTATTAACATACTAGTGGTTTCTTTTTCACTTCTTCCACTGGTGGACAAAAAATTTATGTGTATTATAAAATAATTTTAATTGATAATAATGAATAGTATAAATATGACCTGCCTAAGTGCTTATTTGTAAGCTTAAAGAAATAAAAACTTTTCATTTTCATTTTTATTCATTTTCATTTACAATTACTTGAAATGAAATGAAATTGTTTTGGATCTAGAAGATGCAATCGGTATCTTTCGGTATCTGTCTTATCTGATTACTACAACATGTAGACTAGACCCAAGCGGAGTAGAGCTGGGGGAGCTCTCCTCCGCTTGGGTCTAGTCTAGATGTTGCTGTGTGAATGGTCTAGCTTTATTTATTTATTTTTAAAGGAATCTTTTTCGTACAAACTTTGTATAAACAAATTATTTTACTAAATAATCCCATGGAAGCAATTAAAGGTTCATTGTTTTCATTATCGCTTAAAAAAATTAAAAAACTGACCTTCAATCGAAACTTTCAATTTCAAATACCTAATGAATACATATTACGTATATACAGATTTCGAAAGGGTCCCCTAGCCATCTACCCCACCCGACAGCGACTACAAAAGCCCTGTCCGTCTGTCTGTCCGGACAATGCACCCCCGCACCCCCTGCACCCCATGCACCCCCGCACCCCGCAGCCTCGGTGTTATTAAACACTACATCTGTATCACAGCCGCAACGTAGCCCGTGGGTATCAAAATATTGTCCTTTTTGTTTTGGCTAAAGGTGATTACTCACTGGGAGCATTTACCTGTAATAATTTATTGTTACTTACATATAAGGTAATAATGGTAATGGTAATATAATACATAGATCTAATTTGAGGACATTTAGGCCATAAACAGTCACAATAAATAAATCACAACTGGAGACGAATTCTGCTAACTAACCGCTTTGCTATGGCCATGGTATCATCGCAAAACCTTCCATAGTTGAAAGAAACTCTAGATAGTGCGTGCGATGCTATTTCAATCATAGAATCATCAGAACGATAGAATGGTTTCAAACATAAATAATTCCCATGGGATAGAAATAACCATTGCACTTTCCATAGAATATAATAGTATATTATATTTATATACCTATAAAAGTATATTAGCGGCTAAAATTAAGCCAACATTGCACCATTATGGTGGCACTTCACATGGCTATTTGTGGTCGCTATTAGATGTTTGTAGTATTTGGCAAAATATATGACGTTCAGACGAACATGCAAAAAGAGGCAAATACGACCATCCACACAGGGCACACAAACACACAAACATTTGGCAGCAGACTGAGCCGAACGCAAGGTGCCAATATGGCCATTGTGTGGACGGCTTATTGCGTATTTGCCTATTTGACTGCTTTGATGTGCCTCGAGAAACCGACAAGCGCACGCGTATTTGGAATTGGCCTTATTTGTCAAATAGGCAAATAAGGCGAACACTTTGTCAAATAAACTGTCCACACATGGTAATTGTTTGCCATATATGCCCAATACACAAATACAAATAGTTGTCACACTCGTTTTGAACTTTTATTTATATTATATTGAATTTGGATAAAGATAACTTATTGCAAAACAAAAACCAAACCCGGCTCAAATAAAAACATAGAAACAACGCGTGCGAAGCCGCGGGCAGAAACTAGATCTGAAATATGTAGAAACTAACTCCCAAATCTTCGTCCCTAACAATATAACCTGTTACAGATTAAAATGGAGTTTCCCATACCCAAATATAAAGTGAAATCAATAACATAAGCAAGTTATTCAATTATGTTATTTAATATTGTTTTGTTAATTGTTTAAGCCGAGGCGCTGACCCGAAACTTACGGGATTAAAACTTGGCGTATTAATATGTGCGGCCTTAAGGGGAGGGCGCAGTCTGAAGGGTTCCTTAACACTTTGACTGCGATTTTTTTTCGACGACTGCGATCTTTTTTTTAACCTAAAAAATTCGTGCTGCCGCTCTACACAGCGGTTGTGTTGCGCCGCACATGCGTTTCGTTCGAAAAATATTACGGCTGTGCTGAGTCACAAAGATCTGTATTTTCTCAGCCGCTACGCTAGTGTGGATTTACGCATATTAGTCACTTGTAGAAAACACATACCGTGTGATTTCAGCACTCAATGTGTTAAAACTCCTCCTCGATAAATGTCGAGTCTATAACTACTTTCTTTTGCAAGAATAATTCGGTGCGTAATCACTACATAGTATAAAACAAAGTCGCTTCCCGCTGTCTGTCTGTCCCTAAGTATGCTTAGATCTTTAAAACTACGCAACGGATTGCGGATGCGGTTTTTTTAATAGATAGTGATTAAAGAGGAAGGTTATTTGATACAGATTTACACGCGGGCGAAGCGCAGCTTGTCTATACTAATATTATAAAGAGGAAAGGTTTGATTTTTTGTTGGTTTGTTTGTAATGAATAATTCTTTCACCGTTGGGAAGCTACACTATACGTGGTGAACATAGGGGCTATATTATATATTCAAAGAGTTAGGGATTAGTACTTAAAACGTGCGAAGCGGGGAATGTCCGCTAGTCTACAATAAAACCACGGAAGCAGAGTAAGCATGGCTTCTGATAATATGACAAATATTATAAATAAAAAATACTTCGTTTATTAATACTTAGGCACAAAGGACCAATCAGAGTCTAAGTGCGGGGTATAGATAGATATAGGAGTAGGCACCCATACCATACCAATACTTAGTCTTGGTGGGCGAAGGCCTGCCTGCAAACGTAGGAGGGTTCGATCGAATTTTTCTCCAAAGGCGGGACCTTTGGAGAAAAATTTACTTGTTGTAATTTGTTTTTCTCGTGTCATGACCTTTCTACGAAAATGACCAAGATGTAACGCGTCCATCTATAGCAACGCTCTTTCGCACGTTCAGCAGAGAGCAGAAACTTCGTGTTTCGTGTTTCAAAGTATTTCCTATTATTCGTAGTTTCATCCATGTGTCATCTAACTAAATAGGACTCGAATTTCAACTAGCCGTCGCCAATTACAATTGTTTATCGCGGTACCGAAGGTTTAGTAGGAGATGTATTATATTATCTGTGGTAGGAGGTACCCATTTTATTATTCAGGAATATGAAGTCAGTTTGACACGCAAAATTATGAGATTTTACTTCGCGTATAGTTTCGGGAACTTCTGTACCAAAACCTCCCCTTAACCCAAACCTTCTCAGCCCTAATTAAGAACACATGACGTTTGTTTCTCTAAATCACAGCCCTCTCGCTCGCACCCGCATGAACCGCAGGCCAGAGGGAGACGGAACACAACACGCTGTGAGCAGTGACGTAATTGACTTCACTTCATTAAGAGTCACTTCGTTCTAACTTAGTTCTGAGATGCTAGGTGGAGCTCGCGGTTTCGCCTGCTTGCTGGAAATAGTGGAATAATCCAAAGGAAAATGAAATTAGACATTGTGGGAACCATGACTATGGTTGCTATTCTTATTTGTAGATTATCTCACAGTTAGTTTCTAATTGAAGTAGTTTTGAATTGCAATGAGGTAGGTATGTAGTTTGTATTTTTTGTTTTTGATACTTTTCCATTACTGTATGTGCCATACCAACACTTAGTAGACTTAGTAGACGTTATGGATATTTTTCACCATCCCTAGGTTGCCTGGGAGAAATCGCTGTCAGCGATAAGGCCGCCTATTTTACTGTTCTAATATTTAGATATAAGGTGTTATTTTTTTCTGTTTTTAAGTGAAATGAAGTGGACATTCATTCAATAATTAGGACTCGCGCAAAGTCATTGGCAGTAGCATGTAATATCAAAGTAATATCAAGACGCGCGATAGCGAGCTAGCCAAGTTTTAAAACAAACGAGCGACGCAATAGTGGCGTGTATGTAATATCAATGTAATATCAAGACACGCGATAGCGAGCTAGCCAAGTTTTAAAACAAACGAGCGACGCAATAGTGGCGTGTATCTATTGGGCACTCTTTTGACCCCTTTGTTGTTAAGTAACAACAAAGGGGTCAAAAGAGTGCCCGTGCCCAATAGATACACGCCACTATTCTAAGTTTTACCGCAGTGATTTTTACAGTAGGTACTGTAAAAATCACTGCGGTAAAACTTAGAATTTACCAAATCTGGTGAAACTTCTACTTGTTCTGTGATCATTGTTCATTTCAAACTTAGGTTCACAAAAAACAACAATATGTCATTGGTTTTGTTTCAGATCCCAGAGACGGACATTTTTAATTATATCATTCTTTACCCTCAGCCATATGCCTCAGCAACAAGAAATGTTTCTTGGCCTACGCGAGATGTCACCATTTTTGTCTTACTTGAGTTTAGTTTTCCGGCAGTCCTCCTATTTTAGTTTTATTTACTAGAAATCATCATCATCAGCCTATGTTAGTCCACTGCTGGAAACAGGCCTCCCCCAATGAGCGCCATAGCGCCCTGTCTTCAGCTTGCCGCATCCAGCATATACCTGCAGTCTTTCGCAGGTCGTCATCCCACCTGGCCGGAGGGCGTCCTACACTACGTTTACCGAGTAGTCGCTATAAATGATACAATGTATAAATAATCTCACCAAGTCGCCGTAGCTGACAGAATCCATGGAGTGCGGTACAGGGTGCCCCGGGAGGCGGTCGTCGTCCCACTTGTTGGAACTGCAACGATGAAGCATTACAATGACGCAGTGTAGGATAAATAATGCTGGACAATCCACACAGCATCATTTACCACCAAGCTAAGCAGAGCTTGTGTATTGCTTAGAGCCCATTTCGAGCAACTATCTACTAATTAGTGGATTCGATTCCCGGGACGTGGCAAGAGAATATTCGAAAATCTTTAAATGCAGTTTTCTTTCTTTTCAAAAATAAAGGAATGTTTTCTTCATTTATTTATTTATTTCTTTGAGTAAAATGTTCTATCTACAGTATTAAAAGTACTTTCCCTTCAGATGGCATTACAAAATTACACCCTGTATTATACAAGATTATGCAAGCTAATGGGTGATTCTAGCTAATGTAAGGTCATGCTAGCTGATGTAAAGTGACGCAAGCTGATGTAAGGTGATGCTAGCTGATCTAAAGTGACGTAAGGTGATGCTAGCTGATGTAAAGTGACGCAAGCTGATGTAAGGTGATGCTAGCTGATCTAAAGTGACGCAAGCTGATGTAAGGTGATGCTAGCTGATCTAAAGTGACGCACGCTGATATAAGGTGATGCTAGCTGATCTAAAGTGAGGCAAGCTGATGTAAGGTGATGCTAACTGATCTAAAGTGACGCAAGCTGATGTAAGGTGATGCTAGCTGATCTAAAGTGACGCAAGCTGATGTAAGGTGATGCTAGCTGATGTAAAGTGACGCAAGCTGATGTAAGGTGATACAAGCTAATATAAGGTGATGTAGGCTGATGTAAGGTGATACAAGCTAATGTAAGGCGATGTAAGGTGATACAAGCTAATGTAAGGCGATGTAGGCTGATGTAAGGTGATGTAAGGGGAGCACTAACATCCGGTCTTGCTTCCTGTCCAGCCCGTCCCACTGCAGGTCGACCGGCGCCTCGATCTTACGCTTCAGGCGGTCCGTCTCCATCTCATCTACAATTGAAGACGTGACTTGATGAAAGTGATATGTCGCATTTCCGGGTTTTGATGTTTTCTTGCGTAGATGAAGGTGATATGTTGATACAAATGATTACAGACCTTAAAGCCATTGATTAAAGGCACATTTTAAAAATTAAAAGTTGAGAAAAGGTTTTATGTGCAGTTCAGTTTGAAAATGTTAACATTATGTCATCTACAAATAAGATAAAGATGTTTTATTTGCCAAAGACATTGTATTTATGTTCTGGAAATATTCTGGTGCTCATTTTGAGTAGGTACCTAATTTCCTACAGTATAAGGGTAGATCGGTACGTCTCCTAATAAAAACTTACAAATATCCCGTTACAAATGACTACTTAAGATGTGCCTAAATCTGAGATGCGTTTGAGTATTCGGGCGTTAGTGATATTACTCTGGAACACTTACTACTCTTACAGGATCCCCAAACACAAGTGATGTTACTCTAGAAGGCTTCATACTCTTACCGGGGTCCCCAAACACCAGTCATGTTACTCTGGAAGGCTTCATACTCTTACCGGGCTCCCCAAACACAAGTGATGTTACTCTGGAAGGCTTCATACTCTTACCGGGCTCCCCAAACACAAGTGATGTTACTCTGGAAGGCTTCATACTCTTACCGGGCTCCCCGAACACAATTGATGTTACTCTGGAAGGCTTCACACTCTTACCAGGCCCCCCGAACAGAGTCAGCTTGCTCCGCAGGCACGGGATGCTCTTGCAGACCAGCACGAACGCCAGGAGCAGACAGAAGATGAACACGAACGCCACGCAGCAATAGCAGATGCAATCGTTGCGGCATATCTTCTTCAGACTGCTTTAGACAAAGAGTTAGTTTTCATTTAGTTACACGAATATAAGACAGAGAACAGAGAAACAAACACTAGTTATTCACACTATGGCAACCTTTGTGGCGCGGTGGCCGAAAGTCGTCATTTTTGCCTCGAAACAAATAAAGTAATAATGCTGGACAATCCACACAGCATCATAAATAATTGTATGATCTGCAGGCATTTGTTTCGGGTGTTCTGGTCGTTTACTATGTATAATAAAAAGATCCATCGATGTAATGTATTGTATTATGTATATCAGTCATCTAGTACTCCATAACACGACACAAACTCTGCTTAGCTCGGCTTATATGATTTCAAATATAGAGAATATAATTGAATCTCACTCCTCTTGTTACTAGGTACAGACTACAGTCAAAAACAACTTCTACAGGTACTCACAACAACAAATTATAACTATAATTACAACAGCTAACAACAAAAGTAATTATTTGTCAATGGTAAAAGCGTAAGTAATTACTTAATAAAATGAAATAAATAACGTACACGCAAGATGCGCAGGAGCATGTGTCGTCCATCTTCCTTTTGTAATTACGCTGCAAAATAAATAACAAAATAAAAATCTAAAAATTGGTCTAAAAAAGCTACTTCGGCGGGACTTGAACCCACAACTCTCCCCCCTAGTAAACCACTTTTTTAACCTTAAGTGCTGAAGTTAAGGTTAAACATGTCGCTATCCATACAAACATGGAAAACCTACTACACTGATTGATGTTAACCATAATAATCATATGTATCTTGTCATTTACTATGTTAGTATATACACAAAATTGTAAAATTGTTTTTTTCAAAAAGTGTAACAACATTGTCAGAACTGGACTAAATTAAAATGGGACCACACGGGGAGCACCAGCTTTCAAATTAAAAAATAATCATCAAAAAAATCGGTTCACCCAGTCGAAAGTTCTGAGGTAACAAATATTTATATATATATTTGTTCCAGTTGTTCTGGTCTGGTCGTTATCTATGTATAATAAAAAATTATGTATCTATGTAATCTATTGGATTAAGAATATCAGTCATCTAGTACTCATAAAACGCTCTTAGCTTGGGGCTAGATATTGCTGTGTAGATTGTCCAGCATTATCTATTTATTTAAAAAGACTTACCTCTCTCACTCGCTCTTGCTGCTCGTATACCCGGTGCACGTCATCGTCCACGTCCTGCTCTCGCGTCGTGGTGATGCGCGTCTCCACCTTGTCTTCCAACACGATGTCCTCTCAGCTGCTCGACTGACTTACCTCTCTCACCCGCTCCCGCTGCTCGTATACCCGGTCCACGTCATCATCTTCCACGACCTGCTCTCGCGTCGTGGCTCTCTGCTCCACCTTTTCGTCCAACACGATGTCCTCTCGGCTGGTCGACTGCAAACAAATAAACACCACCATCAGGGTTGGCTTGGGAGACGAGATGTTGGAGTCCCCCTAAGATCTTTAGATATGAGAACGACAGATGATGACGCATTATTGACAACCATGTGCCTCAGTAGATCATGTAAAGCTGTCACGGTCTGTGTCCTTGATGGATGTTCGAAGCTGAAATAAAGACAGCGACTGAATGCCTTAGAAGACCTGTATGGTGCGGTGGGCGAAGGTCCGCCTGCGACGCAAGAGGTTGCGGGTCCGATTTCCGCCTCGGGAAGAATTTTTTGTACAATCTCCAGATATTTGTACCGGCTGTTCTAGTCATTTTCTATGTATAATAAAAATATATAATGTAATGTATTGTATTAAGTATGTAACACAAGCTCTGCTTAGCTTGATGTTTGATGATGTTATGTAGATTGTCCGGCATTATTTATTTATTATTTATTAGTGCCTATAGTCGATATCTTTATGTATTATATATAACACGCATCGTCACAGATCACGGGTTGATTTTGGACTTTTGGGGCATTCGCAGCTAATATTATAGGTACCTTTTCTATTTTTATAATAAAATTATATTTAACATTTTTTTGCTTGGTTTGGTCTATGGATAAGTCTGTAAGTATGGTTTACAGTAACGAATGAGATGGTATGAGTACCGTACCTGACATTCAGCGTCATATTGGCAACAAGCATCGTCACAAATCACGGGTTGTCTTGGAGGACATTTGGGGCATTGGCAGCTAATTTTGGCTTTAGACATTTTTTTCTCTTTCGTTTTCTGAAAAAACAGAGGCGAATATCAGATGACGTAAACATTTGAAGACCTTTGTGGTTCATAATAGCTGAGATGTGGGTTCGCTTCCTGGCGCGTGACAATATTTGCACGATCTGGGGCTTTGGGTATATGCAGTCTGTTTCGCCTCTGTTAATTTTTCAGAAAAAGCAAGTTGAATTGTCAAACCATTCTATTTTTGTTCAAGTTTTAGCCAAGAATAACGTCAGGATTTGTATACCAGCATCCCACCAAAAACATAAATGTAAAAAAGGAGAGCCAAGTTCTATACAAAAATTATGCTTGGCTGTGACTTCGCCGCAAAAAGAATGGAGATCTAAATGAGTGCCAAGTTCTATGCAAAATCGAAATATGTATTTATAGGAACAAAATGCTGTCTTAAAGTAGGTTAGATTTGACTTGGCCAGTTTTCATTACATCAGTCATTTATAAAGTTATTCAACATTTTAATTCTGATAAAATCTGTCCAAGTCAAATCTAACCTACTTTAAGATCTCACATTTTTAAATAACAGCAATCGTTATAGGTATCCAATAAAGTAAAGAAAGAGTTTAATACTTGTTCATAATGTTATTTTGTTCCTATAAATACATATTTAGATCTCCATTCGTTTTGCGGCGAAACCCACATAATTTTTGTATTGAACTTGGCTCTCCTTTTTTCATTTATGTTTTTGGTGGGATATCATTACTTTTTGTAAATAAAACTAGGCAGGTAAACAAAATCGAGGACCTTAACTGCCCAGAAGAACACTATAACCCACCAAAAAATGACAGCACGTAACCGACCCGCTAAATTTTAATCAAATCGTTACCGCTTAAAATTTTGTACTATTCGTCAGAGCGTGACGCTGATTGGCTGGAGCGACGGTGGATCGACCGCATCGCTACAACTAAGTTTGCTGCTGTCAAATGACGTGAGTATAGCGTTTTCTCACTGGAACTAGAACTGAGTGAGTGAGACAACGCTAAACGCGTAACAGTTGACAGCGGCAAACTTATAGCGAACGGGTTGTATAAAGTATTTATTTATTCATTGAATCTCACCTCGTACTTCACTTTTATACTGTTACTGGTTTAGGCACGAAGATCGTTTGTGGTTATGTGTAGTATGACAGGACATCCTGGCACATGTATATTTACATACTTAAAATAATGTCCTAACAACTGTCTAGCATGTAAAGATAAGATAATGTCAGTCAGTCAGTCAGTGCTAATATTTACGACTGTTTGACCAGTACATATCTTTATAACCGTTTGAGCTAGCTTCATGAAATTTGGGCTTCTACATGTCCTTATGGATATAATTAAACACACGTAGTTTTATGTGTTTACGTTAAAGAGGTTTTGAGTTATAGAAGGGTCAAAAGTGGCACCAAGTGGTTCGTGTAATAATACACCCGGCGCTGGCTAGCCAGTTCCTTTGCTTGAACTTGGCTTGATACGCTGCCGCGTGTCTAGATAGCGCGTGCGAAGCCACGAAGGAATGATTGTTTTGAAAAAAATAAAACAGACTTTATACTCCTTTCATTTACGCTGTTTTTTAAGTAATTTGCCATATAGTTCGCGTCATGTAAAAAGAACGCTGGCGGTCAAGCTGCGCAGTCGGTGATTTATAGGTATGTATATTTGGTGGTATGCGGTGGGGCGCGGGGCGGGCGGATAAAACGCTTCCTCATCTGGTTTTCACGTCACTTAAGATTCTTAATGGATGTAGTTGCTTAATAACATATTTTTTTTGTAATAAGACTAAACATTCTAAACTGAATCGAAAATGTTTTTAATTTGTAAATAACTAATATTATTTTCTAATAACCAATACCAAGCCGCGAGCGAATTAATTAAAAATATTAATTATAATTAAATAAAATATTAAATAATAATTAGCAAATTGGCATAGAAGTATGGTGCGCGAGTGTACCCATGCGCGAACATACCCCCTTCCACTTTCTTCCAGCGTTCTTTTTACGTGATGCGACCATAGGTTCCTACTAAAAATCATCCCATCCTTTATAATTGGATCGTTTTGTAACGTCGTGGCGGCCACATTCCTAGTGCGGACAAATAAGTTTTGGCGAAATCGCAATTAACTCTCTTATATCCTCAACAGCGTATATTCGTCCACTGCTGGACGCAGGCCGTCCCCTGATAAGCGTCTTATTGATTCTTATCTCACGGGGGAGTAATGCCCATAATCCCCACGCTGGGCATGCATTGGGGAATCAAAATCAACACAATTTCCCTGCGGAAACAAATACTATCTAGATTTCGGGTCACATACAAAATCAAAGCTAAAATCCGTCTCTTGTAATGTGAGCTCTTATTTAGTTTAGTTTGTTTGAAGCACAGCCAACGGAAACACGTGTCCCAATGCCGCAATGTCTATTCGGAAGTTACAGTTGTCGACCCGACGACATCTAGATAGTACATATTTGTGATCGCAGCTATCTCTTATCAGCAGCTTTAACTTACTGGATTACTAGTGGACCGTTTCTTAGCCGTCCTAGGTTTCTTGCCCTTCTTGGTAGACCGTCGCTTGCGTTCGTCACTGTCATCCTTATTCCCGTCATCCTTGCGATCATCCGCCCGTCGTTCTTCCCTCTTGCTCTCTCTGTCCCTCTTGTGCTCCGCCCGCAGCAAGGCCGCCTTCTCTGGGTCACTGGATTTAGGCCGGGATTTTTTATGCCGCTTTGGAATCCCACTAGAGCGGTGTTTTGTTTTATAAACAGTAGAACCTCGATTATCCGAACACTCAATAATCCAAACTTTGATTATCCGAATACTCAGTTATCCGAACGGTGACATAGTTTATCCGAACGCCTAATTATCCGAACGTTGGCGCGAATTTGTCAAAAAAATTGGAAATCCTTTCGAAATTAGATAAAGGTGCAAGTAACCAAGTTGTTCCTGTTTTATATTACTATGAATTATAAAAGACTGTAATGTTTTTATGTGAAAAGGTGTTGCTTTCAAATCAAATCAAATCATTTATTTGCAGAACACATTATTACAGGTACATGTCAGTTTGTTTGATCTTGTCCCAAAGTACCCACATTTCGATTATCCGAACTGGTCTCGGTCCCAATTAGTTCGGATAATGGAGATTCTACTGTACACTTATCATTATTATTAGTTTATCATCACATAATATACCACAGCCAAATAAAACAAAAGATCAACTTTTTGTAGATCATTTTTATGACACTTTGGAATCGCCTGATCCTAATAGTCCTAATAATCATAAACGAGTTGCTCGGCTCCTAGTAATACCTAAGCGAAGCTCTTTGTAGTGAGGCATCAGCGTTACAGTTTAATAAAACGAACTAAAATAATAAATAATCAAATTATTTATAGACTTCGCCCTTATAGCTACGCCCCGCGGCTTCACCCGCGTATAAATCTATGTGTAAAATGGTTTATAAACCTACCACTAGAATCATTCTATCTATTAAAAAAAACCGCATCACAATCCGTTGCGTAGTTTTAAAGATCTAAGCATACATAGGGACAGACAGGCAGCGGGAAGCGACTTCGTTTTACACTATGTGCTGATGAGTCGTCTCACCGGTATCCCTGGAAGGACTTCTCCCGCGCCAGCATGTCCGTGAAGATCTTCAGCACGGGCGACTGCGTCTCCTGGTCCGCCTTACTACAATCATTCAGAAATAAATAATAAATTATTCATCATCATCATCATCAGCCCCAATGAGCGCCATAGCGCCCTGTCTTCAGCTTGCCGCATCCAGCATCTACCTGCAGTCTTTCGCAGGTCTACTAATATTATAAAGAGGAAAGGTTTGATTTTTTGTTTGTTTTAAATAGGCTCCGAAACTACTGGACCGATTTGAAAAATTATTTCACCGTTGGGAAGCTACACTATCCCCGGTGAACATAGGCTATATTATATTTTCAAAAAAGTTAGGGAGCCTTACTAAAACTCCAATAATGTAACCCATGGTGTAAAAAATCACCTAATAAAGTGAAATTCGAGTTTAACGCGGGTGGAACCGCGGGGAACAGCTAGTTTATGCTAATGAAAGTAGTCTAACCCCGTGTTGCTGCTTCCATAATGAAGCGATGCCTTCCCTCCGTCCGTGGCTGACTTGGAGACGTGCTGACCCTGGCTGGAACTAACCAATCATTATCAGCCTATGTTCAAACTGTTAATTGATATATTTATATACATCATACCTATATTATATATTTATATGTGTATTTTTTATTTTATTTTATTTATATTATATTATTTCGTTTATTATTTGACGACCGATGTGGCGCGGAGGGCGAAGGTCCGCCTGCGACGCAAGCGGTTGCGTGTTCGATTCCCGCCTCGGCACAAATGTGTGTACGATCTGCAGATATTTGTTCCGGGTGTACTGGTCGTTTTCTATGTATAATAAAAAATATCTATCTATGTAATGTATTGTATTATGTATATCAGTTATCTAGTACCCATAACACAAGCTCTGCTTACCATGGGGCTAGATAATGCTGTGTGGATTGTCCAGCATTATTTATTTATTTATTATTTATTTATTTATGTATGTATTTATACTTATAGTTATGTATATAAGTAGGTATTTTATGTATGTCTCTATTAAATATTTTTCTATATTACACGCCACCGTCTATACTTGTTCTAGCACTTCATGTCTATCCAAAGGTTGCCTGGCAGAGATCGCTCTTAGCGATAAGGCCGCCCATTGTACAGCATATTTTGTATTTGTTTTTTCTTTTCCTGTCTTGTGTATCTTTTATGTATTTTGGTGTGCTATAAAGAGTTATTGTATTGTATTGTATTGTATTGTATTGTATGTTAGTCCACTGCTGGACATAGGCCTCCCCAATGAGCGTCATAGCGCCCTGTCTTCAGCTTGACGTATCCAGCATCTACCTGCAGTCTGTCGCAGGTCGTCATCCCACCTGGCCGGAGCGCGTGATATACTACGGAAGATTCAAATATTAGGTATCCTACTAATATTATAAACGCGAAAGTTTGTAAGTATGGATGGATGTTTGTTACTCTTTCACGTTAAAACTACTGAATGGATTTTAATGAAACTTTACAATAATATAGCTTACACATCAGAATAACACATAGGCTACAAATATATAAAGATATATTGTATATTATCCAAAATATCCATCAGCATGCTGGTGAAACCGCGGGGCGCAGCTAATATTATAATAAATAAATAATTCTGGCTATAATATAAATAATCCACACAGCATCGTCTAGCCCCAAGCTAAGCAGAGCTAACCATATTTATTAATTTATTTTTGCTTGCATGTACATTCCAAGGTCTAAGTGAATAGTTTGTTATGGTCATATTTATTCTAGCTTTACCTTTGGTACACCCCTGCCTTTCTTAAATTCACAACTCTTTCAATACAAAGGTTGCCTGGAAGTGATCGCTTCTAAGCGATAAGGACGCCCATTTTACTTGTCGCATGTAATGTAGTTTTTTGTAATAATCCGTATATGGTGTACAAAAAAGAATTTTTGTATTGTATTGTATTGTACTGTACTGTGCTGTGTTGTGCTGTGCTATACTGTACTGTACTGTACTGTACTGTACTGTACTGTATTGTATTGTATTGTATTGTACTGTACTGTACTGTACTGTATTGTATTGTTGTCAATAGTACATGCACCCTGAAAGGGCACTAGAAACTGAGATCGATTTTATTTACACAATGTAAATAAAATGGAACTCATGTTAAATACCGTCATAGCGCCCTTTCTCAAGCCACTCTCTCGCAGGTCGACACCCCACCTGGCCACAGGGCGAACTACACTACGTTTGCCCAGCCACGGTTTCCAAGACCACTATTACCCAGCGCTTAAAATACAGTGAAATAGAAGTGTGTGTTTAATCTATGCCCCCAGTATTATGTAGATTGTCCGTTTTTGTGCTTTGGCAGATAGCCTACTGTGTGTGATGTAAGCTATGTGTTTTTTGTGTGTTGTTATGTTTTGTGTATGTTGACTTCTACATACATATATATGCTTGAAATGTACTTACATATGTTTTCCCTTTATACCGAATTGCATGTTTTATTGTAAAAGTTAGTCATCTCAAAACTGAAAAAAATATTATTCTAAATTGACAGATTGACAAATAATTACTGATAGAATAGTTTTTGACAGATGCATCATATTTTCAAAGTAGAAATGAGTCTCTGAAGTATTTTTACAAAGAGGTCGATATACCTATGTCATGAGTTTTATTTTTATTTTTGGTGGGAACGGAGAACTGATTTTTTGGTCACTTAAATCTATTTAAGGTCAAGTAACATAGCGGAGCTATGGAAAGAGCTATGCTCGGAGTTTCTCTGAAGGATAGGATTCGTAACGAATACATCCGACAAAGAACCAAAGTTATCGACATAGCTCTGAGAATTAGTAAGCTGAAGTGGCAGTGGGCATATCTCGCAAAGAACCGACGACGGCCGCTGCTGGGGCAAACGTGTTCTTTATTGGAGACCACGACTCGGTAAACGTATAGGACGCCCTCCGACCAGGTGGGATGACGACCTGCGAAAGACTGCAGGTAGGTGCTGGATGCGGCAAGCTGAAGACAGGGTGCTGTGGCGCTCATTGGGGGAGGCCTATGTCCAGCAGTGGACTGCTATAGGCTGATGATGAAGGTAAAGTAAAGAAGCGAACAATAAACCTTTACCTTGTTAGGTTTTTAGTTTTCGAGTAAGAGCAAAACACATCCCAAGCTTTTTTATCATCTAGACAGTTTGATATTTAGTAAGTAGTAAACTTTTTTCAAAAAAAAAAAAAAAAAAATAATGCTGGACAATTCACACAGCATCATCTAGCCTCAAGCTAAGCAGAGCTTGTGTTATGGGTACTAGATAACTGATATACATAATACAATACATTACATAGATAGATATTTTTTATTATACATAGAAAACGACCGGAACACCCGGAACAAATATCTTCAATCGTACACACAATTGTTCCGAGGCGGGAAACGAACCCGCAACCTCCTGCAATCCAGGCGGACCTTCGCCCACCGCGCCACATCGGTCGTCAATATCGGATATGTTTGAAATGAAATATCCAGAAAACTTTGACATGCCCTAAAACCCTGCAATACAAAGTATAACAAGTTTACGGCAGCTATAACTTATACCTCAAAAGTAAAATATAGGATGTAAAGAAACCAACATATACATTTTACTTCCTAACACTCAAGTGTATTGCTTGTTACGTAAAAGTATATTTTTCGGTTTTACTCTCAAAATAATTGCTATAACAGTTTATCACCCGGGTTAGGGAATAAATTCTATCACTTTGGTGGAAATAGCTTTCTGGAATGACCGAGGGAATCGAGTATAAAGGAGCGTCTCTGTAGGCGTGGGTGTTGTTGGATCGGTGTGTCCGTTTGAAGTCATCTGTACGTCATTGCCGGCCTATGTTTGTCCACTGCTGGACATAGGCCTTTCATAGTGAGCGCCATCTTACGTATAGTTAGAATGGCATATTAGATGAGCCAAACAAAATGTACGAATCAGTCAACGACTTGAGATAAGGCGGCGATGAAACTGACCATATCTTACTAATATTATGAACGCGAAAGTTTGTAAGTATGGATGGATGTTTGTTACTCTATCACGCAAAAACTACTGAATGGATTTTGATGAAACTTCACAATAATATAGCTTATACATCAGAATAGCACATAGGCTACAATTTATAAAGATATATTGTATATTATCCAAAATATCTATCACCACGCGGGTGAAACCGCGGGGCGCAGCTAGTCTATCAATATAATTGTTTAAAAATAATTCGACACAGTAAAATAAATAAGAGATAAATAGCGATGTTCATGAAGCCGACAATACGTCCTCTTCAAGCGCTAATCCAGTTTATGAATGTAAACGGGATCAAGCTGAACTTCGTTTTCTTTATCATCAGTTTAGTAGCTAGCGGTGAAATTGGACCTTAATTATTATCATTTGAGACTTGCTGATCGATATAATTATCATAATACTTGATCGCGTTTAAATCCCTAATATGAAAAGCGCTTGAAGTTGAAGCGGATCCGCTTTCAATCAGCCTAAAGCAGACATAGACCTCCCGCAATGAGCGCCATAGCGCCCTGTCTTCAGCTTTGCCTCATCCAGCATTTGCCTGCAGTCCTTCGCAGGTTGTCATCCCACCTGGTCGGAGGGCGTCCTACACTACGCTTGTCGAGTCACGGTCTCCACTCAGGAACACGTTTACCCCACCGGTTGTCGGTTTTTCGCGAAATATGGAAGGCCCACTGCCACTTCAGCTTGCTAATTACTTTATGTCAGCTTATTTAATGGGTGGAGCTTTAAGCCGCTATTAATCTCACATTAATTTTCAGTGAAATATATTTTTAATGAATTTATGAAAAAGCTGAAAGTCTGTCTGTATTTTCTTTGTGAAAAGCTGAAATAAATAAATTGTATTTGTACAATCCGCCAATTAATAGAATAGAATAGAAAGACATTTATTCATAACAAATTAAATTAACAAAAGACACACTTATAGAATAGGTGCATGTAAAATTGCAAAATAATTTGCAAAAAAGCTGCTCATTCCCCAAACCACCCTTGATAGAAGTCTACCGGTACCTTCTCATAGATACGAGACGGTAGTTTCCACAGTCACGCCAAGACTCCATCCACGAGTCCTGACGAAGGGCGGGCGGCAGAGATAGGGCGGACGCACATTGAATGTAAATATCGCCTGATAAATAAAGAAAGAGGTTAAACGGCCGAGGTGCGCCGCGCAAACATGAGCGCTAGGGCTGCCACTGCGCTGGACATAAAATGGTTCAAGAAAGTATCATCATCAGCCTATAGCAGTCCACTGCTGGACATAGGCCTCCCCCTATGAGCGCCATAGCGCCCTGTCTTCAGTTTGCCACATCCAGCATCTACCTGCAGTCTTTCGCAGGTCTTCATCCCACCCAAGAAAGTATGATAATATTTTATTACAACATAACCTGCGCCCCGCAGCAGCTTCGCCCGCGAGGAAATCTATGTGTCAAAATGTTTATAAACCTTCCTCTTGAATCACTCTATCTATTAAAAAAACCGCATCACAATCCGTTGCGTAGTTTTAAAGATCTAAGCATACATAGGGACAGACAGACAGCGAGAAGCGACTTTGTTTTATACTAAATATGTAGTGTAAACAATTGAGCTAACTCGCGAGGAGTGGAAGGAGAAAAGGGAGGCCTTTGCCCAGCAGTGGGACAATAATGGCTTAAAATAAATAAATAAATAAACATGTAGCTCAACTGACCCCAATGAATCCCAGAACGCTGCTTTATTGCCATCAATTGATTTCTATCAAAATATGAAAATCATCTTAAACTTACGCAGATTATTACATAGATAAGCAATTATCAAAATTTAAATAAATAACTTTAAGGCCAACGTGTTCTTGAGTGGAGACCACGTCTCGGCAAACGTAGTGTAGGACGCCGTCCGACCAGGTAGGATGACGACCTGCAAAGGAGTGCGGGCAGATCTTGGATGCGTAAAGCCGAAGACAGGGCGCTATCTATGGCGCTCATTATGTCCAGCAGTGGACTAATATAGGTTGATGATGATAATCTATCTGTGTTATCCATATATCTATATCTGCATATATGTATAAGTTCAGCTCACCTGCGCGCGACAGCCCTACCAGCTAATATGTGAGTGACAGCGCGTCGTAAATTACACGCGTCACTCGAAGCGGGATCAAGGGTTGATGCGGAGTCTGTAGGGTTCCGCACAGAGTTACAACGAAGGAACGGATGGTAGTTACCTTGCCGAGCAAACTGTACCTGCGTCGTATAAAGACATGCTTTGGTCCAAATAATAAAATGTTTAAATTTAAAGAACCTAGGTAGAATTAAATGTACCTAACAAAAACCCACTGGGGCGAATCACAAAAACACCGAGGTTTAGTAAAGACCTAGATCTCACCTAGATGTTTCACAACAACACTTATTACTGCTCTTCAGCCGTGCTTTAGTTGTCAAAAAAGTTTATGAGACTTTGCCGCGAACGTATTAGAAAAATATTATAGTTTACCAGCATAAAAATAAGTCCTAAGTTTTTCCAGATACACTCACAGGTGGAAAATGATTTCGCGCACTGTTTTCGAGCAGCAAACTCACCGTTTTCAATCTGGAGTAATGAACGTTATTTTTGACAGCCTATAAAAGAAAAACCACAGACAGAACCTACCGTTTCAAGTCCCTTAAAGCCAGAATAACATATCCGGAACCCTCCTCGTATATTTTCAATTTGCACCCGCCGTAAAATAACGTAAACAGTTTTATGAAGGCCACAGGCCCCGGGGTACAGTGAGGGTCGTGGAACTCGTGGATCCCTAATGACGATGTACGGATAGATTCTACTACATGTCAGGTGTTATGGCTTTGGAGGTCTTGTAGGACTACCTTTGTGGATGGAAACTCGCCTGTGTAGGTGCTCCCTTAAGATGTTACTTTTTTTTAATAGAAGATATATTTAGCACACAACAAAATTAAAGAAAGTACAGTCAGCGTCAAATTGATATGAGCGTCTAGAATAGTCAAAATGATCTGAAAAACAATGGAAGCAATTTGATATACACAGCTCAAATCATCATATTGTTGTAAGCACCCAAAGGTGTTCAAAATATCTTACTACTCATGTTTCATATTTATGTGAGCAGTCCAGGGTGTCCAAAATCATCTTAGCAATTATGAGTTTGCATATTAACTTTGAGAGCTTGGTTTGCTTAGATTATTTTGAACACCCTGACTGCTCATATAAATATGAAACAATGAGTAGTCAGATGTTTTGAACACCTTGGGTGCTTTGAACGTTACGATTAATCGAACAGCGGATCATTTTGACTACTCTAGACTCTCATACAACTTAAAAAAACATAATTCAAAAACATTAAACTCAGATAAACTCTCAAAACTTGGCTTGACCTTGGCTAAACAGGTCCAGACTCAGTCGCCCGAGGACTGTAACAACCAACATTTCAAAAAGGGGGCAAAGATCCACAGTTTCTATGGACGGCTAGATATAACAGACGAAATCAGAAAGGGGGCAAGCGGCGAACAGACCGTTTTGAATCTGAACCTCTGGATGACGTCACAAATAATCAAAGACAATAGATAAACTTAGGGCTAAACAAATCATCCAAAAGCTGTCGAAAACACGACCGCTAGTTGACATTGGCAAGACGTAGATCTAGATAGATAGATAGAATATACTTTATTGCACAAAAGCTGTACATAGGCGAGCATAATAGCATTCTCTACCTGCTAATTTTTGGTAGTGTGTTGTACTGTAATCTATTACAGAGAGGCGTTTTAAGTTTGTGCGCTAGTACCACCTTATTAAAATGAATTTACGCGACGTCTGGCTGGTGCGCTAATTTGTTTGGAGTCTTGCCTTTTCTGGACGAATTATGTTTCCCTAGTGCCCTTGAGGCATGCCCTGGTATTTTAATTCGTAGGAAAGCCCTTATAAAAGAATCGATATCGGAAACTTTTGACGAAGTACGCTATTTTAAACTATCGGATTCGAAAACTTTTGACATTCGAATTCAACTTCAACTTCTTGCTAGATGGCTCTACGTCTGGATTGATCCAATTCTACCAATGTCCGTCTCATGGTAGCATCGCAAGCTTTCTCTATGGGTTACACAATAGTATATTTATAAAAGATTTAAAATGACGACCGATGTGGCGCGGTGGGCGAAGGTCCGCTTGCGACGCAGGAGGTTGCGGATTCGATTCCCGCCTCGGAACAATTGTGTGTACGATCTGCAGATATTTGTTCCGGGTGTTCTGGTTGTTTTCTATATATAATAAAAAATATCTATCTATGTAATGTATTGTATTATGTATATCAGTTATCTAGTACCCATAACACAAGCTCTGCTTACCATGGGGCTAGATAATGCTGTGTGAATTGTCCAGCATTATTTATTTATATAAAATAAAGAAAAATATTAACTGTGAATCAACAAAATGTAACACAGAACTACATACAAGAAAATTAATTCAGATCCACAATAGGAGAGTTTCCGACAGCTATTCACTGCGGGCTTGCTTACAATTTTAAGGTTTTAGTCAACCCGTTGCGTAGTTTAAAGATCTAAGCATACATAGGGACAGACAGACAGCGGGAAGCGACTTTGTAGTGAACTATGTAGTGAAAGTGATACGATGGGACTTATAGTCTTGTGGAAGCTTTGTTTTGTTAGATTCATATCCGACCTATCGGTATCCGTATTGAGAAACACATGAAAGTAAGCCAGTAATAATAGAATTATTTTCCAAAATCCCGCGGAGTCATAACTAG
The DNA here is from genome assembly GCA_947044415.1 of Eupithecia dodoneata. Classification (NCBI taxonomy): domain Eukaryota; kingdom Metazoa; phylum Arthropoda; class Insecta; order Lepidoptera; family Geometridae; genus Eupithecia; species Eupithecia dodoneata. The sequence continues at coordinate 6,392,776 of OX345682.1, read as the reverse complement.
GCTCACGGATTCAATTACAGACGCGGGTTCGATTCCTGTTAGGGCTCACTCGTAAACTTGCTATTGGTTGTGGTGGGGGTTGGTGCAAGGGGTGAGAGGTAGCGGAGGGTAATTCAATTTATAACAACTAAAAAATATCATATGTTCTTATAACTTAGGATACTATGCAAATTTTCATTGAATCAAATCAAAAGATCTTAAAACTTTCTATCGATTTACTCCATCTGGTACATCATCATCTTCATAATCATCAGCCTATATTAGTCCACTGCTGGACATAGGCCTCCCCCAATGAGCGTCTTCAGCTTGCCGCATCCAGCATCTGCCTGCAGTCTTTTGCAGGTTGTCATCCCACCTGGTCGGAGGGCGTCCTACATTACGTTTACCGAGTCGTGCTCTCCACTCAAGAACCTGGTACATAGAAGTCCTAACATCTCCTGTCCAGTGCCGCCGGGACTCAAACCCGCGTCTCCCGTGCCTTGCACCGTGTATCGAGCACAGGAGATGGGGCACCTTTATGACCCGTTACTTTTTACATGTCACCCCCAGTCGGGGGACGAGGATTGGCGTTTACTTGTTTAATAAATAAAGTTCAACAGTGCGATATTTTTGTTATAACCTTTGACTTTCAGTTAGTTATAACAAAAATACCTTCATCTAATTGAACGTAAAAGTTTTTGGGTTTTTCCATGGTTATTTTTTCTTTAAATTCTGCACCAGTCGTCTGGCGCCCGAACTTTTACTTGGTTATTTTATAATTAACTGACGCTCTGGTGTGAATGAAATTCATATTCTTGATACTAAATTTCATAGTGAATCACCTTTGTAACAAGAAAATCTTTACTATTATGACAACGCTCAGAAAATAAAACTACGCCTTGCCATAATCACCACGCCTTGCAGTCTGCATGGCTCCTTAGAGGACCAGGACCAGACAGAACCATCAAACATCAAAGTGCTTTATTACCTTTAGACAGGACTCTTGGACACGTCACAAATTACAAATTGCATAAGTAAAACTAGGAAATAAAGTGATCACTTTGATTTTTTGTTCACTTCAATCTTTTTGAGGTAAAATAAACGAGCGAAAAAGAAACCTTGTTACATTGTTCGTTTTTGAGTTGGAGCAAAACTCGTCCCAAGCATTTTTATCGTCTAGATAATCTGAACAACCAGGCAAATAACCATGTACTAGACACATAAGAGATATGAACATACTAGTGGTTTCTTTTTCACTTCTTCCACAAGTGGACAAAAAATTGAAGTGATCAGTGAAATAATTCTATTTGAGAATAATTTATGGTATAAAATATGACTTGTCTAAGTGCTTCTTTTAAGCCTATTGAATTGTTTTTGAACCAATTCTCTACAACCCCACAATATCCGAAACATCACCCGTCATATAGTTACTCCGCAAACAAGACGGGGCGCTAGTGTCGCCTAATATGGCCCATTTCGGTTGTTGTACACATTTCCTCGGGGTTAAGGTGGATCGGGTCTTTTAACTAGCTTCCCTGTGTCGAGATTTAATATTTGTTTCGAATACCAAAGAGGAATATACATAGCTAGCTTCGGTAGGCGGCTTCGCACGCGTTCTTTTGCATTAAAACTTAGCCTGTATGTTATTCCAGGTAGAAAACTTTATTTCTGAAAAATTTCAGCTCGATCCATTTAGTAAATAAAAACGTATTTATTTGTCTGTCACAAAGGTCTAAACTAAGTTAATTTTTGAAAATAGTAAGCAGTTTTTAAGATATATTACGATGACAACTAGTTGGTACAGTCAGCGTCAAATTGATATGAGCGTCTAAAGTAGTCGAAATGATCTGAAAAAGATAACAGCATTTTGATATACCTACGCAGTTTGAATCATCCTTATTGTTTTAAGCATCCAAGGTAATATATATACACATATATATATATAATAGGTCAAAATATCTTACTACTCACTGTTTCATAGTTATATGAGCAGTCAGGGTGTTCCATATCAGTGGTACAATCACAAAATCTATATATGTAATGTATTGTATTATTTATTTATATCGGAACACCATCAGCTACTGCGACATCTATAGACTTAAGAATGACAACAGAGAGCTAATAATAGGTATTCACTGATAGAATCTAAATAAGCTAAATGATGTGTGAACACTAACATTGTGACAAGAAAGAAAGCGTACTTTATGGGAAACCATAAAGTGTTCGTACTTAAACTAGTGATAAAAATAATAGAAAACATAAAACGTAATATAACACAATTATCAAGAACCGACCTAGACCTAAGTTAAGTGTCAAAAAAGTCAAGAGACATCTTGCCTTGTGAATGCTGCTTGCGGCTAGATGATGCTGTGTGAATTGTCCAGCATTATTTATTTATTATTTGTTCATAGAAGTAGATCCAATATTTCAGGCACGTAGGTAAACCTGTTTTAACTTCCCATTAAACACTTCAACGCCATTGGTACCGTTTGCTAGTTTGTATTCAGCTCTCGCGTAGATATAATTATTTTCCCATAATATTTACGTTGCACAATCATATTTATTTCTGAATTGTGACTTTCAGGAATTTAAAAGCATTGGGGTGCTTTGGACGGTGCTATGCAAGAATGAACTGGAATGTAGACGTTGTCAAGAATAAGTAAAAAATATGAGTAGGTAAATAATTTCTTGGGATTCGTAACGAATACATCCGACAGAGAACCAAGGTTATCGACATAGCTCTGAGAATTAGCAAGCTGAGTGGCAGTGGGCCGGCCGTATCTCGCGAAGAACCGACGGCCGCTGGGGCAAACGTGTTCATGAGTGGAGGCCACGACTTAAACGTAGTTTAGGACGCCCTCCGACCAGGTGGGATGACGACCTGCGAAAGACTGCAGGTAGATGCTGGATGCGGCAAGCTGAAGACAGGGGGGAGGTCTATGTCCAACAGTGGACTGCTATAGGCTGATGATGATGATGAAATGATTATCAAAACACTGTCATACAAAATGTCGCAACGGAATAAAAGAGAAATAAAAGTTAGTTAAAAAGTTAACAAAACTAAACAAATCCGCCGCCGTTTCTAGTGTCCTATTACCTATCAAACTCCTACTACCAATAGATTCATCATCATCATCATCATCAGCCTGTATTAGTCCACTGCTGGACATAGGCCTCCCCCAGTTAGCGCCATAGCGACCTGTTTTCAGCATGCCGCATCCAGCATCTACCTGCAGCAATAGATTAATAAGCAATATTCACTTTTTCTTTGGTCTGTGTAACGTGTTTTCTAGAACAAAGTAGTATATTCTTATATTCGTAACTAAATTTGTTTGGGTGTTGTGTTGTGTCTCATAAATAATGTTCTGTCTTTCTTTCAATATTTATCGTATGTTCTTGCGTCCATGTAGCATGCGACCGTCCCGCGCCCGCTCTCCCAGCTCAATTAGAGCGTAACCACGATACTGTCCACTGCGCCGTATTCTGTGGCTGTGGTACCTACTGTAGGCAGTGAGACGAGTGGAACTATCTACCTTACTTAGGGTAGGTACATATCTGGTGGAAAATACGTGGAGCGTACAGCCACTATAACTTTTAACTATTTATTACTTTTTCACTTCTTCCGCTAGTGGACAAAAAATTTAAGTAAACATTAAAATTAAAATAATTTTATTTGATAATAATGAATAGTATAAAATTTGACTTGTCTAAGTGCTTGTTTAGTAAGCCAAAAGAAATAAATGCTATTGAGTTTGAGTTTATAGACGCGACCGATGATAGGCGACTAGTCAGTTCGAACGTCAGCCTGTACACGAACGATTTCCGTATGTAAATTACTATTTTACCAATGTTACGCCTAGTCTGAATCAACATACAAAATACATGTATATATACTATATACTTTGTGTCTATTTTACAAGTGGAATTAATCGGTGAATTATGTGAACTATTTTAAGCCTAAGACTTTAATAATACCATTTTTCATGCAATAAAGTGATTATGATGTATTGCGATGAAAAATCTGTCAAGATATCGGGTCACATACAAGATCAAAGCTAAAAGCCGTCTATACTTAACGAAAGTAAGACACTTCGGCCGTTGAAATACATTTTCAGACATTATTTTTGCGACTTTTGAATACACATTTGTGACACGTGTTAACGTTGGCTGTTTCAATCGAACTAAATAAAATAAGAGCTCACATTTCAAATGCGCTCTTATTTACTGAGACGGATATTTTGCGTCGACCCGAAATCTAGTTTGATTTGTGATCGCAATGATGTATAAAAGTTTCCAGCGAGCTCCAGCTCTACACACAAGCGAGGGTACTGACGTGAAAATGTATTAGAAATCTTTCTATTCCTCCTTGAGCAAGCATTGTGCATCTGATGTCTGCCTAGACCGGAATACTAACGCGCCGCTATCACACCTAGGTCTGGAATGGTACCTAGATGTCCTAGGTTTGTAGGAAACTGGAAAATACATTCAGTGAAGATCGGTGAAGTCGGGTATCAGTAATAGTTGATAGAAAACACTTTATTATATTTATTATACTTTATTTATTATATACCACACAAAACAGAGAACAATACAGAAATAAACAATAGAATAAAGGAAGTATAAAGGGCGGCATTATCGCTGAGAGCGATTTCTTCCAGGCAACCTTAGGATGGACTGGACTTGAAGGAACAATATAGATGGCGGCACTTTAATGAAACATAATTGGTAAATAAAAGGAAAGAAAAAAAAAATACTTACACTACATACCATGATAAGTTTCTTATAATACCATTACAAATATTATGAGAAACTTACATAGACCTAAGATAAAGCTGTAATTTTTTTCATATAGATAAATAATGCTCATGCAGCAGTTTTTTGAAGAAAGGGATTTTTTTTAGTATGAATTGATTTTGTTTAGGAGAATGGGGTGTAAGGGGGACTCCAACATCTCGTCTCCCAAGCCCACCTAACCTGCACGTGGTACACCCTGCTAAATAACGAACTAGGCTCCGGTGATATCAAACAATCTTCATCACTACATAGCATCTACATAGTATAAAACAAAGTCGCTTCCCGCTGTCTGTTTGTCTGTACTATGCAAGCTTAGATCTTTAAAACTACGCAACGGATTTTGATGCGGTTTTTTTATAGTTAGAGTAATTCAGCTAATAATTTGATAACTCAGATAATTTTAAATTTTCCACTAGCGGCCCGTCCCGGCTTTGCCCGGGTGGTCATTTGTTTCTTCTCTTTTTTTCTCTCCGTACAGAACCATCCTCGTACCTACTTCAAGAAATATTCTAAAAAAAGAATTAGCTAAATCGGTTCAGCTGCTCTCGAGATTACTAAATAATAAACAAAGATCTCGGGTAACTGGCAGAATTGTCCAACCAGACATGTCTATCTATGTAATGTATTGTATTATGTTTATCAGTTATTTGTATTCTTTTTTGTATGTATTTATTTTCAAAACATAACTACATTACACTTGTGTAGGTTCTACCAAACTGTGTAGCAGTTTGTCGGCAGTGTAACAGTTTATCAGTCATCTAGTACCCATAACACAAACTGTGCTTAGCTTAAGGCTAGATAATGCTGTGTGAATTGTCCAGCATTATTTATTTATTTCTTTCTTTAACGTTTGAATCCTGCCTAATCATAGTCAGATATTATTTAGCTACAAGCCGGTGTCGGAGCCAGCCCCTGCCTCTCAGTCGGCTGCCTACAAGACGGCGGTAATCTTTAGATTAGCTTATCGTCTCTTATCAATTGTTTGTGTTTAACGAGAACCAGCTATGTAGCGCCCACAGTCACTGAAAATTTAATTAATGTTGTTTTGTAATTCACGCCCATTATTTGTAGATTGTTTTATTAATTCGATTATGTAAAAGATAAAAAAATATTTCTTGCAATTTCTTGTAATGCTGTGTCCTATTTCTGTCAATTAATTAGCATTGACATTCAACGTGGAACGTCTCGGTAAGGCTGATCCACCAGTTGAAAGTCGCTATGGTAGAAGTTTCTCTGAAGCATAGCATTCGTAACGAATACATCCGACAGAGACCCAAAGTTATCGTTATAGCTCTAAAAAATAGCAAACTGAAGTGGCAGTGGGCCGGTCATATCTCCCAAAGAAACGATAACCACTGGGGCAAACGTGTTCTTGAGTGGAGACCACGACTCGGTAACGGTAGTGTGGGACGCAGAAAGCCTGCAAACAGATGCTGGATGCGGCAAGTTGAGGACAGGGCGCTATGACGCCTACTCTATCGAGTTCCAAATACATGCTCTCAAGAGTCACCATTCTTACTTCTAATATGTAGCATTATTATTATTATCATATATTTTTATTCATTACTGTCCCACTGCTGGACAAAAACCTCCCTTGTCTCCTTCCACTCCTCGCGATCCAGCGCTGCAACAGGCCACGATGGACGAATACGTTGCATTAGTTAGCTAAAATATTGAATAGTTTTTTTTGAATGCTGGACAATTCACACAGGATTATCTAGCCCCAAGGTAAGCAGAGCTTGTGTTATTGGTATTAGTTGAACATTAAAAAATTAAAAAAACTCGATTTTTTTAAAATTTCATTATGTTATTTTGGCTTACACACTATATTAACAAAAACCTTAGTAGAACGTTGTTTCCCGTGCCTTATGCCTATTAGCGGTGTCTCTGCCGCCTGAAGAAGGGGTCTATTTTCTCATGAAGATAATCCTGTAATCCCTCACAGATACCTCCCACTTTAATATTGTTCTTCTTAATACTTATTATAAAATAAATAATCCTACACCGAGCTCTCAATTCTATTTCAATTCTAAAATATCTTTATTCATATACCTACATAGAAAATAACAGTTTTTATTAGATTGTTTACCACTAGCGGATCTTCCCGGCTTCGCACGGTTTTAGTACGTATCCCGAACTTTTTGAAAATATAATATAGCCTATGTTCACCGGGGATAGTGTAGTTTCCCAATGGTGAAAGAATTTTTCAAATCGGTCCAGTAGTTTCGGAGCCTATTCATTACAAAATTAAGTATTTCTATCTTCAGGATTCTATTATAATTGCTTTTTTAATTACTCCAAAAACAAGTGCCATATACAGCCAGTAAATTAACTGAAAAAACCGGCTAGTTCCGGTCAACACGGGAGATCATACTTAGTTACTAGCGCCATCTGTTGTCGAGTAGAACTTCTATTTATAAAAAAATGTTTAAATATTTTGGAAAAGTTATACTTGCCTGTAAAAATTAATTTAGGCAGCATTTTTTGAAGGTATAAAAACATCTTTACTTTTGTAGTACACATAAATATCACTGCCATATACTGTGTTCGTGGTTTAGCTGACGAGTAACGCCATCTATGAATTTAGTACGTCATCTTTAGCATTGCTTTCCTACATTACATACAGTTTCTCTGCGCGAGACATGAAACAAGCTGTAGTTTGTAATAAAGCTCCGTGGTCAAAGTATAGATGACGCTTTTAAAAATAAATGTATCTATTATTAATTATTATTTACTTACTCCTGCACGCGGTTTCGCTCTTGTTTCTTTTAATATAATGTATGCTTTCCTAATAGGTATCTTATTCCAGCATTAAATCTATGTGTGCATTATTTCAGCCTGATTCAGTCGTTTTTGCGTTATAATCAGCAAAACTTGTTCACAACGTCAACGGCACAACAGCACAAACTTTCTTATAAAATTAGTAGGATTTATTTATTTATATTACAAATTATTAATACTTAATTACTTACCTACTGGAATAATCAATATCCATAAAACCAAGTCAGGTTCGATTGTTCGATCTATTATAATAACTCGAGAACGGCTGAACCGATTTTCATGGTTTTTGGTTCTGTATTCTGGACGGAGACGAATACCTCCTTTTTCATAATAATAGCAGAATAACTATTAAAACATTGGAAAATTGTTAAATCAAATACAAGAAAACACATTTTCCCATACAACATCTTCGTTAGTTTCGTAACCTGTCAAACATTGACGAAGTTCGCCGGGTCAGCTTGTGTTTCAATAAATTTAATAAACGAGTGCGCTACCCGTCAGGACTAAAACCATGAGTCGTGTATTATAATAATTGCCTACTTCCTACTAGGGTACCTAGGTACCTAGGTGACTCAGGTTCCTATGCATTTTGTGGAGGAAGAAAGACAACACACAAACATATATACATACAAACTGGCTAATAAGTAGGTATCCTTCGGGTAAACAATAAGAGATCTATTGAAAACTATAAGTAAAAACCAGAGATTTCATGTTAAAAAAAGAGATTTAACCCTAGAACACTACTAGGGGTGCTGGAGCACCCCAGCAGTATTTGTTTTTTGAATAACTTTGTAATTGTTCAATTAATATGTCTATGCTTCCGTGTATTTTACTCTAGAGTCACCTGCTCCTGATTGGTCAGTAACGCGGCAATGGCCTGACAATGTGGAAGTGTACAAGTGTGTTGCGGGGTGCCCCATCACCCCAGTGTAGGAAAATCATAAGTATTTTTTTTAGTTTAACACGATGGTTTCCGTATATTTTGTTTTTGTATTTGATGTTGAATCATGAAATACTGTCAAAATGCATTTAACAAAAACTTGAGCTTGAAGATCGTTTCTATTTTACTAATATTTTGAGTAATTTGTTTGTTGTATGGCTGCTGGCACGGCTTTTGTAGATGATGAGTTCAACAACATATGATAGGGAATCTGGATGAAGTATTAAGAGGAAAAGGAAACTATGGTGTATCGTTTGCTAATAGCTGAAGAATCTGATGATGAAATAATACATATCTAATAAAATAAATAATAAAGCTTATCAAAGAATATTTGGAATATCGCCTGGAAAAGCCATGTTTTTGAGGAGGGATATAAGAGAAATGGTTTCCGGAATCCTAATAAAACGTATGCAGGATCAAAGGTCTACTATGGGACATCACGCCCAGGGAAGTTATAGTTTCTATCGAAATAATAAAGACCGCAAGTCCAAGACCAAGTGCAACTAGTGCAATATTCCAATTTTCTTGGAACACTAAGTTAAAGTGTGCCAATAGTGTTCAAATACATAAGAATAGCTTGATTTTAAAGGTGATTTGTGATTTCAGTTCTTAATAAATACTAATTAAAAATATAGTTTTAAAAACTGTTCTTATTTTAAAAAAATACAGGACATTATACTTTGGGGTGCCCCAGCACCCCATGTAGTAAAACTAGGTGTGTAAAACCAGTGTAGGGTTCCAGGGTTAATGTTGTCGCTCTTTCTGATGTGCGCGTTTCTTTCACCCCTACACCGAGTCACATGAACGAAGCGCCGAGCTTTCGTCAGTCCGTCCGACCGTCCGTCCGACAGTCTCGCATCGTGACTGGAACCTGCGATCATCTAGCTGAGCCGGGCCATCGAGTCGAGAGAGCCACGAGAACACTCCACTTTGCTCCTGACCGCGCCGGCCGAACAGTGAACTACAACTGGCTAATACCTAATCCGGCCGGGTGATTATGTAACTCGCGACCGGTTTGCGACAGGCGTAAATTAAGCAATCAGTGCTGTCAAACGTCAATTTTGTATTAGTTTGACACCAGCTACAACGTCGAAATTGGTCAAAATTGACGTTTGACAGCACAGATTGCTTAATTTACGCCTGTCGCAAACCGGTCGCGAGTTACATAATCACCATACGGGTTTACTCGAGCTAGATTATTTATTACATAGTATATTTAGATAGATACCTATCGTATTACCTTATAATTTAATGTGATTACTTACCTATATCTTATGAGATTATACGATCCATTGTATCCACCTTCTTATGTCTTTTATAAATCTTTGGTAAAAACCCCAACTCAGTCCTCGCTTTTGCCACGTTGTTTTGCCAAATTAGGGTAAAAACCAAGGCATTTTAACCGAATCCAAAAAAGGAGGAGGTTCTCAATTCGACTGTATTATAATTATTTTAAAAAAACTATAAACCGACTTCAACTTCTTAAATAATGAAATGGGTTGTAAACTTAGTTATAAAAATGAGTCTTCGAAATCGGTTGGCGTGATATTGAGTTATTTATTCGTACCTAAATCTGTCGCGCACATGCATAATAAAATTAAAAAATTACCTACCTATATGGTTTCCTCATGGATGTCATTGCCAGAACTGGACCAAATTGAAATGGGAAGCACCAGCTTTCAAATAATAAATAAATTAAATAATGCTGGACCACAAAGCATCATCTAGCCCCATGGTAAGCAGAGCTTGTGTTATGGGTGCTAGATGACTGATATACTTTATAATAGATTGCATATATAGACATTTTTTGTTATACATATAACGATCAGAACACCCGGAACAAATATCTGCAGATCGTACAAATATTTGTTCCGAGGCGGGAATCGAACCCTCAACCTCCTGCGTCGCAGGCGGACCTTCGCCCACCGCGCCACATCGGTCGTCCAAATAAAAAATAATCATTGAAATCGGTTCACCCAGTAGAAAGTTCTTAGGTAACAAACATAAAAAAATACAGTCCTTTTTTAAAGTCGGTTAAAAGGTGTGCGAAGCCGTTTCCCGATGCTACATTTTGACAACAAACGCCGCCGCCGGCCTTTGTCGGCGACTACTCGAAAGTAATCGCGAAAACGTAAAACAAACTTGTCTTGTTTATTTGAACAATGTTTCTTGTATCAAATAGAAAGCGATAAAGATAATCCGAACTTCCGTATGTATGTAGGTATGTAAGTAGGTACCTGTACGAACTAGCTTTTTCACGAGACTTTTCTTCTATTCTTTATTTGACGACCTCAGTGGCGAAGTTTCTCTGAAGGATAGGATTCGCAACGAATACATACGTCTGACAGAGAACCAAAGTTATCGACATAGCTCTGAGAATTAGCAAGCTGAAGTGGCAGTGGGCCGGCCATATCTCATCTCGTGAAGAACCGACGACGTCCGCTGCTGGGGCAAACGTGGTCTTGAGTGAGACACATCTCGGTAAACGTAGACTGCAGGTAAATGCTGGATGCGGCAAACTAAAGACAGGGCGCGATGGCGCTTATTGGGGGAGGCCTATGTCCAGCAGTGGACTACTATAGGCTGATGATGAGTGGCGAAGGTCCAACTGTGAGGATAAAGTTAGGTCGTGACTTTGATTCCCACTGCAGAACAAATGATTGGAAGATCTACCTACACCTTTAATAAACATCTAGGCAGATCTTTTGGATATATTTTTTAATATTTACAAACTGCGCCCAGCGTCTTCGCCCGCGAGGAAATCTATGAAGACCGCATCCGCAATCATTTGCGTAGTTTTAAAGATCTAAACATACAAGGGACAGACAGACAGCGGGAAGCGACTTTGTTTCGTACTATGTAGTGAATGGTATTCCGGAGAAGAATACAACCTACTTTTTATTTTAGAAAAACGCGGGCAACAGCTAGTTTCGAATCTCAGATTCCTCGAATCAAATCCAATTTCCTGGCTAATTCATAATTCTATAATCTTAAATTCCTTGCTAATCTTAATCCTGAACCAAGATTAACTTTTGTAAAGGATTTAATTATTACTGTACAAAAGCAAAAAATGCGGTAAATACCCGTTAGTGCTTATAAATATAAGCACTAACGGGTATTTACCGCATTTATTTACCTATTTTCCGGGAAAATAGGTAAATAATACCGAGTACGTGGGACGTATTTCACCTTAAACGTCGGGACGTTTAAGGTGAAATACGTCCCGAAACCCAAATTTTGACTTACCGGAAAATCAATTTTACGGGAATAAAACACCTATTTTTCGAATATATTTTGATGAGGATCAAAAGTTAAGGATATTAGTTAGTATGTTATGGGAGCCGAAACACGATTGACTAAACTTGACTCTATAGAAAAAATGGCAAAGTTTCCTCTAAATCTTCTTTTTTACAGAGATCTCTACGGAAAAACCAGTTTTAGTTATTTAATATTATTTTAATTAAATTTCTTCTCCGTGTTTACTTACTACTTTAGACGATTGTGGCTTTTAGTTTTTTGTGAAACAGTATTATTTTAGAGCAATAATTTTGGTTCTTAGGTACATTTTGTTACATCCTATATAAATTCCATCCAAATTATTTCAAAATACGCTCAAAAAATTCCTGAAATATACACTAAGTGGCCTTTTGAATGACTACCTACCTAGGTACAAAAGATAGTTATTTCCCTACATGAGTATTGGTGTTATTGTTATCAGTATCTTATCTAGCATTCTAGATAATCTTCGCGTACGGTAGTATAATAATATAAATAAGGTACTTCCTGATAACTAATTAAGTTTTCGAGCGAAGACGTGAGTCGTCTTCGAATTATTGTGGTTTTTCGGAAAAATACTGCGTCTTGGAGACGCTTACAAAATGATAGGTAAGTGTTAATATAACTTAAATATTATCGGTCCATTTGATACGCGTATTTATTTTAAAAGAAAACCTAAAAAATGCTATTTTTTTAATTACTGAAGGTAAAGTCTGCATTCACGATATTTATTAATGTATATTTTAATATAAAATATAATATTACTTATATATATATATTAATATAAATTTTACTAAATTGTCAAGATTCGATTGTTTTCTGTGTTGTGTGCCAATAGAGTAAATAAATAAATAAAACCAAAATAATGAAATCTAGAGAATAATATTAAGTAAATTCACCCAGTGGTATCGTTTTGGACAGTCTATATTTATTATAATACTGTTCTAGTATCTTACACCTACATATGTAATGTAAGTGATTTTAAAACAGAAGTACATAGATAAGACCGTCGCATACTTCCGTAAGGGCTCTTTAGAACTTAACTGGCGAGGGTAGAACCATACTGATCCAAGTGTCATTTTTTCAATAATGGAGATTTTTGCAGTACAGGTACGGGTTTTTTAATTTCATGCCACACTGATCCAAGTGCAAAAAAACATCATTTCTGTTAGGGAGCCTTCAATTCCCACTTTAGCATTAGTCTTACTTTCAAATATATATCATGCCATACTAATCCAAGTGACAATCCATACTTGGATCATTATAGCCCAAATTTATTGAGTAAGCTAAAGTGATCCAAGTACAAAATGTGTGTGCACTGTGGGGCAAGAGGTTCTCAGGAAGTGATGTCCTCGCTCTATCACTTCATAGAAGACTCACAAATCCCAACGATACCGATTTTTCCTTTATTAGTCGAGAGCAAAAGAAGAGGACAGACATGTTCACGCCTCAGGCATGGATGGATCTCGTGCGTTGTTGTCGAAAGCATAAGCCGTTCATAGTTCGAGACATGGCTGACAAGTTTCTCGACTTTGAAACGCTAACAACTCAATATAAAGACTACCATACTGTTTTTGGAGAAGGTGCTAAGATATCACAAATGCGAAAAATTAAATTCTGCAATGGTTCAAGCATCATGCACTTTAATGATTGTACCGCCGATCCATCATCCGTTCTACCTATCAACTCCGCATATACCTAGAAGAGGGAGGGGCGAGGAGTCTCAGGACGATGAAAACACACTACCTTCCATGTTTAGGGATGATTAAGCTTCATTTACTTCTTTAGGTTCTGTTTTTTATGTAATTCAATTTGAATTTGATTAAATATTTTGTGCCAAAGTGATCCAAGTGATTTTTTTTGCATAAACTAACATTTTGCTTCTTATAATGAAACATATTGTCATGAACATTTTTTTAAATCATGTTTAACATTTTAGCCATCATTTTATTGAAGATTAAACCATAACAGATCACCTGTATTTTTAAAACAAGATCAGACGCGTTTGTTTCATTTTCTCAAAAGGATGAAAATGATACTTGGATCATTATGGTTCTACCCTCGCCAACTCTCTACTTTAGATATGAGGGAGTTTACACTAATTCAAACTCCTGATAGATTTCATCATAAGAAATAGGTTTAAAGAATATTTAATCTATACTAATATTATAATGAGGAAACGTTTGATTTTTTGTTTGTTTGTTAGTTTGTAATGAATAGGCTCCGAAACTACTGGACCGATTTGAAAAATTCTTTCACCGTTGGGAAGCTACACTATCCCCGGTGAACATAGGCTATATTATATTATACATATTTGATACCTACCTGTTTGTAACATCTCAATAACACAATATGTTAATATAATTAAATGATATAATTGCGAAATAAAACCTGCGAAAGACTGTAGGTAGATGCTGGGTGCGGCAAGCTGAAGACAGGGCGCTTTGGTGCTCATTGAGGGAGGCCTATGTCCAGCAGTGGTCTGCTATAAGCTGATGATGAGGTATCTAATCAAGACTTGGGTGAATCAAGACTTTTGTTCTATGACTTTTTTTAATTTAATGTTTTTTTTACAATAACTAAACATGTACATCCAAACATATCGATCTTTATCTAAACAATCGAACGTGTTCCATCGGAAATAATTTCTTATCGATTTGTGTAAATCGCTTTGTTATTATCAGTTTAGGGACATTATCGGGCGCGTTAATCGGTACAAACAGATTAAATCGATGATTAATACTATTTTGCTAATTTTTGCGTAAATAGCTACTGGACGCTGTATCAGTTTTGTGTGGTGTACCACACACGGTTTTGGATTAATGAGCGCAGAGCAAACTACCGAGTTGAAATCGAAATAGAATTTAAACTAAGCTTCTACTTCCCACCGATAGAAGACAATGAGGTATCAAAGCACTCTTTTGATTCCCTGGAGTGTTCTAGAGCTGATTCCAGCTTTGATTCCCCTTTTTTCAGGAAAACTTCTCCTTGTTTCGATGCTTGCCCTCGCTGCAGGGCGTCCCGAAACCTCCAGAAGCTTCTGGGAGCCTAGCGACCTCTGCCAGGCGACGGGCCACCACCTGCTTGCCCACGAGTGGGATTGCACCAAATTCTACTACTGCGAATATGGCTTGAAGTACATTGAACCGACGAACTGCGCGCCCGGGACTGAGTTCTCCTTTGAGTTGCAAGTGAGGCCCTCTGAGTACTACTAAGCTCCCCCGCCGTAAATTTGGGGCCCTCGTCCAGTCAACGAAGGATTGGGATGGAAAAGTCTAAATCAGAAAGTTTGACTATGGAACTTTGTTTGGACTAGTTAGGAGACAAACATACAAAAAGTCCACCTCTGTGAGGTGAGCCTTAGGAGATACAAAGAGCAGTAGGTTGTATAATTAAAAAAAAAAATCCTATGACGCATTGTTTACGGGATTTATTTATTAATTTATGGTGGGCTTAATGCAGAGGCATTTTCTACCTGCCGACCAGCAACACACGTGTTTATATACAATGTGTATTGTCGAACCTTGATCAAACGAGATGTGCGGATACACGACATATATTTAAAATCAATATTTTTTTAGAAATTTGCAAAAAAGAACCAAGTTTTATTTTATTTTTGATCTGTAACTTTAAAACTGGGTACTTTTTTGCATGTTGTATTAAACTTCATAATTTAATCTACAAATCCTCCAAATAATATGGGTCTATCTCTTTTCGTTGTTATGTTATTAACCATTGAAAATAGGTACTTTCTGTTTTGTACAACCGGAATATCAACTGATTTAATCTACATAAATTATAAAATAAAACGAGGAAAGATAAGAAGAAATGGAATGAGGTCTTTGCCCAGCAGTGGGATAGTAACGGCTGTTAAAGATAAAGATTTTGTTTTTTTTACTCTTGACAAGATAGAAAGTACCTATTTTAAATGTTGATGTAAATTAATAATGAATGCTAGACAATACACAGCATAAAAGAACCCCAAAGCTAATCAGAGCTTGTGTTATGGGGACTACAGAATATTTTTTAATTAAAAACAATTTATTTTATTAAATCATTATTATTTGCCAGGTATGCACCCATCCAGTTTTAGTAAACTGCCAGTTGCCAGGAGTTCCTCCCACTGCAACCACTGAGCCACAAACCGTAGCTCCCACTGAGGCCCCCACTACTACAACTGCGGCCCCCACAACCACAACTCAGGCCCCCACAACCACAACTCAGGCCCCCACTACCACAACTCAGACCCCCACTACCACAACTCAGGCTCCCACTACCACAACTCAGGCCCCCACAACCACAACTCAGGCCCCCACTACCACAACTCAGACCCCCACTACCACAACTCAGGCTCCCACTACCACAACTCAGGCCCCCACTTCAACAACTGAAGCACCCACTACCACAACTCAGGCCCCCACTACAACAACTGAAGCCCCCACTACTACAACTCAGGCCCCCACTACCACAACTCAGGCCCCCACTACCACAACTGAGGCCGCCACTATCGCTACTGACCCCCCAACTACAACTGAAGATCTCGATGTAAACGCCGTTGGCCCAGTCATCAACGGAACGGTCCTCCCCAACGGCTGTCCAGCTGACTGGAACATCCATCATCTGCTTCCCCATGAGTCAAACTGCAGCAAGTTCTACTATTGCGTGTATGGGGAGAAGGTCGAAAGGGATTGTGCTCCAGGAACCCACTTCAATCCTGCGATACAGGTAATTAAGCCAACGTATGCTAGATCGACACAAGAGGATTTACAAACACTTTCTTACTACACTAACGCCCAAATACTCAAACGCGTCTCAGATTTAAGCACGACACAAGTTGCAATGTTTGGACAGTTTTCAACTAAAATCTCTTAGAAAATCGTCACTTGAGACGTGCTTAAATCTGAGTTGCGTTTGAGTATTCGGAAACTTACACTTACTCTTACTTTAATCTTAAGACAACTGTAAAAAGAATAATTTAATGATGTTATTTCAGGTCTGTGATTGGCCCTGGGCTGCTGGCTGCATCAACTCCGTAGGTCCCACTAACCCTACTGTGGCCCCCACTACGCAGGCCCCCACTACCCAAGCCCCTATTACAACCGATCCAAACCAACCCCCAGTGCTCCTCCCCAACGGCTGCCCAGCTGACTGGAACATCCACCACCTGCTTCCCCATGAGTCAAACTGCAGCAAGTTCTACTATTGCGTGTATGGGGAGAAGGTCGAAAGGGATTGTGCTCCAGGAACCCACTTTAATCCTACGTTACAGGTAAGTATTTGATTTTAAGGTTCCCTCTCATGTTCGCATATCAGTCCGTGTCAGCACAACAAGGATTATTGCAATACATCATTAATCTATCAGCTGTCATCTCGGCATTGACTTAATACTCCATTCTTACTCCTGATCAATCTCAAGTGGGTTGTAGGAGCATGGGTAGTATGCTGTGTTCGCAGATTGTGATAGGCAAATATTCGGTGATGCCTACGGCCGCATCTGGTATAGTTATTTGGGAGGTATGGAGTAATAATGTCTTAGTATAATAGGATTGTTCACTTTGCTTCACATACTAAGGCAGTAGTGCATACTTAACCGCAGTTTGCGCCTCAGCTCCAATGAATCTAATCCGACGGGAAGATAATAAATATGGGTAGTATCCATATATGCGCTTATAATATCTAGCAAACTTGGAAGTTAATAGTGAAGAAACAATCCTAATTCAATTGCACAAACAACTACTTTATTTTACTATTCCAGGTCTGCGACTGGCCCTGGGATGCTGGCTGCACATCCTCCGTAGCGCCTACCAGCCCTACCGTGGCCCCCACTACCCAGGCCCCTACAACGACTGATCCCAACCAACCTCCAGTACTCCTCCCCAACGGCTGTCCAGCTGACTGGAACATACATCATCTGCTTCCCCATGAGTCAGACTGCAGCAAGTTCTATTATTGCGTGTATGGGGAGAAGGTCGAAAGGGATTGTGCTCCAGGAACCCACTTTAATCCTGCATTACAGGTTAGTATTTGCTCCCTTCTCATGTTTGCATTTCAGGCCAGGTCCGCACACCAAGGATTTTTTTTATATATACCATTCATCCATCAGCTGTCATCTCGACATTGACTTAATAAACTTAACTCTCGGGGTGTAAGGGGGACTCACGGAACATCTCGTCTCCCAAACCAACCTAACCTACACGTGGTACACCCTGCTAGATAACGAACTAGTAGGCTCTGGTGAAAATATCAAACAATATTCATAATATGATAACTCATTAATTTTTCAAATATTTTCCATTACTTGACACTGACAGAAAAATGTCCAACCAGACACAGTTGCCATTAACAAAGAATCATCATCATCACTTAACACTCCTTTCTTACTCCTAATCAATCTCAAGTTGGCTTTAAATCATATATTTATTAAACTATTCCAGGTCTGCGACTGGCCATGGGCTGCTGGCTGCACATCCTCCGTAGCGCCTACCAGCCCTACCGTGGCCCCCACTACCCAGGCCCCCACTACCCAGGCTCCCACTACCCAGGTTCCCACTACGACGGATCCCAACCAACCCCCAGTACTCCTCCCCAACGGTTGTCCAGCTGACTGGAACATCCATCATCTGCTTCCCCATGAGTCAAACTGCAGCAAGTTCTACTATTGCGTGTATGGGGAGAAGGTAGAGAGGGATTGTGCACCTGGAACCCACTTCAACCCTTCGTTACAGGTCAGTATCATCATCGACAATAAAGTATCATCATGCTCATGATTATTCTTAGGCGAGAAACTTACTTATCTAGTATGGGAGAGTGTTTTAAATATATCTACCTATATGTGATATAATGGCATGCTGCAAACTTAAGCAACTCCAAGCTCGTGTACGACTGTCACTTGGCACTTGAAAGGATTTCCATTACAGACAAGATAACTTTTATCCTTACAAGGCAATACGGATAATCGCGAATCCGTATAACTAAGGTCCGATTAATCGACTCTTTACTGTACTAAAAATATATTCTTATTCCAGTTATGTAATTTCAGGTCTGTGACTGGCCTTGGCATGCTGGCTGCGCCAATGGCAACGACACCACAACTACTACTACAACTACCTCTACTACTACTACTACCACCCAGGCGCCTACAGAGAGCCCTATCCTGGAGAACGGATGTCCAGCTGACTTCGATGTAGAGTTGTTCCTGGCTCACGAGTGTAACTGCAGCATGTACTACCACTGCCAGCTGGGAGAGAGGGTCGAGAGGTACTGTGATGAAGACAAGTACTTCAGCCCACAATTCCAGGTTAGTATTCACAAAAATATAGTCTTTCTACCTACTTCTTTAGTAATAAATAATAATAGGTCTTTATTTCAAATACAATTATCCATAATTTAAGTGAAAAAAATAATGAAATATTTTACACTAGCTGCGCCCCGCGGTATCACCCGCATATATCTTTATGAATTGCCTACGTGTTATTCTGATATGTAAGCTACATTATTGTGAAGTTTCATCAAAATCCATTCAGTAGTTTTTCCGTGAAAGAGCAACATACATCCTCACAAACTTTCGCGTTTATAATATTAATAGGATAGGCTAAGTCAGCTGAATAATATAGCTTAATCTAGGTTAAGGTGGCGTTTATCCACCCATCGTCTAACTAAATATAGGTGTTCGTTTGAATAAATAAGTCTCTCTGTCAGACTCTTGATATAGAGGTGGGAGTTATTGAATATATACTAATATAAACAATATATTGCCCTCCAAGACACATCATAAAAACAGAAACTTTTGTGACCTTCTTTCAAACACTAGGTGAAAAATTTATCCTAGGGGGTGACTTTAACGCCAAAAATACCTACTGGGGCTCCAGATTAACCAACACAAAAGGAAGAGAGCTGATGAGCGCAGTAAGAGCAGAGAAATGTGATGTTATCTCAACAGGGTATCCAACGTACTGGCCAACAGATCCACAAAAAATTCCTGACCTAATAGATTTTTTTGTGTACAAAAACATATCCCAAAACTATCTACGAGCATCGCAGAGTTACGATATGAACTCTGATCACTCGGCAATATACCTTGAAACTAATGAGAGGATTCAACACATTGAAAGGAATCCAACATTAGTAAACAATAATACAGACTGGGATAAATTTAAGATTGACTTGGACTTTAAAGTAGAACTAAAAGTTCCACTGAAAACTCCCGAGCAACTCGACCAAGACTTAGAAAAGTTCGTAAAGCTAATACAGCAAACTGCATGGGAAGCTACACCTGCCACCAAACCGAGAAGAGATAAGAATGTCTATCCTCTTGAAATCAAACTGCTAATTGATGAAAAGCGCAAACAAAGAAACCACTGGCACCAAACAAGATCTCCGCAAGACAAAAATAAGTTGAATTTTCTTACAAAAAAACTTAAAAGACAAATTCAAAAACATAACACTGACACAACAAATAGCTATCTACGAAGTCTAACCAATGACCGCAGTACAGACTACTCTCTTTGGAAAGCTACAAAGAACATGAAAAGACCAATTAATCAGATCCCACCAATAAAAACAGGACCTGGGGAATGGGTCGTTAGCAATGAGCAAAAAGCTAAAGTATTTGCCGAACATTTAGAGAGCATCTTTAAGCCAAATGAAGGTCAAGAAATCTGTAACCCAGATGCACCCTGCAATGAACATCTTGATATAAAGCTTGTTTCACCTAGAGAAGTTTGGCGTGAAATAAAACAAAAAATTAATCCAAGAAAATCTCCTGGGTTTGATCTAATTTCAGGAGAAGTATTACATAATCTACCTAAGAAAGCGTTAGTGAAACTAACAAATCTAATAAATGCCTCATTCCGACTACAATACGTGCCAGATTTATGGAAAATTGCTGAAGTCATAATGATTGCAAAGCCAGGAAAACCACCTCAAGAGACTGCATCCTACAGACCAATATCTCTGCTACCAGTAATGTCAAAACTATTTGAAAAGCTATTCTTAAAAAGGCTTAAACCAATACTTGACAGAAAGAATCTCATCCCAGAGCATCAATTTGGATTCAGAGAACAACATTCCACAGTAGACCAAGTACATAGAATAACGAATATAATCGAGAAAACATTGGAAAACAAAGAAGTCTGTACCACAATCTTCCTCGATGTGGCACAAGCCTTCGATAAAGTATGGCATGAAGGCCTCATAATAAAGCTAAATAGTATATTACCAATAGAATACGTAGAAATAATTAAGTCATATCTAGATAAGAGAGCTTTTAGAATAAGGCAAGAGGATTTTTACTCTGATATAAAGGAAATTAAAGCGGGGGTGCCACAAGGAAGTGTATTGGGTCCGGTCCTATACCTTTTATATACTCATGACATCCCTGAACATGAAAGCAACACCATTGCAACTTTTGCTGATGACACTGCTATAATAGCCACAGGAAAAACGCACGTAGAGGCAGCCCAAAAGGTACAAGTAGCGATTAATAAAATTCACAACTGGACCAAAACCTGGCGAATAAGATTAAATGAATCAAAGTCAAGTCACATCAACTTCACAAATAAAAAATTCGAATACCATCCAGTTTTCATTAACGGGGCCATCATACCATGCGAAAATACAGCGAAGTATTTGGGCATGACTTTAGACGCCAAGCTACGCTGGAAAGCTCACGTCAAGAAGAAAAAAGAAGAGCTAGAGATTCGCTACAAAAAGATGTACTGGCTGATTGGGAGAAATTCCACTTTAGCAGTACACAATAAACTTCTTTTATATAAACAAGTCCTTATGCCAATTTGGACTTATGGTATACAGCTCTGGGGCTGCACCAAAAAGACAAACGTAGCAATCATACAAAGATTCCAGAACAAAGTACTCAGGTCAATTGTTAATGCTCCTTGGTACGTAAGAAATGACGATATTCATCGGGACCTAAACATTGAATTTGTCGACACAGTCATAAAAAAATACGCAGAGGCTCACGAACAAAGGCTTCATCATCATGTGAACGTCGAGGCGATCCAGCTCCTCGACAACACGGACATAGTGAGAAGGCTCAAAAGAACAAAACCTTTTGAGTTAGTGTAGTGATAATTAGTGTATGTGCAGAAGTGATATCTTAAAGAACACATGAACAAAGTGTATTCACCTTAAGTATAGAGACAATAAGAAAAGTGCCAATGGACACGTTCTTAGTAATATGTTGTTATAAAAATAAGTTAGAACTAAATTACCCATTAGCCAATTCTATGGCTAGATTGTAATTATACTCTAGTGTATTTAACATTTATATAAGTATACTAGACAATATAAAAAAAAAAAAAAAAAAAAAAAAAGTTATTGAATATTTTCGCCAACAGTTATTAGTTGGGTATTTTATTCCAATAACGCTAGCACCAACCGGTACCCAATAACTGACTACCTCGTTTACTCGCATAAGAATCCTGGTGTTAGACAGGGATGACAAGAGGTATTAGATATTTCTAACCAATTCAGTTGGGTGGATGGTAGCTAGCGTGCCTAGAATAGGTGATAGTTATTGCAGGCTGGATTAGTTATGATAAGTTATGGTCGGGTGACGGGTGACGGGTGACGAGTGACGGGTGACGGGTGACGGGTGACGGGTGACGGGTGACGGGTGACGGGTGACGGGTGACTGACGGGTGGGTATGGGTGGGTGAGCGGTGAGCGCGATTCACGCTCGCTTCGTACAGTTATTATCTAGCGGTACGCGGATCTTTCAATAACGCTGGATATTTTTGAACCAAGCCAACTGTTATTCAGTTAGATATTGTATACCGGACTCACCTCTACTTGATAATCGAATAATCACACGGTTGACTCTGAACATGAAAGACGCAATCCTCTTCCGCTGAATAAGCTCAATAAAACTTCTGAAACTATCAAACATCAATTCGCTTTATTACCTATGATAAAACGCGCTGCTATTGGTCGCCAGAGCAACCCTTTTGTTTCGCTACCTGGCAATCCCGCAACTCTGCCAAGCATCATACTCATAACAATCACAAACATGAAATTTCACTGTGAAATTTAATTACTTATTTAGTTCTAAAACACTTTTTCGTCGACTGTATCTGGTACAAATGACTTTTATTCTGACGAAATCGGCTGTTATAACTTAATTGAAAATCGGAGGCCTCCACGACGGGGGCCTCACACACCGGGGGCCTAACCCACGAACCCTTTAGACCGCACAGGACTCTTGAACGCGTCACAAATTTCAAATTGCATAATTAAAACTAGGAAACAAAGTGATTTAAAACATTTTATATATTTCAGGAATGTGTATCGTTAGAATTATCTGGCTGCAACTCAACGACCGAAGCTCCTGCAACTACAACTACTACTACTACTACTACTGAACAGCCTACTACTCCAACTACAACTACAACCACTACCACCACCGAAAAGCCTACTACAACTACTACCACTACCACCACCGAAAAGCCTACTACAACTACTACCACTACCACCACCGAAAAACCTACTACAACTACTACTACTACTACCACTGAAAAGCCTACTACGCCAACTACTACTACCACCACTACAACTACTACTGTAGCACCTAACAAATGTGATGGTGAGCCATTTCTACTTCTACTAAGATAATATTTGAAAGTTGGTATTCTTTAAACACATTTTTTTTTAAAGAATAAAATATACTTTTGTTTGCAAATTGCACAAAACTGAACACAGGCGTACATAATGCTAGATAGCATTATCTACCTGCCAACCTTTGGGGAGTGTGGAGAACAATTTAGCAGGTGTAATGCTAGATTAGACAGAACTATTTTTTTTGTGTTTTATTAGTTCTGTAGTGAGTATAATAATAATAGTTCAGTAGTTAACACGCTTACATCCGTATTGAAATATTTATTTATAAGCTGCGCCCCGCGGCTTCGCCCGCGTGGAAATCTATGTGTCAAATGGTTTATAAACCTTCCTCTTGAAGTAGTTTTAATGATCTAAACATAATTTAGGGACAGACAGACAGCGGGATGCGATTTTGTTTTATACTATGTAGTGAGATTTTTTAAACAAAACAAAAAATCTTTATTAGAACCAAAATACTTATTGAATAGGGTACAATTATGGGCGGAATACCGCAAAAGTTAAAAAACTGTGTAGCGGACTGTCAGCGCCCTCCTCCGCAAACAAAATAATGTTTTGTACTATGTAGTGAGTTTTATACTACATATGTAGTGACTTTTATACTATGTAGTGACTTTTATACTATGTAATGATAGTGATCTCATTCATACTTTTTCAGATTGCAACGTCCTACCGTGGGCTCACGATACCGACTGCGACAAATACTGGCAATGCGACGGCGACAAGCAAATACTGATCGTTTGCTCCGAAGGTCTCCACTTCAACCCAACTACCCTCACTTGTGACTTCATCTGCAACGCGGGCTGTCAGCGAGACGAGGCTCAAGCGACCTTCGGTGCTGAAGGTGTTAAGCTGTTCCTACCTTGGGATAAGGTGGACGGGGAGGTGAAGAATTTGATTGAAAAGAATAGCCATTACTAAAAAAACTATCCTATGATATCTATCGATTGAAAGAATAAAATTTGATCTCAATTCATAATTCAATCAGTTCAACCATGGAAACTCGTCGAGTTGCGGCGATCTTTTGGAGCTTTTGTAAGCTTTTGGTTTACAATATTCAAAGCTTAATAAATGAACCTAGGTATAACTTGAACTGAAATGACTGCGCCGTGCGCGGGAGCTGATTTAAGTCTGAGTATTTGAAGTGACTGTGGTGAGCCGAGGGCATGATCGACATAGGCCTCCCCCAACGAGCGCCATAGCGCCCTGTCTTCAGCTTGCCGCATCCAGCATCTACTAATATTTCAATAGGGTTACAATTTAAGCACTTAGACAAGAGAATTTTATAACTTAAATTATTATCATATAGAAATAAGTTATCATCTTATTATATTCGTTCAATCGATCGTTACAAATAACCTGCGCTTATAGAAATGGGATTGAGAATGATGAATATTCGTTTGTCTATCGTGTGTAAGTCTGATAGATCAAATAAATCTAAAGTCACTTAAAACGGGATATTTACCATGATTTTTGAGTTATACCTATCCAATATTGTCCGTTTTAACTGACTTTAGTGTTAATTACCATGATAGTTTCAAAAGACAAACAAATATACTTTATTCTTCAAAAGTATCTTTATTTATCATGTTGTCTCGCTTTGTTTGAATCCGAGCGAGACGGCATGTGAGATGACGATTAAGTATAAATATTTATAAATTATATGAAAATATGTATTATGTATACTTATTATAAATGTATTTATGTAGTATATATGTATCTGTTATCAAGTACTCATAACCTAAGCTCTGCTTTGGAGCTAGAGGATGCTATCTTAGTGTAGTAAGGAAATTATCTATTATATTTTGTATGTATTGTATATATTATAATTATGTATGTATTTTATTATTATTATATATTTATTTATGTATTGTATTTATATATAAACAAAGTTGTATCATTCAATATCATTATTTATTTTAATAAATATACATTGCAAATTTTATTTGCGTTTTTTTAGCAAACCCTAAAAAATTTGGCTTTTATAATTATTATATTATTCAACAAAATTAATAACAAAAAGTATACAATATAAACAAATAATTCCTAAACAATAAACATACGTAAAAAGTGTAAAAATTGAGCATTTTATTTTCTCCTTATAACAACTTAGTAGTAGATTTCATTTAGATTTTTTGCAATAATAAATAAACTATGGAATGTCATGTCTTGTAAAAATAAGCATAAGTCGCGTAGAAAATATTGGGATTAAAAACTGCATGTCCTGCTGTCCCCTGATAAATAAAATAAAATATATTTATTTCAAGCAGTACAGCTCATATTGTAAAAAATATCTAATTCGATTAAATGTGATCAAAGTTTTGATCACATATTATGCTGGGCAGCATTAGAGAGGCTGTAATTTTCAATCCCAATCTTAATCCACGCAGCTAATATGTATAGGAAGTTGAATTATTAAATGACATTCTTTTTAATTATTTTATGCTATTGTTGAGTGTCCGCCATGTTGACTGCTTCAATTACCTGCAAACAAAATGAAGAGTAATGTATATTATTTATCATCATCACCGCCTATAGCAGTCCACTGCTGGACATAGGCCTCTCCCAATGAGAGCCATAGCGCCCTGTCTTCAGCTTGCCGCATCCAGCATCGACCTGCAGTCTTTCTCAGGTCATCATCCCACCTCGGAGGGCGTCGTAAACTAAGTTTACCGAGGTCGTGGTCTCCACGACAAGTTTGCCCCAGCGGCCGTCGGATCTTCGCGAGATATATTATTTATATTTTTGCTTATAATTCATTAGCACGAACTGCGCCGAGTCGGACAAGACAGGGCGCTATGGCGCTCATTGGGGGAGGCCTATGTCCAGCAGTGGACTAACATAGGCTGATGATGATGATGAATTTCTATATACCTATTCATATATCATTATTTCATGATCTACTCACCCGTTTCACCTTCTTCCCATATACCGAGGTGAACGTGACTTGCACACTGGTGGGCGCCCCTGTCCGGGCATCGAACACGCGACAGCTCGCGAAGGGGGGCGAGTAGAGGTGCAGTGAGACGGCGTGGTCCACGTGGGAGGGGTTCTCCATACGGTGGAGGCCTAGGGCGTCTGGGGGGACAGAACACATTACACTTTTATTAGATTTTGAAAGTTACAAGTAAATATGTACATAATATATTATTTTCAGAGTCGACCTTCTAGACACTTGATAAAATATTCATCTAGTGAAATCTATTACCTAACATAAGTACTACCCATTGATAGGGTACATGGTTCAAGTAATACCACAAATTAGAGCAAGACGCTGGCTGCCAAGACGCTCAAGTACTTGCCTACGTATGGTTAACATAGAGAACGCATGAATCAGAAGATTTTTTTTTTTTTTAAACTGTGATTAATTATTGTTTGTTTATTTTCCTGTGTACTGTATAATTGTTGTATTTTGTATGTGTATGTAATTTGCTAATAAAGAAATTATCTATCTTACTAAATAAATAAAAACATTTAGGTAATTTATTTCGGACGACGATAATAATTAAACATAAATTAAGTTAATTAAATTTAGGTCCATTATCGTGTTAGTAACATACTTGTTCGTATTCTATGTAAGCTCTAAATTTTTTTTGTAAATAATGAAAGTGTTTAATATATTTTCATCATTACTCGGTTACCTAGTGCTTACACCACATGATTGGAGTTGACGTTTTAAAAATGCACGGAAGCTGGTGCTTTTCCTCTGCTAGGTTCCGATCGACTCCTACGACATCGACAGGCCA
This sequence comes from Eupithecia dodoneata, assembly GCA_947044415.1. NCBI lineage: Eukaryota > Metazoa > Arthropoda > Insecta > Lepidoptera > Geometridae > Eupithecia > Eupithecia dodoneata. The sequence goes on along the minus strand of OX345682.1, from coordinate 6,365,629 downwards.
TGGAAATAAGTAGTCGACGCGATCGTTTGGAGCTTTTTTATTTAGTTTTTACAATATTCGATGCTTAATAAATGATTGAACTTGAACTGATTGACTGCGCCGTGCGCGGGAGCTGATTTTTAGTTTCTATTCTTACGCTGCAATTCGCCCCGGGTAAGCTTAGCAGGGACGTGTCAGAGTACCTAACTGTAATGCTGTACTCGTAACACCATGACTCGCAATACCTTACCATTTATATAACAGACATCATTGACTTCTAATCTCGTCCTGCCGATCTCCACCATTTCATTTGTCATGTTGAGGTCGCCATCTTGACCGCCATCTTGGTTCCCGCCGTCGCCATTGCTCTGACGTTGACAGTTCCCGTTCTGACAGCTGCTGTCAAAGTCATCGCTCTCGGAACAGCATCTGCGGACCGGCTTGCTGCCTTTTTGCGCTTTTCGCACTTCTGGCTCCACGTTTTCTGGCCAGTCGTATCTGAAATAGGTAAATAATGTTGTTATTCATTGGCATACTATTACTACATAGTATAAAAAACTACAAAGTCGCTTCTACGGAACGGATTTTGATGCGGTTTTTTTGATAGATAGAGTTAGGTATTCAAGAGAAAGGTTTATAATTATAAACCATTTGACACATAAATTTCCACACGGGAAAAGCCGCGGGGCGCATCTAGTATAATAATAATATGAAGCACAGCAGCTCGAAACAAGTTTCAGTTTTGAAAGCTTTCATTCATTATTTAATTGATCTCTTGTTTTAGAATTTAAAATTTAAAAAAAATCGCTCATTAAGCGAAATTATGCGTTTTTGAAGTTTGTGGTTTACTTTTTAGTGATAACTAACCTTGCTATTTTCTAATATTGTTATCAGTTTTTGTTAAGTTAACCAATAAATATACAGAACCCAAGGAGGTTCTGTAACCCCTTTATATACAAAAAATATCCAGGTTTTTGACTCGGAGTAAGTATCTCTACCTAAATGATCTCATTTCGCTAACAGTAGGTACTGTGCGGGCACGCAGCATCATTACTAACCAACTGTTGAAAGGTTATCGCGCGAAGATAAATTAATAAACTATTAATTAGGGCAAAATTCACCAAACTCTAACGGTGTTTAAGTTTTCAATGACAGCCTGCTACTTTAATTCGAGTTTTTCCCGCAGCAGGGTGTCAATTCCGAAGTAATTTTGCACTAAAATGATGTCATCCAATGATTTCGATCATTAAGAAAATTACGGCAACATTTTTGACTGTCATCAGGCTATGTTAGTCCACTGCTGGACTTAGGTCTCCCCTAATGATCGCTAATATTATTTTCATGCTAAGCTGGTATTTTATCGACTCCTATTGTAAAATTAAAATTTCTATCCTTCGTAGGATTACCAAAGCAAATTATTTCCGTACTTCTTACACTATTATATACTTAGCTATGTTTTTTGATAAATACCTAATAGGTATTTATACATAATATCATGTTTGACGTATTAGAAAACTTTATCAATAAACAACTGAAAATAACATGTTATTATATCTTTGGAACGCCGCCGCATTGATATTATTCGAACATATAGCTAAACGGCGAGTTAACTTGACAACTAAAGGACACGAAAAAAAAATTGGTTTATTCTTTCGAAAGCTACGTACGATGCAACAAAAGTCAAAATCATTTATTATTTAGGCTTAAAAAATAAGCACTTAGACAAGTCATATTTTATACATTAAATTATTATCAAATAAAATTATTTACCAGTTCAGTCACTTTGTCCACTGGTGGAAGAAGTGAAAATGAAACCACTAGTATGTTCATCTCTTATATGTCTAATATGTACATGGTAACAGACAGACAAATGTAAAACATAGGTATACCCCTCTTGGTTCGAGGGTATTTTTTTTTATTTATGAATCATTTTTAGATAACAAGTCGTAATTGAAAACAAAATGATGTAATAATTGATTATTTATCGCGAGGTTAGCTATGTTGAGAGAAATCAATAATATTTACAGAACATTTCTTGTTGCTACGAAGTTTGGCTAGCTTTTTCCTTCCACTTCACTTCAAATTAGCCTTTAGTTTAATTAGCATTAAGCCCACCCTTTGTACCTTAAGTAGTGCAATAAAGTTTAAATAAATAAATTTAAAATTTAAAAAAAATATATTTATTGATTTACAAACGTACCTACCTCTATTTCGACGGGAACACCCAATGCAATGTAGAGTACCCATATTTAAATTTAATATTAAAATTAGAAATCATTATATAATACAGAAAAACATCACAAAAAATCATAGAGTCAACCTTTCTTTAAATTTACATTACAAAATAATAATAAATTAAAAATCACAAATAAAATCATAGATCACAAATCATATCCACTTCAATATCCATAAATGTCATGTTTTTTGGTCCACTCTTGACGCAAGACCTTGCGCCTGACCTCTCCCCTGTCGTGTCGGTCTACCCCCATCGTATTATGAGAGTGAGAGAATAGAGAGTGTACCTGTGTTTGCACAAACACTTGGGCACTGTAATAATAAATGAAGACCTCTGCGGTGGGCGAAGGTCCGCCTGCGGGGTAGCTTGGAAGAAGTCGGATTCGATTCCGCCTCGGGACAATTGTGTGTACGATCTCAGATATTTTGTTCCGGGTGTTCTGGTCGTTTTCTATATGAAAAGTAGGTATCTATCTATGTAATGTATTGTATTATGTATATCAGGCATCAAGTACACATAACACAAGTTGTACTTAGCTTGGGGTTAGAAGATGCTGTGTGGATTGTCCAGCATTATTTATTTTATTTATGAGTATTTCTTTCTTGGAAAGAGCTATGCTAGGATTCGCAATGAATACATCCGACAGAGAACCAAAGTTATCGACATAGCTCTGAGAATTAACAAGCTGAAGTGGTAGTGGGCCCGGCTGGCCATATCTCGCGAAGAACCGACAACCAGTGCGGTAAACGTGTTCTAGAGTGGAGACCGCGATTAAACGTAGTGTAGGACGTCCTCCGACCAGGTGGGATGACGACCTGCGAAGGACTGCAGGCAGATATTGGATGCGGCAAGCTGAAGACAGGGCGCTATGGCGCTCATTAGGGGAAACCTATGTCCAGCAGTGGACTGCTAAAGGCTGATGATGATGTTAATTTCTTTCTTAGACATAAAACAGCGCGGGCGGCGGCGGAGAGGTCACGCGAGTCAGCCCTATCGGAATCGCTCGGACAATAGTACCGACATTTTGCTGCTAATTTCATCAACAAATGATTATAATTCCGCTTTAAACTGGCTCTACTAAGATCATCGCTCGTAATCAGGCAATGTGTATACAGTGGACCCCCCGTAATTCGACCAACAACGTTTCGACAAGGGTATGTCGAACTACCGAATTTGTCGGATTATAAATTTACTTTACTTAATTAAATTCTTTTATGGATTCAGATATCATCATCAGCCTATAGCAGTCCACTGCTGGACATAGGCCTCCCCCAATGAGCGCCATAGCGCCCTGTCTTCAGCTTGCCGCATCCAGCATCTACCTGCAGTCTTTCGCAGGTCATCATCCCACCTGGTCGGAGGGCGAAGGGGATTGATTCAGACAATTACCTAATATTATGTTTAGTATAGTTAAAATTACTTTCACGGTCAAATTACATTATTCGCATTAACAGTTATAAATAATACATTTAATATATAATCGACGATGAAGACGACCGATGTGGCGCGGTGGGCGAAGGTCTGCCTGCGACGCAGGAGGTTACGGGTTCGATTCCCGCCTCGGAACAATTGTGTGTACGATCTGCAGATATTTGTTCCGGGTGTTCTGGTCGTTTTCTATGTATAATAAAAAATATCTATCTATGTAATGTATTGTATTATGTATATCAGTTATCTAGTACCCATAACACAAGCTCTGCTTACCATGGGGCTAGATAATGCTGTGTGAATTGTCCAGCATTATTTATTTATTTATTATTTATTATAATTATAATAAATTTGTTTTGCGTAGGTACTGTGTAAGAGACCCTATAGTTCGGTTTTTTTTAAACGAGTACCTTGTACTCCGACAAAATTGAGATCCTAAGTGACAGATAAGATTCTATGTGTTATACTCTGCAGTACAATTATAATTAAATTATCTATAACTCTTGGCTTGGTTAAAATAATTAATTTATATTATATCATATTGCCGCCATGCTGGAGGTGCCCACTTGTAGGACCAACCTACTTAAGTTTGCCCCTATGTGCCGCTATATATTTACTCAATGTTCTGTCCAAAAACAGCGTAGACATATTTTACGAAAATCTGCTGAAAACCATGAAAAAGGCACAAAATGTTATAAATTATTTAGTATTGTGTGTATGTACAAAAATATGTAATTTTTAGTATAAGTAGTTATAACATCGCCTTAGGGCTTAATAAAAAAACATGTTATGATGTTATTATCTCAATATAATAATAATGCTGGATAATTCACACAGCATTATCTAGCCCCATGGTAAGCAGAGCTTGTGTTATGGGTACTAGATAACTGATATACATAATACAATATATTACATAGATAGATATTTTTTATTATACATAGAAAACGACCAGAACACCCGGAACAAATATCTGCAGATCGTACACACAATTGTTCCGAGGCGGGAATCGAACCCGCAACCTCTTGCGTCGCAGGCGGACCTTCGTCCACCGCGCCACATCGGTCGTCTAAAATAAATATTAAATTGGTTAAAAATTAAACACTATAAAATGTCACATAGTTCACTGAATTTATAATGACATGAGTGACTCAATGAGTCAGAATTTAAGTATGCTCTTGAAGGATTGCGTTTAGAAAACTAGCAAACAACAAACAACAACCGAAGCTGGAACACGGTTATAAACAAACTAGATGCGCCTCGTGGCTTCGCCTGCGTGGAAACGTTGAAATGTGTATAAACCTTCCTCTTGAATTAAACTATCTATCGAATCTCTGTCTAGGAAACCCGACTGAGATAATTTCTTTTGTTGGTATACTATCCTGACATACCTGACTTCTTCCAAGCTACCCGCGAGTAGCTTCATGAAGCAGTGGCTGTCGGCGTGGTCGTGGATGGCGGAGGCGTGGCCGGCGCCCCAGCACAGGATCATGACGTTGAAGGCACCGTTGCCCGCGTCCACCAGGTTGCGGGTGTACCTGGAATGGAAAGGGTTGCCTTGGTTAAAAAAAAACATTTAGGTATTTCAGACTATAGAAAAGTAACGGATCTTATTTAACTTATTCTACGGTCCATAGTTTTTTTGTTTGTTTGTTTATTAATAATAATAATAAATAAAGCAGCCCTAGTCACCGACCGCTTGAGCCTAGCTTCGCGGTCGGTGATCTACCGTTTTGATATATTTTTTACTGTAGAATAGTTTTATAATATTTTATTGTATTTTCTATTGTAAAACATGTATTTTATACGAGAATTGAAATAAATGAGTGTATAATAATAATGCTGGATAATTCACACAGCATTATCTAGCCCCATGGTAAGCAGAGCTTGTGTTATGGGTACTAGATAACTGATATACATAATACATTACACAGATAGATATTTTTTATTATACATAGAAAACGACCAGAACACCCGGAACAAATATCTGCAGATCGTACAATTGTTCCGAGGCGGGAATCGCACCCGCAACCTCCTGCGTTAATGTTAGACTGAAGTGTTGGTGAATATCTTATTGGCCGTAAGATAGATTAGTAAGGCTTAAATTATTAAGATCAAGGGCTGTTGATTTTGTTGAAACAATAAAATAAAATATTAATATTACCCTAACATAAAACAGAAAGAGTCTTGTTTAAACACGCTTTTAAACGTTACCGGCATCAAAGTCAGCGTCATTAATGGAATCACTCTGACTCATCATCTACCTATAATAGTCCACGGCTGGACATAGGCTGCCTAATGATCGCCATAGCTTTTCTTCAGCTTGCCGCATCCAGCATCTTCTACCTGCAGTCCTCAGGTCGTATCAACTCGGCGACATAGCCGGCATTGGTGAGTTGACTCCTAGATATAAAGCCACCAACATATCGCCGACCAAGCCAACACCCAACCAGTGCTATGTCGGCGACTTGGGTGACGTCACCTCGAGGGACAGATTTCAAAGACCTTGACGCAGCGGATACAGGTCCGCCGAGAGTTCGATGGTTCGATTCCCGCCGCGGGACAAAGGCTAATAGAATCTGCAGATATTTGTTCAACATCTGACTTAAATATTCCAGTCGGATGTTCCTTTCAAAACAAACTGGAAAAATATTATTTGTTTTTCTTTTCAAAGATAAACTTAGGTAATCTTTAACTACTGTTAAGTACGACGAGATTTTTCTGTAAATAATTTGATTGTTTAAAAAAATATTATAACCTCCGGGTGGCCTGGACATACAACAATATATATATATATATACGGTGGCACGTTGATAAATATATAGATAAAGAAAAATAACAAATACCTACACTACAAACATTATAGACGACCTCTGTGGCGCGGTGGGCGAAGGTCTGCCTGCGACGCAGAAGGTCGCGGGTTCGATTCCCGCCTCGGAACAATTGTGTGTACGATCTGCAGATATTTGTTCCGGGTGCTCTGGTCGTTTTCTATGTATAATTAAAAAAAGTCTATCTATGTAATGTATTGTATTATGTATATCAGTCATCTAGTATAACACAAGCTCTGCTTAGCTTGCAGCTAGATAATGCTGTGTGAATTGTCCAGCATTATTTATTTTTATTTCCTTCGAACTCGGTAGTATTTAATGTACGCTGTTTCTAAGTTTGTCGGACCTAATACTAAATTTATTACCGTGTATACAAATAAATGTTTTTCTATATCATCTTCTATTAAAAAAAATACATGTACCTATATTGTTTGGTTCCTATTTTGTTTTCGTTTCAGTCGGTTAACAATGGTGCCGAATTTTTATAACAATAGAAATAAAAAGGATAATTAATTTAATTCCCGAGGGATAAGGATTTGTCCCGAAAAACTGTGTTATTTATACACTAAGGGCCAATTTTTCAATCCTCAGTTAAGTCGTCTAATAGCTAACGAAAATAAACGAACGAAACTGTCAAAGATAACCTAAACGTCAAACTTATTGGGGAGATAAAACCTTATCTGGCCCTTCAAGTAGCAGGTAACTTTATTCCTCTGTTAGGGACCTTATTCGACAGTTAACACTTTGACTGCGGTTTTTTTTCGACGACTGCGATCTTTTTTTTTAACCTAAAAAATTCGTGCTGCCGCTCTACACAGCGGTTGTGTTGCGCCGCACATGCGTTTCGTTCGAAAAATATTACGGCTGTGCTGAGTCACAAAGATCTGTATTTTCTCAGCCGCTGCGCTAGTGTGAATTTACGCATATTAGTCACATGTAGAAAACACATACCGTGTGATTTCAGCACTCAAAGTGTTAAATACTATCTGACGATTGAAAAACCATGAATATTGCTATTCGACGAATAAAGGCTATCTGATTGTTTATCTGACGATTGAAAAATCGGCCCTAAGTAATTTAAAGTAGTTTTTCGTTTTTTTTAACCAATTTCAATAGTAATGCTATCAAATTGTAAAGTTGACTTAAGTTTCCGCGACATCTGAGTTAACGCCGATACGCAATATCTTATGTTAAGAAATTCTGTAAACACTAGAATGTTTTCGCCTAAGTTTGTTATCTAAGTACATTAGTACTATATAGCTATTCTGTGGTATCATTGCGTACACGGTACAGTGCCACAGAGATATCTGTGACCGAAGGAGGCGCTTTAATCGATCGCTAGTGTACTCTTCTCTGCTCAATAGCATTTCTTTCTTTCATTCCGTACACTGTAGAGAGCAGAACAGCAATAATCAGAAACAAAATAACCTCCATAGTTTTATAGGTCTATAAATAAATAATAAATTGGACTATTGGAAATGTCAATTTCGGCGCTGTTTCATGAAATAAATGAAGGCATTTTTGAAATTACTTTTAAGTTAATAACCATGATAGTTTGCAAGTTTTACAGTAAATAATAATATATTCATCATCAGCCTATATTAGTCCACAGCTGGACATAGGCCTCCCCCAATGAGCGCCATAGCGCCCTGTCTTCAAATAATATATTATTTTTTATCACAAAAAGATTTCCGAGCGTTAAAAATTTGTCCGGCAAAACTTAAACTAAAGGCATACGAACTTCGCTTTTCGTCTATTTCTTTAAACTTCGCTTTTTGACTTTTTCTTTCTAAAAAACAACTTGCACAGCTAAAGCGATCACACTATAATTAGTTATCTCTTGTTATTGTCCGACTGTGAATTGAATGAGAACGTAGTAACTAGCTACGTAGCTACGTGAGGCAGATACTGTGTTTTGGAAAATAACAGCGATACCGACGACGTGATCGCTTATCGCTGGTGTGTTTGTAAATAAATAGAAAGGCCTTGTCCTTCTATATAATAATTAATGATTATAAAGCTTTTGTATATTTTCTTTTTATCTAGCCAATGTAGTTCTACGGCTCGGCAAAGGAGTCTTAATTATTTTGAAAAAAACTACAACCGACATCTAATTCCTTAGTATTTAGACGGTTGTTTAGTTTCGGGACCAATACTTATCTCTTGTGGACCATTTATATCTACATAGGGATAATTTTCCATAGAATAGCCGGAAAAAATGAAAAACATACAAAAGTTTTAACAAAAACACATACAGCCGAACATAGAATTTTATCCTTTTTAGAGTCCGTTACATATATATTGACAAGTGTCATAATCACTTTATATTTATTAGATTTAAATAGACAATACAAACTAGTATTAGACACTTAAGTGATATTATGAATGTAGGTACGAGTGGTTTCTATTTCACTTCTTCTACTAGTGGAGCAAAAAATTTAAGTGAAGAGAAAATCAAAAACAATTTATTTTTTATTGACAATAACTTTTAGTAAAAAATTTGACTCTAATACGTGCTTATTTCATAAGCATGAAGGAATAGAATAAAGGAATTTGAATTTTGTTAAAAAATAGCGCACAAGATTTTGTTAAGGCAATTTTTTTACCGCAAAGGTTTTTTTAGCTTGTTTTTCAAATGTTTCTATGTAAGGCTTTTATTATTATTACCATAATTATTATGTGACTTGTTATATTTGTTTTTTACCAATAAATTGATTATTCTGATTATTCCATGATCTCGGGCCATAAAGTGACCCGGTCCTTTGGAAGGCTTGCGTGGGGCCGAAGCCAACAGCACAGAGGCCCTTTGAGAAGTTAATCTAAAGGCGATGGCTACACATAGCGGGTATCATCCTCGGGTGCACAATATGATACACCCAAAGATGGTATCCGCGAGGTGTAGAGACTAATTGCAAAGAAAAATGAAAGAAATAAAACCAGGCTATTGTGATGGATGGATGGACTGGGTAATCAGGCTGTAGGGGAGATTGCGGACGTTTGCCATAAACAAGTCAATCATTATTAATATGCAAATAAATCGATTTCGGTGTTTTTTTTTTCGAACTTATGGTTACCGATTTCTGCGGGTTCAAGTCGTTCATCGACCTTCGATGCGGGTTCAAGTCCCACAGAAATCGGTAAATTTTAGGATAATTATTTAATTTATGTCTCTATGCAGTTATTTGACACTTTTTATGACCTCGAAGACCATAAACGACAATAGCAATTTTGAAATGTTCTTATTTTCTTTGATTAATGTTTGAATACTGGTCTGCACTCCTATAGGTACTATCTTATCTAAGCAACACTCTGTAGGCCTTTGCCCCCTCAATGTGATAAAGCATATAGTTTTCAATTAATAACTATTTGTCCTAGCTCTTACGACGTCCTCGGGCTGTGTACTAAGGGTCAATTCTTACGTCACGACCTCTGCGTCAAAACCCACCTCAGTAACTACAACTTATTACATCAGATTATTAGAGCAAGGGAATAGAGAGTGTATTTTATAGTGCACAAGTGTGCACGCACAGGCACTTGTGCACTATATATAAAATAAATCTTGTGCTATGTGCACAAGATTTATTTTATATATCGCAGAAATTTGGCTAACAGAAAATAGAAACAAAAATCCTGAATAATGAAAACTCACCGAAAACGGTCGAACTTAGCATATTTCTTCCAGTCCTTGGGATCGGATTTGTACCCCGCCATCAGTTTCTGCACATCCTGTACGTTCACGTGGTCGTTTGAGAACACCCTGTGCAGCTCCTCTATCAACTTCTCTAGGCCGGTGATTTCACTGGAAAACAATGATTATCTAGATTTGAGATACACGTGTAAGTTTATGTTTTTAATTTGCCTTTTTTAACAATTAGGTATGTTAAAAACAAAGTCATGATAAATGGCTCTGATCTGATTTGTCTTTATCCGGAATAGAAAATTAACTAAATAAAATTGCGATCTGTGAAATACTGTGTATAAATCCGTCCCCGTAAATAAGAGCGCACTTGTAATGTGAGCTCTTATTTTATTTAGTTCGTTTGAAGCACAGCCAACGTAAACACGTGTCACAATGCCGCAATGTGTATTCAAAAGTTGCAATAACAAAAATAAAATATTATTTGTAAGTTTAAAGCTAAACATATAACTAATTCTACATGTATTAACTTCAAATGCGCTCTTTTTTACGGAGACGGCTTTTAGCTTTGATTTTGTATGTTACCCGAAATCTAGATAGTTTGTGATCGCAGAAATAAATCTATAAAAATATCACTAGAGGCAAAAATATGAAGAAAATTTTATATATATTTACGCCATCTTAAACTATTATACGTCTAGGCCCATCATTGTGTTAGGTGGGGTTTTAATTAAAATTGCAAAATGGGGTATAGGCATTCGTATAAAGTTTCTTATAAAAACAGAAATAAAACTCGACCGGCAAGGCTACCATACTATTTAATTTAACACATAACGTCACGCGCGTTATCAGCGTTATTTCACTAATTTTCGCGTTACACAAAAAAGAAAAGGCGAAAACCTCTTCTCTCCCAAAGAATATAACACATTTTCACGCGTTATTATATAATAAAGAATTTATTATTGACACAATGTTATACAGAGTTACAAAAGGAAAACACACAAAAATACAGAACAAGTCGTAGGGATTTAAACTTTAACATAAAGTAGCGTGTAGTAGAGTCCCAAGTGTAAGAAAAAATGGTATTTCCCTATGTGCGCGGCTAATAAGGTCCCGTCTCAGCTTGTTGTCACTATCGACCGAGGACGATAGTGACACTGGTTTTCAGGCTGGACCTTATTCACGCTAACGTTATAACGGTTACGTTATGTGCTAAATAGCATGATAGACTTGCTGTGTGGGCAGTGGGCCCAGCAGTGCGTGCCCAGCCCACGGGCTGAACAGACAGACTAATACCCGCACATATTTCCATATACGACCTCTGTGACGCGGTGGGCGAAAATCTACTTGCGACGCAGGAGGTTGCGGGTTCAATTCCTGTAAGTTTGTATGATCTGCAGATATTTGTTCCCGGTATGCAGCTGCCAGCACGTCGTTATTTATGTATAAGAAAATATCTATCTATGTAATGTATTGTATTATGTATATCAGTTATATAGTACCCATAACACAAGCTCTGCTTAGCTTGGGGCTAGATAATGCTGTGTGGATTGTCCAGCATTATTTATTTATTTGTTTTATTATTTAATTACCGGTCTATCTTCAGCGGCCGCTCGATGGCGTACGACTCCATGTCGGTACATTCTGACACCTTCAGCTTGCAGTTCGCGTTCTCGATGTCCATGCTGGCTTCTACAAATAACAAAAATCACGCTATTATTCATCATCAGCCTATGTTAGTCCACTGCTGAACATAGGCCTCCCCCAATGAGCGCCATAGCGCCCTGTCTTCAGCTTGACGCATCCAGCATCTACCTGCAGTCTTTCGCAGGTCGTCCCACCTGGTCGGAGGGCGTCCTACACTACGTTTACCGAGACGTGGTCTCCACCCAAGAAAACGTTTGCCCCAACGGCCGTCGGTTCTTCGCGAGATATGGGCATTGGCCGGCCCACTGCCACTTCAGCTTGCTAATTCTTAGAGCTATGTCGATAACTTTGGTTCTCTGTCGGATGTATTCGTTGCGAATCCTATCCTTCAGAGAAACTCCGTTTTAGGTCACATTATCTATTATTTATCTGTCATATTTATTAAGGTTCTGTGAGCTTTTGCATCACAGTTGAACTGTGAGCCAAGATAAGGTCGTTGAGCTCGGAACAACTCCTGGCGGGTTCCACAGCGCAGTGTGTCAATAAATAAATGATAATAAATAATGCTGGACAATCCACACAGCATCATCTAGCCCCAAGCTAAGCAGGGCTTGTGTTATGGACACTAGATGACTAATATGTATATCGATTGAGTATCAACCACTTCTTTAGTTGTACCTTAAAAGATTGCATGGTGATCTTGGCCTTATTAAATCGTAATAATCTATATATATAAAAAATAGACTACTTTGTATCCCATAAATCAGTTCTCATGGTATAGAAATAACCTTAAAACGTTGCCATAGAAACAACGCGTGCGAAGCCGCGTGCTGTAACTAGTTAGTACATAAAGTAGATTAACTTTACTAACTCACTTAAGTAAACACATTTATTTACTCACCAAGTAATCTCGAAATTTCTCGACAGATTTCACTTACACTAGAAACTTTAAGTTTTTTCTCTATTTATTGAATCAAAAAACACTCTTTCACTTTTTTTTCCCAATAATAGTAAAAATACAAAAACTTGTTCTAAGTAAAACTAATAAAAACTCTTTGGTTGTTCGCCTTTTTTAAATTTAAAAACGTTGATATTCGAACTCTTTAGAGGCGCATCGATGAAACCTCCGTCGAGCACCGTTTCCGAAGATAGAATGACAGATAATTTTCGCGCGTCTTTTATTTTGACAGATTTTTGCGCGCCCGTCTTCAAGCAGTTTATGCAACGTTCTGAGCGAAATTAAGGATCCGGGATCATTCAATGTGCGGGCTTGAAGAAGGAAATTTGGATCACATTTTCTTTAATTGCCCGAAGTTACAATATTCCCTCTATGACGTCCTCCCCCCTGAAATCCCCCGTCCTATATCCATGAAATTTATATTATCCCTAACCTTTCCCCCCATAATTAATTTTATACTCTGTAAATTTGTAAAAAATAATAATATTAAGTTATAGTAAACATTAAAATACATTTATAGAGTTGTGTTATTATTATTAAAGAATAATATTTTATTTGCCTTAAAATCATTGTGTTTTATATGTTGTGTTGTCCTTTTAAATCATCTTGATGCAAAATTTATAAGTTCTTAATGATTCGTAACCGATCATATTCTATATAAGAAGTTTAGGACACTCTGAAACAGACACTGGCAGAGTCGTAGCGAAAAGCAAGCGGCGCCAAAACAAAAAAGAAGTTGAGGGAAAAACAAAAGAGAGGGGTGTTAGGGGGACTCTAACTCTAACATCTCGTCTCCTAAGCCAACCTAACCTGCTAGATAACGAACTAGGCTCTGGTGAAAATATCAAAATCAAACAATCTGCATAATTTAATAACTCAGATAATTTACAATTATTTTCCATTACTTGACACCGGCAGAAAAGTTTCCAACCAGACTCATTTTGCCATTAAGGCATTAACGAAGAACATATCATCATCTATATTATAATTTATAAGTAATATAATAATTATAATATTAGCGGAATATATTTAATTATAACATTAAAATCCCTTATTTTCCTAAATGCTAATAAATGCCGAAACAAAGTTATCGACAGCTCTAAGAATTAGCAAACTAAAGTGGCAGTGGGCCGGCCATATCTCGCGAAGAACTGACCGCTGGCTGGGGCAAACGTGTTCTTGAGTGGAGACCACGACTCGGTAAACGTAGCGTAGGACGCCCTCCGACCAGGTGGGATGACGACCTGTGAAAGACTGCCGGTAGATGCTGGATGCGGCAAGCTGAAGACAGAGCGCTATGGCGCTCATTGGGGGAGGCCTATGTCCAGCAGTGGACTGCCATAGGCTGATGATGATGAATAAATACAAGTACTATTTTAACGCAAATTTATCGCGTTTATGTAGGTACATGTTTACACACTGTCGTGTCACGAATCATCACGTGATTATTAAGAAGGAACTTAATAAATAAATAAATAAACCATCAGTCCATCGTGTTGTTTAATCAAACACTCTTAGGATAAGAGTGTACATAATATATAAGATACTAGATCTTATACATTATTTATATTACATTATTTGTATATTAGGTAGGTACATTAGCTGTCCTAAAACTGATAAAATGTAGTTAGAGCTCGTTATGTCCGTGCTGGTTCGATCCTGCCTGACCTTCAGTTTTATCTAACTTGATGGTATCCATTTTAGTTCTAACGAATCTATAGGTACTCCATCTATACTTCTATACTAATATAATAAAGGTTTGATTTTTTGTTTGTTTTTTATAATGAATTGAATAGGCTCCGAAACTACTGGACCGATTTGAAAAATTATTTCACCGTTGGGAAGCTACACTATCCCCGGTGAACATTAGGCTATATTATATTTTTTAAAAAAAAGTAAGGGATCCGTACTAAAACCGTGCGAAGCCGGGAAGGTCCGCTAGTCATATTATAAAGAGGAAAGGTTTGATTTTTGTTTGTTTGTATTGAATAGGCTCCAAAACTACAGGACCGATTTAAAAAATTCTTTCACTGTTGGAAAGCTACACTATCCGCGGGTGACATAGGCTATACTATTTTAGAAATGTGAAATTCGAATTTAACGCGGGTGAAACCGCGGGAAACAGGTCATTATAATATGTAAGCGTGCTAACAATATACTGAGCCAACCCTTATTTTGGCGCAGTGTCATGGAGGTAGTCTTATTTTTATTTTTCTTATTCTTAATATCACCTATTTGTGTCATTTACCCCCATGATAAACTATTATTTGCCGTTTGTTATTCCATGCCTGTATTTTGTGTACCTGTGTCTAAATATTTTTTTTTCTATTCTATTTTTTCTATTTCTAACAACTAACCTAGTTGGTGTCGGAGGAACACCGACGAGACGACGACGTCCCGTGGCCGCGTGGATTCGAGTCCCGCGCATTTTGCGTGCGCGCAATGAGGCGGAAAGCGACGCAAAAAGCACTATCAAAAATCAAAATCAAAAGTTTTTATTTCTTTACCCTTACAAATAAGCACTTAGATACACCCTGATGAAGTCCAGCTAAGGGATGAAACGTTCCGAAATATTGGAAAAGTCAAAAATGTAATCATGGTAAATATCCTGTTAAAAATAGCTTTTGTATTGAAGTATCATCTACATAGTTGATGATACTTCAGTTAGAACGTCCGACATAGCAACATCTGATAGGTACCGAGGGTTATCATAAAGCAGAGCAGGTTATTAATTATACCAGCTAGGAGGTATAGTAACTATCAGCAAAGTATGGTATCTACCTAGTCAAATAAAAATATTTTTATGCGAGGCACACTAGCGCCGCCACCAATTTTATCTTATTACTAGCTGCGCCCCGCGGCTTCGCCCGCGTGGAAATCGATGTGTCAAATGGTTTATAAACCTTCCCCTTGAATCACTCTATTAAAAAACCGCACCAAAATCCGTTGAGTAGTTTTACTCTACTACTCAACGGATTTTTTTCAGACAGACAGCGGGAAGTGACTTTGTTTTATTCTATGTAATGATTGCGTTGAACAAAAGCAATATCAAAAATTTCATTGGGCATTTTGTGATACTAATTAAAAGCTTTTTTTGTCTCTGTAATATCTTTATTTTGTATGGTTTATAGGCAGAGATAGGAAGTTGCCCTCGGTGGCCACCAAACTCCATTTTTGCATCTCTACCTGAACTTTACAAATCATGCACTTGGCAGCTATAGGAATTTTGTTAGAAACTAAATATAGTTTTTTAACATAATACTATGTTATCTAATACGAGATTAGCAGTTGAATGAAATGAAGTAAGTTAGTCGTTCCGTTCCGATTGAAGTTAGGTCCAGAGTTACCAACCCTTAAAAATATTTACCCCTAAACATAAGTCAGTGTCACACACACGAAATGTGACATCAGATGAAAGGAGGCGGTGGCGCGGTAAAATTAAAATTTTCGATGCGTTCGTTCCCGAATAATGCGTTTGCCATCATACAAAATATTAATTTATAATAAATTAATTTAATATTGAAGGTATTTGCATAAAATCCATATTGTGACAAAAAATATATCCTTACTTAAAACCATTACCTATGTTTAACAATTTTAAATAGTGGTCCACGGTGGATCCAGCCCAGGGGGGGGTCATGACCCCCATGACCCACCCCCCGGATCCGCCCTTGATTAATGCTCTAACAGGGAATATTTTCATAAAACAATAGGGACATATTTTAAGAAATGTACACTATTGTACACACACAATGCAGTGAAAGAACCCTATAGAGACACGAGCGCGCAGCGCGCATGCCTTACATTTTAGGAGACCCTACCACAGATTACAAAGTACTTAGTAATGAGTATTACACCCTACCTACTCTCATTCTTTGATTTATGATAATAATAATAGCATTATTTCGAAATTGTACAAAAAGTAACTTTTTAGGTTACTAATTAGGGCCCATAATGATAAATACAAGAAACTAACATAGATAAACTCGTTTAAAATTAACCGAATACCAACCTATATGACTAAAAATTTTACTTTGACTCTATTTTGTTTGATCGAGCGAGAGGAATATATTAGGAATTAGATAGATACAGTATTTCAGCTTAGGAAAGTACCTAAGTACCTAATTGATTTCGTTTAGATCTAATCTGGTTTGTCCTGTCTCCCTAATCCGCAAAGCCAAAGGATTACTTACAAACAATGCACAGCACATAGCACTGCGCGCTCACCTATTAAACCACACGCGATTCGAATTACTTAACTCACATTATGTGGGCTCCAAACGCGAATGGACGTAAGCCAACGGAAACTTAGCGTACTTACGCCATTTTGTTTTCCGCCATCTTTAAATAGTATACTACTTTTGCGTTGAAACGCCACAGAAGAATAACGACGTATCTCAATACGTTTACCGCCTAAGGATATGCCGTTTTAGAATAAAAAGGGCAGCGTTCTCGTTTAAAAATGGTATACCACTTTTACGAAGCATGTCTTTAGGACAATAATGTCGTAAGTCGGTAGTTTTTGGTGCGGAAAATCCCGCGTTTTGGTACTTAGGTGATATTTGGAAAGTGTAACAGAAATTCTTCGGAAGGAGTTTTTCGAGTCCGTTCGGCGTCCTTGTTTGATACTTATGTAGATATTTGGTACTATAGTGGAATACGCAATTTGGTAATTTTAATTTTTAAAAGTTGTTTTTAAAACTATGGCGCGCGATTTTCCCTTTACTCTTGTACGCTGTTTGACATAAACTAAATACATACGTAATCGGCCATTTATCGAGCTATGTCGAACTACTACTAGCTGTATAGATTTTTTTAAGTCTTTTAAACCCCTAAATAATAAGGGTGGATTCAAACAGCATCCGATTTTTCTGCGATGGCGTAGTAGGTACCTAGTTGTAGGAGCGAGTTCACACCCTCTCGGTAAACGATTGTTTCCAATAGCGAAGGTTCCGAAAAAACAGTCCTACAAAATCGTATCCGGCCCTAAGGACTAAAGGAACTAAAGTAGGTAGGTACTTAAGTTTTTCTAATGTACTTAGGTAATCACTAACTGGCGTAGCCCTGCTTGGGTACCATTGTGTTTCTTATACATTACCTAGATACTAAGCCTTACAAATGTACACAATGATGCAATAAAAATAAACATGAAATAGCGCAGTGACCCGAAGTGGATCTTAGCCTCCGATGCCAGAGATCGCCAGCTGTTTCGGTCCCTTGGCGTTTCAGTCCAGTCGACGCGACGGCACGGAGTTCCTAATAGTAGTTTATTTATTTTAAGGAAACCATCAGCACACTATACTAATATGGGTAATACAATAGACAATTGTAAGGCTATTTATTGGTATACTGATAGATAAATTATAGTATTAATAAAAAAAAAATAATAAAGCTACTCGAATAAAATGACTAGCCTGGTGCAAATGGCTAAAGAGAATTAATCTTAAATCCTATATCAATAGAATTCAAATTGAAATCAAAGCGGTCGTGACTAATGAGAGCTTTCAAAATCAATAATTGTGTCGATTTCCTGCAATTTCCTCCAGCTAAAATATATAAAACTAGCGGACCTTCCCGGCTTCGCACGGTTTTAGTACGGATCCCTAACTTTTTATAAAATATAATATAGCCTATGTTCACCGGGGATAGTGTAGCTTCCCAACGGTGAAAGAATTTTTCAAATCGGTCCAGTAGTTTCGGAGCCTATTCATTCAAAACAAAAAATCAAACCTTTCCTCTTTATAATATTAGTACCTATAGATAAAATATTTTCCAGCATTATTTCTTTGGTTTTGCAATCCCTCTTTTACGATAATATTTAGATAGGTAGGTACATAGTTTAAATAAAAAATCCAGCATCTACGTCTTTCGCAGGTCGTCATCCCACCTGGCCGGAGAGCGTCCTAAACTACGTTTACCGAGTCGTGGTCTACACTCAAGAACACAAATAAAACAATAGGTATGTACATTTAACCATATTTATTCTTATAATGTATGTATCTACAATAATAATTAACAATTTTTATTCCCTACCATACCTGTTTACATGTTACAAGTATATCAGTAATAGTACCCATAGCACAAGCTCTGCTCAGCTTGGGGCTAGATGATGCTGCGTGGATTGTCCAGCATTATTTATTTATAACTTAAGTACTTAAACATATTGCATAAATTAACAATTTTATTAGCAAGCTATGCTTCGTTTGGTATTTTGTATAAAACATAGTGTTCAAAATATGGCGCTCATTGGGGGAGGCCTATGTCCAGCGGTGAACTGCTATAGGCTGATGATGATGGTGATGGTGGTTCAAAATATCTTTTTTGAGTTTACAGGGTGAATAAAAATATTGACTTGTCTCGCAATTTTTAACCGACTCGAAAAAAGTTCTATGTATGTTCAACTGTATGTTTTTTATATATGTTCGTCGATGTCTCCGTCGTTGATGGACCAATTTGGATGATATATAGAGCAAGAGATAGGCAGTTATATACAGAATGTCGTTGAGATTTCATACAGATGATTTCCGAGGGATTCGTATATATTATCCCACAAAACTTATCATCAACGGAGACTTAAATCCTGGCTCGTCGAGAAGGCTACAGTGAAGACGACTATGTTAAAAAATTAAATAATACTTAATTATTAATTACTGCTTTGTAAGGATTATTTTCTGACTTGTTACCAATATATTGATTATTTTATTTATATAATCCTACTATCCTACTAATATTATAAACGCGAAAGTTTGTAAGTATGGATCGATGGATGTATGTTTGTTACTCTTTCACGTAAAAACTACTGAATGGATTTTAATGAAACTTCACATAAATGTAGCTTACATATCAGAATAACACATAGGCTACAATTCATAAAGATATATTGTATATTATCCAAAATAATACCATGCGGGTGAAACCGTGGGGCGCAGCTAGTATTACATATTATTATTCAAAAACACTACATCAAGTTAACATTATACTATACACACTTTCACTAGCTTAAGAGCTCAATGTACACATGCAACAACTCAATAAATGATTAATCATCAGCCTATAACAGTCCACTGCTAGACATAGGCCTCCCCCAATGAGCGCCCTGTCTTCAGCTTGCCGCATCCAGCATCTGCCTGCAGTCTTTCGCAGGTCGTCATCACCTGGTCGGAGGGCGTCCTACACTGATGATTACAATTTATTAAATTCTCTATCAATCATCAATCATCAGTCATCATCATCATCATCGTCATCATCAGCTACGGTCGCCGCCAGCTTGGCCCTCAGCTCGGCGGCCGGGTTGAACACGCCGCCAGTCTGCGTGTTGCAGATGTAACAGCGAGTCGACTTCTTGTACTGCTCGAGTGCGCAACGCTCGCAGAAGTAGTGCTTGCATCTGAAATAAAAGGAAATAGAGATATTTTATTGTTAAGCGTATAATGAGTTTAACTCGGTAAAAGTAGTGTAGGACGCCCACCGACCAGGCGAAAGACTGCAGGTAGATGCTGGATGCGGCAAGCTGAAGACAGGGCGCTATGGCGCTCATTGGGGGACGCCTATGTCCAGCAGTGGACTGCTATAGGCTAATGATGATGATATAATGAGTTTAAATAGGTTGAGACAATTAATAAATAATAAATAAATATTACTGGACAATTCACACAGCATTATCTAGCCCCATGGTAAGCAGAGCTTGTGTTATGGGTACTAGATAACTGATATACATAATACAATACATTACATAGATAGATATTTTTTTTATTATACATAGAAAACGATCAGAACACCCGGAACAAATATCTGCAGATCGTACACACAATTTTTCCGAGGCGGGAATCGAACCCGCAACCTTCTGCGTCGCAGGCGGACCTTCGCCCACCGCGCCACATCGGTCGTCATGCTGGATGCGGCTGAATTGAAATAATAGAATAGATTTCTTGTTTCTCTTTGCAACTTAAATTAATTTTTAATGTATTTATTTCTTATTTTATTCAAATTGTTTTAGCGATCTTTAATTTGATTTATGGTAATAGTCAATTTTTTATTTTTTTATTTATATGTATTTTACGTAAAGTAAATCCTGTAATGGCGACTGTTTAGTGATTAAGTATGTAAATTTTGGTTAAAAAATTACGAAATATCACAAGGAGGTCGATATAATGAGATAACACGTGTATTTATTTTTCCATGAACGCACGAGAACATGATTTTGAGTATGGGGTGGGGGGATTTTAGGGGGGTGGCCTAAACTTCACCATATATCACCAGGGAGGGGATGTGGTGCCTAATTATTGAATAAGTGATGATGCTTTCCGAGCTATTTCCGGCTACGGTGACTGTGTGCCTGGTCAGGCTTTTTAACTGACACTTGGAGATCTCCAATTTTATCTGTGTTATGTTATGATTTGCCTTTCTCGTAGTGACCTTTGTCTCATGTGCTGCAGTGTCGAATAAATGTGTTATCCATCTTCAACCCTCACCTCACCTCAACAACCCATATTGCTCCACTGCTGAACGCAGGCCTCTCAAAGCCTTCTTCCAATCATTTGGGTGTTATATCAGTTATCTAGTACCCATAACACATGCGTCTCATGCCATCATTGTAGCTTTCCTTATTTTCGATAACTGTGCCTCCCAACTGCTCTAATTTTGCCTCATTTACCCTTTACTTGCCTCATTTACCCTTTACTTGCCTCATTTACACATACTCTGCCTCATTTACTGCTACATTTTCCCCTCCTTTACCAGCAAAGTAATCCTAAAAGCACCTACTGTTGTGATTGTATACGAGATGTAAAGTGGAATAGTATTTCTGTATTTACTTGGTAGCCACAGGCTCCGTGAAGGCCCCCCTACATATAAAGCACTTAAAAGGCAGCTCCTCGTCGCTGTGTATCTCGTAGTCCTCTTCATCATCAGCGGGCGCCGTCTCGTCCCGCTCCAGCTGCCAGCCGTGCTTGTAGTCCGCGCGGTCGTGGAGGAACTTGCACGAGTCTGGAAGGTGACAAGTTAAATATAGATAGCTAGTTTCTGCCTGTGGCTTCGTACTTGGAAACGTTTGAAGGTTATTTATATCACATGGGAACTGATTTATGGGTTAAAAAGTACAGATGGAAGCTGCTTCCTCGATTTACAAATAAATCCTACTATCCTACTATAATATTAAAAACGCGAAAGTTTGTATGTTTGTTTGTTGCTCTTTCACGCAAAAACTACTGAACGGGTCTAGCAAAAAATTTGCATGCCGGTAGATCCAGGCCTACTTTTTATCTCATATATTATATATGAGATAGAAATTACCCTAAAACGTTTTCCTAGAAAAAACGCGTGCAAAGCCGCAGCCAGAAACTTATTAACAATAAATAAACTAACCTCCAAAACCACAGAAGCCTGTTTCTTTATAATCTTTACAGATATCTGGTTGGTAGTCCCATCTGTGGACAAAAATTACTTTATTAATTCTTAATTGAAATAAAATAATAGATAAATAAAAATGCTGGGCAATCCACACAGCATCTAGCCGCAAGTTAAGCAGAGCTTGTCTTATGGGAGCTTGTATTGTACTAGGTGACTGATTTATTTAATACAACACATAACATAGTTTTTTTTTATTATACGTAGATAGCGACCAGAATACCAGGAACAAATGTCTCGAGGCGGAAATCGAATCCGCAACCTCCTGCGTCTCAGGCGGACCTTTGCCCACCGTTTACTCTGCTTCTGGATATGGTCATACCTGACGGTAGCTCTTAGGTTGGCGGGCGCTCTGATGGGTCCCTTCCGCACGAGTCCAGAGCTGGCGTTGCCGGCCGCTGTGTCCTTCTTCTTGTAGTATTGCGCGTAGTTGTTGATGCCTCGGTACAAGTGATATCTTACGCTTACTAAAGGTTACTTAGATATGGTCATACCTGACGGTAGCCCTTAGATTGGCGGGCGCTCTGATGGGTCCCTTCCGCACGAGTCCAGAGCTGGCGTTGCCGGCCGCTGTGTCCTTCTTCTTGTAGTATTGCGCGTAGTTGTTGATGCCTCGGTACACCTGGAATTCACGGAAGCTGGTTTAGTTTTCTACCAGTTACAAATAAATTGATGGACAAGTCACACATCATCATCTATATTTATTTATATTATTCATCATTTAATACATTTGAATATAAACATTTAGCCATAAGCAATACATTTATATCTACATATTTAAATTTACTTTGTTATATATATACCTACATATTGTACATATTAAAAGAAAAAAGACTATTATTTATAGTGTCCCCCTACAGAACTTTTACAACATCTCTTTTAAATAGATAGAATAGAAGAAACATAGATAGAAGGATTTAAGAGAGAGCTTTTAATATGGGTTTTTGGCATATTTCAGCCTACCTTATCATCAGCCTGGCCCTCGAGCTCGGAGTTGATTATCTGAGCCTTCTCGAAGATAGCCTGTGCATCTCTGTCTCTCTCAGTGTCCAACTCGTAGGTGGCAGTAGCGTTCTCTCTCTGTTGCTGCACTGATAGGGTGGTGCGCTCTTTAGGCTGGAAACAAAGAAAAGGTGTTATTCACTCACAATATATAAAAAAACAGTGTTTTTTGCTTGTTTTTATAAAATTTTGTGGTGGACCAGCCTTATCATATCACTTAGGGGACCTTGTCACTTAGAATCAAAGAAAGTTATGAAATATAGATTCTCAGACCCACTAAATATAAACACAATATTTCATAAGAATTGGTCAAGCTGTTTCAGAGGAGTTTTGTTACAAACACTGCACTGTGACACAAAGACTTTATACATTAGGGATATATACCTTTTCCTCATCACTGCTTTCTACCACATCATCTTCAATCTTCTGCTTCTTGGGCCCTGACGTAGACTGGATATTGGGGTTGGCTTTCTGAGGCCGCTTGGTCGGCAGAACCACTCCTTGGTCTGAATCTGAGCTGTTCTTCTCTGGTAATGGAATTAAAGTTTTATATATAAAACTATTATAAGAAATTAAATAATATCCAAAAAAATCGACAAGGATGATGATATTTAAATCTTAAAATTTATGGGATCTTTTGGTGTGAGTGTGAGGACTTTTTTTTTATTTTGCCTGATTTGTCCCACTGCTGGTCAAAGGCCTCTCCCAAATCGTGTGAGGACTCATGCACTAAAAAAACAAAAACCTTTAAAGTATTGTAGCCTGACAAATCCATTACGAATGTGAGCGAGTTATAACTATGGGTATAATTGCATGGGTCGTGCGTAGCGATCCAACCCGCTTAATATCATAATGGGTAAGAGAAGTTGTTAGTTATGAAGGTTTGAGGTGTAATATATTACTCATATACATTTGTTTTTACTTATTTAAGTAAAAAGATCCCATTACTTTTTCATGTTTTATCTACCAGAAAATAAGAAAAAGCGGCTAACTACATAACCTCAAAAATGCAATTGTTTTCTATCGATACTCACAAAGTTCTCTAGTTGATTAAGTAAATAAATGGTAGTTGATACCTTCTGAGCTAGACTCCTTGCGTTTCCTTCCTCCCTTGTTCCGGATATTACGTTTTTTAAACGTTGTAGGGACTTCTACATCTTCGTCAGACATTTTTGCTGATGTTTATCACAAAATAACACGAAAGTCGAATGCTAAGCTACTTCTTCATTTTTAAGAATGACTAAATCACCTCACAATTGGTAGTAAATTCCGAATTTCCACGTACGTATCATTAGGACTTAGCCGTTTTAAGGAAATAGTAACAATAATAAAACAAACAACAAACATAACAAATCTTTGCTTGCTGGCTGGCTGTCTGTCTTACTTATAAAGTGTTTCCCTCTATAGTTTTTTTTTTGCTCAAACAAATCTCGGACATTCAGGATGAACCGATGAATTGTGTTATGGTGGCACTTCACATGGCTATTTGTATTTGTGTATTTGGCATATTTGGCAAACAATTACCATGTGTGGACTGTTTATTTGATAAAGTGTTCGCCTTATTTGCCTATTTGACAAATAAGGCCAATACCAAATACGCGTTACCGTGCGCTTGTCGGTTTCTCGAGGCACATCAAAGCAGTCCAATAGGCAAATACGCAATAAGCCGTCCACACAATGGCCGTATTGGCACCTTGCGCTCTGCTCAGTCTGCTGCCAAATGTTTGTGTGTTTGTTATTTGCGTGCCATGTGTGGATGGTCGTATTTGCCTCTTTTTGCATGTTCGTCTGAACGTCATATATTTTGCTAAATACAACAAACACCCAATAGCGAACACAAATAGCCATGTGAAGTGCCACCATTAGTGGCTGACACACCGCACACTGCTAATCTAACCACCCCATGTCCTCCAGGAAGGCCAGCAACTCGCTGATGCCGGTGCATGCCTCCCTAGGCGTCCTCGATGTCCCGAGATATTTAGTGTAGTTACTGAAAACCTCAGCTAGACTCTAACTAAAGGCCGCCGCGCCGCGCCGCCACCGCCCCGCCGAGCCGCGCCCCCTCGCTCCCTAGTATTCGCTCCATTAGTGTCGTTTTCCTGAAGGTACGTTGACTGACGGATTCATAAGTGGACTTGACTGAATTACGAAAACACATGCAATTATTAGTTATAGTTTTAGATTCAATTCTGCCATCATGAGTCAGTGACTCATCGGGATCTCGGGATTGTATTCTATTTAAATAGAGAATACAATCCCGAGCATGTTTTTCAATCCCGGGATTACGGGATTTTTTAAGTGTAATCCCGGGATCCCGGGTCTATCCCGCGATTAGACTAGGTTTCTAATTGGGCTCAAAGGAAAAAAAAACGAGTATTAATTTTAAAATGTTTTTAATGTCTTTGCACAACATCAATCACAGTATAATAAGAAAAGAAAAAAGACAAAACAAAAAACTATACTTTTGCAAGAAATAAAAAACAAATCACAAAGAAACTATTTAGAATTTCGAAAATATAATCACAGAAATATCAAACAAACCTGATTAGCGTATTTATACTGTCGTACACGTACAGGGAATCCCCGACGGGATATAGCCGTATCAATATTATGATATGAGATGATGGGGTCCATTGAAGTATTCCGAGTGGGAAAATCCCTTTTAAGTTCTACGACAAACATATCATTAGAACTGTACCTGTACCTGTGTAGTGTATAGTAAGAGTAGGTACGTATCGTACGACGGCGTATAATCTAAGGGTTGTTTTTTGTCGTTAAGTAATAAATGCTATTAATATAATCTAGGCAAGTCAAGTCAAGGTGCAACGGACTACGGAAAACAAACTAGATTGTTTGTGGCAATCCCGAAAATCCCGAGATTAGCCAAGTACAGTCCCGGGATTTTCAGGGCCAGAAAATGGTCGGGATCCCGGGATCCCAACCTGACAGATGTATTGGAATTTTTTAATTTTAATTTGCTCTTTATTTTAACATCTTCATGACATCATAATTGAAATTATTATTCATATTATTTTCTATTTCACTAACCGCCCCCAATTTAAATTATATGTGTAACTAAAAAAATAAATGGTATGTCTGATTAAATTGAACTTTTAATTTCTAGTTCAATAAAAAAATTAGGCTTGTTTTTGTGCTTTGAGCCAGCTTTTACCCAGAGCCAATGGTAACATATTTTTAGTTGGCAACAAAATAACCAAATGTCAACGTCATAATGTTGCCATTGTTACTTTTTTTGTTACTTGTTTGGATAAAACCATAGATAAAACATTCTACCAAAACCATCGAGCTACAATTTTTAGCTCATGTATTTTGAAAGTGTGTGGTACCCTAGCTCGACCAAATAATAATGTCTTTCTTTCTTTCTTAGAGGTTTGAGGAAAAGGGAAAAGGCAGGCACCAAATGATACAATTTCATTCAAATAATAATTTACTAAAAGAAAACCCGTAAAGACCATTTACCTTTTTATTTTATAAAAATTAAGATAAAAAATTGTTTGCGGTCAGAATATTAAAAAAACCTAAGGAAAAACCAAATACCATAATAATAAAGAATAATAATCTCTTTGGTAATAATCACTTCCTTGCAATAAATAAATTAAGTATAATTTATGTTAGTTATTTTCAATGTTCTTATTTTATAATATAATACACAGAAGGAAGCTAACATTTACAAACGATAATCTATACAAAATAATTTATCAATTATAAAATCTGGTTTATAATGGCTAACATAAACCTACTTAGTTTACATTATTTGACACCAGATGGCACATCACGGGTTTTTGGAGGATATCCTTGTACGTGCGTAATTCGTTGTTGAGCATTATTTAGTCGTATCATTGTCAGTTTTTCACGCGTATATCAATGCAACCACGTGAAGATAACGTGCAACGCTGCAAGACAGAAAAAACAGATTAAGTAGATATAACAGACTCGCTTCACAAGTATTAGGTCTGTACCACAGCTGGACAAAGGCCTTCCTCCTTCTTCTTTCCACTCCTCTCTATTTTCCGCTAAATTAGATAAATCCAAGCTTTCACGAGAGTTATTATGTTCGAAAAAATTAAATATTGAACCTTGAACCTAGGTAGGTATAGGTACTCACTAAAGTCACAAATGTCTAGGTTAAGCATTTTTCTATAAAAACTAACGTTATAATGAATATAAGTAAATAAATAATAATAAATTAATTGTTCAGGAAATGTTTACCTTCTCATCAGCACTGTACTCAAAACCAGCGTCACAGCTCATCTTTATCGCCTTCCCGTTCACACACTTGTAGAAGGTGCCGCATTCCTCTGGATTCTGGATGATGCTGTCTCCTTCGCAAGCGCCTTCCGTCGTAACGTTTTCGGGTATCTTCGTTGCTAGCTCGGTCTTTGTCGGGATTTGTTTAGATGTGCATCCATCTTCCGATATCCTTTCGCAACGCTGGGGATAAACAAGAGGAAATGTAGAAACAATCTTCTAAAACAAGAAAATGCAAGAATTTTAAAAGACTTACCCCAGCAGTGGGATCAAATTCGAACCCTGTTGCACAAAACTGAGGAATTGGCATACCCCCAGCACACAGATAGTACGCATTACATTGATTCGGGTTGGGAACATTACCCGTCACTCCTACAGGACAGATTGGGGCTTGCGTTTTTTCGTCAACGTCTACTACTGTGGTTATAACTCCACTTTCAGTTGTTACTGTAGGTTCAAGCTCAGTTACTTCTTTTGTTGTTAGATTATCTGTAGTAACGCCATTTTCAGTCGTATCTATGTTATCAAGTGTTGTTAAAACAATGTCTGTTGTAGAATCTGTAACACTATTATCAGTCGTGCTAGCGTCATCTGTGTTAGATGTTGTTGTGTCTACTGTTTCTGGTTTATCAGTTTTATCAGGATTACCGAGAGTACAGCCTCCTTCGACGATAGCGACACAAGTTCTGAGGTTCGGATCGAATTCGAACCCAGATGCGCAGTACTGAGGTATTGCCATACCGCCTGCGCATAAATAGTAACCGTCACAACGATCTGGGTTGGCAACATTGCCTATTGTACCAAGCGGGCACAGTGGAGCTGGCGTTGTCGATGTTGTAGCTTCTTGTGTGGTCAACTCTTCGGCTATGGTCGTTGATGCTAAGCTTTCCGTTGTTTCTTGTTTAAGTGTCGTGATTACGTTTTCTGTAGTAGCATCAACTTCAGTTGTAGCGATTTCTGTCGTAACTTGACTTTCTGTAGTCGAGTATACTGTTGTTGCTTCTACATTCTCCGTCGTACGTACATCCTCTGTAACTTCTGTGGTTTCGGAAGCTGGAGTAGTAGCTGTCTGTCCATCAGTCACCCCATTCTCTGTAGTGACATTTTCAGTGATCAGTTCTGTTGTAGGTTCTGTTGTTGTGGGAGGTTTATTCGTTACATCAACAGTGGTTCCAACATCGATTATCGTTGGAGCATCATCAGTAGTAGGTCTGGAAGACTCAGTAGTGATGCTGCCATCAGTTGTAGTTAGCGGATTCTGGCTTAGCGTACAGCCACCTTCTGCTATCCGAACACAAGCCTGAAACAATTCATATTCATTTATTTATTGCATACACATGCATTGGCACATAAATTAGCTTAGGTGTTATTATCTTCGAGGTAGGTACATGTGCCCTGTTAGGGCGCAGTAATTTATTTAGAAATAATAACAATAGTACTTAACTAGGTATCGTATTAATCAGATAATTTATACAATATTATGCCTACACAAGAATAAAATTAATTTCATTGGTTTTTCTCTTTGTTAGTGGTATAAAAGATACTAACCCTTGTTTGAGGATCGAATTCGAATCCAGCACTACAGTACTGCTGCACAGCATTACCCCCCGCGCACAAGTAGTATGAATCACATAATACTGGATGTGGCACGTTTCCGATCATTCCTGGAGTACAGATCTGAGTTATTGCCTGTGTCGTAAAATCTGTAGCCGCTTCCGCTGTTGTCGTCTCAACTGCCACTTCTGTTGTTATGACATCTTTGACCGTAGTTGCCTCTTCCGTAGTTGGAACTACTGTTGTAATCGGTGCTTCTGTAACTTCAGGTTCAGTTACTGGTTCTGTTACCTCAGGATTAGTTGTTGATTCTGTTTCCGTCGCGTTTGGAGTAGTCGCTTCAGGTTCTTCAGTTTCAGTCTGTGTTGTAACGTCTACTGGCGCCTCTGTGACTATAATTGGGTCTGTAGTTACCAGAGTCACCGATTCAGCACCATTCGAATCTGTTAAACCTGCATTAGGGTCTTGTGTAACAGTTCCGACTGTTGTTGGTTCAGTTATACCTTGGTCTACAGTAGCTGTTGTATCAACAATTTCTGTGGTTGTGTTTTCTTCTGTAGTTATATGAGTAGTGGTCCCCTCTTCGCTACCATTGTCAGTGGTTATATGTTCAGTAGTCCAGTTGATCTCTGTGCCTTCAGTTGTAAGACTCGGTGTTGTGATCGAGCCGAGAGTGCAACCGCCTTCCGATATAATCACGCATAACTGAAAATGAAAACTCGTTTAACAAATCGCAAGGAAGGAATGATGCTAAATCTCATATAATGACGTTGGTAAATTGGAAGATGATATTATAATTACATATATAAATAAGTAGCCCCGTAACATCTAGAACACAGCTAAGCATAAATAAATAATGCCGGACAATTTACACAGCATTATCTAGCCCCAAGGTAAGCAGAGCTTGTGTTATGGGTACTAGATGACTGATATACAACAATACATTACATAGATAGCTATTTTTACTATACATAGAAAACGTCCAGAACACCCTGAATAAATATCTGCAGATCGTACAAACATTTGTCCCGACCCACCGCGCCGCAGAGGTCGTCATGACGATGTGCCAGCCAGTTCCCTCTACGTCTCACACAATATCAGCAATAAAACTATATGTAGTAAAATAAAGACGGCCGTTGATGATGAACCTACCCTGGTTTCCGGATCGAACTCGTACCCATCCGAACAGAACTGTGGCACCGCCATTGTTCCTGTGCACATGTAGTACCCATCACAGCGCTCTGGATTGGGTATAAAGGTGATGGTGCCCACTGGGCATAGTTGGGCGGCTGTTGTGGTTGATTCTACTTCTGTCGTTGTTGGCATTGCTTCAGTGGTTGATAATTCTGCTTCAGTGGTTGTTAATTCTGCTTCGGTAGTGGTTGACACTTCTTCAGTGGTCGTAGCTGCCTCTGTTGTTACTGATTCTGACTCAGACGTTGTTGAAGCAGCTTCAGTTGTTGATGGTTTTGCAGTAGTTGTTAACCCCGGTGATTCTGTTGAAGTAGTAGTTGTGTCAACTTCAACTGTTGATATATGTCCAATAGTGGTCGAGTCCACTTTAGTTGTTGATTCTGTTACTATAGCCGTTTCAGTTGTTGGTGATTCTGGTTCAGCTGTTGATGGTTCTGTCTCTGAAGTTGAATCGGTTACTGTTGTTGAAGGTGCAATTTCTGTGGTTGTTGATTCTACTGTTGTAGATGTTTCTTCTGGATCCGGTGATGACTCCACCGTTGTTGGTACCTCTGTTACTATGATGGGGTCCACAGTTATTGTTGTAGCCTCTATTTCTGGTTCGACAGTAGTGACATCTGTTGGTGGGTTCGTGGAACTGTAGGTGCATCCGCCTATGGCTATCGGGACACAATTCTGAAATAAAGGTTACATAATTATCTATTATTAATTACATTATTACATATTTTTAATTTAATTACCTACATATTTATTAAATAAATATTTAATTTTAAGTTACTATAAAAATATCGGATCGGCCTGAAATTTTGCATAGATGTTAGTTAGATGTAGGTTTCGATCTGAAATTAGACGAAGGCTGGAATTGAATGGCGGTTGTTCGGCCCCTAAATTAGCTGTTTCCTTTTGCTGTCTGTTATTGATATTGTTGTTTGCCTATTGCCTGAACATAGGCAGAAATTTTATCCCAAAAATCGGTTGATTAGAATCGCGAGCAGAAACTAGTCCAATTTAAAGGTTAACTTACACTGCCGACAGGGTCGAACTCGAAGCCATTGCTGCAATACAGTTGTATAGCATTACCCCCTGCGCACATGTAGAACGAATTGCAGAGCGTAGGGTGCGGGACGTTGCCAAAGACTCCGAGGGGACAGAGGCTGGGGGTCGTAGGCGCTTCCGTAGGGGCCTCGGTCACTGTAGGTAGATCTGTAATTTCTGTAGGTAGATCGGTAGCTTCTGTAGGTAGATCGGTAGCTTCTGTAGGTAGATCGGTAGCCTCCGTGGGTAGATCTGTAATTTCCGTTGGTAGGATGGGTACTTCGGTTGGTAGTTCTGTTACTTTTGTTGGTAGATCAGTAACTTCCGTTGGTGGGTTAGTAGCCTCCGTTGGTAAACTAGTTACGTCCGTTGGTAAGCTAGTAACTTCCGTTGGTACGCTAGGTGCTTCCGTAGAGGGTTCTGTGACTGTTGGTAAATCTGTTATTTCTGTTGGAAGGTCTGTAGTTTCCGTTTGTATGTTTGTTACTTCCGTTGGAATGCTAGGTACATCCGTTGGTAGTTCTGTAACTTCCGTTGGTATACTAGTTATATCAGTTGGTGCATCCGTAGATCCAGTGGTAACCCATCCATCTGTAGAATCGGTTGTAGCTGGTTCATTGGTAGAGCCCGGAACATTGGCTGTTGTCGGTTCTTCAGTAGAAACTGGAGTCGTTGTCGTTGGTTCTTCACTAGAACCCGGTGTATTGTTGGTGATGGGTTCTTGGCTAGAACTTGGAATATTGGTTGTAGTTGGTTCTTCAGTGACGCCAGTTGAGATATTGTTATCTGTAGTTGTGTAGGACTCTGTAGTTTGAATTCCATTGCCTAGAGTACAGCCTCCTTCCGTGATTGGTACGCATGTCTGAAAATAACGGAAATATTGTTTACTAGCAGACCTTCCCGGCTTCGGACGATTTTAGTACGGATCCCTAACTTTTTTGAAAATATAATATAGCCTATGTTCACCAGGGATAGTGTAGCTTTCTGACGGTGAAAGAATTTTTCGAATCGGTTCAGTAGTTTCGGAGCCTGTTTATTACAAACAAACAAAAAATAAAACCTTTCCTCTTTATAATATTAGTATAGAAAAGCATCACCATTCGCCCAATTTAATGATGATGTTTGAAAGACGAGAAAAGGGTCTGATTCTGCTTCCTAGATAGATACATAATTATTTCTTGCACTCTTAGTATAAAATAACAACGTAAAATAAAAACTTAAAAAACTACATAGATATAAGTGACGGTCTTATCGCTCAAGAGCGATCTCTACCAGACAACCATGGATAGATAGGATCGTGGACAGTACCAGAGGATTATTGGGGGAGGCCTATGTCCTGAAAGAATTTTTCGAATCGGTCCAGTAGTTTCGGAGCCTATTCATTACAAACAAACAAACAAACAAACAAAAATCAAACCTTCCCTCTTTATAAGATTAGTAGGTATAGACTTACCGTGCCAGTTCCCGTAGATGCGAGCCTCAGATTGAATCTAATATTCAACATCCAATCGTACAACATGGAATAATTAAAAATCGACGTATAGTGAAGTTCGCGACTCTTCTTTGTCTTTTAAACTGTCAAACGCTACTCGAAAACTCAAAATTTGAGTTATGCCTGAATTCGGGGTAAAGACTACTATTTTATTATCAATTTTCGAAACTAATTCTAAAAATATCAAATTTTGTCTCGTTAACTGGACCTTTAGTTTGTTAAACTGGACTGTTTTCTCAGCTCATTCGGCATTAAAAGATGCTTCAGCATACATCCATCATCAAGATATTTTTTAATATTACAAATTTTAGAACAGCTATGATTTCACAGTAAGGTCTTGGCAACATGCACGATAATGCATGATATGCTATAATATCGTAAAGGCCACTCACCGTAAGCACCGGATCGAACTCGAAGCCAGCCACGCAGTACAACTGCACCGCGTGTCCGCCGGCACACATGTAGAACGAGTCGCATAGTGTCGGGTGTGGGATGTTGCCGACTGTA
Organism: Eupithecia dodoneata; assembly: GCA_947044415.1. Taxonomy (NCBI): domain Eukaryota; kingdom Metazoa; phylum Arthropoda; class Insecta; order Lepidoptera; family Geometridae; genus Eupithecia; species Eupithecia dodoneata. Next base: position 6,332,458 of record OX345682.1, on the reverse strand, counting down.
CCGATAGGGCAGAGGTCACCTTGGGTTGTAGCTTGTTCTGTAGTTTGCTCTAATCCCTCTGTAGTTGTCTGTACAGGCCATGTAGTTGACTCTAGTCCCTCTGTGGTTGTTTGTACAGGCCTTGTAGTTGGTTCTAGTCCCTCTATGGTTGTTTGTACTGGTACTGTAGTTGGCTCTAGTCCCTCTGTGGTTGTTTGTACAGGTCCTGTAGTTGGCTCAAGTCCCTCTGTGGTTGTTTGTACTGGCACTGTAGTTGGCTCAAGTCCCTCTGTGGTGGTTTGTAGAGGTCCTGTAGTCGGCTCAAGTCCTTCTGTTGTTGTTTGTACGGGCCCTGTAGTTGGTTCTAGTCCCTCTGTGGTTGTTTGTACAGGTACTGTAGTTGGCTCTAGTCCCTCTGTGGTTGTTTGTACAGGCACTGTAGTTGGCTCAAGTCTTTCTGTCGTTGTTTGTACAGGCACTGTAGTTGGCTCAAGTTCCTCTGTCGTTATTTGTACTGGTACTGTAGTTGGCTCTAGTCCCTCTGTGGTTGTTTGTACAGGTCCTGTAGTTGGCTCAAGTCCCTCTGTGGTTGTTTGTACAGGCACTGTAGTTGGCTCAAGTTCTTCTGTGGTTGTTTGTACAGGCACTGTAGTTGGCTCAAGTCCATCTGTTGTTGTTTGTACGGGCCCTGTAGTTGGTTCTAGTCCCTCTGTGGTTGTTTGTACTGGCACTGTAGTTGGCTCTAGTCCCTCTGTGGTTGTTTGTACTGGCACTGTAGTTGGCTCTAGTCCCTCTGTGGTTGTTTGTACAGGCACTGTAGTTGGCTCAAGTCCTTCTGTCGTTGTTTGTACGGGCACTGTAGTTGGCTCAAGTTCCTCTGTCGTTGTTTGTACAGGCACTGTAGTTGGTTCTAGTCCCTCTGTGGTTGTTTGTACAGGCACTGTAGTTGGCTCAAGTCGTTCTGTCGTTGTTTGTACAGGCACTGTAGTTGGCTCAAGTTCCTCTGTCGTTGTTTGTACTGGCACTGTAGTTGGCTCAAGTCCTTCTGTTGTTGTTTGTACAGGCACTGTAGTTGGCTCAAGTTCCTCTGTCGTTGTTTGTACAGGCACTGTAGTTGGTTCTAGTCCCTCTGTGGTTGTTTGTACAGGCACTGTAGTTGGCTCAAGTTCTTCTGTCGTTGTTTGTACAGGCACTGTAGTTGGCTCAAGTTCCTCTGTCGTTGTTTGTACAGGCACTGTAGTTGGCTCAAGTCCTTCTGTCGTTGTTTGTACAGGCACTGTAGTTGGCTCAAGTTCTTCTGTCGTTGTTTGTACAGGCCCTGTTGTTGGCTCAAGTCCTTCTGTCGTTGTTTGTATAGGCACTGCAGTTGGCTCTAGTCCCTCTGTGGTTGTTAGTACAGGCACTGTAGTTGGTTCTAGACCCTCTGTGGTTGTTTGTACAGGGTTTGTCGTGGTTGGTTGTGCTTCTGTAGTTGTTGCTTGTTCTACAGTACTGGTTCCTTGTTCTACAGTAGTAGACACATGTTCCGTTGTTGTTGATTCTTGTTCTACTGTGGTAGTTATTTCTGGTACTTTAGTAGTTATTTCAGTTTCAGTAGTTTCTTGACCATGTGAGGTGGTTTCAACACTCTCGGTGGTTGTACTTTGTTGAACTGTTGTGGCCTCTTCCGTGGTAGGTCTCTGGGTCGTTGTTGTAGTATACCAAGTTGTTGGTTGCTCCTCAGTAGTTGATTGCCAAGTAGTTGACTGTTCTTCTGTTGTTGGCTGCTCTTCCGTGTTAGGTCTCTGGGTCGTTGTAGTTAGTTGCTCTTCCGTAGTTGGCTGCCATGTTGTTGGCTGCTCTTCCGTTGTAGGCCTCTTTGTAGTTGTTGTAGTTTGCCATGTTGTTGGTTCCTCTTCCGTAGTAGGCTTCTTTGTCGTTGTAGTTGGTTGATTTTCTGTTGTTGGTTGCCAAGTGATTTGTTCTTCTGTTGTCGATGTCAAAGTCGACGACGGGTCATTTGTAGATGGCTCCCGAGTTGTTGGTTCTTCTGTAGTTGAAGGTTTGCTTGTTATTGTTGTTTGCTGCTCTGTGGTTGGTTGGTTTGTTGTGGTTTGTTGCTCTGTTATTGGTTCTTCTGATGTTGAAGGTTTATTTGTTGTTGTCGTTGTTGTTTGTTGTTCTGTTGTTGGTAGCGTCACAGGGGCTTGTGTTGTCGGAGATGTACATTTGACTAGGTGAGCGTGGTTGCAAACCTGAAAATAAATATGTTTATGTTTTACAATTAATATGTAAGGTACATAAAGGTACATAATATAGAATATTCTGAAATACGTTTTTCTGACTAAACATGTGCATTAAGATAGATAGATAGATAGAATATACTTTATTGGACAAAAGTTGTACATAGGCGAGCATAATGCTAGATAGCATTCTCTACAAGGCACATTTTAAAAAGAAGTGAAATGACCCCTGTGGCGCGATGGTCCGCGTGAGACGCAGGAGGTTGCGAGCTCGAATCCCGCCTCGGGACAAAATATGTTTGTACGATGTGCAGACATTTGTTCCGGTCGTTTTCTACGTAAGTATTATACTTTAAAAAATCTTTCTAGGTACCCTAGCTAAGGACCTGTAAGCATCATGTAGTACACATAGCACAAGCTACTCGTATGCAGCTTGGAGCTAGATATGTGATGATGCCGGAGCATTATTTATTTATTTATAATTTTTTATTGGGGGAAGCGAAACTCACACAATCCATGTGGATACTTACCATCCATATTGTAAAAGCCTAGCTGTAAGTTTCTTAAAAATAATAAATTGAAACAAATAAATAAAATTCTATAAGTTCAAAATTAATAATAATAATATTTTTAATAATGCTGGACAATTCACACAGCATTATCTAGCCCCATGGTAAGCAGAGCTTGTGTTATGGGTACTAGATAACTGATATACATAATACAATACATTACATATGTAGATAGATATTTTTTATTATACATAGAAAACAACCAGAAAACACGAAACAAATATCTGCAGATCGTACACACAATTATTCCGAGGCGGGAATCGAACCCGCAACCTCCTGCGCCGCAGGCGGACCTTCGCCCACCGCGCCACATCGGTCGACATTAATTTTACGGAAACTCATCCATGGCCATACATACCTATATACTCGTACATACAGTATCTGCATATATGAGTCTATTTGGTCACGCTTACTCATCTGATAATTTTAAATAAATAGTTAAAGGAAACACAATTAAATCATAAGGTAATGATATCACATCATGCCTGCTCGTGTAGGAAAAGAACCATTATACCTGTCTACTTAGTTACTGATTCAAATGTTTATAATAATTGAATCGTAGTTTGGAATGCGTAGAATGTTTTATTTATGGAAATTAAATAATTGTTATAATTGTTTAGCTGAAGTGGCAGTGGGCCGGCCATATCTCGCGAAGAACCGACGGCCGCTGGGGCGAACGTGTTCTTGGGTGGAGACCACGACTCGGTAAACGTAGTGTAGGACGCCCTCCGACCAGGTGGGATGACGACCTGCGAAAGACTGCAGGTAGATGCTGGATGCGGCAAGCTGAAGACAGGGCGCTATGGCGCTCATTGGGGGAGGCCTATGTCCAGCAGTGGACTGCTATAGGCTGATGATGATGATAATGAAATAATTGTTTGGGTTAATAACCTTTACGTTTCAAGCAGGTATCAAAATAATACCTAAATTAGGGTTAGTGGCGATTCGCCATCGTAGTGATTCGTCATCGCAAAAAAAGTAGTGGTGATTTGCCATCGCTCAAAATATTCACACAGCATCATCTAGCCCCATGGTAAGCATAGCTTGTGTTATGGGTACTAGATAACTGATATACATAATACAATACATTACATAGATAGTTTTTTATTATACCTATGAAGATAACAACCGGAACACCCTGAAAAAATATCTGCAGATCGTACACACAATTGTCCCGAGGCGGGAATCAAAACCGCACCTCCAGCTTCGCAGGCGGACCTTCTCCAACCGCGCCACCGAGGTCGTCGTTAAAAGATTCGTTAGCGCGTTATGCGATTTAAATTTTGTCTACCATTACCTGTAAAACCCGTTAATACCTACTACCTATAACATCCGTTACTACGTATAACTCCCGTTATTACGTGTAACTCCCGTTATTACATATAACTCCCGTTATTACATGTAACCCCTGTTACTACGTGTAACTCCTGTTATAAAGTGTAACTCCCGTTATTACCTAAAATGCCGTTATTACTATACCTGCAGTTCGTAGTCGAACAGCGTGCCAGGTGCGCAGTCCCTCGCGACCGTCCCTCCGAAGTTGCACTGGTAGTACTTGGAGCAGTCCTCGTGAGGCAGCAGGTGGTGGATGTGCGGGGAGACGGGGCAGCCGTTGGGGAGGTACTCGATCTCTGGGGTCGTGGGGGGGCCGCTCGGAGACTGGAAGAGAAACAGATATCATTACTGAGCAAGTTAAAATCACGGTCTTTAAAACTCTAGGGGGTGTTTGCGCAGTACTACATTCTTCCTCCCTCCCCTACCCCCTTTTGGCCCCATAGTACATACTTTAATAGTCATACATAATAGTCATTTATTGGTAATAATAATTACAGGTCATTGATTTTTATAGGTACCTAACCATTTACAACAATATAAAATCTACGTTGCATAAATGATATATGATAAGAAATTAAAATACTTAATTAAAATTATACAATCAAAATAAGTAATTAAAAAGTCATGATTTTATGAATTTTTTATAACTTATTTTTAAATTATAATTTAATGCATAATATTTAATTTAATAATAAAAAAAATAATGTACGGACACCGACGGCTGATGGTAGATAAACATACCTGAGTAGACGAAGCCTGCGTCGTCGGTTGCGCCGTGGTTGTCGTGTGCGTCGGTTGCTCCGTGGTCGAGGTGGCGCCTGGTTGCCCCGTGCCGCCGGAACCACAGGTTGCCATGAACGGCCAGTTGCACACCTGAAACAGATTTTGATTTATTTTTACTGATACTCGGTAATAATCCATTTTACTATACAATAGGCAAAAAAATATTTGCGTTTCAAAATATCAAACAGTACAAAGTAGGAACTAATATTTTCTGTCGCACCTCGTAAAATAGAACTCGATAACACCCCACTGAGTTTCAATTTATCAGAGTTCATTTGTTTTCAACTCGCACTAATTTTTGAGTGTTCCAATATTTCAGTACAGTTTCATGCGCCATGATCGCAGACTAACTAAAGGCACTGCGAGTTCGTTTTTATTGGCAGACATACCGATCTACCCTCATTTTTTGTCTTTTGCTACGAACGTTACCACTACAAATAAATGATTATACCCTATTTAAATGACTTCAGTGTTAATAACCATGATAGTTTCAAAGGTTTTACGTTCTGGTTCTTGCGTGTCCAGGTTTTAGTGTGAGCGAAGAGAATGAATGAATGGACACTTTATTGCACTTAAAACAACAAAACAACACTTTATGTCTAAATATTACACATTAAAAGTACAATAGGCGGCCTTATCGCTGACAGCGATTTCTCCCCGGCAACCTAGGAAGAAGAGAAGAAATAAAAGCTTTGTTTATACGAACCTGTAGATTAATATCAAAGTGGAGGCCAGAGGGACACTCCTTGAGTACGAGGCCTCCATTGCTGCACTGGTAGAACTTGGAGCAGTTCGTCTCGTGAGCTATCAGCTGGTGCTCGTGCACGGAGGATGGGCATCTGGGGAGATGATTAAGATCAGAGGAAAATGAAACATGTCCTTATGGCCACATGACAGAAGTGTAAAATGAAACATGTCCTTATGGCCACATGACAGAAGTGTAAAATGAAACATGTCCTTATGGCCACATGACAGAAGTGTAAAATGAAACATGTCCTTATGGCCACATGACAGAAGTGTAAAATGAAACATGTCCTTATGGCCACATGACAGAAGTGTAAAATGAAACATGTCCTTATGGCCACATGACAGAAGTGTAAAATGAAACATGTCCTTATGGCCACATGACAGAAGTGTAAAATGAAACATGTCCTTATGGCCACATGACAGAAGTGTAAAATGAAACACATCCTTATGGCCACATGACAGAAGTGTAAAATCTCTGCTCCTTATTCTTAAACAATTATTCATTCATTTATTTTCAGATTCGTATTCTTTATATATAAAAATCTATTGCTGTTCGTTAGTCTCGCTAAAACTCGAGAACGGCTGGGCGCATTTTGCTGATTTTGGTTTTGAAATGTTTGTCGTAGTCCAGGGAAGGTTTAAACGGTCAGAAAACATGGTAAAATTGCGCAGAAATTTCCACGCGGGTAAAGCCGCGGGGCGCAGCTAGTCCATAATAATTATGGGTATAAACAAATTTCATGAAATGTCACATAAAATCACACGATAAAATACAATGAGGGACAGAGAATCTTTGATAATAAAGAGGTCATTATCCAGCAGTGGAGCCGTTACTCATAAATTTAGACGAAACCTATAATGTCAAGCATGGATCTCAGGGCATTGTCACTTCTTCCACTAGTTGACCAAAAATGAAGTGAACAGTAAAATAATCTTATTTGATAATAAGTTTTAGTGTAAAATTTGACTCGTGCAAGTGCTTAATTTGTGGGCCTAAAAAAATTAAACATTTTGAATTTGAATTTATACAGAAGTGCTAACGTTAGCGCGCACGATAGAGCGTATAATACATGAACCCATTGGGCAAGGTTTTGGTCCCGTGTTATCTTACTTGACGGGCGTTGGCGTTGGCGAGGGTGCTGGTCCCTCCGTGGTCTCTGTGTCCTCAGGCGTGGTGGGCGGCTCGCCGGGCGTGGGCGGCGGCGTAGGCGCCACGTGGCACGACACCGCCGACGGCCAGTTGCAGATCTGGAAGGTAACAATAGAATCGAATAGATAGATAGATAGGAAAAATATTTATTAACGACTTTAGACACACACATACAAAATACAACAATTATACAGTACACAGGAAAACAAAAAACATAATACATAGTTGACTAAAATAAGAAAAATAATCAATTATTTTACCGTGCCTAACAATGTTTTCTGCTTTTTTTAATCTATTATTGTAAAGGTTTCTTACCTGTAGATCTGGATCAAACAGCGTGCCAGGCCCACAGCTCATGACCACCTTCTGTCCATGCACGCACTGGTAGAACTTGGAGCAGTCTGCCTCGTGGGGCAGCAGCAGGTGGACCTGCCCTGAAGGACACTCCTGCCCGGCAGACCTCTGCTCGACAGAGCGCTGCTCGATGATGGTGTCGTGCCCGAAGGCTGATGCGAGGAGGAGGAGTAGTGTGGGGTACATTTCTGCGGGATGAAAACATATAATGTTTGTAGGTTTTTTTAGACTATTTTATGTAGTATAATTTGTTGATTATTTTACCGAATTTATTTAAAAAATGGTATTTTAGGTGTAACGTATTCATAAGTAGCTTCGCCCCGCGGTTTCAACCGCGTGGTAATAGATATTTTTTATAATATACTAAATATCTTTATGAATTGTGGCCTATGTGTTATTCTGATATGTAAGCTATATTATTGTGTAGTGTCATTAAAATCCATTCATAGTTTTTACGTGAAACAGTAACAAACATCCATCCATACTTACAAACTTTGACGTTTATAATATTAGTAGGGTTTAGTTTTATGACATGTAACTAGGTAATATGCCATGAAAGAATATTCAATACAAATTAGATTATTGTTACCAATAAAGAACTTGAACTTAGTAATTATCGAATCGTAAAATTCCAAAACTAAATAATACGCTTCAATTGTTTAAGGAGGAGGTGTTCTTGAGTGGAAACCACGACTCGGTAAACGTAGTGTAGGACGCCCTCCTACCAGGTGGGATGACGACCTGCGAAAGACTGCAGGTAGATGCTGGATGCGGCAAGCTGAAGACAGGGCGCTATGGCGCTCATTGGGGGAGGCCAGCAGTAGACTATCATAGGCTGATGATGATGATGTTTAAGGAACGGTATGGCCTAAAAATTAATGAGTTTAAAAAATAATAATAAAAACTTAAAATAAAACTAAGTAATAACAAAAACTTACCAAGGCCGCGACAAGCAATGTTTAGACGCGTAAGAGATGCGTAATATTTTGTTTAATTATAAACCTACGGAAGTATTTATTTACTACAAAAAGCCGACACGCTTCTAGCGACGACCTGCGTGGCGTAGTGGAAGAATGTCTGAGAATCACGCTTACAAATATTTGCATGATGTGCAAATTTAGTTACCGCCCAACCTAAGCAGAGCTTGGGTTATGAGTAATAACTAGGACCTAGGTTAACTGATATAGGTACATAATGAATTCTATTACATAGCTAGATATTGGATATCTATGTGTCAGTCTATATATATCCGTTGCGTAGTTTTAAAGATCTAAGCATACATAGGGACAGACAGACAGCGGGCAACGACTTTGTTTTATACTATGTAGTGATGTGCAGATAAGAGTTAATTATCCGTATCTGTTTATTTGTTTTTTTTTTCTTTCCTTTGGATGGTTGTGTCGCGGCGGCCATGACAGGCCTATCGTGAGCCACTTTAAAATCTGTATCCATTGCTGCAGCATAGTATCATTTTATTTTATCATTTCATTAAGGAACTAATAAAAATACTGGATAGTCGTTAAAATTATTTTTTTCTTGGTGATTATGTACATATTTTATTTTTATTAAATACTAGATACAACCCGCTGCTTTGCACGACATATTAAGTTATAGTTGAGTTTTCAAATTTTCAGCCTTATTTATTCAGTAGTTTTGTCCTAGGCCAAAATCAAACCTTCACAAAGGAATAAACTTTCGCCCTTATAATGCTTTTGCCATTTAAAATATTAGTAGGATTTAAAAGTAATTTTTTTTTATTATTATTAACCGAGTTTTTTAGGAACAATTCGACATAACCCTCCTTCTTGTGCAGTCGGGTAATAAGATAACACTACAGTACGCTACGCTTTTCTGTAGCGGCTGCTATAAATCAAATATCGCATGTACTACGAGGATAATTATTTAGGGACACTGTAATCATAATCACACTAATAATGTAAATGCGAATGTTTTGATGTTTCGATGGATGGATAGATGTTTTTACGAACAGACATACCCATCTACCTCATTTTTATTTTGTCTTTAGCTACGGACACCACTACCATGGCGCATGAAACTGTGCCGAAATATTGGATAATTCAAAAATCAAATCATGGTAAACATCCCGTTTTAAATGACTTTAGTGTTAATAAATAAAATAAATAAATAATGCTGGACAATTCACACAGCATTATCTAGCCCCATGGTAAGCAGAGCTTGTGTTATGGGTACTAGATAACTGATATACATAATACAATATATTACATAGATAGATATTTTTTATTATACATAGAAAACGACCAGAACACCCGGAACAAATATCTGCAGATCGTACACACAATTGTTCCGAGGCGGGAATCGAACCCGCAACCTCTTGCGTCGCAGGCGGACCTTCGCCCACCGCGCCACATCGGTCGTCAAATTTAATAACCATGATAGTTTCTAAAGTTTTAAAGGTTGGGTGTTTGTTACTTCTTCAAGTCAAAACTGTTTATAACTCTTCTATTAAAATCAAAGTCGAAAATCATTTATTTCTTAGGCTTATAAAATAAGCACTTAGACAAGTCAACATACTGTAAGTACTCATTTCGAACGGATCGACCTAAAATGTTATATACAGGGTGTGGCGTAATGAGTGGATAATCCTTTACCCACGGTTGGGGAGCATCGCGACTGTTCGGAAAATGACAATTTGTATTCAGTAAAAGTGTCACGGTTTTCGAGTTATCAGGTAATTTTAAAAAAATTTAAAAAGTTAGACCTTACCCACTCTTTTAACTACCAAATACAAAGAATTTTCTCAGTCTGTTTTCTGAATAGCATTCCTAGATAGTGGTGCTATCAAATGTAAACTACCAATTTTGTACGATAGCCATAGTTTTTTTATTTTTATTTTTGAACGTAAAATTTGTGTTTTTATTTTATTTTTTTCTAACTTTGGTATCTCGTGGTGTAAAAAAAATGTACGGTGACATGAGTGCCCAATTAATTAATTAATAGCCTATTTGATTAGGATTCCAAAATGGTATAACATAAGATTATCCACTCATTACGCCACACCCGTATTTTATGAATAAGACTCATTGTCTTCCTATATGACTCCAACAAAATATATGATAATATGACTCACCAAAAAATCACTATAATTATAACTTCGCGCCCTAATTTTTCATTCCTATTCTCCCCACACAGGGAAAATCAGAAAATTCCCTAAAATCCCGGGAATCTCTGGACACTACCACACGAAACTTTCACAGACAAATGTTCCTCCGCCCTACGCGACTCCACCGTGTCAAGTTATTAGTAACTATTGGAAGAGTTGGAGTCAAAATCCTGCGGTTTTATACAATCGTGAATTTTTCATCTTCCGTGTTAGGATGGGGCAGGGCCGGAGCTAGGCCGGGGCAGAGGGGCGGGCTCGATATCAAATTCGTGTGTAAAGGAGCTAAGCCGGGGCAGATGGACGGGCTTGATATCAAATACGGGTGAAAACATGCAAAAACTCTTATATAAACAATGCAAATAAAATTAATCACATGTGTTGTAGAAAGATGACTGATATACATACTATACTGTTGGTACAAAGATTAATTATAATACTAATATAAAAATTTTAGATTGGTTTAAGGAATGTATTTTTGAAACATCTTTTACAAGAATATTTTTTAAATTCAATTAAATATAGGAAACTAAGCTAAAATAGCGCGCGGCGAAATTTTGGTTATATTTAATTGGTACTTATCGCGACCTTACCTTCTGTCTCCATTTTGGGTACAAAAAGCAAAATCAATCAATTCAAATCAAATTTAACTATAGAAACGACAAGTCGTCGACTCGTGTGCAAGTAACGCCCCAAAAACTATCACTTAGTCCGTCTCTGCCTCCCCGTTAATCAAATAAATATGCCTAAGTGATAAGTCTGTTCTAACGGTAGTGGGTTCAAAGACCAGCGCGAAATTAATATTAATTGATTTACTTTTGCATATCACAGTTTTATGCAATAATGTAGCTTTTTTCATATTTTTGACAATAAAATTAATGTGTGGTGTTACCAGATGAGCTTTTTCTCGTAAAAGTCCGAATATTTAATATGCAAAGAGAATAAAAGTAAAAGTGGCTTGAAAAAAAAAAATGCCGGACAATCCACACAGCATTATCTAGCCCCATGGTAAGCAGAGCTTGTGTTATGGGTACTAGATAACTGATATACATAATACAATATATTACATAGATAGATATTTTTTATTATACATAGAAAACGACCAGAACACCCGGAACAAATATCTGCTGATCGTACACACAATTGTTCCGAGGCGGGAATCGAAACCGCAACCTCCTGCGTCGTCAGGCGTTAAGATTAAATTAGTAAGTACCTATGTGCGTAATCACGACATGGACCATGACATTCCGATATTAACTAATTTTATAAATATTATTGTTTAGAATTTTCGGCTAAAATTTGACAAGAACCCAAAAATGGTTGTGCCCTGACAGGGTGTTTATGCATTGTGTACCTACCCACTAAGACTACACCTAAGAAACTACCTGTATGAATGATAGGAGTAATATTTTGAGTTTGTTTGTTTAATTTATTTTTAGTTTTAAAATGCATAATGTTTTTTATACAATTTAATATGCCTGGAAATTTTATAAATGATCAATTATTATTAGTTTTTCTTATTGTGTAATTTTATGTATAATTTTTTTCTTATTTTTGTATGTTTCATTTGTTCTAATATATGTATAGGTATTGTAATTAACTAGTGTAATTGGTTGTAATATAAGTGATCGTGCTAGTTAATAATTAAATAAATAAATAAAAAATAAATGAAATTACAATATATTATATAAATATACTTGTAGAACCAACCTACTTAAGTTTGCCCCTATGACTATGTCACTCGCTGTATATTTACTCAATGTTCTGTCCAACAGCGTAGATTAGAACACGCGGCAGCGTGTCCAAGCCAAGTTCAAGCAAAGGAACGCGCCGAGTGTATCATTACACGAACCACTTGGTGCCACTTTTGACCCTTCTTTATTTTACGAAAACCTGCCGAAAGCCATGGAAAAGGCACAAAATGTTATTGAAACAAAATTATAAATTGTTTTTTTGTGTAATTAGTGTGTATGTACAAAAATATGTCATTTTTAGTATAAGTAGTTATAACATCGCCTTAGGGCTTTATAAAAAAACCCTGTTATGATGTTATTATCTCAATAAATAAATAAATAAATATATTGAGTTGGGGAATCACCTATAAAAAATATGAATTTCAAGTAGTAAGGAATTTAGTCGAGTCACCGAGTTATAAGCAAAACCGTGGGGACCGAGTCACTTTAATCTTATAGTTTTCGATATTTTTTCATCATCAGCATCAGCCTATATAAGTCCACTGCTGGACATAGGCCTCCCCCAATGAGCGCAATAGCGCCCTGTCTTCAGCTTGACGTATCCAGCATCTACCTGCAGTCTTTCGCAGGTCGTTATCCCACCTGGTCGGAGGGCGTCCTACACTACGTTTGCCGAGTCGCGGTCTCCACTCGAGAACACGTTTACCCCAGCGGCCGTCGGTTCTTCGCGAGATATGGCCGGCCCACTGCCACTTCAGCTTGCTAATTCTTAGAGCTATGTCGATAACTTTGGTTCTCTGTCGGATGTATTCGACCATTCTTGTATTATGAATTTCTTACCTTTTGGTTGTTCTACAACTTCATGCACTTCATTTTCATACAACCACTAATTTATATAAAAAATCAACACAAAAATAACTTTAGCACTTAACAATATTTTTAAATAATTCCCGATACTAAAGTTCACCTAACATCAGTTCCTAAAAACATCCGAATAACGTCTATTCCTCCTATTTATAGCATTTAGAGTTATTTTCATAAAGACATTATTATCTGACGTTATCTAAATCAATAATGTATGTTAATTTAATCTTTGGAATCTACATGAAGATTCCAAAGATTGTAGAAGATTGTTGAAGAGGTTGTAAACGAAGGAACGCCCTGTGTTCTTAAACGCTGCGTTTTTTTGCAGTGCGTTGAAACATCAGCTAATTATAATGAAATGTATATTCTGGGTTTGGTAACCTCTAAAATCTTACAAATTAATTTAATTAGGTTTCCACTGTGCCCAAATATCAATTTATATAGTATGTAAATGGCAAAACGCTTCTTAATCAATTCTCGTGTTGACAAAATCTTATCTACTACTTCTATACTTTATTTAATTATTTTAACACTTTAATGGATATAAAGAACTAAAAAAATATATATAAATGGTGGGCAAAATGCCGATGAGATTCAGGAAGGGCGCAATTAAACTAAAACTCTATGTCATGACGTGAGCGGCATGTTTTTTTCATCGATAATAAAAAACGCGCGTTTTTTTTCTGTGTCTCCGATCAAACGCGTTTAATCAGATAGATACACCTTTCATTAATAGTTAGTATGAGGTACAGATATCAAGAGATTAAAAAAATTGAGACAGACAGACATACACCGAATTGATCCTATTAGGGTTTATATTTTCCTTTTGCGGTATCCCTAGATAGTGAAAATAATTTATTTGGATCTATAACGGCAGGGAGAAACCAACGATTGTTGTAATTGTATTTATGGATATTTTTATTAATCATTGTTTGTTTATTATAAATTGTACTAAATTTGTGATTTGCGTGTCAAATTGTTATCATTAGTGATTTGTGTTGTGTGCTGCACCCTGGCGCCGCTGGACACCAGCGCTGCACTGGCTTATGTCAATGTAGCATTTAATGCTGAGCCAGTAGCCTTTCTGTGTTCTCGTGTTTTAATTATTTTATTCGTTCCTAATTTGTTATCTTTATTATTATTAGTTCTTAAGTTGTATTATTTTATATGAAACACAATTAAACATTTTCTATTCTATTCTATTCTATAAATATATAATTGTAATATGCAAAATTGTAACAGGAGGGCTGTTATTTGATAATAATGAATAGTATAAAATATGACTTGTCTAAGTGCTTATTTTGTTTCGACGACCGATGTGGCGCGGTGGGCGAAGGTCCGCCTGCGTCGCACGGTTGCGGGTTCTATTCCCGCCTCGGAACAATTGTGTGTACGATCTGCAGATATTTGTTCCGGGTGTTCTGGTCGTTTTCTATGTATAATAAAAAAATATCTATCTATGTAATGTATTGTATTATGTATATGGCCTATCTAGTACCCATAACACAAGCTCTGCTTACCATGGGGCTAGGTAATGCTGTGTGAATTGTCCAGCATTATTTATTTATTTATAAGCCTAAAGAAATAAAAACTTTTGATTTTTATTTCTATTTACAAAAAATCTCTAGTATTCGAGAAAAGCGTAACAGGTGCCTAATTACCTCCTTGTATATATCGTAGTATATATACCTACTTATAAAAATCTCTGCAAATCATTCCTATCGTCCGTAATTTATCAACAATACGCACATTAAATTGATATACGGATTAATTGAGTTTTGACGTAATTTCTTTCGCAATTATTTGTAACTTTTTTAAACAACTTTTAAGGTTAGCGTAAGACAATTTTTTTTGTGATTTTTATTTTTTTCTGTTTTCCAAAAAGAATAAAACTAATGGAAATTAATTTACCAGGAATCATTTATCTATGAACATATAATAAAACAAACTTCGATTCATTTGTATTTTGGCAGCTAAGGGGTTTTGGGATAAAATAATTTATTCAAAAATACTCAAGACAAATGATTAACATATAATTATTATTTATTTATATTATTGATTTATATATTTTTATATTAATTATGTTATTGATTTTAGCCCAAAATCTAATATTTTCCCAAATGCTTCGAAAATACCCATGAATCCAAAGTTCGATACGAAAGTGGTTAATTTTGGGGAAACCTATGTCCAGCAGTGGACTAGCATTGACTGATGATCATGAATACTAATAAAATTATAAATTATAGCCCATACCAGTGAACCAGCGAGTTTGAAGTGGTGTCTTGCGCGTGCAGTGCGCCCGCGACATACTCACATGCACGTGTTCGAGGTAGGTATCTACAAGCCTCCAATTAGGGCTCTTTTACTGTCATGCGGATTTCCGTCCGCATGCGGGCGACCAACTTATCATTTCATATACATAACGTTTTTCCTATTCTACGTGCGTTCGGCCCGCGATTTAGAAAGCCAATCCGCGTTTCAGGTGTCTGTGTCCCGTGAGATAGGAAAAAATATTTAAAACTAGCTGCGTCCCACGACTTTGCTCACTTTATAAACCTTCCTCATGAATCACTATATCTATTGCTGAAAAACTGCATTAAAATCCGTTGAGTAGTTTAAAAGATGCAAACAGACAGCGGAAGCCACTTCATTTTATACTATGTAATCTTAGTATGTAATAAAGATTATGGTTACGGGTGAAACAAAAGAAAGCAGATCCGCACGCGGACGCAAATCCGCATGCGGACGCAAATCCGCGTGATAAGAAAAGAGCCGTTAAATTAGTTTGATTGCTGGCTAGATGATAGGAGTCGTCTCGCTTTAGAACAATTATATTAGACATACCGATTAGAAATTATTCATGCACTTTGAATAAAGTCAATCTAAATTCTCATGGAAAATTGAGTATTAAATCAATTGTGGGATTGTGGGCGCTCATTGGGGGAGGCCTATGTCCAGCAGTGGACTAATATAGGCTGATGATGATGATGAATTGTGGGATACTGCAGTAAAATGGTCGAAGATTTAATATTATTATTCGTTTCAGATCATCATTCAATCCATATAAAATTATGAGATTTGGATCATTATATTTTGCCAGATGATCTCGATTGGTCCCATGAAAATGTTATTTCCGAGTGATTCGTATTAGTCCCTCAAAACTTCACTATACAAAGTCGCTTCCCGCTGTCTGTCTGTCCCTATGTATGCTTAGATCTCTAAAACTACGCTACGGATTTGGATGCGGATTTTTTTAATAGATAGACTGATTCAAGGGGAATTGACACATAGATTTCCACGCGGGCGAAGCCGCGGGGTCAGCTAATAAACAATAAAACGTCAATTGCGAGCTAGACTCGCGCACTTGCAGGGGTTCCATATAATTCATATATCCTATAAGATATAAGTTTTGGCAAATAAATCCTTGAATCCTGAAATTGATTTCTCTAAACAATACCTACTCGATAGGGTATTGTTTAGAGAAATCAATTTCAGGATCAATCGATCAATCGTTTCGACAAATCAATCGATATCGACCAAAAAATACCAATCGGTGTCGACCAAAACCTATATAGGTATATGGGTCTATAGGTTTTGGTTGGTATTAAAAATATAGGTTTTTGGTCGCTTGCGAGTATCATTGGTTTTTTTAAGTTTTACTTTCTTTTTGGCAAATTTCATGATTAGGGAAGTACTCTACAGGTTTTGTGAGCAGGTGATTTCAGCGGATATCATCAAAACAAAAATCTATACTAATATTATACAGAGGAAAGGTTAGATTTTTTGTTTGTTTGTAATGAATAGGCTTTTTACGACCGATGTGGCGCTGTGGGCGAAGGTCCGCCTGCGACGGAGGAGGTTGCGGGTTCCATTCCCGCCTCGAAACAATTGTATATACGATCTGCAGATATTTGTTCCGGGTGTTCTGGTCGTTTTCTATGTATAATAAAAAATATCTATCTATGTAATGTATTGTATTATGTATATCAGTTATCTAGTACCTATAACACAAGTTCTGCTTACCATGGGGCTAGATAATGCTGTGTGAATTGTCCAGCAATATTTATTTTAGGCTCCGAAACTACTGGACCGATTTGAAAAATTCTTTCACCGTTCGGAAGCTACACTATCCCCGGTGAACATAGGCTATATTATATTTTCAAAAAGTTAGAGATCCGTACTAAAACTGTGCAAAGCCGGGAATGTCCGCTAGTTAGGTATAATACTAGGCTGTAACTTTTGATTGCATTGACTTATGACCAATTACTTTAGTTGATTTAACAATGCGGGTTATGTTTTCGAGTATTTTTATTTGGTTTTCTGATACTCGTTATTACCTCGAATTATACAAACGGCTGAAGCTATTTTGATAAATAAGGTAGATATCAAAATATTCATATTACTAATTACTTAATTACTCATATTATTATTTTAAACTTTATTGTGCTACAAAGGGTACAAAGGGTGGGCTTAATGCCGAGGCATTTTCTACCTGCATTCTACTTATCCGATATCTCTTATATATTTTTAAGCTACATTTAGTTTGGCATTTTTTTACTATTAAAAAAACTCATCCGATATCCGATATCCCATACAATGATGTTATATATACGTAGATACGTTGTACCGAGGTCTGCCTAACAAGACGAAAATCAGGTACGTGCCTGAATTGAACTCAGTCCGTCTTGCTCCTGGCCGCGACGCGGACGTACGTTGAAGCGGGATTTTGGAGTATGAAAAATATTAAAATGCCATGTTGCGCGTTTAGAAAGTGCAATACTTACCATGGGACGGTTGTGAAAAGCAAGAAGGATGTGTCTTCTATTTGTTTTGTACTGTTTAAAATGGAAAATCATAAAATAAATTTAATTTTACTCAAAAATCAATGCCGCGCGGTTGCCGCTTTGCCACCTACACGAACGAGACAAGTAATTCGTGAGTTGCGTTTATGAGTGACAGAGATAAGGTCATATGCCGTGCGGCGTCTCGTCTGTTCGAACTAAAATCACTGCCGCGCTGTTGCCGCTTTGCCACCAACACGAACGAGACAAGCAATGCGTTACGTTTATGAGTGACAGAGATAATGCCATGCGGCGTTGTATGTTCGAACGTCGACGCTATGTAGCTATAATAAAATATCGCAATGTTTTTATTTATTTACAATGAGTATGACGTCTCTATATGTAAAATCTCTTTGATCCCATATGGCTTAAGCTACATTTTGTTGGCCTTTGTTTGGCTTTGTTTTAAAAACGGACGCCGAGTTGGGTTTTTAAAAATATTTTAATTAATTTGCGTACGAACGAACCTTGTAACTCAACCCTTTTTCACTTTCATATTTTACACATTAGTTTTTATCTGTAACATAACAATACAATAGCAAAACTAATTAAATCATTCACTATCAAAAATGTTTATCAAAATTATAGCTAATTCTGATAAGTTAACAAGAATTCAGGAGTAGGTACGTCTGTTATCAGATCTAGATGATGATAAGATTGGCTGATAAGGAGGAACGCATTCTATTCCTTACCGCCTACCTGTGAATCATCGTCATCAGCTCAGCCACTAGTCACAAAGAAAGACCTTTAGACCTTGCAGCCATTTGTCCCCTTAGTATTGAGATGTGGGCTTTGACGAGATTGCTCATAACGATAAGGCCGCCTTTGTTCATGTTTTACTCTTAGCATTTATTTCTGTAATACCTACTGTTTCTTGTCTTTGTATGAAATAATAAATATTAAATAATGTTTGACAATTTTTCTTTTGTTCTTGTAAACATTAACTTAACTTTGTTCTTGCCTAGGCCTTCTAGTTGCATGTTCTTTGTCCTCTCTTTATATAACTCATATTATGTGGATAGCTGTGGGCTACATTGTGAATATCGCTCATCTTTACATAATAAACGAACTAACATAGTACTAACACAAATGTATTACAAGTTAAATGTCGTCGTTGGTTATTCCTCAATAAATATAGAAGTCGTCATTCCACCTGGCCAGAGCGCCCTCCGGACAGGTGGGATGTCGTCCAGGCAAGTCTATCCACTGCTGGACATACACAATCCCCCAATGAGCGCCATAGCGCCCTGTCTTCAGCTTGCCGCATCCAGCATCTACCTGCGGTCTTTCGCAGGTCCTCATCCCACCTGCCGGTGGGCGTCCTACACTACGTTTCGTCGTGGTACTCAAGAACACGTTGTCGGTCACGCATGTCTATGTTATTTCTAATATTTTTTTTATATCTATTCAGTTTACCTTGCATATATGACGCTCAGGTTCTGAAATATTTTTTTTATTTCTTTAGACTTACAAAATAAGCGTTTAGACAATTCTGATTGGTGGACACTCAGACTGATTGCTGTTAAGGCTGTATTACCAATCAGGAACTGTATATTTATAATCTGATAGCAAATCTATGATAGTACATACTCTACCAATTGAATTAGTCAAATCCAGCAAAACCGCACGTTTTTGAAGGCTCTCGAGTATCAAGGACAGCTTTAAGGATGATTCACGCTACACCGTGTCGCGACCGGGCCGTGCCCCGGCCGGGGCACGACCACCGTCCGCCGGCCAGGCCAGTCATTCATGTTACACCGGGCTATATGGGTGTACTATATATCTATATATCTTTATCTATCTATATCACTAAGATTGTTGACAGCTCTGCGGGCGCCCGGCGCACGTTCATGTTACAACGTGTCGGGGCCGGGAAACAATACCCACCGAAATTTCAACGCCGTGCGTGCCCCGGCCGAGTCCCGGCGGCGGCGCACGGCCGAGGCACAGCCACGGTCAGGTATGAATCACTTCATACAAAAAGTATAAGTAAGTACCATAATGTTTGACCGTGCCCCGGCTGGGGCACGGCCCGGTCGCGACACGCACGGTTTAGCGTGAATCATCCTTTAGTTTATTTTTCAAATAGATAACTGGCATCGGCCCCGACTTTGCTCATCGAATAAGACATTTTTTGTTTCGTGCATAATTGTGTGGCGATTATGGAATTTTAAAAAAGCAGGTAATAATGATGGTGATAACTGGTTCAAGCTGGCCGTGGATCTAGGCTCTAAGTATTGTACCAAATAGTGAATTCCTATCTACTGAGTCAATAACAAAACATTATCTCTGATTACTGACAGACACACACCGCGAATTCTTTAATTACGCGTTAATTAATATAGATGGCAGTGGGCCGGCCATAATCTCGCGAAGAACTGACAACCGCTGGGGTAAACGTGTTGATATTATAGTTAAGAAAATCGCCTAGTTTAATCTGTACCGTACCTTCCTATTATGAATGAATGAATGAACACTTTATTGTACCCAAAATAACAAAATAACACCTTATATCTAAATCTTACATAATAACAGTACAATAGGCGGCCTTATCGCTTAAAGCGATTTCTTCCAGGCAACCAGGGATGGAGAAAAAGATATATTATACAAAGAGTTGGTAGAGCACAAACAAACAGTAATGGAGAAGTAAAAAAAAAATACAAACAATACAAACTTAATACATTGCATGCAATACAAAATTACTTAAATTAAAACTAACCTAAAAGAAAAAATACAAATAAGAATAACTGAATACAATCAGAAGGTACCATCGATATAAAATTTCGATAAAATCTGATCACTGTTGGAGCAGGAATAAGAATCTGAACAAGAAATAGAGGAGAATGAAGACAACTGAAGATAGAAGGCGGGACTTTAGTTTAGATTTGAAGGAGTTAATGGAAGGTGCAAGGCTGATATCAACAGGCAGTTTGTTCCTATTAATACGTATAGTTGCTAGAACTCGAAAACTAACAATCTAACAAGGTTTCTTGTTCGCTTCTTTAACCTCAAAAAGATTGAAATGAACAAAATATCAAAGTGATCCATTTAGTTTTTCTATACTTATGTAATTTCTAATTTGTGACGTGTTCAACAGTCCGTCAGTAAGGCCCAAAGGAAATAAAGCGCTTCGATGATGTTTATTTGAGTAGAAAGATTAAAATAAATATTCACATTAGTCGTCAGATAAGTAAATACCTACAAGTATCCCTTAATAAATAGATATAACTAAATCCAATAAAGAAAAGCTCTTGTTAACACTTTATTACAATTATCTTCATTGATTTACAAGTAGATTAACTGTCGGCGAATCACAAAGGGAACTCAAACGCGCCGCCAATCTTGTCCGAGTGCCTACTTAAACCGATGTATCCGTCAATAAAAATCAGTGTTTTATGATATTTCGCGATAGATCTAAGTTTTTATTTTATTTTAATAACAACTTACCTATATAGGATTTATTTGCGTTGGTTTGTAATTGAAAGTGCGTGAATATGAATTATCTTCTTGAATATCTATTTGGATGACAAGGGATGGTCATTGACCTCACTGCCTGTCGAAATTAGAGGCTTAGCCAAAATACGTAAAATTTTAAGTGTAGCTCTATCAGCATTTCTGTCATCAAAAGTCATTTAAAACGGGATATTTACCATGATTTTTGAGTTTTCCAATATTTCGGCACAGTTTCATGCGCCATGATCACGGAATGATGCCAAAAAGACATTGAGAATAAGGGAAAGAAAAGATTCCCACAAAACCCAAGGACCGAGGGGTCGTCACCCCTCGAGTTGACGCCGGGGTAATGAGGCGAAGCCTCGAGGCCCCTCTCTGCGCCCCCACCAGGGCCGGAAAGAAATCTATTGATTGATCACGGAAAATCAAATCATGGATAGTTTCAAAAGTTTTTTCTGTCTTTTGTCTACAGCATATACATATATACCTAGGTTAGAACATTACTAAACTACTGTGACATTTGCATGCTATCTTAATTCACATTCGCATCCAGCGTCTGCCTGCAATCCGTCGCAGGTCGTCATACCACCTGGCCGGAGGGCGTCCTACAGTATGTTCCTCAAGAACACATTTACCCCAGCAGTTGTCGGTTCTTCGCGAGATATGGCCGGCCCACTGCCACTTCAGCTTGCTAATTATCTTTATTCTCATTGACGTATAGGCTATTCTTGAAGGGTCGGTACATACCTATCTGACGGTAATTGCGTCGAGCGTATCATCGGTCGCGTCTATTCGGTCAAATTAGACTTTCTACATTACGCGTCCGACCAGGTGGGATCACGACCTGCGAAATACTGCAGGCAGATGCTGGATGCGGCAAGCTGAAGACAGGGCGCTATGGCGCTCATTGGGGGAGGCCTATTTCCAGCCGTGGACTGATATAGGCTGATGATGATGATGACATTATGCGTCTAGTCAGTTCAAACAGCCTCAAACGATGACCGCTGATATTACGCCTAGTCTGAATGCATCATACAAAATACATGTATCGCGACACGTTACGTCGACCGACTATGCGACGGAAACGTAACAGACGCTGTACGCTCGGCGCACAAACGCATCATCGGAGTGTGAAAGGTTGAATGTTTTATTATAAACTAGCTGCTCCGCGCGGCTTCGCCCGCGTGGAAATTTCTGCGTAATTTTACCGTGTTGTCTCACCGTTTAAACCTTCCCTGGACTACGACAAATATTTCAAAACCAAAATCAGCAAAATGGGCCCAGCCGTTCTCGAGTTTTAGCGAGACTAACGAACAGCAATTGATTTTTATATATAAGAATTGCCTTTTCTGGCGTAACGCGACCGATACGCGAAGTATGTCCCATCATATATGTACCCACCCTAATGGTCTGTTGCGTGAGGATGGTAAGCGGCCCAACGGTACGACACTAGTCCCATGGGAGTTGGGAGGCCTATTGTGTGGGACGCTACATGCGTCGACACACTTGCACATTCCAATCTTCAGAGGACATCTGTGGGGGCTGCTGTGGCGGCAGATTTGGAAAAGGTCTCAAGAGACGCAAAATACAGGTCTCTACAGAGCCTATGCATTTGCTCCCCTTGGAGTCGAGACCTTAGTTACGCGGGGTACTGATGCTCTTCTAGTATTTAAAATATTAACTTCACGGCTGGTCTATGCGACGCGTGACCCGAGAGCTGGTGAGTATCTGGTGCAGCTCATCAGCATTGTCATACAGCGGGGCAATGCAGCCAGCGTCGCGGGGACGCGTGACCCGAGAGCTGGTGAGTATCTGGTGCAGCGCATCAGCATTGTCATACAGCGGGGCAATGCAGCCAGCTTCGCGGGGATGCGTGACCCGAGAGCTGGTGAGTATCTGGTGCAGCGCATCAGCATTGTCATACAGCGGGGCAATGCAGCCAGCGTCGCGGGGACGCGTGACCCGAGAGCTGGTGAGTATCTGGTGCAGCGCATCAGCATTGTCATACAGCGGGGCAATGCAGCCAGCGTCGCGGGGACGCGTGACCCGAGAGCTGGTGAGTATCTGGCGCAGTGCATCAGCATTGTCATACAGCGGGGCAATGCAGCCAGCGTCGCGGGGACGCGTGACCCGAGAGCTGGTGAGTATCTGGCGCAGTGCATCAGCATTGTTTTACAGCGCGGCAATGCAGCCAGCGTCACGGGGACGCTTGACCCGAGAACTGGTGAGTATCTGGCGCAGCGCATCAGCATTGTCATACAGCGGGGCAATGCAGCCAGCGTCGCGGGGACGCGTGACCCGAGAGCTGGTGAGTATCTGGCGCAGTGCATCAGCATTGTCATACAGCGCGGCAATGCAGCCAGCGTCGCGGGGACGCGTGACCCGAGAGCTGGTGAGTATCTGGCGCAGTGCATCAGCGATGTCATACAGCGCGGCAATGCAGCCAGCGTCGCGGGGACGCGTGACCCGAGAGCTGGTGAGTATCTGGCGTAGTGCATCAGCATTGTCATACAGCGGGGCAATGCAGCCAGCGTCGCGGGGACGCTTGACCCGAGAGCTGGTGAGTATCTGGCGCAGTGCATCAGCATTGTCATACAGCGGGGCAATACAGCCAGCGGCGCGGGAACGCATGACCCGAGAGCTGGTGAGTATCTGGCGTAGTGCATCAGCATTGTCATACAGCGGGGCAATGCAGCCGGCATCGTAGGGACGCGCGCCGACTGGTACTGATATAGATCAGTTGAGTTACCTGTAGATTGTTTGCAATAGGCTGCAGCTATCTCAATTGTAAATAACAGTTCTAATTTGTTTTTATTATTTAATTGTAACTATATTTGTTAATAAAGGCATTGAAAATTAACTTCTGAATAATAAAAATACTTTTACCTAGGTAGGTATGTACTTTTATCGCGTACAATGTTTTCATTTTGCAAAGTTACACAAACAAAACAAAATAAGTAGAAAAAACAGAGATATAGCTATAAATACCGGATATAGGTAACTTTAGGGCTACCATTTATAGTCAAGAAAATAGAATACAACATTATAGGTATACATAGAAAGAATCGTAGATAGCAAATTATTTGATAACTAGCTGCGCCCCACGTCTTCGCGCGAGTGGAAATCGATGTGTCAAATGGTTTATAAACCTTCCTCTTGAATCACTCTATTTAAAAAAACCGCATCAAAATCCGTTGTGTAGTTTGCATACATAGGGACAGACAGATAGGGGGAAGCGACTTTGTTTTATACTATGTAGTGATAAACGACAATTTTCCTTTATTAAGGTTCAAGTTGTAAATCAAGGGGATAATTCGGGTTAGTTCCGTTATGCACGAGTCCCGCTTTGCTCGGATTCTAAAATACCTAACAAAAAGTGCCGCTATGCTCGGAATCAGATTCTCGGACTGTAGAAAAAAACAGGCTTATGTTAAAATATCACATTTAAAATGTACTACACACATTATGTTACTGCAGTTTAAAAAACAAGACAAAATCTCACCGTCTCTTGTCTCACTGCGAAGGAGCGCAATATTTTCTTTACCCTTATTTAGTCACGTTTTCACTTCGCACAAACACTTGTATTTACCGCCTTGCTCGACATGATGGCGAATTCGCGAAATGTTTTGATAAACTGATAACGTACATATGTAGTAAATTATTATAATTAATATCATAGTGCTAATGATCGGCGATACGGTAGATTAGTGTGACGCGTGGATTTTGCTAAAGTTTCCGGTAATTCACTAGGTTTTGTCAGCAGCTTTGCTTTGTAAGGCATAGTTGGGTTTCTTATCATATTTTTTTTACAATATTTATATAAAAATAGGTTATGTACATAGTCGAGCTTAACTCTGACAAAGAGTTTTCTTCCAGCAAACCTTAGGGCCTATTACTAGTCCACTGGATATAGGGTAGGTACATCTTCAGCTTGCCGTGCAACCAGCATCTGGCTATTTTCTATAGGTACCTATATTTATAAAAAGAATTACAATTTATTGTATAAGAAAAGTTTAGAACTAGTATTTACAATTTTTAACAAAAGAAATTGCGCGTTGAAGTCTTTTATATCCGCGTAGCATACGCGGATCCTGCGTAGCATCGTAGCAGTGCTACGAAGATATACGATGAAAAGTTTGTCTTTATGCATAAGGAGGCTTTAGTTTAAGTGTTATCATAATAAATAAATAAAAAGAGGGAAAAATTACCTAATCAATGGTGAAATCCGCAAGTCTTGAATCCAGCGTCCGGTTCTATAGATATTCATTATTATTGGCATGTATGGTTTGTTTTAATAAGCTATACATTTTATATATTATATTAGGGCAATATATTAATTTTTATATTGAATACCCCCTTTTTTATGGTTATCAATAAATGAATTGCATTTGTATCTGTTAAGGATAATGTATCATCGGTTTGGTTGAGAATCACACACTTGTGTGTGGCTAATCAACGTGATTTGAATGTAAAACAATGTGTGACCTCTGTCTTTTTGAGAATATGTCCTTAGGAGAACAAACCGAAAATATCTAATCACGAGCGGTAGCCTCGACGGCATATGTATATGAAAAAAGAACTTATGAGCTGTCTCACGAAAATGTCTTTCAAGCAAGTGTACCGGACTTTTACTATCTTTGGCTGTAACATCCACGACGACGCTGACGTACATTTTTTTAAATGCTGGACAATTCACACAGCGCCATCTAGCCCTAAGCTGAGCAGAGCTTGTGTTTTGGTTACTAAGATGACTGATTGATAGGTACTTAATACGATATATTACATAGATAGATATGTATTTTATATTATGCATAGTATCCAGAACACCCGCCGGAACAAATAATGCAGATCATGCAAACATTTGTCCCAAGGCGGGAATCAAACCCACACCCGCCGCACCGTATCGTAATGCCGGCAGTAGTCTAGACTCCATAAAATACTATATCATTCAATATTATTGGAAGTGTGTCAGTCAGTCATATCTCACGCCTTTTTGTATAGATAGAGATAACTCGAAAGAGGCAGATATCTATTGTTATTGTAATAATCTGAAATATGTGAAACTGATTTACTACTTACGTACAATAGATTCTACAAAACCCGTGTAATATTTTTTTTTATCTTTCCTATATTTACTTACTTATTTCTTTAAAAGGCTGAAATTTTGTGTCAATCACAAATTAGAAGTACAAAGCAAGTCACGCGTTGTTTTTTTTTTCAGGTTTTTACTATTTTCTATATATTACAAGTCATTTAGATAGGTAGCAGATAAGAAGATTTTGCCAGATTATGTAAGATAATTTTAAATCAAGTGTAGTTTTTGAGTTTATTAACGTCGTTGTTGAGTTTAGTAATTAATGTCAATAGGACTGACGTCAATTAATTTGTCGTTTTTTTAATCATGGATTCATAGCAAAATGCGCAAAACTTCTTATATTTATTTTGCACAACTTAAAAAAAGTAAAGACCAGTTTTTTCACGCAAAAAAAAACATCTTCATTTAATTGTATCCAGCAAAATGCTTCTTGAAAGTTACACATATTTACATGTCTCTAAATAATCAATTAAAACGACTTAAAAGTAGAATGGCACTAAAAAACCTTTATTTTCTAAATGTTCTTTATTAAAACATGGCAACAATGCTTAACCAACTCCACTAATTTTTTGCTAAATAAGTTGCAAGCTTCAATCAACTGATAAAATAAACAACTTATTTCAAAACAGACTGAATTTGAGTTGAGCCCTTTTATAAATAATAATAAATAAATAATCCAGGACAATTCACACAGCATTGTCTAGCCCCATGGTAAGCAGAGCTTGTGTTATGGGTACTAGATAACTGATATACATAATACAATACATTACATAGATAGTTTTTTTTATTATACATAGAAAACGACTAGAACACCCGAAACAAATATCTGCAGATCGTACACACATTTGTTCCGAAGCGGGAATCGAACCCACAACCTCCTGCGTCGCAGGCGGACCTTCGCCCACCGCGCCACATCGGTCGTCAATTTAAGAATTGACAGTTTTTGTTTTTGATTTATCTAATCGGTGGGATTCGAGCCAGGGAATACAGTGTTATCTACAAATAATAAATCATTTTTATTGGTATAAAATCACGTCTAGGTACTACTATATAGTAATTTATTGGTGTTACATTATTTTGTTTCAAGATTTAGGCCCAAATTACACCGAAGATGAAAAAGAAGATATCAATCGTGCTGAAACTTTTATACAACATCATCTAGCTCGGAGTAAGCAGAGCTTGTGTTATGGGAACTTAATTATTTTAAACAAATAAATAAGTACAACACAGAACATTCAGATTCAGACTAGGAACTACATTCATATTAATTGAAGTACAACGACGATTATAGATAGATAGGCTACTAGAATACTTTAAAGGCAATTTCTATAGATACAGAAATAGAAAGACATCAAGCTGTTTTTATGAAATCAACAAATTAAATATAATACTTCGAATGTAAGCCCGTCAAGATATTATAATAACCCAACTAAGAACGTCACTGTACTCACGTATAAATAGAATTAATGATATATTTACGTCTCATCTTCGGTGGAAACAAAGCCTAAATAACATAATTTATGGAGATAGACTGGTTTTATTGACATATCTTTGGTAGGGCCTATATTTTCCTACTTTAAACAAAAACATTTTAAAATGAGTAGAAAGCAATGAACATTCAAATTGCATTATATTTACTTATTCTAATTCAATACACATTTGTACATTAAATTATTTAATGTATTGCGTCAAAATAAAATAAAAGTGTAGGATTTCATAATTTTGTTAAGGTCCCATTGATAAATCTCTATTATATCTAAAATTATTCTTTTTTTAACCGTAATTGTCTGATTTCTGAAAATTACGTATTTTGGTTGTAAAATTATTCGATTATAATATAATCCCAAACAAACAAATATAATATCATCATGTTTTTAAAGTTGTTTCTGTTTTGCTCTTTTTTATGTCGTTATTCTATTTATATTTTGACGCAGTACACTTCTAGCCAATCGCAGTGATCTTCCTCTTAAGGGTCCGGCGACCCTCGCTCCCAACTTCAATTCGAGGCGCTTGCAGCCTTCGTTACTTTATCAGCCAATCAATTACACTTATTCTTATTAATAAATGGTGTTTTTGAAATTCTATTTACTTGTAACTTTGATTAATTTTCAACAAAAAAGTGACCAACACATTTAAATTAATAACATTTTTATCGTTATGGTAACTTCAGTAAATATGACTTAAACAATAAAAAAACATGAAAAATAATTTTGACATATTATTTTTTGATAGTACCTATTTAAAATGCGTCCAAATTGAGTTTTTTGCTTGCCTAGGATCTAAAAAGTCAGGTGATACGGAGCAAAACACAAATTATTTAGTTTAGATTTAACTTTAGATGGGAATTTATTTTGCTTTTAATAGATATTATAACTTATTGGTACCAATTTAGTTTTTTTATATATATTCGATATGTGAGATTCTTTATAGCAGGTGATAGTAATAATTTGGTTTTCTTATTAATTTTTTTTATATGATTATTTTATTTCCTCATCCCAACATTTACGAGAAAATGCATATCAACATGCGACTGGTTTATATTGCTCTAACTATTCTCATAGTTTATTTTAAAATTTCCATTCAATCCTATTTCCCTCTAAGGCACCAACTCATATCTTCTTCATTTTTTTCTTAGAGCGATCGCTTAGAATAATCAGAATAATCAATTTATTGGTACAAATATTGTACCTTAATATTGTATTGTACTTTGTACCTTTAGTAGTGCAAAAAACTAAAATAAATAAGCCACAAAATCATTATAACTAAGTAATAAATAAATAAAATATTATTTAATTACAACGATAAGGTCGCCTATAAATTTTTTATTTTATTTTGCTTTATGCTGATAAAACAAAGTAACCATTCATTCATTCACTCCTTCCGCTCACATTACAAAAAAAAGTTTATAATCGTTCCTTGTATAACCTGTTTTGCTCGTACCACCTGCGTTTCCCCAATTAGCTAAATAAGCCTCTATTGTGATGTCTACCTCTAATACCTATAGTAGTTAGGTTTGAAGGGCCCCACTTTGTTGAGGCCGAGGTATTTGGCCTGCTCGTCGGTCAGTTCTGTGAGGTGCGCGTCGAAGGTCGGCAGGTGGAGAGACGCGACGTATTCGTCCATTTTCTTTGGCAGGAGGTATACGTCAGCCTGGGAAAAGATAAATATTTAAATAATCACTAAACATAGTATAACACAAAGTCACTTCCCGCTGTCTGTCTGTCCTTAGTGTGCTTAGATCTTCAAAATTACGCAACGGATTTCCATGCAGTTTTTTTCAAATTTTCTAAAAAAATTACAGATTTCGAGAAAATGGGGTTTTCACAAAAACTTTTTTTGATGCTAATCAATCCTGTTTTTTGGGGCTAACTCAGGTATTAGTATTAGAAAAGTCAGAACGTTTATTCGCTAACGTTTCTTTTATTATTATTCATGCAATCTTTATTACCTTGTATCTATGCTGCGGTGCATTATACAACTCAATCAACGCAAGCGCTTGCGTCGCCGCGGTAACCGATACCACGAAGGAAGGCAGAGACGAACAACACAAGTTAGCCAGTCTCCCTTCTGCTAGTAGAACGATACGCTTGCCCGACGGCCAGATTATGTGGTCTACCTGTGAATGAATGAATACAGTGTGAGTGAAGGAAGAAGTGATTGAATGAAGGAAGAAGTAACTGAATGAGGGAAGAAGTGAGTTAACAAAAATGGGACAGACAGCACAGGTCGGCCTATCTTCCTTCTGTTTTAGAACTATACGCTAGAGAAACGGCCAGATTATGTAGTCTAATAGTGAATTAGAGTAATTGAAGGAATGAATGATATAATGAGTGGATGATAATTACTGTCACCTGGCTGCGCACTCTCTCCCACAGCAGGTCCGGCGTCCGCAGCGAGTGAACGTCAATCTCCGTATTGCTATGCCCCATGTTGCACACGCAGCATCCATTCTTCATGCGCTCCATATGCTCACGTGTTACTACGCCTTTGTTGCCCGTGGCTGTGATTACTATGTCCACTTGTCTTATTACCTGGGGGATAGGTTTAGAATATAACAATATGATATATTTAAATAAAAATGTTTGATGCCTGTTCAGTTCATTGACGCGGTATTCGACCCTAAGCGGCAGCTCGTCAAAAAATTAAAAAACTAACTTTTGTTGCACAGCACGATAATTACGCTCCTGACCCACAGTGTGCCGGGGCGTTTTGTAGGTACCGCATACCCACTCGGATTTCACTGCCGCTCTATGTAGCGAATAAAGCGTAGACCTGATTAGGCCTTTAGATAAATTAATGCTAGATATACATAAACCATAATCCCCAAAAGGCTGCAAAAATCGTACTATACAGGGTATCCCACAGCCATGCCACATGGAGGAAAAGTACCTACTTAGGTCTTCCTTTTATTTAAGATGCTATGTTACTTGGAAAAAATAATACTTACGATTGACCCTTTTGATCGGTATCGTTAAATAAGGTGTGATTTTGTTTTTACAATTTGGCGGGTTCGATTCTCTGTTCAGACAGGCAATTATTAATAAATCTATGAATGCAGTTTAAATTGTTTTTAAAATCAAAATGAGGTTTTCTTTCAGTAAAATGTTCTATCTACAATATTTAAGGTACTTTCCGGTACAGGCATGGCTGTGGGACGCCCTATAATAACCCTATACCGCCCTATAACCTATAATAATTTAATAAGGAAGTCTTGAATATTAAGCTTTAGTATCCTGAAACATTTCATTCTAGATATAACGAGTTGAGGCCTTAGTATATCGAATATACTAATATGTAATTTCAATAAAACAGTATTTGCAACCTCGGCAAGAAAGTACCATTGTTATCAGCCGAAACTAACGGTTTTATCGAGCGATTCGTTTCGGCGAGGTCGATAAAGTAAATCGTTTCTTGAAAAGGTTAGAAAGTACTCGCCAGGTTTTAGAATAGGGACTTTAAAGGTACCTAGTTAACTGTTAACAAACTAACCTCATTTAATTTCACAACCCTGAACCCGTCCATGGCAGCTTGTAAGGCGCATATAGGGTCTATTTCTGTAACGTACACCTGTAAAAGAAAAAACGGATATAGATAAACAGGTAAACATTTTATTCGTAATATGTCAAATTATACGTCACAATTTATAAATCATTAGAACACGTTTGCCTCAGTGGTTGTCGGTCCTTCGCGGCATATGGCCGGCCCACTGCCACTTCAGCTTGCTTATTCTTAGAGCTATGTCGATAACTTTGGTTCTCTGTCGAATTCGTTCAGATCCTATCCTTCAAAGAAACTCCGAGCATACTCGTAGATCTTTCCATAGCTCGCTGAGCGACTTTGAATCGAACCAGTGCGGTGGACCAGCCTTACCGTGAGTATTAGAGAATTAATGAACGAAATAAATAATGAATGAACGAAATAAAAAATGAACGAACGAAATAAATCATGAATGAACGAAATAAAAACTAAATTAACTAAACAGAGAATGTGTGAACTAGACTTACTACACATCCTAACGCCTTGAGCGCCTGACAGCATCCCTTGCCGACCTCTCCGTACCCGCAGACGACCGACTGCTTGCCGCCGAACATGAGGTCTGTACTGCGTTTCAGGGCGTCGATTATACTTTCTCTGGAACGATAAAACACATTCAATAAACAGTTTATTTCAATTTTAAAATACAATGTATATTGTCGAACCTTGATCAAAAGAGATGTGCTAAGATAAGACAAAGTAAAAAAAATTTAGATATCAATTAAATTATTAATTGTTCAAAATGTCCACCATTTCCCCGCAGTGTGGCTTTACGTGCAACGTTATGCATCTTATCTTAATCAGCTCTTACTATCCCACTGCTTTCTTATGTTCTTAGCTAGGTAGACTATCTAGCTTTCAAATAAGACTAATTTGAATAAAATACACCGTTTCCTCAAAAAGAAACGAAGAAAAAACCAGATAAAGTAGTTGTTGTTAGTAGTTGCTGGATGCGTCAAGCTGGCGACAGGGCGCTATGGCGCTCATTGCGGGAGGCCTATGTCCAGCAGTGGACTAATATAGGCTGATGATGATGAAGCTATTTGAGTAGTTAAGTGAATGAATGTGGTAGACTCACCGACACGAATAGAGGTTGTCGAACTTGGTCTTGGTGACGGAGTCGTTCACGTTCATGGCGGGCACCACCAGCTTGCCCGCCTTGCTGAGCTGGTACAGGCGGTGCACGCCGGTCACTGACTCCTCCACTATACCTAACGGAAACAATAACAATTGAAGAATAAGAATATATTTATTCATAGCATTAACAAATTTACTAAACTATTTCCTTAATTACTTAACACCATAAATACTACATAACTACTAACTAATTAGAAAACTTAAATGCTACAAAATGGCGTCCGACTCAGCAATTAACTTTTTTAATTTTAAATTGATTGGAAGAAGAACAGGAGACAAGTTGTATTAGTACTTATAACTACAAGTGATTTACCTTTGATGAACTTGAAGGCCTGCGGATGTTTCTTCAGCATGAGATGCGTAGCGTCCCCGCCGTCGTCCAGTATAACGTTGGGCTGCCAGGAGGGTGTGGGCGCACAGCACTGGTCGATGCACCACCAGAACGCCTCCTCGCTCTCCCCGCGCCACGCGAATATTGAGAACCCTGGAGGGAAAGGACTTAAAGATAAATTTAGATGGCCATAAACAGGTAACGTAAATAAAATAAACATAGCCTTTATTCGCTGACCACAGTACAATTTATGATATAATATATAAAGTAGTATTAAAAGTAAGTAATCTATCAATAAAGAACTGACTAATGAATATGACTAAACTATACGGGTTTATTCAGGGACTCGAAACGGAACCCTTAGTTAGCTATTGTTAACTTCTTCTTTGTAACTTAGTCAAAAAGGTAAGTGAAGGTGTATTGACCAGCATGCGCCAGCGCAGCAGCGACCTCGTTCTGCGTGCTGTAGATGTTGCAGGCGGCCCAGCGCACGCTCGCGCCCAGCGCTGCCAGCGTCTCGATCAGCACGGCCGTCTGCGCGTTGATGTGCGTGCATCCCACTATCTGTAGAGAGAGCAAGCGTCAGACTGGTGAACGAATGAGTGAATGGAGCAGTGAATGAATGATTAAAATGTTACCATGGCGCGAGCAATTAGTACGGCAGGTGCTTGCAATCTATTATATGTAGAAAGAATGAATCACTACATAGTATAACACAATGTCGCTTCCTGATATCTGTCTGTCCCTATTTAGATAGAGTGATTAAAGAGGGAGGTTTATCAACCATTTGACACATAGATTTCTACGCAGCCGAAGCCTCAGGGCAAAGCTAGTGAATGTTAAATGAAAGATCACTGTGGTAGGTATTTTCTGCCCAAGAGCGGTGCGCAAAAAGAATGATCGAATGTATGACTGAATGAAAGAGTGAGTGAATGACAAATGAACGAACCTTAGCATCCTTCAGTGGTTTATCCTCCTTAGCCCTCGCTCTCAAAGCCATAATCCCCGGCATCTCCTGCTCCGCGATCTCTATCTCTCGTCTGCCGAAGGTGTTCTGCTCAATGTTCCTCACGCAGTACGGAGGGGAGGGCTGGCCTGCAGCGATGGCTTTCTCGTGGGGTTGGATGCCTTCTTCCTCGTCTGATGATGACCCTGGGGAGAGGTGCTTGATCAATAAATGATGATAAGTTCCTATGGTGGTAGTATGAATAGCCGGCACAATGGCGTAAACTTTGGATGGTCTAGATTTAGGTTTTATTTATTCACCGTTCCTATAACAAATTTGTTTAATTTGTTATTTTCCTAAACATTGAACATTATACCCAGCTCTAAATACCGTAGGTCTAACACGCTGTTTACAGCTGGGTATTCATACAATATTTTATACCTGAATATTTACAATGATTTGAATTTTTCAATATTTCGATTAATACCTAGTACTTCGTAGGTCTAGCCCAATGCAAGTAAACCTTGTTTTATGGTAAGTACATCTTTTCTAAACGAATCAGGGGAAATGTCTAAGACTATAGTTTGACCGAAACCGCTGTACCGCTCCTTAGGAAAGTGCGGCGAGGTGGGGGGCGAGGAAAAAAGATCAAGAGTACGCGTTGACAGCAGACTGATGGATCGGAGCGGCCGATATTTCCCCCCCGTCTCGCCGCTCGCATACCTCAGGCGCGGTACAGCGGATTCGGTCAAACTATAGAAACAAGTAGGTACAAAATAAACGACATCGTAGTATTTTGATTTAAGACTACGTTAAAAGATTAATGATTTACTAATGCTCTGTCCCTTCACCAACTTACAAAAGTCACTTCGTCCCGAAATAACAGAATGTCGCTTCTTTAAATTCGGCTTCGGCGAGACCTCTTCTATTGCAATCCTCTTGGTCCCCTCTTCTTCCTCTTCAATTGCCTCTTTATTAATATCTATCACGGAATGTCTTCTTACTTTGAAATCTTCTATCGCAGTATGCTTATTCTTTTTCTCTTTCATTTCTTCTGTTACATTGTAAACTTTCTTCTTTAGAATAGACATTTATTATCTAAAATATTTAGTTTCTTCAATCCTGTAGGTATTGTTCGTTTACACTTTATTTACAGTTTAGATTTTTAACAAACGCTTAACACGAGCTTTTAGGCTTCCAGCTGCGTTTTCGTTACGAATAAAAAATTAAGGAAAATGAACTAATTATGTAGGCGAAAAAGTATGATGTTCTGATGTCTTTGTTTATCTGGGTGCGCAATAAAGAGTGTATGTATTGTATTGTATGTATGAGTGATACAATACCCACACTCACGAAATAGGTAGGTAGATACATGACGAAGTTCGTAGCTCACTCACATAGCTAACAGCTGTCAGGATTTGTCAGAGTAAATATACCTAGATATAGCTAAAGGCTTACCAGCCTTAGCTATATCAAACAACTGTTAGCTATATGCTAGCTTAGAGAAAAGATAAAGCTTCCTATAGGTTAAAAACATGCCTATTCGACTTTTACTGCAATTCGATATGACATGTATTGGTTGCGAATTGCGATACTCTATCGAGCAGCTGAGAATTGAACCCCATGCCAAACTAAGGCTGATTTTAGTGTCACGCTAGCCATCAGCGCTGACGGCTCAGCGCGTAGCAATCTGTATGGACGCTATAGAAAGCTTTTAGAGTAACGCCGCCGTTCAGCGGCGGTAAGCGCGTCCTTCGCGCCTAATCTCTGTTCAATCAATGGATGAACCTGTAGTCTTTTTCTTAGCATTTTTTTGCGTAGGTAGTATAAGGGTAAAATAATTAATGCACTCCTCATTTTTCTATGCGTCTGTACTCCGCGGCAATCAGCGTGATACTAAAACAACCCGCGCTGATCGTCGGCGCTGAGCTGTCAGCGCTGATGGTCAGCGTATATATATATGCAAAATCAACTTTTATACAACAACAAAATCACTAAAATTGTTGTAGATATTGTGATTTTTCGAAATAAATATTTTGGTTTTTGAGCATCACGGGATAGATACTTATCCTTCGGGAATATATTTTTTACGAAACCAATTTGAGATCAGTTTCTCTACAATAACGAAAGAATATTTGAAATCACTCCATAACTGACGGAGAAATCGACGAAAACACATTAATAAATACACACAGGACCATAGATGAACCTCCGTCTGTTAAAAAACCTAAACTACTTTCATAAACAGCTGAACACGTACAGCTACTTTCGTCTCTACCTACCGTTAGTAAACAAGGCCGATTCTCCAGAAATACGTTGTCCAAGGTTGTATACTATTGTCTATTCTGTGGATCTACGTCTTTAGTCTACGGTACGTAAGGAGGCAGAATACTAGATAGTTAGTATCTAGATAGAACTTAGGGTTACCACACGCTTTGCTTGGTCGTTATCTAACCGCAAATCCCACTATTCTTAGATAAATATAAACTACATAGTTTCTGCCTGCAGCTTCGCACGCGTTGTTTCTACAGGGTGTATCAAGACTACTACCCAAAACTGAGGAGGTGCAATCAGACCATGACTTTGAAAATATTAAACGAAAAAAAAAAACGCGAAAAATATCTTGACAACCCTACTAGTGATTCAATTATCGATTAACACCGTACGGAAAACAAACGGAACGAATCGATTATAATAATCGGTACCTATAATGAATACCTACCGATTATAGGTTATTAAGTGGGTATTTTTAACCATAGATTTATGCATAATGCATACCGAAATAACCAGCGATGTATAGGTTAGACAGATTACATAGGTACCATATTATAGATAGACAGATATATTTATTTATTATTACAATATTATAACTATTTATATTATTACTAGCTGCGCCCCGCGGTTTCACCCGCGTGGTGATAGATATTTTGGATAATATACAATATATCTTTATAAATTGTAGCCTATGTGTAAGCTATATTATTGTGAAGTTTCATCAAAATCCATTCAGTAGTTTTTGCGTGAAAGAGCAACAAACATCCATCCATACTTTCAAACTATCGTGTTTATAATATTAGTAGTTAGGATGTGCGTAAGCCCTGGTACTCCACTGCAATAATGCGACTAACATAGGTAGATGATGATGAATAATCAACATCTACCTATGTTAGTCCACTGCTGGATATAGGCCTCCCCAATGAGCGCCACAGCGCCCTGTCTTCAGCTTGCCACATCCAGCATGTCTACCTGCAGTCTTTCGCAGGTCGTCATCCCACCTGGTCGAAGGGCGTCCTACACTACGTTTACCGAGTCGTGGTCTCCACTCAAAAACACAAAAAATAAAAACAAAATAATAACATTCAAAATTTAAGGGCAAGTTCTACGTGGTTAAAAGTAAAAAGGCCTCGCTTTCGCCTCTTTCAATGCTCTCTCAAGGCACGTAAAGTAATCCGTACTTTACTACAAGTACAAATACCTACATAGATACCTATATGTACTACCCGAGTCCATTAGGAAAGCTGTATCCCTACCAGTTTTTAAAGCTCACGTCAAGGAGTTGTTTTCTGTAGGAATAGTGAATATAGGTACATTTAAATATTTTATATATATAAAATATAAATAATGCTGGACAATTCACACAGCATTATCTAGCCCCATGGTACGCAGACATACATACGGCGTACATACAATTGTTCCGAGGAGGGAATCGAACCTGCAACCTCCTGCGTCGCAGGTGGGCCTTCGCCCACCGCGCCACAGAGGTTGTCGAATATAAGAACTATGAAAATAAAAAACATATTATCTTCACATTTATTAGCTATATATTTGGTACACCCCCTGCCTCTTAAATTCATAATTCTTTTCATCCAAAGTTTGCCTGGAAGACATCGCTTCTAAGCAATAAGGCCGCCGATTGTCCTTGTCGCAGGTAATGTATTTTTGTAATGTTCTGCATATGGTGTACCTACAATAAAGTATATTTGTATTGTATTGTACAGACTGGCCTGGAGAACCGAAGAGATATACCGATATAGAATACTGTAGGTTTATCAATTTATAGAGCCGGCAGCGAACGATGGACGTGGACGGTAGCATGGATGATGCAACAAGTACAAAATTATACACAAATATTAAATGTGCGGGAAGAACGTCTCGGCTTGTGAGAGTGGCAAGCAGCTAGATAATTTTATACTGCTTTCATTGTTCGTAATGAAATTATTAAAATTGTTAGTATTTCAAAGCCGAATGCTGCACATAATGTATATACATGCTGAGGTGGGAACCATTATAGTAATTTTTGTATTTGTATTTTGTATTTATATATTAGTATTTATATATAAGTATTTATATATTTTATAAATTTTCTAAGCTTAGCCAATTTTTTTATCTTTTAATGCGTTCAATGTAGTTTTAGATTCCGTTGATTTTTAGTATCCGTTATGACTGGCCGCCGTGGTCGAAGATTGGACTAGGAGGACATCCGATACACATTAATAGATATTCAGGCATCTTTTTCTTTTTCACTTCTTCCACTAGTGGACAAAAAATTTATGTGAACATTAAAATTAAAATAATGTTATTTGATAATAATGTTATTTGATAATAATGTTATTTGATAATAAAATTATTTGATAATAATGTTATTTGATAATAATGTTATTTGATAATAAAATTATTTGATAATAATGTTATTTGATAATAATGTTATTTGATAATAATGTTATTTGATAATAATGTTATTTGATAATAATGTTATTTGATAATAATGTTATTTGATAATAATGTTATTTGATAATAATGTTATTTGATAATAATGTTATTTGATAATAATGTTATTTGAAAATACTTGTATAAAATTTGACTTATCTAAGTGCTTATTTTGTAAGCCTAAAGAAAATAAAAACATTTGAATTGAATATGGAAAAAAAAAACATACAGAGCACCCGGAACAAATAGATCAAATATCTGCAGATCGTACAAACATTTATTTTAATTAAAATTTACTTTTATTACTTTTTATTAATTAGCATGAGAATTATTATTTGAAATATTTTGTTGTTTGTGAAGCTTAACTGGAACATTTTTATGTATTCACATGCCAGTAATGTGGCGAGATAATATGATATATATAATTTTTTTTTTAATACCACCTCTCTAATTTACCTTGTCTGATATGAATAAACTATTTGAATTTGAATTGTTTTGCGGGTGTTAATCGAACCCGCATCGACGAAGGTCCACTGCTCCACGGAGGTCGTCATCCGTAGCAGGTATATGCACAGAATAATAAAGACTATCCACCTATGTAAGTCAGCCTTTGAATCATGTTATGCAATAAGTACAAGTGCATTTATTGCATAACGTCATCCACTGCTCTAACGTTTTTAGGTCAAATTCACAACACAACATGTGGATTCAAATAGGGCATGTTTCGTTTCCCCTTTTTTACTGTTTCTTGGTCAACCTGTACTTGAGCCTGTGTAAAATGTATTGTATATCTTCTTTAATAGGTTTCATCATCGTCAGCCTATAGTAGTCCACTGGAGGACATAGGCCTCGCTAATGAGCGCCATAGCGCCCTGTCTTCAGCTTGCCGCATCCAGCATCTACCTGCAGTATTTCGCAGTTCATCATCCC
This sequence comes from Eupithecia dodoneata, assembly GCA_947044415.1. Lineage (NCBI taxonomy): Eukaryota > Metazoa > Arthropoda > Insecta > Lepidoptera > Geometridae > Eupithecia > Eupithecia dodoneata. The sequence goes on along the minus strand of OX345682.1, from coordinate 6,293,148 downwards.
AACTGGCCGGAAGGCGTCCTACACTACTTTTGCCGGGTCACGGTCTCCACTCAAGAACACGTTTACCCCAGTGGTTGTCGGTTCTTCGCGAGATATGGCCAGCCCACTGCCACTTCCACTAAGTCCAATGTACCAATTCAGATTTATTACTACTAAAATAATAATGATGTACAACAAAGTTAACATTTGCACGACAAACAAGTTGATTAATAATAATTATATTTAGATTTAGATAAACAAATGAAACTTGTATTAGGCCCTGTGGTTTCATTTTCACTTCTGCCACTAGAGGCCTAAACACTATAATAGCATAGGTAACCTTATTTATTATTTGATAATGATTTATAGTAGTAGTGCTGGCGAGACGACCTTAACGCCTTCCTAAGAAATTTGTGGGAGACCGCGCGTGACTGCACTGATTGGAAAGATTTGGGGGAGGCCTTTGCCCAGCAGTGGGACGAAACAGGCTAATTAAAAAAAAGATTTATAGTAGGTACAACATTTTACTCGATTATGTGCTTATTTTGTTGGACATAAAGTCTATGAATATAATGATACCCACTTTAATATTAGCACTAAGGACCATCAATGTACCTATATAAACTGGTATTAATGCATATTGGTACTAATTATCATTCATTCATACTAATAGTACAGTAGTATTTTCGCCGCTTATTTGTTTAGTTATTTCTATTCGCATTCAGAATGTAGATACAAATGAACTGTGAAAATGCATAATTATATCTAATGCAATACGCATTATGCATATTATGTGCAATGCAATACACTCACGAATGTATTTGAACTAAGAAGCTGTTATAAATACTTAGTTATTTCCTGAAATTACTGAAATTGCTAAAGAAAATAATATTTTCGCTCGACTTTCTTTTTCCCGAAGAATTCTAAAACGTCCGAGACTAACTTCTTCAACCAACTCCAAAAAGGAGGATTTAATTTCGACTGCATTTTTATTTTCTATTTGCTTAAATCTATTGTATATTTGTGCCCTTTAAAAAAGTGTTTTTCAATCAGTCGGATAAGATTTTTATCGAATTCATGTTATTCTAAGAATAAACAACACGGAATTCCATTAGCATTTCCTAGAATCAATTTTGGACACTAGATTTTAGCTTCGGCTTCGCTCTTTCTACATTTAAATACATAACCTCGTTTCAAACCTGTCGTGTTTTACAAACTAACAGCCGCAGTAAATAACTTAGTAGTTTTACAGTCACAAATTGATTTTATACACGTTTTAAGGCCAATAAAAATAACAAACGTTGAAGCTGCCACTGATTTCTATCACTTGTACACTTTTACATCAGGTAACACTCAAATAACACAAGAAAAAAAGAAAAACCCGTTCGAAACTCAAATCGCGAATAAAATACATACGTTATGCCGGTGGAAAGCGCGCGAAAAGTGTGACCAACGTTCTTGATTCGAACGGCGTCGCGGCTGGAAAACGTGGAGACGGCTTTTGTTATGAAAAAATTAAACTTTACTGAAGTTTTACTTAGAGTTTAACGGTAAAATTTCAGTTCCTTTGAACTTTACTATACAAATACAACAAGAAGTACAATAAATAAAAACTAAACACAAGCCTTGTATGGCTTGTGTTGAGTTTTAATTTGTACCTATAAAAACCAGCTTGGTAATGTGAATTCGTGCCACGTGCCTATTTCATTCTGGCTGCAAAATTCGAGACCGAGGCCTTGAGATGATGCAGACGTTGAAAGGTAGCGTAGAGCGCTGGCTGTACGGGGAAACATGATTGCGCGTAGGTTCGCACGCTGCTCGAGAGAAGTAAAAATCACCTTATTTAAGGCCTACTGCCAGTCCTTCTACTCGAGTAGCCTCTGGCTCAACTGCACCCGACGGGCAGCCAGCGCGTCCAGTACAACAACATTTTCAGGATGCTGATGCGGCTGCCTCGCTTTTGCAGCGCGTCTGGTATGTTCGCGGAGGCGCGCACGGATGGCTTTCATGCGATTATTCGCAAAAAAGTCGCTTCCCTACTTCAGCGTGCGCGAGCCAGTAGCAACGGTATCCTGAAAATGTTTGTTTCACGTCTGGACTGTCCCATCCAAAACAAATGGATGAAAATATTAATGGGGTCTACATCCATCTAAATGTTAGGTTAGTAAGTTTTCAATTTGTATTTTATTATTTATTTTTTAAGTTCTATACGTTATAATTATTCTAGTTTTATTTTATTTTATTGTGTGATTTTGTTTTTGACATTTTTTAATTTGTATGTGCATTATTTTATTATGGATTATGAATCTGAGAATAAATGAGTTAATAATAATAATAAAATTCACCTACTGAAGTAACATAGAGGAGAAGCCAATAAATCATTCTTCAAGTTGAGTCGAGTTGAGACACTCGAGAATTTGCAAAACCTTTGTCAATCGCCATTAATTATAAAACTGCGACGTCATGATACCAAATTTTAAAACGCCTTTGTTCTTGGAAATAGCAAGCTTAGTAATTTTCTCAATAATTATACAATCCAATACATAACTCTTTCTGTATACTATAGGTACATAAAATAAAATAAAAATAGACTTTAACATCAAAATACTGCGGCAAGCTGAGGACAGGAGGCTATGGCGTTCATTACTGGAGGCCTATGTCCAGCAGTGGACTGCTATAGGCTGATGATGACGATGATGATAAAAGTACAATGGCCTCCAATCATCGTTAAGAAGTGAATTCATCCAGGCAACCTTTGGATGGATAAAAAATTGATAATTTAAAATGTAAATTAATTAACAAATCTTTGTACATTTCAAATAAAATAAAAAAACCATTGAGACTACAATGATATTATTAATACTTATATGTTTATATTATCTAATTTTTTTTTAATTGAAGACAAGGAACGACTTTTTCGAACTGGATGTACGTGTTGAGTTGAGACTCAAGCAGTACTTTTTTGAGTGATTTTTTGAAAGAGTAAACGGACTGAGAGTTTTTTAATAGAATAATGTTCTGGGTTCAAATCCCGTCGAAATCGAAATTTCTTGATATATGATTAATTACTTATTCACGTTTATGCTTATTCATGTAAAATTTATTTGAATCGATTTTAAAACGAAAGACAAATTATGTCGGTACAAGTCCCGGTGCTACTGTCAAACGCTTTGATATTGACAGCCGCCATTTGTCGCGCGGTCATTGGTGGTCATTACCGTTAATACATTTACTATTTTTTTACTATTAATTTAGTTGTGTATTCGTATTAGTCACGATTAAGTAGGTAAGTTAGTAGTTCTGAGAATTAGCAAGCTGAAGTGGCAGTGGGCCGGCCATATCTCACGAAGAACCGACGGCCGCTGGGGTAGACATGTTTTTGAGTTGAGACAGCGAATCGGCAAACGTAGTGTAGGACACCGTCCGGCCAGGTGGTGGATGATAACCTGATGCGTCAAGATGAAGACAGGACGCTGCGCTGTGGCGCTCATTAGGGGAGGCCTGTGTCCAGCAGTGGACTAATATAGGCCGATGATGATATTCAAAAGACAAATTAGGAAGTAGAGAAATAAAATTGTGCCTAGTTATTCTAAGTATGAAGGTACCTACGTTTTGATTTTTATATTTTTTCGTAATCGAAATCGAAGGGCCAAAACCACCCAATATTAATCGGTCTGGTGAGGCATATAATGTATCTTTTTATTTAACACTAGCGGACCTTCCGGGCTTCGCACGGTTTTAGTACCCTTACTTTTTTGAAAATATAATATAGCCTATGTTCACCGGGGATAGTGTAGCTTCCCAACGGTGAAAGAATTTTTCAAATCGGTCCAGTAGTTTCGGAGCCTATTCATTACAAACAAAAAATCAAACCTTTCCTCTTTATAATATTAGTATAGACAAAAGTCATATTTAACACAAAAGTCAATAATAAGGTTTTTTCATATTTCCCACGACTCATTACAGAAAACTAGGTTTTCATTGTTTGGGGTCGTCGCCTCGACCCAACTCGAGCCTTGTACAAAATGTCTCGCGCCGAAGATACACTAATATTATTTATCCGACGTGATTTTATCTGTACCTTGGATTTAAGATGCGGTTTATTGAACATTTGACCTAGGTATTTACTTTTTATATCTATCTATCTAATTAGCCGGTAACACCCACTGCTGAGTATAGGCCTTATCTCTGTACCCCTGGCGGTCCTGTGCCAGTCGGATCCACTGCTTCCCTACTGCCCCCACAATGTTGTCTGACCATCGGGCAGGTGATCCGCCTCGACGTCGCTTTTTATATAATTAGAAAAAATATTTTTTGCTAAGAAATTAACTGTTATTACAAAAAATTTAGATTTCGGCGAGACTTGATTCTTACAGATTACCCCTTACGCACTATAATAACAAAAATCTTATAATTGTTGCTGTTCAATTCTATGAATATGTTTTCGTTTGACACTGTGATGATGGTGATGCCTTCCAAGCCGAATGCAGCCATTGCGGTCAGTCTCAACGGACACTATTAGCACAGCTATTAGCTAGGTGCGCAGGTGGGCCGGCCATATCTCGCGAAGAACCGACAACCGTTGGGGGCAACGTGGTTAGTGGAAACTACGACTCTGCAAACGTAGTGTAGTGTAGGACGCCCTCCGACCAGGTGGTATGACGACCTGCGAAAGCGTAGGTAGATGCTGGATGCGTCAAGCTGAAGACAGGGGGCTATGGCGCTCATTGGGGGAGATCATGTCCAGCTGTGGACTAACATATGTAGGCTATATTTTTACCCAGCAGCAGTTACACTGCGCGCGACGTGCTTAGCTAAGTTACCTGTAAGAGGATCAGTAGGTAAGCGAGGCTGTTTCTAGTGTGCATTAGCCATATGATTTTCAATTGCAATAATGATGATGATAGTGATAGAGGAGCAATGAAAATGAAAAGTTTTTATTTCTTTAAGCTTACAAATAAGCACTTAGACACGTCATATTTTATAGTTCACTTCAATTTTTTGTCCACCAGTGGAAGAAGTGACAAGAAACCACTAGTATGTTCATAACTTATGTGTCTAGTAGGTACATTTGATTTGCTTATCTGTAAGTTGGTAGATTTTGAGTTGGAGCAAAACTCGTTCCAAGCTTTTTTATCTTCTAGCAGGTTGGAATGCCACACCACCTCACGACAATGACACCTCGTGTGTACAATGGACGCTTCAGGTTTATGAAGCCTTCTACTGACACTTACAATACCTTATCAAGGTGTCGATAACTGAGACGAATGATTTCTTATGTAAGTTTATGTTTTCCCTGTTGTGATAATGCGGATTAAAAAATCTAAAAATAACATTTTGTATGACGACCTTTGTGGCGCAGTGGGTCCGCATGCTACACAGCAGAATCGAACCCGCAAAGGGTTCGATTCCCATCATCACAGCTTATGCTGCTATAGGATTCGTAACGAATACATCCGACAGAGAACCAAACTTATCGACATAGCTTTAAGAATGAGCAAGCTGAAGTGGCAGTGGGCCGGCCATATCTCACGAAGAACCGACGACGGCCTCTGGGGCAAACGTGTTCTTGAGAGGAGACAACGACTCGATAAACGTAGTGTAGGACGCCCTCCGACCAGGTGGGATGACGACCTGCGAAAGACTGCAGGTAGATGCTGGATGCGTCAAGCTGAAGACAGGGCGCTATGGCGCTCATTGGGCGAGGCCTATGTCCAGTAAAAAACTGCTATATAATGATGATGTAGCAAATCCAGCAATGGCGCAATCATTTACTGTGGATACGTACGTCACGCCACGATTTACGGTCTCCGAAACTATATTAAGAGCAACGCAATGTCAATATTGGTAAGCGCTTCGAGCTTCCGGCAGAGCACTTGCTTACGTATTTACGTACGTAACTATTTCATGGGTATTAAAAAACTTGTAGTAGCTATCACAACATGACAAATAAATTTCTTAAATTTCCTTTGTTCAACGTAGTAATGAGATAAAATCTGTGGCGGCTAGTGTGCCTCGTACATTGAACAAAGGAAATATTGAAATTTCACTAAGAATTTATGATACCTACATTTATGACAAGCTTTTCGTAATGCCTCTTTAATAATTTAATTTGTACAGATTAGGCTAAGAGGGGAATATAGAGTTCGGTGGCCACCAAGGCCAACTTCGTTTTTTATGATATAGAAATGTTTTTTTGCGATTCATCTTAAAAGTCCCTGCTCACACCACCTCATTCTATGACAAATTTTTCACTGTACAAGCTACCCGTCTATGGAATGCTCTCCCTCTGGACATCAGACGTGCAAAATCACTCCCTATATTCAAAAAACTGCTGCATCAGCATTATTTATCCATATGAAAACATTGATAGATCTATCTTATGTCTATGTAAGTCTATTATAATGTTTGTGAATTGTAATGTAGGTATTATGGTATGTAGTGTAGGTATTAGTTTTTTTTAATCTATATATTTATTAAGTAACACCGTCTATTTTGTTCCTTCATGTCCAGTCCATCCTAAGGTTGCCTGGAAGAGATCGCTCTCAGCGGTAAGGCCGCCCTTTATACTTCCTTTATTCTATTGTTTATTCCTGTATTGTTTTCTGTTTTGTGTGGTATAATAAAGTATTTTCTATCTATCTATCTATACTATAAAATAATACAAATGAGGGTCTAATAAAAATACAGTGTCTATTATCATTTTACGAGTAAGCCTTCTTCTATTTCCCCAACATAACGGATTTAAATTTTCTTTGATAGATTAAATTCACACGTCTCTAAAATATCCCAAAAACGCAAGATCGATTACTATTAACGGTTCCGTTTACATTTCTGACAAATTTTATTAAAAACTTTAAATATTGATACAGGAGCTAAATGATTGTTGTAGCCAATCGGAAACGCATTTGACATTAGTCACGGAATAGCTGTTCCGTGACGCAACGAATTTGTCAAAGCTCAGTCCGTGACACCTATTAATAATGTCCCATTCATTATTTACCGACTGCGCAAACGAGCAACTGCCAGAAACACAAGTTGTCAATGTGAAAAGTTGCCGCAATAAGTGTGATCTCACATCACTGATTGGCTACAACAATAATTTATTTATCTGCCTCTGTATCAATAGGCTAGTTGACAAAATTTGGAAATTAGTTTGAAACTATAGCTTAGCCTTAAGCTTAGCATCTATTTCACTCCAAAAATATATTATTTTAAGAAAAATAGGTGTTTTACGTTAGTATTTTGAGTTTTCATAAATTGACCGCGAAAAAAGCCAATACTATCATGGCTTCTTGAATGACGTCACACCTCGCGAAACAACCTGTTCACTTTATACGAAAATGACAGCTACAACATGGCGTTTCGCGAGGTGTGACGTCACGCTACCATGCACTTCTCTGATTGTTGTTTAATGTCACGAGATTAATCGCATCATTTCGTCGATTTTATTTTCCAAAAATATATATTTTAATAAAAAGTTCCATTACTATTTTTACCTTTACATCATGTGCTGCAGTGGCAAATAAATGTATTATCTATCTATCAATGTGCAAGTAATGTAAGCTACGATTAACTTCTTATTGAACGACGACCGATGTGGCGCGGTGGGCGAAGGTCCGCTTGCAACGCAGGAGGTTGCGGGTTCGATTCCCGCCTCGGAACAATTTTGTGTACGATCTGCAGATATTTGTTCCGGGTGTTCTGGTCGTTTTCTATATATGTATAATAAAAATAAAAAAACTATCTATGTATTGTATTGTATTATGTATATCAGTTATCTAGTAACCATAACACAAGCTCTGCTTACCATGGGGCTAGGTAATGCTGTGTGAATTGTCCAGCATTATTTATTTATTATTTATTATTGTGAATAAATTTCATCGATTTTCGATGAATTTAATCAATTTTTAATTGTAAATGTAGTTGAAAAATAGTTTTAATTATGCCAATTTTACCTTGTTATGTTATTATGAATAAATGACAATAATTCATCTAGGAATCACCTGAGTGAATAAAGTCTACTACATAGTGTACTTAATGCACCCATTTCATCATATCATTCACATAATTCATCATCATCATCATCAGCCTATATTAGTCCACTGCTGGATAGGCCTTCCCCAATGAGCGCCATAGGCGCCCTGTCTTCGGCTTGACGCATCCAGCATCTACATGGCAATCTTTCGCAGGTCGTCGTCCACCTGGTCGGAGGGCGTCCTACACTACGTTTACCGAGTCGTGGTCTCCACTCAAGAATACGTTTGTCCAGCGACCGTTGGTTCTTCGCGAGATATGGCCGGCCCACTGCCACTTCAGCTTACTAATTCTTAGAGCTATGTCGACAGCTTTGGTTCTCTGTCAGATGTATTCGTTACGAACACACGTTTCGTTTCGCTACAGACTTACGTCAGGTGAATTAAGTAATTAATATACCGCCCGACTTTTTGAGAAGTTTCTGAAGTGATGGCCACTATTGTGTCTCGTTTGCGGTGACTTATTACAATGTTATCAAAAAAAGATTACTGTCAGTCACTATAAACCTATGTTAACAGTTAAACGAACGGTTGATAATCAAGTAATGATTTGTCATTATCATACAGATTGTGACGATAATCAATTTGTTGACTCAATTCGAAGTAATGATGAGTATCAAGACTGTAGCTTCACTACATAGTATAAAACAGTCGCTTCCCGCTGTCTGTCCGTCCCTATGTATGCTTAGATCTTTAAAACTACGCAACGGATTTTGATGCGATTTTTGTAATAGATAGAGTGATTCAAGAAGAAGTTTTATAAACCATTTGACTCAGATTTCAACGCGGTCGAAGCCGCGAGGCGCAGCTACGAGTAGTCTTAGATCCCACTAATATTATAAACGTCAAAGTTTATAAGTATGGATGGATGGATGTTTGTTACTCTTTCACGTAAAAACTACTGAATGGATTTTAATGAAACTTCACAATAATATAGCTTACATATCAGAATAACACATAGGGTACAATTCATAAAGATATACATATCACATTAGTGACAAATCTGCAGTGTGCCCTCTCCTATTTGCACGCCAGTAGTGGCAAAACATGTAGCTCATATATAATATTTTAACATAATTGCATGCTCACACCATGTTAATACTCATGTTTTAAGCAAATAAATGATTCTTATTCTTATTCTATTCTTATATAGTATATTATTCAAAATATCTATCACCACGCGGGTGAAACCGCGGGGCGCAGCTATTAATAATATAAAGGTAAGATTTATACTAGGTTATACACTACAAGGTTATACACTAATCGATTTTATGTTGACTATACCAATCTTTGAAGTTTGGAATTTAGAATCTATGCCTATCGTAAAAAGGCTTACTACAAAGTATTAGATTATCTAGCTAGAGTATAAAAAAACTTGACACAAGTTTTGCTCCAACTCGAATAACGATCAAACAAGGTAAAGGTTTCTTGTTCGCTTCCTTACCTTACCGTAAAGGCTGAAATTATTAAAGTGAACTCAAAATCAAAGTCACTTCCTAGTTTTTCTCTAATTTGAATTTAGTGACGTGTCCAAGAGTACTGTCTACTGTATGTAAGGTGATATAATATGTCTAGCTGGGCTGGGCATGTTTGGGAAACTACGTCAAGTCTTCTCGTCACCGCAATGCTTGAAAACGAAAGTTTTCAAGTTGGCCGTTATTACCTACGGAGTTGAGACGTGGACACTCACGATAGGGCTGATCCACCAGTTCAAAGTCGCTCAGCGAGCTATGGAAAGAGCTATGCTCGGAGTTTCTCTGAAGGATGAATACATCCGACAGAGAACAAAAGTTATCGACATAGCTCTAAGAATTAGCAAGCTCAAGTAGCAGTGGGCCGGCCATATATCGCGAAGAACCGACAACCGCTAGGGTAAACAAGTTCTTGAATGGAGACCCCGACTCTGCCACCGTAGTGTAGGACGCCCTTGGACCAGGTGCGATGATGACTTGCGAAAGTTGCGAAAGACTGCAGGCAGATTAGATGCTGGATGCGACAGAGCGCTATGGCGCTCATAAGGGAAGACCTATAATGTCCAGCTGTGGACTAATTATAGGCTGATAATGCTGACCTTGGTACCTACCTACTTACATAGTTCTTGAGTCACTGGATTTGTCTCTTGGACACTCAATTCCATTACGAGCAGTAAACCTTTTTATGGGTTTTCTAGAATGTGATCTCGTAATTGGAATTATTTATCACTTCACAGATAACTGCTGCTGGGGCAAACGTATTCTTGAGTGGAGACCACGACTCGGTAAACGTAGTGTAGGACGCCCTCCGACCAGGTGGGATGACGACCTGCGAAAGACTGCAGGTAGATGCGTCAATCTGAAGCCAGGGCGTTGTGGCACTCAAATAACCATGTATTAGACATAATTATAAGAGATGAACATGCTAGTGGTTTCCTTTCATTTCTTCCACTAGTGGACAAAAAATTGAAGTGAACAGTAAAATAATTTTATTTGATAATAATTTATATATAAAATATGACTTGTCTAAGTGCTTTTTTTGTAAGCCTAAAGAAATAAATGATTTTTTACTTTACTTTTACTTTTACTGGGGGAGGCCTATGTCCAGCTGTGGACTATAGGCTGATGATGATCACTTCATAGCTGTTTATCAATTAATGGCCGATTATTTATCACGACATAGCCGATGCGCGTAACCTTGCCTCTGTTTAATGAACTACATATCTGCAAAATATAAGCGCAAGATAATTGTCTCCCAACGAACATAGGTAAGTATAGCATTCGTTAGATCGGTTGAGCTACCTGTAGATTGTTTCCCCTCATTTAATACTTACAAAACTCTGTAATATTTTAGTATAGCTATAAAATTTTGATGTACACTGAATACAAACGCAATAATAACACACAAATCACAAGAATAACAACACAAACACGAAAACATTTGAAAATATCATGGTTATTAACACAGAAGTCATTTATAACGGGATATTTGCCATGATTCTTGAGTTATTCCGTTATCATGGCGTATGAAACTGTGCCGAAACGAAATATTAGAAAAATTAATTCCGTTATAAATGTGGTTTGTGAAAAAACTAGAATAACGCAATATGAACACAAGAATAACAACAACACAAGTCATTTTATAACGGGATATTTACTATGAAATCATTGTTCAGTTAATCCGTGATCATGGCGCATGAAACTGCGCCGAAATATTGGAAAACTCAAACATCAAATCATGGTAAATGTTGTTTATTTATTTCCAACGTCACATGTTACACTTGATATTGTAAATATTCCGTTATTAATAACTTTCGTGATATAAACAAAAATCGCGGTACACGTGAACAGAAGCCGATCCCATACTAAGCGAGCCTAGCTGCAGTATACACTGCATGGCATTGATTGGTCAAGCGCTCGATATGTTTCGCGGTTGTTAGGAAATTCACGGAAATTCTTCTATACTAATAATATTATAAAGAGGAAATGTTTGATTTTTCGTTTGTTTGTATTGAATAGGCTCCGAAACTACTGGAGCGAAAATTCTTTCACCGTTGGGAAGCTACACTATCCGCGGTGAACATAGGCTATATTAAAATGTAGAAATGTGAAATTTGAATTTAACGCGGGTGAAACCGCGGGAAACAGCTAGTTATTCATAATTTACGAATTTCTTTCTACCTATCCATTCGTTTCGTAGCGTAAAATATACTCTAACGGTAATGATTTTAGGTTCAGTTTAGAGCCGACGCAGGTAATTTAATTTTCAATGAAATTTGTAAGTTAAGTTTTCATTGAAAAGTTAAATTGCTTTCGTAGAAGAAACGTCAATAATTCAGACTAGTATTAGATATAAATATTAATATATTAAAAATTTGGTACTTCTTCACGCCAAAACTACTGAACGGATCGGGCTGAAATTTTGCATACAGGTAGTTCTAGGCTTGGAATAAAACAGGCAACTTTACTACGTTTTAACCCATACATAACCTTAAAACGTCATCATCAACCTATGTCCAAATGTTTGTACGATCTACAGATATTTGTTCCGGGTGTTCTTAGCTTTCTATTTTTAATTAAAAATATTATATATATCTATGTAATGTATGGAATGTAGTGTATTATGTACTTATGTCAGTTATCTAGTACCTAGTTACCTACCCGTAACTCAAGCTTCGCTTAGCTAATTTATTTATAACTAGCGGCCCGTCCCGGCTTCGCCCGGGTGGTCATTTGTTTCAGGCAATTTTTCAATTTTTCTCTTTTTTTTCTCCGTAAGAAAAAAATTTAGCGAAATCGGTTCAGCTGCTCTCGAGATTTGCGCTTAGCAACACATTCAGCGATTCATTTTTATATTATAGAGATATCTTTGGGCAAAGATATTTGGCGAATAGAACCACCCTTATACCAAGTGGCCTGAGTGAGGCTAAAGGTTGGCCTCGTAGGCGTTGGTCTTAATCCTACGAAATAGGTTACTTCAAAAGAAGTCTTAATCCTAAGCAGCGCGAATTTGTAACGAAACTCAGTTGGGCGAGATATAACTTTACACTCGCTAAACTAGATGTAGAATGTTTGTGAACAATCTAGGACACAAAACACTCTATGGTAAAATTGTAAGCAATATAAAATTTACTAAATAGGCAGTTTGTTTAATTTTTTTCAATTCAATTCATTAAAACATTCTGCATCGATTTTGGCTAGTGTAGTGTAGTGTAGCTGGCTTTTCACCAACTTCGAAAAATGGTAAAGCCTCTGTATTACTACGACATTCGACCTGATTTTATGTAGATATAGGTACCTACCACCAAATACAAAAACCAACCAAAATAAAAATATATATCTACCTCTGTAATGTATTGTATCATGTAGGTATATCAGTTATCTACTACCCATAAAACAAGCTCTGTTTAGCTTGAGGCTAGATGATGCTGTGTGAACTCGTCATCATCAGCCCATGTTAATACCTACATAGCGGGACATAGGCCTCCGCCAATGTGCGTCATAGCGCCCTGTCTTCAGCTTGCCGCATCCAGCACCTACCTGCAGTCTGTCGCAGGTCGTCATCCCACCTGGCTAGAGGGCTGTGTGGACTGTCCAGCGTTATTCATCTGTTTATTTATTTAATAACCGTGGGAGTTAGAATCTGGTCTGCGCGTGACATACGTACTAACGCCTGATAAAAATATCATCGACCTTGGTGAACTCCGCAAGCGATGTTTGCTATGATAATTCATAAAGGCTAAAAATAGCACGAGTCGACGTAGGAAAATACCCAAGTGTAGACCGGATTTGTGACGTCAAGAGGTTTTCCATTTCATCGGATCTAAGAATATATGCTCGGAGTCTCTCGAAGGATAGGATTCGTAACGAATACATCCGACAGAAAACCAAAGTTATCGACATAGCTCTAAGAATTAGCAAGCTGAAGCGGCAGTGGGCTGGCCATATCTCGCGAAGAACCCTATACCTACTCAATCCAGCCATTCGCAGTGTAAGTACAATGTTTCCAACAACTCAAAAATCCCAAAATTCTGTTTTGGAGTGGTTTTAGAAAACAATATGGTCAGTATTATCATAGATGAAGGAAACAATTTATTCGTCCATGGTATTATGTATGCATTGTAAGAAAAAGCTTACAAGTACAATATGTATTTTGTTTTTATTCAAAACAATTATACATCTATTTTTACAGGTACGAGTAAGACCTAAGTAGTGCAAATTTTTCCGCAAATTTGTCCGAAAATCAACAAGAAAGTGATTTTTAGGAAGAGTACCCACGGAGTACCTATAGAGGCAATGTTTACATAGATTTTATCTTCAGTTTCGCCAGAGTATAGTTACTACTCGTACGGTTGTCTCTAAGAATAGGAACGCATTACCGGCAAACCATAATAAATCGTAAGTGCAGACATTACAACACAGGGAAACGATACTGGTGACCTTTTGGAGGTATTTCGGAGATAGCCATGACATAAATACAGGGATGCACTAAGGATTGGGGGGGCTGTGGAACCAACAGTCTTGACATATCTAGGCCTGAAACACGGTCGTCGATTGCATCAATCTAAATTGCAAACCCTAAATTACTAAGCCTTCAAACTCAAACACTAGTTACTAGTATGACGTAACGTAAAGTATAACTGTAACATACATAACTCATCATAACTCAAAAAACTATCGTAAATAATTTCAAGGATTCAGTAATTTCAAGGATGTGATGGGTTAGCTACGAACCTTTGAAGACGTTCTTAATAGGTTCGTAGCTAACTCATCATGATGTTATCTCATAACAAACATGGTTCGAACTTAACCCGCTCATATTCTTATTGAACTAATACTAACTCTTTTGGATAGTTGGTTCCTTCAGGCTATTTATCGTTGACAGTTCACTTAGTGGAAGCTCGAAATTTTACCATTTTAAAGTTGACTGTAACAAGTTTAGTCTTCTCCAAAGTTGTTACGTAAATAGGTACACGTTAATACATTCTTATGGCTGGCTTCTGTTGAAACCTGCCTCTGTAGATTCAGTATGTAAATGATAATCGCTGCATTAACATAATGTAGTTTACAATAATGGGATAAATATGTTATTTACTGGGAAATCCAATGAATAGTAAGTGGGTATTATTTACTTGGCCCAGTGAGCGAGTAGCTAGCAGGAGATTATGTGGGTACGATTTCGCTACGTAGTAAGTATCTATCCTACATGATAACGTGTAAGAATCGTACTGTATTTAAGGACATTAGTATAACCCTACATCGTTATAATAACTTAAAAGTTTTTAAAATAGACAAACGCTTTACGTATTGACTTACGGTGTTGCAAAAATAATAAAGCATCTCATCGTCTACGAAAATCCCGTAGAATACTTTATGAGGCTTATGAAAATCTAGGTCCTAGGTAGGGAGGGGGATTTTCGGGATTCAAAGAAATAATCTAACGAGACCACTAAACAGGCGCGATTCGATCCGCTCGTCGATAACATTTGTTCCTCCGCTCTATGATCCAGAACTTAACCCCCGCCCACTCAATACAGAGGGTAGCATGCAAAACACTGTAAAAATGTAACAGAACCGCAAAATTTTCGCGGCTGTGTCCGCTCGCTGATAATATCTTATCCTTCTGGGTAGGGTTCAGTGCTCGACCCCCACATAAGCGCACTTTGCCAACCAATGTGGAAAAATTAATTAAAAATCGCTAGTTTTCGTAGCTGCTCGCTGATAACGCTGGCCTCAAACGTGCCCCTCTAATATTACCACAAAAACACAGCAAACAACTCATTTCTCGCGGTCCGCTCCGGTCGCCGATAACGTTTAGAAGTTTTCAGTGGGGTCTTCAACCCCCCCAAATGATTTTCCGCCTACGGCCCTATAAAAACTCACCAGTATAAGAAGTAGAACTATAGGAATCAGCCGATGACGCCGAAAGGGACCGACTTCGATATCGTGCTGATTTCTTGAGCGCCCCCGACTTGCCCCGTTGCCCCTCGAACTTGCCGGCAGCCGCATCACTCGCGCCCCCGCGGACCTGCCCTGGATCCGTCACTGGACTATCGCTTGGCACTCCCGCCACTACAACGCTCTCTTTCCTCAAAAGTGCTGCTGCTGATGATGATGATGATGATGCGTGCGAATTTATAACCTCGTGTGCCTCAGACATTTTTCAATTAGCTATTGAATTTTGCACTGGGTATTTTCACAACACTATGAATGCAAGTATCGATTTAACTTTGTTTTTAAATGTACCTATTTGGAATCGATAAGTTACTCTTACGTCACGAGCACAGAAAAATAATGTCAATAATAAAAACATAGAACAGTCGCAACTGGGGTTTTTTCAAATATGCGTAAACTAAATGGGGTTGAGGGGTTCTGGACATTTATTAGGATGTTTTAAACAGTTGAGAATAGAAATAAATACATTTTGGACTAAATAAAACAAGAGAATAGAAGGGAAAAACAGAATTTGGCTTTTCCACCCGCACTGTATTACACACCCCTCTCCCTTCGCTACATTCACCCCCGTCTGAAACGTCAAGTCGGATTTCGATCGGCTTTCCACTAGGGATAGGCAAGCGGGTAGTAATCAGAGATATTGAACCGAGAGTGGAGTAAGTTCTTACTCGATGATGGAACGCAGTAAATTAAATACCTACATAGGTTGCATGCGCAGTAAATTGATCTTAGCTGCGTGCGAGATGTATTTTTCTGTATTGAGTAATTTCCTTTTTTTCTACTCATTTATATTATTTACAGCTTATATTATTTTATTTATGAATAAAACTAACAAAATTAAAAATATAATTCTTATATTTTTCATTAGGTAGGTATCTGCAAGAAAGAACAATCCCGCGGTATGTTGTTGCTGATTTTCTGCAAGCATGTGAATTTCGGTTTTTGTTATTGATTGCGATTTGTTGTCATAATTAGCTTTGTCATAATTTTAATCGAGTAAATCGAACCATAATTTAGTTTAGTCGATCTGAGCCGTCAGTCATTTTCGCTCTTTACCACAACACTATTCATTCCAAAATGGAAGCGAAACGTTGACAGCCGCTTCGTGACAAAACAACTGGAAAAATAAATAACGCAAAAGTTTGTGGAAAATCTCGATTTGGTAAGTAAATACTTGCATTCTATGCCCAAGAATAGTTTTCTGATTTTATTTCACTCAAGGCGCCATCTCAACAAAAGTTTTCGATGCAACGCAAATCAAGTTGTCATCGGTTTTTTACCGGTCCAAATATCACCTTTTTTCACTAATTCATGATCTCACGGAGAGGTGACAACCAGAAAATCCATTAATAAAACATGATGTAAAAATTTCAGTTGAATTCATTTAGTTTTCACTGTTTATTTTTACGGACAGGCAGCAGTGCAAGTCTATCGAGAATGCTTGTCAACACGCTTGGATCCCACTGAATTATTTTTTCCACCATAGTTACTCCTTACACCATCAGGCTACAGACCTTTTTGAAGTGCCTAATCTCTATTAAGGGCTCTGGTAACCCCTACATTCCCTTATCTGAAAAAATTAAAGTTAAGTCAACAAAGGACTGAGCTATGTATGTAGCATTAGGATGATTCATAGTAACAGTTAGTTTGAACTGTTCTTGGTACTTTGAATTTATTAAGTCAATACTTCTGAGGTGTCAATCATAAAATCAGAATCTGCTCTAGTTAAAACATTTCCTATGAAATTTTCACAATGATATTTTGGATCCATATTAAATCAAGAGTACCTACCTAATTCTGTCTGTTACCTTTTCTGGCCTAAACAGCTGAACAGATCGTAATGAAATTTGCTATGGAGACATAGGCTTATTTATCTTGAATATTTTATGTACGGATAGGACCTCATTTGCTTTCAAATGCGATTTGATATATATTTGATGTGCAGCTGACCTAAAGTAAAACTGGATACACGTAATTTCTAAGGTGTACTCGAAGAGTTAAGAACTGAGTTATTATTCTATAATGCAGGAAACCATTGCATTGTATGTATGGCCATGCCTCACTAAACGTCGACTTGCATTTAAGATTATTTAAATTCCCCCTATTGCACTGTTTGGAGAAGTCCCATGTCCCGCAGTAGACTTTTTAAGCCTGATGAACATATTTTTGTAATTTGCCATAATGTCATCTCATTTTACCATTGGCTTAGGCCATGGCGGTGGTGGTGGTGTTACAATGACTACCCCCAATTAAGCCAAGGACGTCCCAGGAGTTAAGGGAGCCTATCAAAGGAAGAACATCAGTTTCCTTCTGTTTTTGAACACTCCCACTGAGATCACCCTATAGCCTGCCCATCCTGCTGATTATGGCACAACACCCCTTGTTGGGAGAGTCTTGTCCAACTGTGGGCGTCTTGTGGGGAGGAGGTTACATGAGGTTCTGTTCCTTGTCCACACTTCACCATCTGTAACTGCTGCTTGCACATTGTTGTAACCATGATAATAATATTTTTCCAGCATACATAATATGTCAAGCGGTGGCCGCGGGCGTGGCTACACGGGGCGACACAGCAGAGCGCGGCCGGGAGAGCCCGACGAGCCGCGTGCCGCGTCCGAGATCAGCCCTAGGGCTACAGGTACATACTATGTGGCTACACGAAGTCCTAGTTATTGCATAGAAACATGGAGAAAATAATTCCTAAAACAATCATTTTTCAAAATTTTAAAAATAGTTAAATCTATTTATGTATATGTTGATTGAATTCACTAGCCTTAGATGTAGATAACATCTAAGGCTAGCGTAGATGTATGTTTAATAATTACATATCTATGCTAGGCTTGTAAAGCCTGTGTCAAAGACATCTATGCCTATTCTAATAGATCCCTTTACTTCTAGCAGCAACAATCCCCGCAGCACTAGCTACAACACTACCTGCAGCACCCGACTCCCGTCGCTCGCCCGAGATGCCGCGATCTCGGCGCGCCTCGCGCTCCGTCTCCGAGACGGACCTGTTGGACAACATCTCTTCAGAGGACGACGCGGTGCTGAAGGAGCTGTTGAATATCGACGAGCAGTACCAACCACTGCTGCTTCTGGTGAGTCAAATATCAAAGTGCTTTATATCCTTTAGACCTTACATGACTCTTGGATACGTCACAAAATTCAAATTACATAAGGGACCATGCATTAATTACTACACACGAATTTCATGTAGTCTCTTAGTGTACTGAATAATTGTTGTATATTGTATGTGTGTGTCTAAAGTTGCATATTAAGACTAGACTATCTATCTATTGCAGTTGGAGCAGTTCTCTCCGTCTGAAGATGGCATCCAGTTCAACCGCAAGCTGCGCAACTTTGAGACCACCATCACCAACATGTGCCCGGACGAGAACCGCCTCCAGTGAGTATACATATTATATACAATGTGTTTTGTCGAACCTTGATCAAACGAGATGTGCGAATACACGACATATATTTATCGATGAAAAACAAAAAATAAAAAATTATATGTTACCTATCTCAAAAATAAAGCCGATTTAATATTTTTTTTAATGAAAACTAATTCATCTGGTTTTTTCTTCGTTTCTTTGGAGTAAAAGGTGTATTTTATTTATAGTAGTCTCATTTGAAAGCTAGATAGTTTACCTTTTTTTGTTTTTTATCGATAAATATATGTCGTGTATTCGCACATCTCGTTTGATCAAGGTTCGACAATACACATTGTATATATAACTCGTTTCTGCCCGCGGCTTCATGTGGAAGTGTGCCACACACACAATGTACCGCTTAGGTTAACGCCTCCTCCAGGTTCCGGTCCATCCATGCTTCTCTTTCCAAAGCTGTTCCAAGTAAATCGAAAGGATCCTTAAATGTGTTAAATTATGTCTGTTTTTTATGGTTAATTCTTTTATGGTTCTTCATCCCGCACGCGTTGTTTCTATGGAAACGTTGTAAGGTTATATCTTTCCTATCAGAACTGATTTATGGGATAAAATGTAGTCTGTTTTACTTCGGCCCTGGAACTATAATACCTATATGCAAAATTTCAGCCGGATCCATTCAGAAGCTTTTGCGTGAAAGAGTAACAAACATACATACAAACTATCGCGTTTATAATGTAGGATATGACACCGCCGGATCGTACGATCAGCAAGAGAGTTGAATGGAGTAGAAAGCCTTCTTCATAAGATGTTTAAATTTACGAATAGGAATTTGCTTTTAATTGCTTTAGATAGAAGCCTATTATAGAAGCGTACGCTATTGCTGATTAAAAACCGACACCAAATGGAACGGCCCACTCCACGTTCGTGCGTTCCACCGTACACATTGGCGCGCGTTCCAAAATGGTATCCATTTCGCGCGGCCGGAACGCGCGCCAATGTTCGTCCTCTTGGAGCGCGAAGTGGATACGCGTCTTTAAAGTCCCAACTGCATGATTCCAGAGCTGCGTTCGCTACATTCCGCGCAGCCGCGCTCCGCAACCCCGTGACGGCGCGCAAGCTGGCCGGCGTCGGCGCCTCCTTCACGCGCCAGCAGCGACAGCAGCTGCTGAGGACCACGCTGCTCAACGTCATCATGCAGGGGACATTCTCTAGTAAGCACCATCCAACAAAGATAGCTCTTCTTAAATGCAGGGAAATAAAGGCAGCCAGCTATAAATAAATAATGCTGGACAATTTACACAGCATTATCTAGCCCCATGCTTAGCAGAGCTTGTTTTATGGGTACTACACTCGAGATCATAGAAATCGCACACCTCCTATATTTTCATTTCGACCCTATTTTTTTGAAATTAAATTTTAATTTCAAATATAACTTCAATTAAATTATTGGTTCTACCCAGCTTCAATTAGTGCAACCACTTTAGATTCTGCTTCCGGTGTGGTATCCATTTTCTTGCTTAGACTGATGACGTATTCGATAAAAGACCTTTCTAAGTGCGAGTTGGTATTTAAATGATGTCATTTCAATCATCTCTTAACCTTTTAAACCTGCTCAAAATCCCACAAACCGATTTACCTGAAACAAGCTAAGTAGGGTCATTCTATTGTTATGTTAAGGTTTCGAAGGTCAAGGCTAGACATTATGGGTTTTTAGGAAGCTAACAGTGTGTTCTTTAATTTAATTTAAGTTATATTAAAAAAAAACTTCAATTTAAAGAAATATATATGAACGAAATGAAAATTTAGGGGTGTGCAATTTCTTTGCTCTTGAGTGTAGATGAATGATAATGATAATACTTAAATACAATAGATTACAAAGATATATATGATATGATTATGACCATTGCACTTGGCTCCATCTACCGCCACTCTCCATAAGACAAACGTGCCGAACACCCTGTATAATAAAACTATTGATCTATTCCAGAGCTGGACATCCTAGAACGTGCAAATCCGTTATTTTTGATCAACGCAGCCAACCTCATGGGAGATTACTTTTCAGGTTAGTAACAAAATACTACTGTATTGCTATTATAGTGCGTAAGCCCTCGCAGTTGGGGTAATCTAAGAAATTCAATAATATCCCAAAAACATTTTTTTTCTTAAATTTATTGTATTCTGTTTTTTAGTATTTGTTGTTATAGCGGCAACAGAAATACATCATCTGTGAAAATCAGTCAGACATCAACTGTATGTATGTAACTACCACAGTTCATGAGATACAGCCTGGTGACGGACAGCGGAGACCTAGTAAAAGGGTCCCGTGTTACCCTTTGGATACGGAACACTACAAAGAGGATGAAATATTATATTGATGTTTTGATTACAGAGGCGCGCTTATGCAACGGCAATAAGGTCCATATTCTAGCATCTCCACTACTGCAGTACATGAAGGCTCTGCTGGCCAGCGATGACGTCAGAGCACACCGCAGTCTAGCCACCCAGGTAAACTATCTAGAATGTAGCTTATCAAGCACTTCACCACCCAGTCACCCATGACTGCGCCCGACGGTGCCTAACTTCGGTGATCGGTTCAACTTGTTATAAATGTTGGACCATTATTATTAATTTTTAGTTTTTGGTAGTAGTTATAAAAATCTGTATATAATTTAAACTTTCCGCCAATTACGTTTTCCATTTTCACCCTTCAGGTATAATAATTATAATAATAATTGATGACCATACCTGAAGGGTGAAAACGGGACCACAAAAATTATACAGAGAAGGAGCGTATTCGTGTCAAAATGAAACTTTCGCCTAATAGAACTCAGGGGTTACCACCTCCGAGTTGCGTTTGTCTATTCGGATGTAGACACATCCCAATGATCTCAACTCTAACCTCTTCCAGCTAATGCAAAACGGCCGCGAGCTCCTAGCCGTCCAACAAACAGAGACGGAAGAACTCACCATCAAGATACGTCTCCGTCTCCTCACACCGCCCCCGTGCGGCATCGTGTGGCTCCTGCTGTCTTCAGACATGGCGCTCAACAAGTTCCTGCCGCTACCCAACTGTCTGCAGCAGTTCTACGCCTCTAACCTGAAGGTAGGTAGCCATACCTAGGTAGATCCAAGATACGTCTCCGTCTCCTCACACCGCCCCCGTGCGGCATCGTGTGGCTCCTGCTGTCTTCAGACATGGCGGTCAACAAGTTCCTGCCGCTACCCAACTGTCTGCAGCAGTTCTACGCCTCTAACCTGAAGGTAGGTAGCCGTACCTAGGTAGATCCAAGATACGTCTCCGTCTCCTCACACCGCCCCCGTGCGGCATCGTGTGGCTCCTGCTGTCTTCAGACATGGCGCTCAACAAGTTCCTGCCGCTACCCAACTGTCTGCAGCAGTTCTACGCCTCTAACCTGAAGGTAGGTAGCCGTACCTAGGTAGATACAAGATACGTCTCCGTCTCCTTACGCCGCCCCCGTGCGGCATCGTGTGGCTCCTGCTGTCTTCAGACATAGCACTCAACTAAACTAACTAAATATGGGCAATAAATAGTCTATTCTCAACTATTGTAAGGGACCTTGGCTAGGATATTAGAACTGACCATTCAAAAAAACTAGATTGTGGGATCAAAGGGCCGTTCTTAAGGTACCTCACAAAAGGCTGGTAGATACATGCATGCAATGAATAACGAGCGCAGGCTGCCGCCGTTATAAGTTGTTGTATTGCTTCTTGAAAGTGGGTATCGTGTCTTATAGGTTAGTGTGTACATTTGGCGCTGACGATTTCTTAAATTATTGCGTTAATTTTAGATTTTACCTTTCCAGTTAACGGCCGACACCGACTACAGCGAAGTGAGCTACGGTTCTTGGAAGAAAGACGACAGCCAGAACCTCAATCTGAGCCAATCTAGCACAACCGATGAGGACTCCAAGCCCAAGCTGAGACCCATCCTAGGCGCCGGCGCGGGCCTGGTCAAGCAGACACAGGAGAGCTACGAGTGGACAAAGACGAGCATGACCAAACGGTACGATCTCAACTCCTGGAGGCAAGACGGTGATGAAGAACCAGTCTTCGACCCTTCGGTCCTACCCCCACCCTTGGTCCCACCCAATATCGTACAGAGAAACTATGAATACCCACCACCTAACTTCAATTACAACAATTACTTGCAACAAGGCGATGGTCATTATATACAGAACCAATTCTACAACGACGAACCAGAGCTATCTGATCTTAGTATTACTGAACGCCCAGAAAGGACCTACACGGATATAAACTACGCTGAGAAGCAGACGTTCGAAGAGATACCGGAGAGAGCTACCATCGCTGACTTCGAGAAGCATGAAAGAATCCCTGATAATGATAAAATAACCGACAAAGTCAACAATGAGATACAGAAATCCAGTCGCACAACCAAGCCTATAGAAAACTGGAGACGAGATAAGCCTGAAGACGTCAAAGTTTGGCCGAGGAACGAAGAGGAGGATAAGGAAAGACGTAGCACCAGTGGGAACCGTGCCCGAGTGAATCGGAGAAACAGTGGTGAACCTGACAAGTCTCCTCCTCGAAGGCATGTTTCGGATGTGCCCCGGAACCATAAATACTGGGACCACGATGACCGGTGCGACAAAGACTATTGACGATTGTTTTTGGTGATGGTAAATTCTTTGTGATTCATAGCGAATGGTCTTGAGTGTTGGAAGTTTTAAATTAACTGTGTTATGACAGGATATCTACATTTTAATGTTTGACTCGATAGGCGAGTGTGACGACGCCCGTAACTACTTTATTATTTATATGAGTGTGTATTCAGGCGGTGATCATTTCTGTATCGTTACGAGACAGTCCCCTGTGTAGGGGTCCTTTATTTTCAAGCCACAGCCTTCTTTCTGTTTCAAATTCAATTTTAGTGAAAAAAAGTTGCCACATAAGTATGTCTCTTTAAAACTGAAGTCTTCAAAGGATTTTGGGTGCTAGTTTAGTCAAATCTTAGTCATAGCTAGTCGCTCTGCTCTAGAACTTAAACATCATTTGTGTTAAAAATCTCAATTTTAAATAATACTGCACACTCAAGACCACATAAAAAATTGAATGTCCGTGGCTTTGAAAAATGGATTTACAAAACCTACCTATAGCTATAAATATTGCTATAAAAGTAGTTATAAATTAATATAAATAAATTAAAAGTGCTAACAATTAATTATGAATAAATTATAGTGATTATTTTATGACTAGTACTAACTGTCAAAGTTTGACAGATATAAGAGCGATTGACAGATGTTTTAATGAATAAATCTTTCACGGACGGTGTCGATTCAGGCGTCACAAAAACTAATTTTACAGTTCACTTTTGTCTACGCCTTAATCAACACCAATGACGAATAAAAATTAAGATCTCTAATGTAGAGCATTTATACTTTTAATATTGTGACACATTTCGAAACATTATGACACTAATATTTTACGGATTGACAGATATATATTATTAAAACTGTCATTTTCCTGTTACACTTACAACTCCTAAAATATATGAACAAAATAAATATATTAAGAACGCAAAAAAACCTGAATTTATAAGTATAATGCTCTATAAAATGTATAGTACATTACATAATAAATTAGAATAATATAGCATATTTTAACGCTATTTTTAAGCAGGTAATTATTAAGATAGAGAATTATGTTTTAGTTTGTTGGACTTAGTTTGACCTATAGTTATGTGTGAATCGTTTCAACTTTGAAATGTTTTGTGTCTTTTTGTACCAATGGATTCTTATTCTTAAGAACGCATAACTCGAGCGTGGGAAATTGTGATAGCACACCCACATTTATATTTTTTACTCACACAGGCGCATCGCGCATTAATAGTAGTACTCTAAAAACGAATAAATCTTTTTTTGGCATTTCGCACATGTTACATATTCATTACGCGTTTCGTCTTCATAGAATGTTTAAAAATTTCACAGAAAACACGCAATGTATTTAGCCATTAGCTAGTCGCACTGCCAAGACCGCGGCCGCGTAGTGACGTTAGGTGGGTAGCCAGCGGCAAAGGGTCGGGTCAAAGTGTAAGCGTTCTGGATTTTACCTAAGTTAGCCTTTGGTTCTTTGTGGAGATATTTGTGATATTGACAAGTCAATGTTTTGCGTAATATGGGAAATGTGGGGTTTCATAGATGATCTATTAATAAAAAAAGGTTATGCAGATTAAAACAATTACAGGGCATGAAACCAATTTACTTTATTTGTTTTTCTGGTATATTTACTTTTTTTATCTTAGTGATAGTTGTCTCATTTTCGCTCTTCCGTTTTTTTGTTTCGCGTATAGATTCTCTTTTTTTAATTGCCTCCATCAAGTAAGTGGGCTCTCTTATCTTGTTTTAAGTGTGCAACAAAATAATTATCTATCTACCTCCATTTTCCTGTCTAATCTGGAATGTACTATTTCCGGGAGTATACAATCGAGAATAATTTTTCTTCCATATTATTTTTCCAGAAGACATCATCTTTTTTACTAATTATTTCAACTTTCATGTCCACGCTGGTCCAAGCCCTAAAAATGCATTCAATTTTTTGAGTGATATGTAGCTGCCCTTGGACCTGATAATACCAGTCCTGATTCGTATTTATTATCAGGTCTCCTATTGCATTACGTTTCCAGAAAGTGATCTTTTTCGTTTTGACACGGTCATCGATAGACATTATTAGCACGAGTATGGACACTTTATTTCAACGATTTTATCATCATCTAATAATCCGTCAGGGTTTGCTCCTAGATAATTTATTTTTGGGTTCACGAATAACCCGCATTTCTTTTTGTTTTATTGCATTGAAAGTTCTTCTCGTTTCCTGCAATAATAAGTATTATTAGAAATATCTTTGTATCATGCATATCTTATTATTACATTCTATTTTCAAAAAGTAATTTTAAGGTAGTTTTTTATAAAACCATCTTCACACAGACAAAGACAGTACATTCATTCAGTAGTTACCATAACAAAACTGCGATAAAAAGAGTCAGCCATCTTGGATTTAGAAATATAATAATAAAATATAAAATGATTGCTATAACAAACAGCCTGTATATATAATTAATTACTGTGTATGTGATGTGCTACCATTTTGACACAAAGAACAAAAAAGTAGTGTATACATGGATAATATACATCTTCCTAAACTTATCGGGTAATTAGTTGCGATTTTAATCAGTATCTATGAGTTTAAATATGTAATTCGTAAGATAAAAAATACATAATAAAACTCACATACCTGGTTCGTCTACTTGCTCAAAGAATACAAATTAGCGTCCGACACTCGCGACCCACCCTAAGTGTCAATCACCCAATCCAAATTGAACTACGAACGGACGTGCTCCCACCTTGAAATCTGAGACGGTACTGAATTTTCAGGCGCGCGCACTCTAATATAAATCGAATTACAAGAAGCTACTTGCGTCATACTAAAATGTATGGGCAATGAGTACGAATTGCGCTAAAAAAATTAATGATCTTTGAGCTTAGATTACTTCGTTTTGGTTTGAATTAGTAAAAAACTTTAATGGTGAATCTATTATTTATACTTTCTGCTCACGATTTAATCAAAAATATTTTCAAATATAATAACGAAATAGCACAGAAACTCAAAATAAAAAACGTTGATTTCGATGTTTTCGATCAATGTTGACGATTTTTTTTTTCAAAAATTAACAATTATTTTATAAATATCACGTGGTGAAAGTGTAGACTGATCTGTTAAGCACTTGTATTTTTATTTGTAATGTCTTTCCATGGAGTTAGTTCTTTAATTTTTTGAAATTAGTAAGTGCCTTTCGCTCATTGTTTTAGGGACGCGCCCCTTAAGGCTTGTTTAAAGAAATATACGGGGCACATACACGGTAGACAGTTTTATCGAAAGAGGCAGGAAAAAAAATTATGTCGTGAAAATATTTGTAATTTATTTTGGTTATGGAAACTTCAATGATTTGCGCACTATATGACATTTGATGGTTTATGTTGAAACAAATTGAAGAGTCCTATCAAGCTAACTAGAAAATGGTGTCAATTCATTATGTCGCCAAAACTCAATAACTTGACTAGGTAATAAAATGATGCCGTCCTTTTTATTTCGATCGGTATGAAAGAGACTGCAACATTTTGATGGCTGTCAAATTTGTTGAATTTTTTGCGACATCTTACTTGACAATGTTTTACAATTACGCACGATAAAAAATCTTCAAAATTCTCTATGCTCTGAAAATAAAGAGAATCAAGAAAATAAATTAGCGGAATTTATTTTCTTTAACTTAATAAGAGAATGAATTGAATTGAAAAACTTTTTGCGTTTCCAAATAATAATATGTACATGAATCCAATATTTCATAGACTACTTCTTTTTAAGGAAAGAGAACGAATGTATCGAAAAATATTGCGAGGAACGAGAGCTTCAGTATATTTACAAATCGAACTGACAGATTATTGTGTATTTCATTCAATAAGGCAAAGAAAATAAATACGTGGACAAGAGTATAAACAATTCTTAAGGATATCCATTGGTGCAATAAGACATGACATAAATTTTGCTCAAAATTCATCAGATCGGTAACAGCATGCATCATCATTATCAGCCTATGCTTGTCCACTGCTGGACATTTCCTCCCTTACTGAGCACCTACTGTCCTCAATATAACGAATTTAGATTTATTTTATAATTATGCAATATTTGAAAGGTATATCTATCATGGAGCCAAGCTTTGGGACGCACGGCAGAAACTCGCTGGAACAGTCAAAGTGCATAATTTTTTTTATCATTAAATAATTCATATTTATTTGATTATTTGACGACCACTGTGGCGCGGTGGGCGAAGGTCTATATGCGACGCAGGAGGATGCGGATTCGATACCCGCCTCAGAACAAATGTACAAACGCAGGGTATTGTCCGGCATTATTTATTTAATTTTTTTTTATATATACCGTGCCGCTTTTTGACTAGAATCTTATCTTCCTATGAAACAATAATCAATAAATCACATGTTCAGTCAACTTGTCGGCGGCCAACTTTTTTGTATCGACTACATTAGAAAATATGATATTGCTGCATAGAGGCCCATTTTCACCAGTTAATTTTCATTGGACGCTATCTGTACGTGTTCCTATTGATAACATTGCTTTGACAATCTATCGTTACGACAGTTAATGCATGACTCTTCTGTCGTGTATTTTGAAATGATTACAGACATGAACTGTTATTTATACTACCCTAATAAGTTATTATAAAATAAAATTGATAATGAAATCCATCTCGAAATTTACGTTAATTTAATCATTTATGTATATTTTTGATAATTATGGAATTTGAGAATTGGAAAAGAGAGATTTGATTTTTTTTTTGTTTAAAACACTGCAATATGTTTGAATATTTGTGTTAAAATACCTGTTTGTTCTGTAAAAATTGAATTTGTATGAAATTTTAATGAATTTGTATAAAGCAATAATGTTTCTGGCTTCCCATTAAATTTAGGTGTAATTAGACTGCCTATTGTAATTTCGTGTTCAAGCTTCCTGTCAAATGCAGATATTTTAATAATTAGGCTAATATTTAGTCCCTACCTAAAATATGCTCAATATCACTAACTTAAAATATGTAATGTAGGTACCTGCGAACTTAAAGAAAGGTATTTGGAATAAAGTGATTATCATCATCATCAGCCTATAGCAGTCCACTCCTGGACATAGACCTCCCCCAATGAGCGCCATAGCGCCCTGTCATCAGGTTGACGCATCCAGCATCTGCCTGCAGTCTTTCGCAGGTCGTCATCCCATCTGGTCGGAGGGCGTCCTACACTACGTTTACCAAGTCGTGGTCTTCACTCAAGGACACGTTTGCCCCAACGGCCGTCGGTTCTTCGCGAGATATGGCCGGACAACTGCCACTTCAGTTTGCTAATTGCGTGATTATCAATCCTATTCTATTAAATATTGTTTCAAGAATATCGTTTGATTTAGGTTTGTAGTAGTCCGCTCAAGTTCATAATTAATTTAATATAATTGTTGTAATGTTCGTACATTTGCTTTCAGTGATTTTTCTGAGTGTATGAGAAAAAATATTAATAAACAAAAATAAAATAAACTTCGACTTCTTAATTCATGACTCGCTCTGTCTTGCTGCTTCGATAACTCTGCCAGTGCCTATGTCAAAAGAGTCGTAAACAAAAAACATCAAATGAAATTACTTGCCTTTGTAAAATTTCAACAAACTGAAACAAATATAACTCAAGAACAAGAAGTATCTCAACTAGTAGCTAACATATATATCCTTTAAATATCAACCGTTAAGTCGGAACAAAATTTAAGTTGGTGAAATTGAGCATTAGTAGTTAATTCGCTAGAAACATCAAAACTCGCCCATTACTTAATGTAACACGTATAGTGTAGACTCATAACGTTTCGTGTACCTGCGTCATCGGTGCCCTTAAAATGCCCGCGAGAGACCGCGGAGTTTACCCTTAAGGTTGACGCTCACACACACAACACAAAAATGAGCGCTCAAATATGGGCATTACTTGTGACTTTTAGATGCATTGTGTATTGATGACATCAGTTAGGTACTTTTGTTTCATATTGTATCTCTATTTTAATTGTATGTGTGTTATTAGTACCAATTTTTTTTTATATATCTATCTATCAGTTAATAGACAGCTCGTGGGCACTCGCTTGAAGCTTACGGTAAGAAAGTATGTCACTGTGAAATGTATCTAAACGTTATGAGCCTATCTTTGAATGCTCGTTCTTGTGTTGTGCGGCAGTGGGTTTGGAATGTGAGTAAAAACTTTTAGTCCTAATTAGTCTTTAGAAATATGCAGTACAAATTGTTATTTTAAAATGTATGTTGACGCGTGCAATAAGTTAGTAATAACAACTTAAAGTGCAATTAATATGGCCAGTAGATCTGACGTGATTAAATGGCGCCCCATACATATCAACTTTGGCGTTCGCTTCTCTATCATCATCAGCCTATGATAGTCTACTGCTGGACATAGGCCTCCCCCAATAAGCGCCATAGCGCCCTGTCTTCAGCTTGACGCATCCAGCATCTACCTGCAGTCTTTCGCAGGCCTTTTCTATAAAGGCATGTTAAAACTATACGGTTCAGGAATTCAAGATATTATTGATCAACAAATGCCGGCGCCGCCGGTGATGGTCCGTAGAGCAGAAATGTGCCAGAACCTTTATCATTCTGTTACTGTATGTACATAAATGGGACTAGATCTTTTAATTATAACATGAATGGTCGTTGAATATGTGAGAAATAGATTTTTAGCAAAACAATATAAAACAGAAATCAACATACATTTTCAAAAACGATATTTGAGCCTTTTATGTGGTAATGGTGCAATTTGTGTCTATCTTAAGAATAGGACCATGGAGTTACATTACTAGAAGAAAGTCGGAAAACAGAGCATCTCTTTCTACACTGCAAACAGAGCTAGGATTTTAAAACCAATTAATAACCATTATAAAACCAAGGTGCCTTTGTCTGTAACCCGCATAAAATGATTCCCACTTGGCGTCTGTCCTTCACGCAAGTACAGTTACAGACAAGACGTTAGATTCATAGTTTTATATGGTTTTATGTTTACTGGTAATGTGGCTCAATGGGATATAAGATACGTAGCATAATCTTCTTACCCTAGGCCTGTGTTCATGTAAAAACGATTGGTTAACGCACAATCCTCAACCTTGTCAAAAGTGTATGACACTTTTGACATTTATTCTCCAAAATGATAATCGGGCAATTATCTATATTGAATTGTCTCTGTAGTTTTTTTTTTAATTTTTACCGCTCATGTTATAGTAATTCCGCCTCCATTCCATGACTATGAAATTGCTATGAATTGGACACTGGCAGAAAAGTGGCAAACCAGACACATAATACCAAATCAAAGAAGTCAAGTCATTGAATTGTTTTGGATGGAAGTTTTCATACACCTCAAGAGTTTACCGACGACGCTGCTGCCAATAGGTAATTGTCCGTTATCATTTGGTAAACACCAGCCTTAGTGCAAGCTTTTCTGTTTTGGAATAAAATGTTTGTTCAAATTCTTCTGAGGGGGGTGTTCTTTGAGAGACAAATTGGAAGATAGACTTGTCGTCGGTTAATTTGACGTACCATCAGCTTTATATACCAGTCCACAGCTGGACAATGGCTCCCTCTAACTCACGTCATACACCCATGAGGTTATAATGAATCATATGAATGAGCTACTATATAAATAAACTAATCTTTTTTTCTATTGATCATCTAGATAGAATATAAAACAGTACCTATTAAAGCGGCTTTATAGTTGAGAGCGATTTCTCCCAGGCTATATGGAAACTATTATCTCAATAATTCTGACCTCAGTCCTAATGCCTATTTTCTCTCAAATAACCACCATTAAATGATTCTATAGTTCAAATAAATTGCTCACCACTAGTGTAGTTTACTAATATGACAAGAAACCTACACAGAAAAGCTGTTGGACCTGTAATTCAATGAGGGAACACAGGACGAATAGATATGACAAATGATGTCTTGAAAACTTGATAATGTTCGTAAAACCGCTAGAGAAATTGTAGATTTTGTAAGAACTAACTTGATGTAAGGAAGGTTATCAAGTTTATAATTTTAGATAATGAATTAGTTAAAAAATAGTTTTATTTAGTTATCAAAATGTCGTGTCATTTGTCTCTGCGTTTAGAACAAAGTAATTCAGGGTTCTGCATCGAAATGGTAAAACAGACTCAAATGATGCGCAGAGATGTTTGACGCGGACTCGATGGTCTGGCTTGAAAAATTGTCGTGAATAATTTCACTTCTTATCCTTTGTTTAATATCTAGACCGGTGTGAAGTTGGCGGCAGATGCAGGTGCTACTCGTTTTAATCTAAAATCTCTAGAAAAATCCATCTCGTGTCTGTAGCTACCTTCACATTGGTCTAGAAACATCTTAGTCTAATGTAAAAGGAGTTTGACTGTTGCAAAAAACGGCATTAAAACCTTTTTGCTGTTTATAGGGACTGTAATTTGTACCAAATGAGATAAAAACTTGATTTGTATCCTACTAATAACGACCTTCATTGCCAACCTGGCGTTCCATGCACCAACGGCAGTGATTGTGTTAACACCCTGCACAGTTCAAACTTCCCCGTTAAGTAGACTATTGTGTACTTATATACCATTTTGTCAAACTTCATACTAAGTCTAGAAATTAGATATTCTGATTTTGTTATAATTTGTAGACATAATGATTTGTTAAGGTCGCATGACGAGGTATGGTGTAAAAATTATGTTTAGCAAAGTAAAATGGAATTTGATTCATGAGATCTTTTATTAAGCGTTTATTTTACATTTAAAGCGATAATTAAAAAATATATATATCAATAATAATATAATCATACATCTGGGCCCAATTCTGCTAACAAATCGCTCTATTTCATCTCTACGTGACGACATTGTCATAGTATAGCGATTGGGCCCGTTATAGATAGTAGTGTACGTCAACGACATAAATAACTGATCATCGTTGACTTCAAAACTGCTATACACCTCTTATAGGCTAAAATTGCCTTTGGAATCAGATCAGATTTTTTCACTGACTAGGTAAGTACCTATACATGGTTAAAGAACCTATTAGATACATAAATTAGGCTATATTTCATCAGTAACAATGAAATTATGATTCTAGATTTTCTACATAATATTGGATTTTTGAAGCTAGTTTTTTTTTAAATATGGTTGCAGGCTATACTAGGTATATTGGGCAAGATGCGTATTTAAAAATCACCCAAGAATCAATGAATGAGTAAAGTATTTAGTACCTAGTTAATCAAAATGCAATATCATAAACTGAGATCAACCACGGTTGGAAATTAAATAATAATATATTACCCCTCGTTCGGGGGCGCACTTACACACCTTACACACTACAATAACAAACACTTCAACTACAGACCAAACCACACAATAATTAATCTTAAGAATCAATAAAATTACCACGTAATTAATAGATTACATCTAAAGGCTAAGCTTGTGCGTTATGCCACTTAATGTTATAATATACCTACAAAGGTAGTTATATAATAATAAAATTAATGATTAACACTGACTGCTAGGTCGCAGCAACGAAAGTAGCTGAACACGAATTACCTGGAAGAGATCGCTTCAAAGCGATAAGGCCGCCCATTGTACTTGTCGCATGTGATGTCTTTTATAATCTGTATCTGATGTACAATAAAGTATTTTTATTTCCATTAATTAACTGACCATTATTATTCAGGTATGTCATGTGCGTCACGGACAATATCGTTTTTATGTTACAAAAGTCGCCTAACACTGCGTCTATAAATTGCTGAACAATTGTCGTTTTAGAAATTAATCGTGAACAGCTACTTTCGGTGTCGACTTGGTATGAATAAGATTTTTTTTTTATTTAGTGGGTACCTAAGTATAGTATTCAATAAGTAGTTTTACTCCATAATAAATGACTACATATTAATTAAGTACGTTAATTATTTAAGTTTTTGTTCATGAATTAATTAGTAGATATTTTTTTGTATTTTTTAATTGTTTCATCGATCAGTTTTAAGCTCGACGGTAATGCGTTCGATAAATCTTCACATGAAATACATATTATGTTATATATATTCAATAACTAGTTAGTTAAGGCCAATATTTTACTTTAAAGGATGGCATAATTTATTTATAACATTCAAAAGTGCACACTCACTACACGCGAAAGCGAAACAGAGGCGAATTTTCCTGTTATAAGTCATAGATTCGACTATACCTACTCCGATTTAGAATCCAAGATATTTTATGTCAATACAGACATTTTTTAATAAAAAGTTAACAATAACTGATAACAACGAGGTATCAGCAAGGTTATCTTTAAAAACTAAAACACTAACTTGAACAATGCATAATCTCACATGTGGAGTCAAAAAAATGTTGAAATGAATTCGAAAACTAAAGATTATATGAATAAAACTATGAATGATGTGGCCGACCGATGTGGCGCGGTGGGCGAAGGTCCGCCTGCGACGCAGGAGGTTGCGGGTTCGATTCCCGCCTCGGAACAAATGTGTGTACGATCTGCAGATATTTGTTTCGGGTATTCTGGTCGTTTTCTATGTATAATAAAAAATATCTATCTATGTAATGTATTGTATTATGTATATCAGTTATCTAGTACCCATAACACAAGCTCTGCTTACCATGGGGCTAGATAATGCTGTGTGAATTGTCCAGCATTTTTTTTTTTTTTTGAAAGCTTTGAAAAACAAAAATGGTTTCGTTCTTCTATGCTTAGCTTCGATGATACCAATGTCGTTTAAATATTTTCCACGAATATTCCTTGGGTTTTGTAATTCCTTTGTATACAAAAAATATCCAGGTTTTTTAATCGGAGTATATGATTCAATACCGCTTTCCCGCGCGATTCCGCCGATCTCACCGGGCCTTAGTTTGAAAACAATTCCCAAATCTCCACGTCTACGAGCGCAGAATACTTTCTGTCAAACCAGACGCAAAAGGGAGCAGCCAAATGAAATAAGTGACTAGATCTTCATTAAAGTAAGCCCCAAGCCATTGCGTCCAAGCATTAAACATAGGTTATGTATTACTGAATATAACTGCATATATAGCTCAGTTATAAAAAGCTGGCGCGATCTTTTTTGTTCTTTCATAGAAACCTTCATTAAACATAGATTAAGGGTTACTGATTTGATCATAGGTGCCTATATAACTCAGTTAATAAAGCTGGCGCATCTGTTTGTTTTTTCATAGAAACCGTCATAATTGCTTGCGTCTAAAGCTCAATTATAAAAAGCTGGCGCGTTCTTTTCTTATTTTTTCACAGAAACCGTCGTTATAAAAAGCTAGCGCGTCTTTTCTAATTTTTTCACAGAAACCTTCTATACATATACGAACTCCTGGCGACAAATAGATTCTACTGGATAGAACAAGTGATGGGATGCGTCAATAGGAAGTTAAGCAGCAGCGGGGTGCCGGCTGCGACCTCCAGGTTCATGGTCTCCGGGTCCTCGGAGCTGTCGGAGGAGACGGACATCTTCTTGGTCTCCAGCAGGATGTCGGTGGAGGTGCTGTCGCTGGCCACCTGCTCTACGAACACCTGGAAGCAGAATTTAATGATAACTAGGTACATTCCACTATTAATACAAGTGAATACTGTGAAGCTTCAGTTAAACCACGGTTGTTTCTATTTATTTAAGTTCTATAAGCTGTTTGTTTTCCATCACAATAAAAATAAATAAATGTGAAAAATTAGGCCACTAACTGAAACAATGGGTCCACTCACTCAAACAATAGGTCCACTCACTCAAACAATAGGTCCACTAACTCAAACAATAGGTCCACTAAGTCAAACAATAGGTCCACTCACCTCATCATCATCGGACTCCTCCTGCCGCTGGACCTGCATCTGCAGCTGCTGGACGTACTTGTTGTACTCGCTGTCGTCATCCTCACTGTCCACGTACTCTTCATCTAGGTCGCAGTCGAAGTAGCTGCTCTGTGAAGACAAGAATGTGCTATGAAGACTAATTAATAATAAATTGTTGTATGTAGTATGTAAAGCTTCGATAAGTGTCTTCGTTTCAATATGTATCTATGATCCTATGTACATAAACATGTTCTTAATAAAGATTCTTATTATTTACAATTTATAAAGGCTTTAAGGAGTATAATATGTATTTACATATTATACTCCTTAAAGCCTTCTTCTTTTTCTTTAGCTTAGTTTATTTATTTATTTGATACACAGGTATTACAGGGATGTTCAGAGTTAAAATTAAGACCACTGTGATCTGCCATTAGGCGTAGGTACAAATGTTACATACATATTTTGTTTATACAGCAAAAAATCAATAATAATAATAGTGAAGCAAAAAGGAAAGTTTAAGAATTGAAAATAATGCATTTACCAATTTGAAAGTGAGTTTCTAGGGTTAGATTAAAGACAGTGGCAGTGAGGTTTAGGTAGATTATAAATATTATAATAATTTATTGATAATATACTATATTATAATAATAATAAATATTATGTAGAGATGTGAAAATAGAGTTTGTGGCCACCAAGGGCAATTTCGTATATTTGCGTAAGTAAGCTATACAGTATGTATTATATTATCTGTGGCTATATTTCCTTTGTTCAACTTAATATTATGGTCAAATAGGCGGTGGTGCTAATTTGCCTCGCGGTACCGCTTTAATTCACGCCAAAAATACTGAACATAATTATCAGCATGGAGTTTTGCATGGAGATAGTTCTAGGCCTGGCAGTAACAGACTTTTTAATCCCGAAAAAATGCGTGCGAAGACGCGGGCAGAAGCTAGTTCATCGGTATTTAGCCTACTGGTTAGTACCTAACTAAATGTGTAGATTCTAGAAACATCTCAGAATACTATTTGCTTTGCGTTGCATGGTTCAAAGGTCTCGCGACCGCTAACAAAGTCCTGTTTGAATAACACTGTGCTATGAATAAAGGGACTTGTGTACTTTACTCCAGACGTTTACGGTAGAAGCTAGTCATACCCATTGTTACAATATTTTCAGGCTATCACGTCATAGACCTTAAAGCCAAACAAATCGCTCATCTTCCCATACAAACGTGGAGGGAAGGGATACTACACTGTTTGATGTTGACCATTCAAAACCAAGGATAATATCAATTTATCTCGTCATTATCTACATATGTTTGTATATAAGTACCTAAAACGTAAAATCTCTAAAACTTGAAATTTTATTTATTTCGTGATCATGGCGCATGAAACTGTTCCGAAATATTGGACAACTCAAAAATCAAATCATGGTTAATATCCCGTTTTAAATTACTTTTACGTTTACGTAATTTGAGTTTTTAACGGTTTTAGGCAATGAGATTTAATCTCATTGTTAAAAAATCGCGAGTTAGGCATTTCAGTTTTTTAATCAATGTACCTATATTATTACCATATATCTTGTATCTTTTAAGTCATTTCCTGTGTGTGTTTGTTACTCTCTAGTTAGATGCTTCAGTTTTCTTTTATTTATAGATAGAATCTTGATAGAATGATTCAAGAGGAAGGTTTATACAGGCATTTGCATCGGTGCGAAGCCGGGGGGCTAGTCGACTACAAAAAGACTAAGCATTTCCATAGAAACAACGCGTTCGAAGCTGCGAGCAGAATCTATAGAAGAAATAACAATAAGTCTGCCCTGAATAAGAGAACCTAGCGTGTTGGTAGACTATAGGTAGTGTCGGTGTCGGATAGGTATTGATCGTAACCCCATCCCCCTCTTAATCTGACACGTGATGACTAAATGCGGTCATTAATCTAGGTTATTAGCACATAGATACTAACGCATTATTTCATCACGTAAAACTAGACTACAAGTAGGTACCTAATATATGTAATAGTTTACATCTACATTGCTGCGTATTCTGGTAGTACGATCGTTGAAAATAATGGTGTTCTCAACACTAACAGCGATGATCATTGAAAAGACAATAAATAAAAGAAAGAAATTCGTTCTGCAATTGTGTCACATGCACGTTCCATTCTACGCTATGTGTTAACAGTTTTAATACAACTACATGTTCTTTTTTCACTTCTTCCAATAATGAAAAAAAATTTAAGTAAACAGTAAAATAATTTTATTTGATAATAATTTATATAGTTTATATTAAGTATGACTTGTCTAAGTGCTTATTTCGTAGGCCTAAAGAAATAAAATGCTATTGACTTTGAGTTTGTATCAGCCGAAATAGATTTTGACAACAGTGACAAGTTTCTGTCCGTGGTTTTGCACGCGTTGTTTCTATTTAAACGTTTAAAGATTATTTCTATCTTATGGGAATAAAGTAGCCTGTTTTATTGCTAGAACTACCTGTATGCAAAATTTCAGACCGATCTGTTCAGTAGTTTTGACGTGAAGAAGTAACAAACATCCATCTAAGCATCCAAATATTCGCATTTTTAATATGGATGACTGTGATTGTGCGATCGATTAATACTGATAAACGTAACGTAAGGCGATATCGACAGTGTACATTAGGCTTCGCTTCTTTCATGCTATCACACCGTTTAAAAAAAACTACATAATATGTACGTACACGTCTGTCTGAGCATAAAAGCAAAGCCGGAACGGAACGTCAGAATCAATTATTCACGTGCCAACATAAGAGAACCAACGTCTCCATCCAGCTAGCTGCGAAAACAAAAACGTCAAAAATAAATAATGACGCGAAGTATATTTGTGATTTCCGCGTTTTAATCGCAAATTGGTACGCCAAATCTACGTAAAACCCAGCTGCGATGAAACTCGAACGTGATAACGCCTGTGATTCATGAAAACAAGCACATTATTTGAAATTTAGAGTGACTGACGCATAAAGAATTTATTGTCCTTTGTGTTTTCAAAGAGATTTACGCATTTTACGCTAATTTCTTGTGACCATGGCCGCAGCGCTAGCTAACGACTCGCCCAAATACCGCAACAGCCTGATCTGCTGCAGCCCTAGAAGCGCTGAAAACAATTCGATCACAGAATCTTCATCTACATCAGGCTGCGTATCGGGAGACGAAAATTTCGACTCGAATTTTGTCCCAAAATCCATCTCCAACAAAAAACTGAAGATTCACAGCTCGGCGACGAAAGAGGAGATAGAAAAAGCAATAAATCAGTGTAAAGAGTTAGTTCTTAACAGTCCTCAATGTTCAGAAGAGAGAAAATGGCTGGTTAGATACTTAGTTGAGCTGAGATTAAGGCTGCAAGATTTGGAGGACAACTCGGGGCTTTCTAGGACCAAAGTGGCGATAAAGGGACATCATTTTGATCAGCAAGTAAACCCTTCCAAGAGAAAACAGTACTGTGACCATTGCAGTGGAGTGATATGGAGTATAGTGCAAAGTTCATACATTTGTACAGACTGTGGGTACCTATGTCATTATAAATGCGTAGATGATATCTGCCGCACGTGTGCGCATGTGGTTATGACAGAGAAGGGCCATTTTGAAATGTCCATCTGCCCAGAAAAGGGCCTCGCAAGTCAAGATTATAAATGTGCAGAGTGCACCACGGCTCTAACCTTCAAAGACACTTGGAATGAGCCAAGGTTATGTGACTATACAGGTCTTTACTTCTGTGCAACTTGTCATTGGAACGATACATCTGCTATCCCTGCAAGAGTTGTCCATAACTGGGATTGGGAGAAGAGATATGTTTCTCGACTAGCATTCCAAATGTTGACTATATCCTGGGCTAGACCATACGTAGACATCGAGCGAATAAACTCAAAGCTGTTCAATTTCATCGCAGAGCTAGAATGGGTGCATAAAATGAGAAGGGACCTACAATGGATGAGACGATACCTCTGCAATTGTGTTGAAGGAACAAATCTACTCTCTCCTTTATTCATGCAGCTCGGCGATGTAAACAAGAAATACAGCATGTCACATCTACAAGCCATAAATGATGGTTCTTTAGAAACACAGGTAACAGAGTTAACAGAAGTTTGCCGGACACATATTGCTGGCTGCCCCTTATGCTCTGGGAAAGGCTACCTGTGTGAAGTATGTGGAAACAATGAGATACTCTACCCATTTGATAGTGGAGCCCTACTCTGTGAGAAATGTAACTCTATGTACCACAGGAGTTGTTGGCTTAGGAAAGGCCAGAAGTGCTTGAAATGCGCTAGGCTTGAATCTAGAAGGAAAACAATGGATACAGACGTAGATGATAATATAACTAAAGATTTTGACATTGATAAATTTGTAGACTAATATTTGACTAGTGCAGCATACCTTTGTTACTGGTTCGTTTTACTTGGCCAGTTTTATGTTATAGTTTTGTTTTGACTAAGTACAATTAAGTTGACTTACAATTGAAAACTTTATTAAAAATGCCAAATTTGTGGTTGTTATATTTAAAGATTCTGTAAATTTAGTTTTTAACCTCTCAAAGACCACCTATTAGGCACTAATTAAGTTAAGATAACTGAAGATACATTTTGTTAAGATTCTTATATCGGTGCTAATTTGAATAAGCTTTGAAGGCAATAAATGAGCAAGCTTTAAATTTTAGTAAAACGTCTTTTCATTACCTTCCTAAATTAATTTTAGGTAGGTACCTATCCTACTAATATTATAAACGCGAAAGTTTGCAAGTATGGATGGATGGATGTTTGTTACTCTTTCACGTAAAAACTACTGAATAGATTTTAATGAAACTTTACAATAATATTTGTATCTTATACATCAGAATAACACATAGGCTACAATTTACAAAGATTATTATTGTATATTATTCAAAATATCTATCACCACGCGGGTGAAACCGCGGGGCGCAGCTAGTATTATATAAATGATTCAGTAGGTAAGGTACCTCCTTTGGCAATGAGTAATGTCAATTGACTTAAAAGTGATTATACATTTTGGACGTTAAAAGCTAACAATAGAGATTAAAATCGCTTAAAGAATGGTAATAATAATGAAAAAAAAATGTAAAGGTGCCTTCACATTATTGTCACAGTAGATTTCATCCGGGATAAGAATTAATTTATTTAGTGTTGGATATAATTGCTGATGTTGTGTGGATTGTGTGATAGTTAAAAAAAAATTAGGTTTGACATAAAAATATCCTAAACAATATTATTGATCCTATATATCCCCCATGTTCAATCCATCACAACCCTATTCATCCACGGTTATCGGATGCGTCAGGGTAGTACCTAGTATTATAAACATTTTCACTCGGTTTGTGACGGTACCCACTAATATGGCT
The DNA here is from genome assembly GCA_947044415.1 of Eupithecia dodoneata. Taxonomy (NCBI): domain Eukaryota; kingdom Metazoa; phylum Arthropoda; class Insecta; order Lepidoptera; family Geometridae; genus Eupithecia; species Eupithecia dodoneata. Next base: position 6,252,500 of record OX345682.1, on the reverse strand, counting down.
ATCGTTTTCGAATAACTCGAACCCGTAGTTTACGAATAAGATGTCCATTTCCAAATCCAATATGGCTGACATTTTTTCATCGCAAAATTATCTCATAGATATCGATTTCAAACAAATCGAGGTTGTAGGTAGCGAAAAGGGGGCCGTAATAAAAAAAACTGCACAACCGCAGAGAGCTTCTTGCAGCTCGCGCACACCTTAACAACTAGTCTATATAAATATAAAAGAAAGTCGTGTTAGTCACACTATTTATAACTCAAGAACGGCTGAACCAGTTTGGCTGAAAATTGGTGGGCTGGTAGCTTAGAACCAGGAGACTTTCTATCCCTTTTTTCGTTGCCTCTAAGGCGGAACAAAGTTTGCGGGGTCAGCCAGTAAATAAATACATAATAATGTTACCTGGCACTCGAGACAGCGGCAACACTCCCTGTAAGTGCAGGTAGTGAGCACGCTCTCGATGTGCTGTAGGTACTGCAGGTCATTCAGCCGCTTCTTGCGGCGGGAGAGGGACGAGAGGAAGGCCAGCAGCGAGCGTCGACTGCTCTTCTCTTTGGGAGCGTTGCTAGAAAATAAAGATTTAATAAATAAATAATGCTGGACAATTCACACGGCATTATCTAGCCCCAAGCTAAGCCAAAGCTATGTAATGTATTGTATTATGTAGGCACCTTATACCTACATAATACTGTACATTACATAGATAGATATTTTTTAGAGAAAACAACCACCAAATATCTGCAGATCGTATAAATAATTGTTCCGAGGAGGGAATCGAACCCGCAACCTCCTGCGTCGCAGGTGGGCCTTCGCCTACTGCGCCACAGAGGTCGTCGAACTATGTAAATAAAAAACGTGTTCAATAAAGAAGAAAAAAAAATTATCTATCTAAAATCTGATTATAATAAAGTATAACTCACTCATTCCCGTTCGCGACATTGTTCAGTTGCGCTGGCTTCATCTCGTCAGTGGTCTCGCTGGATCGGCGCTTGTTGCGGCGTTTCAACGAGTCCTTGTCGTTATCTTCTGGGACTGCAAGAGGAAAGTAGTGTCCCATACTGTACGGTCATAATATGGGAATAAGTGGTTGACTTTAAAATAAAGCAACACAGAGAGTCTGCATAGTGAACTTTATATTCAGGGACTGTAAAGATAAAATTAGGTTCCTACCACTAGGTAAGAACAGGCTACAGCTACCTCTTTTCAGGCAATTTAAAATCCCTTACTTGCATTTTTATACCTGTTTTTTTGCGTTATCTCGAATAGCTACAAATGAGCTCTAGTTCAACCCCATACGTTAGCAACGTCCTATTTGTATAAGTTGTTACCGTTAACGTCATCCAGCACGGAGTAGCCTCCGTTGTACTCGGCTGTCAGCTAGTTTTGGAATATCTCTGTGTTTCCGTTCTAAACTAAACAACCCCATACGTTATGGTGGCACTTTACATGGCTATTTGTATTTGGCATATGTGGCAAACAATTACCATGTGTGGACAGTTTATTTGACAAAGTTTTCGCCTTATTTGTCTATTTGACAAATAAGGCCAATACGCTTGTCAGTTTCTCGAGGCACATCATAGCTGTCAAATAGGCAAAAATACGCAATAAGCCGTCCATACAATGGCCGTATTGGCACCTTGCGCTCTGCTCAGTCTGCTGCCAAATTTTTGTGTGTTTGTTATTTGTGTGCCATGTGTGGATGTTCGTATTTGTTTCTTTTTGCATGTTCGTCTGAACGTATTTTGCCAAATACAACAAACACCCAATAACGAACACAAATAGCCATGTGAAGTGCCACCTTTAGCTACGACCTATTTGTATAAATTGTTACCGTTAACGTCATCCAGCACGGAGTAGCCTCCGTTGTACTCGGCTGTCAGCGAGTTTTGGAATATCTCTGTGTTTCCGTTCTCGGCGTCGAATTGCGGGTCCGGCTGTTGGAGCACCTGATTGAGAGAGACAATCCACAATAAAACTTGCGTAAATTATGATTTGAATATTTTTTCTCAGCCTATTCTATCCCTACTATGGGCCGAATATAGACTCAAGATAAATTTGTTCGTTAAATAAATTTAATGGAATAAAAACTTATTTTTTTTTTATAATAAGTTATGAACACAAAAAAATATATTAAGAGTTAATGCTTAGGTCTCATTGCTGTTTTAGAGGATTGCTTACTTATGTTTAATATTTTTAATAGAATTAGAACAAGTAACTAATGTTTTAAAGTACCTAACCTACCTAGTAAAAGTAGCAGGTACCTACATTTAGGTAGGTACCTCTTACCGTACCTACCTTTTTTACTAGGTAGTATCCAAGCCTAATGGGTAGTATATTATACTACTATCTATCTATCTACAACCGCTATGGTTAATAAGTACTATAGCAGTAGCCGCTTATGTATGTATTGGTACCTATATAAACGATTAACCTAGATAGAACTAACACTAGATTCTTCTAACAAAATACTGCTTCAATTAATTTTATAACTTATTTATTTATAGGTAGGTAAATGTGATACAAACCTGATAATGAGCCCGTGAACCAAGAAAAAATACTGCACCTGGTGTTCCAGTGGTCATAGCTCTAAAACAATAGGTACAAAACTTTTAGGAAGGTCGATAAGACTTTAATTTACCCTGTGTACATGCACCTTTAGAAGTAATTCCAATGTCAAACGTTATTTATTTTAGACATTATATCGATCGATGCCCATGTTTACAAAACGAATATGTTAGTAAAATTACAATTAGGTATGTTTTATCGATACTTAGTGCATTGTATTCAATTAATTTTTACTCGTCCCTGTCAAAATAGGTAATATTGGTATTGTTGGTCGAAAATTGCACGCAGATTACTTGCCTGGAAAATAGAATCCGGTTTGTTTTTGGTTTGTAATCCTTCAAAATTGATGTAGCTTTTTTACATTTATTTTCTTAGTAATTTCACATTGATTATGTAAAGAACAGCTAGTATTTTTGAAGAAAAATATTTTCTAAGAACAAATTCTTGACTACAACTATTACTTCCGCATTTTTTGACAGAGCGGAACTTGACGTTGTATTGACTTGCGCAGTGCTCCCTTGCATAATTTGGGGTTGTCATAATCAGGAGAATTCTACGCCTCTCGGATTTATTTATATCGAAGGTTGCGATATACAAATTCGAAGGAATTTTTTGTCCATACTTTACTCCAATTTTAACACACAGGCACAACAGACATAATGTTCATCGAATAGGGGAATGAATCATGACTTTATTTCCTGGGGATAACTTCATAGGGTGGTTCGGTCAGTCAGCGTAGGTTAGGTAATAAGTTCGATCGACAAACTGTAGATGTCGCTGATAACAATTTCCCTTCGTAAAATGTAATTATTTAAAGGCTAGTTAGTGGTAGCAATTTTTACATGGATCCCAAAAATAAATCAATTTTTAGCCAAGTTTTTGTTATTATACTCATTTATAAGAAACTTATATTGCTGTATGTATGAATAGGTACTAATTAATATGTTTATGAAATCTAACAGTTTAAAGTTATTTAAGCAAAATCCATTCAATGAATTTAAACCTATAATAAGTTTGTAATTTTTCTTTGTAACTACATCAGATTTAGATCCTTAGGCGTTCCTCTTAATAAGTGTAGTAGACTTAACATACTTACTACAGTAAAAGCAAAAAAGGAGTCAAAGCAGTCACATCAGCTCTGAAAGCAGTCAGTCAAGTTCAAGCATTCGTCATTCTCCTTCGTCTGAGGTATCCACATACAGTCTAGCAATTTCTTCTAGTCGACAGAATGGCAAATGTTGAAGTCACTTATATTATTAAATTTTGGACTTGTGCAATTGTGTGGAGCGGCTGCACTACACCGCTTCACCGTGTGGCCTCGGACTCCTCAAGCGAACGGAATGTGCATTGAATGTTATGTTACTTGTAAAGAAAATATCGTTTGCGCGATTCAGAGCATGTAGAGTAAGGTCTGTTCAGAGATTTCTGACATTACTGAGACAGGGATCAATTTCGAACATTTATCATTGTAACTATGATTTTCCCCATTAAATTATCAATTTGTGGCAAATTATCCATGTATGGTCAAATCAAAACTCAGAAAATCTTACTTTACTTATGTACTGGTCTTAAAATAGTAGGTACCAAGAAAGTGAATACTAAACTGCCAATGCTACAATGGATTTCTTTCTTATTATGTAATTTTTCTTCTATAAGTACGTATAATTATCATCTACAATAAAATAAAAATCACCAATATTACAAACCAATACACTACGAGAAATGGTTTTCATACCTAATGATTTCATTACGTGCCATAATCTAGAGCTAAATGTTTTTATTCAGGTTTATTAATTATATTCTCTGAAATAAATTAGTCTGCAAAAAGAACCCGAGGGGTGAAAGACTCTATTGGCATTATTTTTCTTTTATAAAAGACTCTACCTACGCGCAAATAAGGCCCAACATAGCTTAATCACATGTTTTAACTGTGATGCGATTTGTGTGTTGATCCAATCCAGTAATCTGAAGGTTGTAGGTTCAGATCCAACCGGAATTATGATATTATAATTACCAATCTGGGCTACTTTTTATTTTTTTAAACAAGCTTTACCTAAATGGGCGTCTGTTTTATATTATATTATTATTTGAATTTAACGTACTATCTTCAAGAATTAGCAATAGTTTAACCTATTGCTTCAATCAAATGAGAAAAAGTCCAATATTGTTAAACGGTGGTTAAACCTATGCGTTCTACGTACGCAACGCACAACATGAGTCACCTTCGCACACCATTGATGGTAGAGTCGTTCGGTAGAGCTCTCGCATGACGTCATCATTGTCAACCAATGGCGTCTCGAGCTCTAGATCGCGCAAACGATGTTTTCTCGCCTGTTAGGCTTGTATTATATTTTTCAAGGACTTATTACGGGGAGTTCGAGGCTATTCGGTAAACCGGTGGTGACAGAGAGCCGGTCTAATTCTCTGTCAGTCTGTTTGATACCTATCAAAGGGTTTCATAGGAATGGATATTATAAAACTTGAAAACTGAAACATAAAACTACAAATAAAACTGTAAAACGAGAGAGCAATTTCTCAACCTCACCGAAGTAGCTGCTTTGACTTCCTTTTTGATGTTCGTTGTCAGTTCTGTATTTGTTTCTATCTACGTAGATAGGAATAATATATTTGTATTTAGGTTATTGAATAAATGATGTTTTTGGATATATACTTTTAAACTTGGCTACTTTTTATGACAAGATACAATATGAAATTGTAATGATTGTCATTTATTTTTATACCACTAAAAATGTATGGTGAAACTGTAACATAATTGCTTAATTTTTGATATCAAAATAAAAATAAAAATTCTCTAAACATCTTTTAGTATATCATAAGCAAAAACCTACATAATAGAATAAATGTTCCATGTTATTCTGCTCAGAGTGGAACTCCAACCATTTGGTTTGGATACTTTATATGGAAGTATTTGATTCGTTGAGTTGTCTACAGATGTCTCTTTCTGTGACTCTACCATAAAATATATCCGTAATTTTGTTGGTACATTAGTTATCCTGTTTGTAGATAATACAAATTAATTTCGATCAACATAAATGCTCAATTGAATTTAAAAAAATATTTTTTAATTACATAGTTAAAAGGTTTAACCAACATCTGTGCGTGGTTAAAGGTACAGCTAAGATGCCGAAGGTTGCGGGTTCGATTCTAGCCGAAGAATAATTTTTGTTTTGATTAACAATTATTTTTCTGTGTTCTTGTGAGAAATGCATTTTATTATTTAAGCAGTGTGTTGTTAATAAAATGCTTATTTTATGTAATTTGATTTATTTCAAATGTATTCGATTATTGGCTTGGTCACTTGATGTTTTATTTTTATCGGAATGTATGTCAGTCAACATTATTAATAATTTAGTACTTTGTATAAGAAAATTATATTTGTAGTTCCTGATTCCAAAATAGCAAAAGGAAGTCAAAGGAGCTACTGACGTGAGGATGAGACCAGGGCCTCTCTTATCATTTTCTTGACATATTTGACATCATTATTTATTTTTACCATAATATGATTGCTTATTCGCTTCAACATATCTGATGGTGAGGGATTAGACCGGCTCCCCACCACAGCCGGCTTACGTAGTAGCTACGGACTCCCCGAATACTTTTATTTTGAGCTCCATAATGCTCTACCTGAACGAAAAATACAACTTGCGCGATCTAGAATTCAAAATGTAGAGTTGGAGTTTAGGTGTAAGCAAGTGATAAATTGGTAATTCGAAGTATATTCCTAATTTATTTTTAAATGTAAGTATGAATAAGACTTTTTTCCATGTTTTAAAAGTAATTAAAAGAAAGAAAAACCCCGTTTATTTGATCTCACGATGTAAGGAATCTCCTGCATGAGTAAAAGAGATGGGGAATGTTCTTTCGCGCGCTTTTCAACGCGCATGCTGTGAATAAAATATTTTAGGCATGGTAACAAAACCTAACAAAAGGTGTCTCTACTCTACCGATTGGGCTGTAGGTAGAGTCGGTAGATCTTGTAGCATTGAGCAATTCAATGTTAAATCAAATTTAAAAATATTTTTTGTATTTTTTTTAAGAAAAATTACTCTTCAGAGGATGTTTTAAATTATGATCAATTTAATTAAAAATGTGCAAAAATGAATTTGTGGCAGGAAAAGCTTCTTATTTTGGTAGAAAATTAGTCATCTATGGTAGAAAATGGTAGAAACCAGTTATGTCGATTTTTCATTCATCCATTTATTTTACTATCTATTCTATATTATATTTAGAAAATGGCGGAACTTAATGGTATCGTCTATTTTCGTGTTATTTTCCGTATTTTCTCACTTCTATAGGCACCGAAGACCTACTGTGTGTTGTTTTAGTGATCTATTGCGTAGTTGGATTTGTTGCCATTAATTTGTAAGTATTTTGGATTGTTGCAACTATAAAATACAATAATTTGTAAAATAGAAACCCCGACATTGATGGTGTTGCAATGAAAAAACTAATTTAGAAAACCTATTGATTGAATTAGTTTGACATGTTTTTGCAAAGAGTATCTTTGTTTACATTAATGTTTTCGCCCAGGGACGAATAATTACTCGTCCTTGGTTTTCGCCATTAATTTTTAGACATTTTTGGCAACAGAATATCGCTTACATTTCTGTTTTTCGTATGTTTGGGATCATCTGGCCATCATGACTTAGGTTTCTAGTTTACATTGTTTACTCTCATTTCAACTAAGTCCTTGGCCGTCGTTAAGCCGACAGAAAACGAGAAAGAACATTTCTTTGTATTTTAACACCTCTGCCTACCAACCCGCCTGCAAAGGTGCTAGTTAGGTACCAGCATTACAATAACAAAACAATTACTACAGCATTACAATTTGATTACAATACAATAACCTACTCTTTACATCACACCAAATATCTACCTACACAAGACAGGAAAAAAAAAACAAATACAGAATATGTTTTACAATGGGCGGTCTTATCGTTATGAGCGACCTCTGCCAGGCAACCATTGCATGGACATGAAGTGTTAGAACAAGTAGTAAGCATTGGACGTATGTGGGCTGTAGAGTAGGACATGTAGTATCTGAGGGCGGAGTTCCACTAATCCAACGCTATGCCCAACATTTTGATGAAATTTCTTTGACGGATGCTCATTCACAAAAGTACAAACTAGATACTAAGTATACAGAAAAATTATCTTCCATAAAAAGATCTCTTCAAAAATCTGAGTTGATAACTCGAGGTTTGATATTTCCACCAGAGCCTAGTTCGTTATCTAGCAGGGTGTACCACGTGCAGGATAGGTTGGCTTGGGAGACGAGATGTCGAAGTTACCCAAGTCAAGTTACACCCCATAATCAATTACTTTACTTTTTCTTTTTTACTTTTTACTATGGACCGTAGAATAAGTTAAATAAGATCTGTTACTTTTCTATGGTCTGAAATAAATTATTTTATTTTTTATTTTATAATCACTACCTACATATTATAAAACAAAGTCACTTCCCGATGTCTGTCTGTCCCTATACATGCTTAGTTAGATCTTTAAAACTACAAAACGGATTTTGATGCGGCTTTTAATAGATAGAGTGATTCAAGACGAAGCTTTATAAACCATTTGACACATAGATTTCCACGCGGGCGAAGCTGCGGGGCGCAGCTAGTAGTAGATATTAGTGTAAGTGTATTTTGTTGCAGTCAACAATGTCATCAGAACAGGACCTCGGTGAGTCTTCCTCCCAGCCGACAGAACTGTCTGATGATGGGCAGATGTTTGCAGCCGAGTATAAAGATGGTAAGAACTGGACAACTACGAGTTAACTCCCACGCATACATAAATATTTATTCGTAAAAATAACCTTTATAAACTGATGTGAGTGAAAACCAAATTATGGGTTTTATCAATTGATTATATTAATCATATTTCGTAGAAGGTTCTTTCCTTAAAAAAATTGAAAATTCTTTTTTTTTCATATTTTTCAAATTTCCGGACGAGGCCGCGGGGCGCAGCTAGTGTAATATAATTCATACATTAAATAAAACTCAATGCATTTGTTTCATTTTCAGGGCAACTGCAGATTGTAGAAGTGTCACCCTATGATAAAGTGGTAAGTTTGACATCAGCTAGCGTTGACGATCTCTGTGGAACGGTGGGTGAAGGTCCGCCTGCCGACGCAGGAGGTTGCGGGTTTGATTCCCGCCTCGGGACAATATACAAATAATGTGTTACATAAGGGTCCAAAAAGGTCCCTGCCTCAGCATTAGGCCGCCGCAACAAGAACAACAAGGGTTCGCCAAGTAAGAGTATTTACCCAACACAAGCCCAGCACTGCTTCATATCCAGTATTATTTATTAGAGTCAGATATTTGTTCAGTGTTCTGGTTGTTTGTTCTCCATCTTTAACAAAAAATAAACTTGTATTGTGTATATCAGTCATCTAGCACCCATAACACAAGCTCTGCTTAGCTTGAGCCTAGATGATGCTGTACCTGGACCATGGATTGTCTAACATTATATATCTATCTATTCCAGGCAGACAGCCGGTCCACCAGTGAGTTCCCCCATGGAGCTATCCTACCGGACCTGTCTCCCAGTGATGAACAGACCAAGTATCTGCAGATTAATGAGTACGATGGCAAGGGGTTTATGCAGCTGAACCTACTCAACTTTGCACTAGTCAAGTAAGAGCTGTTTTAAATTCTAATAAGGAGTTTGTTCTAGTTTTAAGATAAAAAAAAATTTTGTTATCTTTAAACTTAAATTTATTAACTAGCTGCGCCCCTCACCTTCGCCCGCGTGGAAATTGTGTGTCAAATGTATTATAAACCTTACCATTAAATCACTCTATCTATTAAAAAAACCGAATCAAAATCCGTTGCGTAGTTTTAAAGATCTAAGCAAACAAAGGGACAGATAATGTTGTACTAACCAAATATGGATCCATGGATATCGGAAATAAAGAGATTTTATTTATTATTTATAAATCTAAGATCCTCTGGTTGTTCCAGGAGTACCGACGGGTCCAGCTCGTACCAGCTCGTCAGCTCCGGGGACGGCGCGGGGCAGGCTATCGCCTGTCTGCTCAGCGATGGAGATGGTACGTTACTAACATTACTCTTACTTGTTACTTACGAGTAGTTCTGGACTGGTTTCCGCAACTTGGCCATATTTCTCAGGCAACTTAGGGTTGAGAACAAAGATATATAGTCTTCTTCTGTTCGTAGAGCACAAACAGTTATTTATTTATAATGGGATATATACCATGATTTGATTTTTGAGTTTTCTAATATTTAATAACGACCCCCTTTTCGTAACCTACACCCTCGATTTGTTTGAAATCGATATTTAAAAGTAAATTTTGCGACGAATAATGTCAGCCATCTTGGATTTGGAAATGGACATCTTTTTCGTAATCTACCCTGTCGAGTTTATCGAAAACGAAACCCATGTTAATGGGTGTGACGATTGTGGTCACGGTCATGTTTTTTTATATTTCGGCACAGTTTCATGCGCCATGATCACGGAATAACTGAAGGCAGGTATACCGATCTACCCTCATTTTATGTCTTTTGCTACGAACGTTACCACTAATCAAATCAAATGGTAAATATCCCGTTTTAAATGACTTTTGTGTTAATAACCATGATAGCTTCAAAAGTTTCATAGTAATTTATTTGTCTTAATTCTGTTCCCACAGAAGACGACCCCCAAGAATCCACGGAGTCGTACGTGATGTTAGAATCAGGGGAGGGAGAGTCAGTGGACCCCTGCATCTATCTGCAAGCGAGCACGTGCCAGGAGAACAGCATCCTTCATGCGGAGACACCCGCCAGTCCACGTGATGCAGCACCAGAGAAGACTACACAAACACACCAGGTACTATAACAATAAATAATGACTATATCGGGATGTAAGGGGGACTCCAACATCTCGTCTCCCAAGCCAACCTAACCTGCACGTGGTACCCTGCTAGATAACGAACTAGACTCTGGTGGAAATATCAACTTCAACTTCTTCCTAGATGGCTCTGCGTCTGGATTGACGCAATTCTGCCAGTGTCCGTCTCATGATAGCATCGCAAGCTTTCTTTATGGGTAACACACTTGTAAAGTTAAAAATATAGAAATAATAGTGAAAATATCAAACCGTTTTTATAAATGGATAAATCATTGATTTGGCAATTATTTTAATATAAACTGGCAGAAATGTGTCCAACCAGACACAGTTGCCACTAACAAGGAATCAAAATAAGGTACTGTAACAAAAAAAAAATACAAAAAGTTTATTAACAAAAAAGCTTACAAAACACCTGAATTATGTACATACGTATATAGGTCTTTGATTTGAGTGGTTTCTAGTTATGGTGGATATAGAATGTACTGTACAATGACCCCCGCACTAGATAGATATATTTATTTATTATATAGCATCTTAAATGCTAACATAGGTTTATCTAGACACTAGAGTTCTCTTAACAATACTAAGGTTAAAATTAATGCTAGCATTATTAATTAGCGAGGTAGGCAGTCACGCAAATAAGCATAGTGACTTCGCTGTCCGCTGCATGGCTTGGCGCCGCACACAGGCGATCCACCGATCACGAGCGAGCAGCGACTCCACTGCGCCTGAGTTCAGCTACAGGATGCTCCTTTATCGGTAAATATAAGTTTAAGTAAAGATATGCTAGTTAGGCTAACTAGGCTAGGCCTGTTTCGCGGCGTAGTTTTAAAGATCTAAGCATACATAGAGACAGACAGACAGCGGGAAGCGACTTTGTTTTATACTATGTAGTGATTATACTTCTAAAATCCAGCCTTAATTTTTGTTAATGTTATTTTCATAAATAGAGATAAATCAAGGTCATTTGTTTTCCTCGTGAAGAACCGATGGCCGCTGGGGCAAACGTGTTCTTGAGTGGAGATGACGACCCGGTAAACGTAGTGCAAGACGCCCTCCGACCAGGTGGGATGACGACCTGCGAAAGACTGCAGGTAGATACTGGATGAAGCAAGCTGTAGACAGGGCGCTATGGCGCTCATTGGGAGAGCCCTATGTCCAGTGGTGGACTATCATAGGCTGATGATGATGTTGATTTGTTTTCAGGCCGCGCCGCCGGCTCAACAAGAAACGGTCAAGAGGAAACTAACGCCCGTCGAGATATTGGAAAAGGCGAAAGCGTTACAAAAGGCCAAGTAAGTGTGTTTATCAAAAACCAGCTTTCTTTAATTTCACATTATTAATTGTGACGTATTTGTACCGAGTACGAAATCCAACAAATAACTTTCTAATTATAAGTAGTAATAAAATCGTATTATAACTGTTTTTCCCGACGACCTGCGTGGCGCGGTGGGCGAAAGCCCGTCTGCGACACAGGAGTTTGCGGGTTCGATTTCCGCATCGGGACAAATTTGCGATTGATCGGAAACTTTAGTCCGCGCCATTTAGATTCAGAATAAAGTTCCTCTTTATGAACTAAAATTGAAATAAATTTAGATGTATATTTATACTAGCTGCGCCCCGCGGTTTCACCCGCGTGGTGTAGATTTTGTGGATAATATACAATATATCTTTATAAATTGTAGCCTATGTGTTATTCTGATGTATAAGCTATATTATTGTAAAGTTTCATTAAAATCCATTCAGTAGTTTTTACGTGAAAGAGTAACAAACATCCATCCATCCATACAAACTTTCGCGTTTATAATATTAGTAGGATTTGATAGTACATTTAAATTTATTTGTTCTTTTTTTCAAAAAAAATATAATTTTTGGGTTAAACCTCTTTTTATAGTAGAAACAAATGAGGTCAACAAACTTGATTCTCAATCTAAATGGTGCGAACTATAAATTTATTAATTTATTTATTTATAAACTATTTACAATGCCTTTACAGTTGGACACCAAAGCGACAAAGAAATATAACAAAAAAAACTTAAACTTAAAACACAAACCAAAAAACTAACATTCTACACACTACTAACTACCACTTAATATTAAACTTAAAATAAACCTATTTACATATTCCTATGGGTCCTATCCAAAAATTTTAAAACCGCATCCCTGAATTTTGGGGCTGAAAAATGAGCTGTTTCCTCTTGTTGTCTTTGATATTGTTGTTTGCCTAAAGTCATGATGTATTCCTCCAGAGCTCACGCCCCCGCGCCCGCGGTCAAGAAGCGCGGGCGGCGCAAGGGCGGGTTGCCGCCGCCGCTGGAGCTGCTGGCCTCGCCCGGGTTCAAGCTGTACCTCTACAGCTGCAAGCAGTGCAGCTTCAAGTGCAATGCGGTCAAGGAGATGTCAGCGCATAAGGTTAATTCATACTACTGTACAAAACCACCACCACGCACCATGCTACTGTAGAGTCAATACACGGTCTGCTCAGTCAAAATTACTACTTAATTTCTTTAAATGTAAAATCGCATCGAATGAAGCTGTTCACATAATTATGATTGAACGTAAGGGTAAGCTCGTTTGATCATTAATACATAGTTCATACAATACAATACAAAAATACTTTATTGTACAACAGATACAGATAATTGCAAAAGACATTACATGCGACAAGTGCAATAGGCAGCCATATCGCTTAGAAGCGATCTCTTCCAAGCTTCATTTTGCATATTTGATTTGACTACGTCTGCTGAATCGCGGTCTCCACTCAAGAACACATTTACGGTGGTCGGTTCTTCGCGAGATATGACCGGCCCACTGCCACTACAGCTTGCTAATTCTTAGAGCTATGTCGATAACTTTGGTTCTTTGTCGGATGTATTCGTTACGAATCCTATCCTTCAGAGAGACCCCGAGCATAGCTCTTTCCATAGCTCGCTGAGCGACTTTGAACTGGTGGATCAGCCCTATCGTGAGTGTCCACGTCTCAGCTCCGTAGGTCATAACTGGTAGGACATAAATAAAGTAAAGTAAAAATGTTATTTATTGACAAAATAGACAGTGAGACAGGCAATACGAGTCCATAGGCTCCTGAACTAGTAAAAAACTGTGTTTCAGGAACCAATGGCTTCTCCAACTGTTCCAAATGATTTTGCATTTAGAGTCGCACTTAAAAGTGTTTGTTTGTTTGTTTCAGAAAGCCGAGCACAGCACCAACTCGCTGCAGTGCGCGCGATGTCCTTACCGTACAACCACTCATACACAGGTACACTGATGTGCTTCTTGTTTTATACTGCGTACACACACTGCGGGGAAGTTCTAAAGCCGGGTACTCACCGGACAAAGGACATGTTTGAAATGTGTTTGTCGTTTCCATGATCTCGGGCCATAAATTAACTATAATTATCGATACAATCCCTTGTGGTGTTTCCTTCCTACACACAATTTTTTTTGTTATATGAGTCTACATCCTAAGATGCATCTCTCGCGACTCCACTCAGACCGGCCAATGAAAGCAAGAGGTAGGATCTGGTTCTCTTGGGATGCCACTCCGCAAGCGGAGACGAGAACCAGGAACTTCCCCGGGAGCACTCGGTACCCGTGGTGTTATAGTTTATTTATTATTACAGTTGGTGAAGCACACGAGAGACGCGCACACCGACCAAACCGCTACCATTACTATGACGGATGGGGAATTCCAGAGTGAGTATTCCAGTTCCGCAACGACAATAGTATGTAAGAAAGTCAACGTTGTGCTTATCTATAATATAAAAATGAATAGCTGAATGTGTTAACACTTTGAGTGCTGAAATCACACGGTATGTGTTTTCTACAAGTGACTAATATGCGTAAATCCACACTAGCGTAGCGGCTGAGAAAATACAGATCTGTGTGACTCAGCACAGCTGTAATATTTTTCGAACGAAACGCATGTGCGGCGCAACACAACCGCTGTGTAGAGCGGCAGCACGAATGGCTTAGGTTAAAAAAAGATCGCAGTCGTCGAAAAAAGTTCGCAGTTGAAGTGTTAATTGTTTATATATGATCGATAAGTTTTTTTACACAGAGATACACATTATATCTACAATTAAGATTAGTTATATTATAAGATAAACTAACTTGTTTTTATATATGTAAAGTAAAAAATAATATGTAAATATAAGTTGGAGAAGCCATTGGTTCCTGAAACACAGTTTTTTACTTCAGGAACCTATGGACTCGTATTGCCTGTTACACTATTACCTATGTCAATAAATAAAAATTTTACTTATTTACTTTAATTCAAAATATTGACCATAATTTTTATATTTTTTTTATTTAGCTTTGCCGGAATTTTGGAATACTTTAAACAACTCAAATTATGGTAAATATTTTATCCGTTTCAACATAGACAGACAGAAATTTAAAAAAAGCTATATTTACGGAAAGTTTCTAGATGGTGCTGGCAAATAGCCTAGCAACCATTTAATAATAGTTTTTGTTTTTCTGTGGTTTGACTAGTTCTGCCTGCGGCTTCGCGCGCATTGTTTCTGAAAAATCGCTGGCTATCTGTCCCTATGTACGTTTGCTTTTTTTGCGTAGTTTTAAACATCGAAGCATACATAGTGCGGGACAGCCACAACAGCATCCTGAAAACCATAGCGGACTCATCCCCGCTGTGGGCATGTCTCGTTCGCAGAGTGATCCCCAGGCAAATAAATAAATAATGCTGGACAATCCACACAGCATTATCTAGCCCCATGGTAAGCAGAGCTTGTGTTATGGGTACTAGATAACTGATATACATAATACAATACATTACATAGATAGATATTTTTTATTATACATAGATAACGACCAGAACACCCAACAATTTATTTCAATTTTAGTTCATAAAGAGGAACTTTATTCTGAATCTAAATGGCGCTGACTAAAGTGTCCGATCAATCGCAAATTTGTCCCGAGGCGGAAAACGAACCCGCAACCTCCTGCGTCGCAGGCGGACCTTCGCCCACCGCGCCACATCGGTCGTCAAATATATCTTGGATCACTCTGGGAAGGGGACATGCCTATGTTATATTATAATTTTATTATTAAGCTAGCTTTTCAATTGTCCTATTTAATTTGTGATTCTACCCACCTATAATTATATTTTTGTGTGTTTACTAACCAAATATGGATCCATGGATATCCGAAATAAAGATATTTATACATAGGGATTAGGGACAGACAGACAGCGGGAAGCGACTTTGTTTTATACTATATTTTCGTCGTATTGTGTTTATTTAGTAACGGTTTTTTCTAATTGTACATTTATGTTTAACTGCAAATAAACGCATTTGATTTGACTATTAGTTCATCATCATCAACAGCCTATAGCAGTCCACTGCTGGACATAGGCCTCCCCCACTGAGCGCCATAGCGCCCTGTCTTCAGCTTGCCGCATCCAGCATCTACCTGCAGTATTTCGCAGGTCGTCATCCCACCTGGTCGGAGGGCGTCCTACACTACGTTTACCGAGTCGTGGTCTCCACTCAAGAACACGTTTGCCCCAGCGGCCGTCGGTTCTTCGCGAGATATGGCCGGCCCACTGCCACTTTAGCTTGCTAATTCTTAGAGCTATGTCGATAACTTTGGTTCTCTGTCGGATGTATTCGTTGCGAATCCTATCCTTCAGAGAGACCCCGAGCATGGCTCTTTCCATAGCTCGCTGAGCGACTTTGAACTGGTGGACCAGCCCTATCGTGAGTGTCACCTACACACTATTAGTGATCTTGTTCTATTCCAGGTTTGGAGCTAGATGAGTCCCTAATGGCGTGCGACGTGCTTGTGTGCGGCGCGTGCGGGTTCGAGTCCAACACACGGTCAGAGTTCCTCGCGCACATCGCTCAACAACACGCCGACATTAGTTCGGTGTAGTAAGGTACATACAGACATACATTATTATTACTTAGCTAGGTACATCTATGTATATCTGTCGTTGTCTGGAACTTGGTCTGGAACTTAAAAATGAAGTTACAGTTTGTTACTTCATAATTTTTTTTAAATTTATTTACCAACTTAAAAATATTTTTACATAAAAGAGCTTAAAAATAACACGAAGGAAACCGATGTGGCGCGGTGGGCGAAGGTCCGCCTGCGACGCAGGAGGTTGCGGGTTCGATTCCCGCCTCGGAACAATTGTGTGTACGATCTGCAGATATTTGTTCCGGGTGTTCTGGTCGTTTTCTATGTATAATAAAAAATATCTATCTATGTAATGTATTGTATTATGTATATCAGTTATCTGGTACCCATAACCCAAGCTCTGCTTACCATGGGGCTAGATAATGCTGTGTGAATTGTCCAGCATTATTTATTTATTATTTATAAACCACAAAGGTTTGTATAGAAGTGTTATTAGCTGAGAGTCAGCTGAATAAAATCTCATAGGTTTAACAATAAAATTAGGTAAGTAAATTGATCAGTAACTGAATCAAACCCCCTGATAATGATGTAGGTTCTATAAGAAGTACTATCTAAGTTTATATTTTATGTTATATATAATTGTTACTTCGTGAAGTTACAATTGGTCTTATCGCTCAAGATCGATATGACCAAATGTAACTTCATTTTTAACACTTTGATGTCCAGAGGGAGAGCATGGTACGCTCGACGCGTTTTCCGTCAGATAAGTACCAACCCTTAAACTTTCAAAATATTAGTCACAGCGACGCAATGTCTTAATACTGCTGTACTAATTTGTAAAATCACCAATCCGCCATACATTTTTAGTAATTCTTTAGAATAGAAGTAGTAATACAATACACAAAATATATAAACCTGGCTGTACTTGAACATATGATATTATACTAAACTCCAAGTGAGTTGCGAAAATTATCAATAAATAAATTTAAAAAAATTGTGAAACATATATGTTACAAAATATCAGATTATCTAGAAGATAAAAAAGCTACTCGGCTAACTTAATAACAAGTCTTATCACTTAGTCCCTGCTCACACCACCTCATTCTACGACAAATCATTCACTGTACAAGCTACCCGTCTATGGAATGCTCTCCCTCTGGACATCAGATGTGCAAATCACTCGCTATATTCAAAAAACTGCTGCATCAGCATTATTTATCCATATAAAATATTGATAGCCTTATCTTATGTCTATGTAAGTTTATTTGTGTATTGTTTTCTGTTGTGTGGTATAATTGTGTTTTCTATCACTGTTTCTATTACAGGTCTCAAAGGGAAATCAAGAGAAAATGAAGGCCAACTCTTCAGCTTAGCTTTAATTCATTTTATTAGGTATTTATTAATACAATTAGAGCATAATTTTTTTAAATTCAAAGCTAAATTGTGTTTATTATTATAAGTCGGTACCTTACTTTATTAATTGTAATAAATGTATTAATTATAATAAGGAAGTGTTATATTTTATTGAGTAGATAGTATTTTTTATTACATAAGCCCGGAGTGTCCCACTGCAGAGCAAAGGCCTCCCTCCCCTCCTTCCACTCATCTCGGTCTTCAGCAAGGAGAACCCACTCTTTATTGTTAGGTCGAGCTCATCCCGCCATCTCCGCCTAGGCCTTCCACGTGGCCGTCGTCCGTCCGGGACCCAGTCCGTGGCGATCTTCGCCCACAGCTGGTCTCATATACGCCAAACATGTGTGTGAACTAGATACTTAACAAGTATGTGTCTTACCTGGATGTGCGGTGCATCCGTATAAGCACTGATGGCGCTGTGTTCAACAGAGGTATAGTGGTTTGGAAATATTTTTGTTATAGCTATTATTCAGACGACTAATAAATAAGTGAATTATTACAAGTAGTATTGGACACAGCGAAAAGTTTTGGTATGTCTAGTTCGCTTTTTGGCACGTTTAAACATTAAACTTTTGAGAGCACTTCGGAATAATCGAAGTCCTCCAACTTACGTCGACTTTCGAGACTAGTTATATTAAGGAATTTGCATTTTTTTTTTGTAGTCAATAGATCCATCATGTCCTGGTACTTCAAACATTAATTTGGACAGCATGAATATTGCAGAGTATTTTTCTACTTGGTTCAAAAATACCTCTGCAACTGATGTCCTGGTACTTTACTAAAATATTTTATACGTTTTTTCCTGCCTTATGCAATTTGAAATTTGTCAGTAATGTATCACTTGGATGTTTGAGAACAACGCCTCGCCTTAACGTGCTAACAAGGTGCAAGTCCAGTAATAAATAAAAGGCATTTTATACAAACTTAAATGTACTTATTAAAATTCTCATTCATACAGATCCACATTACAATATTCTTATATTCTATCAATACATAGGGTCCACCTCCACGAGCGTCTCGCCGAGTCAATACATAGCGTATAGACTCGGCGAGACGCGCTCATAGTTTTATTTGTACAATGACTACATAGTATAGAACAAAGTCGCTTCCCGCTGTCTGTCTGTCCAATGTATGCTTCGATCTTTAAAACTACGCAACGGATTTTGATGCGGTTGTTTTTTAATAGCTAGATTTGATTAAACGGGTAGGTTTATGTGTATAAACCTTTTGACACAGATTTCCATACACAAAATTCAAGTTCCGTTTAGCCGTTGAGCCATCAAAAGGTAACAGACAAATAGAACTACCGCTTTTATAATATTATACTAGCTGCATATACAGGGTTAAACAAATAGTAAGAACCAAACTTTCTGACGTTATTCAGACTCTGTCATGGAAACATTAATTTAACACTTTGAGTGCTGAAATCACACGGTATGTGTTTTCTACAAGTGACTAATATGTGTAAATCCACACTAGCGCAGCGGCTGAGAAAATACAGATCTTTGTGACTCAGCACAGCCGTAATATTTTTCGAACGAAACGCATGTGCGGCGCAACACAACCGCTGTGCAGAGCGGCAGCACGAATTTTTTAAGTTAAAAAAAAGATCGCAGTCGTCAAAAAAAATCGCAGTCAAAGTGTTAAGAATATTCCCGACGAGTTTTCGAAAAAGAACGAAAAACAAATGAGCACAAGACAAGGCAATGACTGATACAGGAATTTTTTGAATGTGCTTATGGTTTTTTTTAATAATATCAAATATCTGCCCCCTTCAAAGTTGTTCCTTATATTTTGTTACATCCTGATAGAGATCAGTATGGATTTGATATAATTTGAGTAGTTATAGAACTAAGTGGGTCAACAACCACTTATAATGCTAATGTAGATGGAGCTTATAGAACTAAGTGGGTCAACAACGACTTATAATGTAGATGTAGTTATGGGCACTTCCGTTCGAGCTGACCCTTCCCGCCCTCGTCGTACTCCTGTGAGGATATCCACATCTGTTGGAACGAACCGATGGACGCGAGGATCGAACCACCTGCAGCAAACAAACAAATGTTATTCGTATGATGACTTCTGTAGCTTAGTGGGTATTTGATATTTATGACGACCTTCGTGACGCGGTGGGCGAAGGTCCGCCTGCGATGCGAGAGGTAGCGGTATCGATGCCCGCCTCGGAACAATTGTGTGTACGATCTGCAGATATTTGTTGTTTCTTATACATTACCTAGATACTAACACCTACAAATGTGCACATGCACAATGATGCAATAAAATAAATAAATAATGCGGGACAATCCGCACAGCTTCATCTAGCCCCAATCTAAGCGGGGCTTGTATTATGGCTGTACTAGATGACTACATAGATTATATAGATAGATATATTTTATTATACATAGATAACGATTAGAACACCCGGAACAAATATCTGTAGATCGTACACACAATTTTCCCGAGGCGGGAATCGAATCCGCAACCTCCTGCGTCGCAGGCGGACCTTCTCCCACCGCGCCACAGAGGTCGCCCGAGTATTAGTTTACTGTGTCGTGGTGTTATTACGCCACGTTATGAAAGCGTCCGGGTTGATTTGTTATCTCACTTTTTATTAGTTCTATTATATTGGTCGTATACATTATAAATAATAAATACTGACCGATCCAAGCTGCGAATCTCCGTTCTGCGGGCGAGGCGGCCGCGTGCAGCTTGAGGCGGTGTGAATGCGGCGCCCTGAAACAAACATTTCAACTTCATTTATTCCACCGTAGGTACATATTGATGGCGACGGACAGCCCTCTGCAGAGGATGCCTCAGCGACGACGAATCACCTGCCCACGTAATCCTGGAATGCGAGGGAGTAATAGTGCAACGTGTAGAAATTCTCAACTTGCCGAGGTCGCTCCGCGAAGCCTGCGAAGACCCCAGGAAGATTCTGCGCTTTTGGACGGAGCTTGGCTGGCTGCTAGCAAAACAACACGCGTAAGGGACCGACTGGAGTCCAAATGCGGAAAAAGGAGTTCTTCCACCTAAACCTAAACAGTGAAGCCACTATCGGAACAAACTTGGCTAGATTACTCCAGAAACTTAAGAAGTGGCAGTGGGCCGGCCATATCTCGCGAAGAACCGACAACCGCTGGGGTAAACGTGCTCTTGACTGGAGACCACGACTCGGTAAACGTAGTTTAGGATGCCCTCCGACCAGGTGGGATGACGACATACGAAAGACTGCAGGTGCGGCAAGCTGAAAACAAGGCGCTATGGCGCTCATTAGTGGAGGCCCATACCCAGCAGTGGACTAACATAGGCTGATAATTACTCCAGAGAGTATGTAGGTACCTGGAGGTGAGCTCTCTGGTGAGTCTGTCCGGGTAGCCCTGCAGCAAGGCGCCGCCCCCGCACACCACCACGCCGCCCCACAGCGCCGGCCGCGCGTCCGCGTCGCACGCGCCCGCCGCCGCGCACACTGCGGGTATAAACATACGGTTATAACTACATAAAGAAAGAAGAAGAAAGAAAGAAAATACATTTATTTGACACCATACATAACACAAAACACGACACATGACATAACAAGAAAGAATACATACAAGAAAAATATAAGGAGATAGATAACATACAGATAGGTACAAATACGTGTTACATGAGGGGCCAAAAGGTCCCTGTCTCAGCATGACGCCGCTACAAGCCGGAGCTAGTAGCGGCGCTGATTGTCAGACAGGTCCTGGTGTGGTGGCACAAAGCTTTAAAACATTAGGTAGGTACTTACATAAAAGAAGACAAGAGTAGGTAAACATAAAAAGCCATATAGAAAAGGAAAGACGAAGAGAGTCAACATTAAATTACGCCTTAAATTTAAATAGAACATAGCACAAAAATAAAATACATAATATATATTTATAAATTTTTACATAACTAATGTTATACAGTCTACGGTAGACCCTTATTGCCAAATCAATGACATACTTTTACTATTCTCTTTTTTTCATTTTACATGTATCAGTTTTAATACATTTTTTAATCATCGTCATTGTAAATGGTCGCGCGACCTGGTCGCCAGTCCCTTACCTAGATGATGCGCGGCCAGCGAGTGCTCGAACAGCGTCTCGGCCAGCTTGAACCTCTCGGGGCCGAAGTCCTGGTGGTAGCCCCCCGGGAACTCGTAGTGCACCATGGGGATGCTCAGGGCGACGCGCTCGTCGTACGCGCTCTCCGATACCTGCGGACACGAGATAATAAATAAATAAATAATAAATTGTCGGAGACAACCGGTTCACATCCACCACCAGCGCCGCCGCCGTCTAAGGGACAGCGTATGTAACGCTATCTAGCAGATTTCCTTTGAAGTTTTTAATGATAAACTAACCTAACTTGTTCTAATAATACAGCTGTCTCTGTACTATATAATTCAAGTGACGTTGGTTAGATGGCGCTTTAGTAAATAATATTTACTTGGTATTTGATTATATTATAATCACCTGTGACGCTGTATGCACAAAGTCCTCGTATTGTTTCTTCAGCATGTACTGCTGCCAGGACGGCGTGAGTCCGGAAGGTAGAGGCTTCAGGGTGTAGCGGCCGCGTTCGCGTTCGCGGATCACTTCTTTACTCTGGAAAATTAGACAAAAACTTTATCAATTCTCTTGCTCAAAAATGGCGTGTTTTTTAGCGGGCGTAATTAAATTCAATTTATTTATTTCAGCTTCACAAAGTACATTTTACAGCCATAGAGAAAAATTTAAAGTACACAATATAAAATTAAAAATAAAAACATTTTAAACGGAAGGGACACATCCGACACATCCTGCGTTTACAGACGCATGGCATCATGTGTGTGCGTCCAGTGCTTCATACAAGCGCAGTCCGTGTCCAGCCTTCCAGCTATAAGGTTCAGATAGGTACTGGTAAAACTCGAATCTACGCCCTTTTTTATTTTTTGTTTTAAATAATCAGCCAATACAAGTGATTCGACCTGTTACATACATTTTGAGAGAATTTGTTGTTTACTAAAAAATCTACATATGGAACTAAGGTAAACGTGGCCCGGAATAAAACATGGCTACTTTTTATCACATAAATCAGTACCCAAGAGATAGAAATAACCTTACAACCATACAAGCAAAGCCGGGGTCAGAAACTCATCATCATCAGCCTATATTAGTCCACTGCTGGACATAGGCCTCCTCCAATGAGCTCCATGGCGCCCTGTCTTCAGCTTGCCGCATCCAGCATCTACCTGCAGTCTTTCGCAGATCGTCATCCCACCTGGTCGGAGGGCGTCCTACACTACGATTACCGAGTCGTGGTCTCCATTCAAGAACACGTTTGCACCAGCGGCTGTCGGTTCTTTGCGAGATATGGCCGGCCCACTGCCACTTCAGCTTGCTAATTCTCAGAAACTAGTATTAATAATAATAATAATAGTCATTTATTTCAGGTCATAAAAAGAAACTCATAGGTTATTATAAATAAATTAAATTAAAGTAAACATTAAAATAGGAATAGACCTACTTACGGTTCCCACTCTGGTGCACATAGAGCCAGAACCTGTACATAGAGCTACAGATGTTGTTAGCCATACAACTGAGGATGCCATTTTTTGATCGTCTAATATTGGCCCAAAATGACGCAATACGAGATCGGATAATAGCGAAAAAATCCGGAACCCGTGCATCAGCGAACATGCCTGACGCGCTGCAAAAACGTGGTTTCTTCATAAGGATGCGAAAAGCGTCATTGTATTGCACCCTTATGGATCACTGTACGATTTTCTTTTGTATTGTATAAATAAATACCTATATTTTGTTTTATCATATTATTATTGTAATTCCGCCTCCATTCCATGACTGAAATTTCTAAGAACTGGACACTTGCAGAAAAGCGGCAAACCAGACACATGTTTTATCAAATAAAAGAAGTCAAGTCAGAAAGCTTGCGATGCTATCATGAGACGGACACTGGCAGAATTGCGTCAATCCAGACGCAGATTGCCTGTGTACTTACTATCGCGTTTCTGTATAGTGACGTAGTATTACCTGTATACTGTAGATGGGTAACATCTGTATGTGCATGTTGTTGAGCATCAGCTTGGCTTGCGCCGCGAGGTGGTCGCCGCCCACCGGAGACCGCGCCGCGGCGCTTACTATCGCGTACCTGTGGACATCAACCATTATTCACATCACTACATAGTATAAAACGAAGTCGCTTCCCGCTGTCTGTCTGTCCCTATGTATGCTTAGATCTCTAAAACTACGCAAAGGATTGCGGATGCGGTTTTTTTAATAGATACGAGTGACTCAAGAGGAAGTTTTATAAGCCATTCGACACATAGATTTCGAAGCGAGCGAAGCCGCGGGGCGCAGCTTGTTCAGGATACAAGTAACACCGGGGAACTCCAACATCTTGTCTCCCAAGCCAACCTAACCTGCATGTGGTACACCCTGCTAGATAACAAAAAAGGCTTTCCATTACTTGACACTAGTAGAAAAGTTTTCAACCAGACCCAATTGCTGTGTCGGTTGGCCAGCATTATTTATTAATATCTTACCCGTCCACCACAGGCACAGCTGACGTCTGACTGGCCCCCGCATCCAGCACCAGTGCCGTGCTCTTCCCGTTAGCGAAGGCAGCCAGCACCGCACTCTTCACCAGGAAGAAGGCCGGTGCGCTGTACTTCTCAAACAGCAGCTCTGCCAGCTTCTCCCGCGCGGGCCGGGACGTCCACACCGCTTCTGTGAAGAGTGCCGGGTGGTGTTCTGATGGGGAGCGGATCACCTGGAGAGGGAATTAATAATATGTTACAATATTTTTATTTCAGACACAAAAATTAAGGACTCATATGAAAAACAAACAAAGAACAAAAAGAAAGAATGAATAACACACATATAGATCATCTATCATTTCACATTCAATTATAGGCCTGTGTTTCTTATGCCTAATATCTAACAGAGCTTGAGGAAATGCCTCAAGCTCTGTTAGATATTAGGCATAAGAAACATAGAATATTGTATGTATTATGCATATATGTACATAGATGACAACCGATGTGGCGCGGTGGACGAAGGTCCGCCTGCGACGCAGGAGGTTGCGGGTTCGATTCCCGCCTCGGAACAATTGTGTGTACGATCTGCAGATATTTGTTCCGGGTGTTCTGGTCTTTTTCTATGTATAATAAAAAATATCTATCTATGTAATGTATTGTATTATGTATATCAATTATCTAGTACCAATAACACAAGCTCTGCTTACCATGGGGCTAGATAATGCCATTTGAATTGTCCAGAATTATTTACATAGTTATGTGACGCTATTCAGTCTAACACCATGCCACTGACTGGGTTATTTGCATTAGCTGCCCACCTCATTGGTTAAATGACATAGTCTAGGTTACATAAGTAATTTAGGGACAGTTTTCATTATCTTTATAACTTTTATGAGTCAACTAGCTGCGCACCGCGGCTTTGCACGCGTGGAAATCTATGTGTCAGATTGTTCCTCTTGAATCACTAAAAAACTGCATCAAAATTCGTTACATAGTTTCAAAGATCTAATCATACATAGGGTCAGACAGACAGCGGGAAGCGACTTTGTTTTACACTATGCAGATGTAGTGATAGTAGGCACTCATAACGATGGTATACACAATTTATGTCATCCATCTTTTAAATATGTTATTTATCTATGTTTTGGCTAGAAACGTTAATTCATAGGTATCTATCTATTGGTTATGTCTTGTAACCAATAGATAGATACCTAAGAATAAAACTAAGATCTTGTACCTTCGAATAGCAGTAATCCAGCATCTTCTCAAACAGATCCCAGTTATCAATCTGCCCATCCTTCATGTATGTCTGCACCTCCATCTGCGGACGTGGGACGTGCAGCTGTGTGACGTCGATGTAGTGGCTGATGTCCTCAGTCTTCTTGCCTGGAAGTCGGTTAATGAGGGACTTTATCACAATAATATTATAAATGCGAAAATTTAGATATATGGATGTTTGTTATCTCTTTCACACTAAGACTACTAATTTCAATGCCAGTCAATTACAGCCCAAATAATCATTCATCATCATCATCATCAGCCTGGACATAGGCTTCCCCCAATGAGCCGTTCATATCGGGCTGAAATTTTGCATTCAGGTAGTTCTTGGCTTGGAAGCAAACACAGGCTACTTTTTATCCCATAAATCAGTTCTCATGGGATAGAAATAACCTGAAAATGTTTCTATAGAAACAAAGTATGCGAAGCTGCAGGCAGAAACTAGTTTATAATAGTTTACTGTAATTGTCCAAGTACAATTGCATTTCCGATAAGGATACAAACACCGAAATTCTAAATATGTACAATCACAACGACAGCCACTGAAGTCACAAAGACATTTATTCTTTTATTAATCACACAGTGTTGAGTTTGAGGTTTTATAAAAAATATCTAGTCTGATACAGATTGTACTGCTGTTTGTATGGGTACTATAACCTATTTTGACAGACTTTGTACTAGTTACATTTAATTTAATAGAACTAAGGCTCAGTCGACGAGGCTTAAAAGTCATCTATAACAAGAACAAAGCGTCTAGGAGCCCTAAAATCTCTGTAGACGAGTTTTTATAACCCAGTATGGGTAAAAGTACTGGGTCAAAAATTACCAAAAAACTACTGGTAACCTACCGCTTTGTGTCACAGTCCCATCAGGTACCTTTTCTTCAGGTTCTGGGATATGTGTGGCTGGCCCAACACCGATAACTGATGGAATATCAGCCTTCGGAGTATCTTCTTGAGCATAGCCGACTCTGAGCGAATGGTGCCCGGGATCGAACACTAACGCGCCTATTTCATCGCCGCCGTACAGCATGCCGTTTGGCGCACTCATTTTGTGAAGAAAACTATTATTTTCGTGGAGTAATTTTGGGATTTTTTATCAAAATTATTAAAGGAATTCGTTTCGTTCGACGCTTGTTTTGATGAACGAATGATAATTGATATATGTATGATATTGAAATTGAATGAATGAATCAGGAATGAATGAATTTGATTGATGGAACGAGTAGAGAATGAGTGAATGTATTGCTAGCGTAAAAAAAATAAGGGGCTGCCAGCTTACTGCAAATAAAACTTTTGTAATTTTTGTTTGTTTGTCGTCAAACGCGCTGAACCAGAGTTCAAAAGAATTATGCTCAAGGGGTATAGAGAGAAAATTGCGCATATTGCCGAAGGAAATATAAAATTTAATCAAATAAAACTCATTAATTTCTAGATTACAAAATTATATTTAAGTAAACAATATACAAGTTCTTTACCAACGCAGAACTTAATTATGTTTACCTATGTAATTTCGGGAGATCGATGAGGCCATAAAATCTAGGACATCAAAAGCTTGATTATACATTTAATAACTTTTATTATCCAGAAACCAAACAAAAACATCATTACAATTTACAATGGTTAGAAAATTAAATGCTTAGGTAACTGCGTCTGTAGAGTAAGGCAGATAGGTACCTACCTACTTTAAAAACCTACACATTAGAATCATTTATAAAATAACAATAAAACGGGATAAACAGAGTAGAACTTACATTACTAATTTAAACATGTAAATACATAAATGCACGTCCACTATGACTACTTACTAACTAAATAAATCTAATTTGATTAAAAATCACACCGAGAATTTCTTAAAAACGTGGAAAGAACATTTGTGTTGTAATATTAGTTCATTTAATTGTACCTATTCTTAAGTAAAGTTGAGCTTTGATTGAATAATATACCTACTTAAGTAGGAAGAGATTGAGTGGAGCTACCTACATACTTAAAGGCCAAATTACAGGTACAGTCAGTGAAGTAACTTTATGGTTTATAATTTGACTTTTCTTAGTCTTATTTTATTTTGTACGCCCGGAGAAATAAAGTTATCAAATCTGAACAGATTAGACGAAAATTGAAATACAGTCAGTACAGTATTTTACTGTTTCGTTTTCTGTGCCTATGTTGTAGTACAACGAATATAATAATAAATGATGCCACAGATAGATCTATCTCTCTTACCTCACCCAAGTACCTCCTCTGGTACGTATCCAATATATAAAAATAAATTCAATAAAAAACAATCTTCACAATTCCATTATTCCTTGTCCCATGTAACAATTTTTTACATCAGTCTCTCATGCACAATACAAATTTTATTAGAATATTTTCAATCATCATATTTTAGTTATAGGCAGGGGTTTATTTCTCACAATAACCTTCGCGCAAATAGGTCTTCTTAACCTCCCTTCACTAAAAGGATTAAGGGGTCTACAGCATATTAGAAAACTACAATTATCATATTATGCTAAGCTACTTCTACATCGAAGTTAATTTAAATAATATTATTTTGATTGTGTAGTGTAGTACTAATTGTGACATATAAATCTTTATAAAAAACAAACTATACCTAAAAGTATTTTTTTTTCTAAAGAATTAAGATGATTTTTGGTGCTCTGTCTTGGGAAAATTATAATAGCTAGTTGTATGACTAATAGTGAACATTAAAAAGCTTTAGAATAATTATTTTCACCATTACCAAGATAATGTAGAATTCCTAGAAATATTAAAATTACTTTCAGTTCTATTTAAGTATCAAAAGTTTTTTTTTGTATAGGTTCTAAATGTTAGGTCATTACATGGTTTAATCTACTTTCTAACTAAGACACGACTAGACATCAATAGACATAATAGTCACAAATTCACATCAAGTCTACACATTTATGTTTAATCACTAAGTTTAATTTTTAATTACAAAAGACATAAATAGCGTTTTAATAGAAATAGGTAAATCACCTATAAAAGTTATAATATGGCTAGTAAAATACATTATATTATATTAT
This sequence comes from Eupithecia dodoneata, assembly GCA_947044415.1. Classification (NCBI taxonomy): domain Eukaryota; kingdom Metazoa; phylum Arthropoda; class Insecta; order Lepidoptera; family Geometridae; genus Eupithecia; species Eupithecia dodoneata. Next base: position 6,223,908 of record OX345682.1, on the reverse strand, counting down.
CTAATCATTAGTACATCAAGTAGATTACATTAGAAAGTTAAGATTATTTTTATTATAAAAGAGAATGGTAAAATGATTATATGCGGACCTTCTCTCTCTAGGAACAACACTACATAAGAGTATGTTACGTTTAACTTTGATGACAAATAAAAATATTAGGTTTATTTTTTAAATGCTTTAGGTTGGTAGTAGGTATAGTTACCCTAAAATAGGTAATAGACCAAAAGATATAAAAAATGATGATGAAGTGGTATTACATACGTTATAAATAATTTATTATACTCACTGACTTCCATTAAATTTACACCAATAATGCTTTTACACTCAGAAATACAGTGCTATAATTTTTGTATGAGCTCTTAGATACTTAAATTCATTAGTATTAATGGAATGTATTTCAAAATACAGTACCGATGATGAACATGTACAAATTGCACAGCATACAATTGCACAGCTTGTTGAGCTTTTGGTGCAATGCATGCGACACAGTACCTACCCATGAAGCAGGTGACGATGTAGAAAACCTCGTTGTTCAGCGAAGAGCCTTGAAGATCGCATTGCAGAGGATGGGCGATGAATGAATTAACACACAGAGTGCTAGTGATGCACTCTATTTAGAGAGCTTGAGGCACAGTGACGCTGAAGTGCGTTGGCCGTAGTTTACTGCAACTGACATCCAATGCTGTAGGCACTCAGAAAGGAAGCGTTGGCAATACCAGCGTCGCCGTCTGTCAGAGCCTGTGGTGGTACGCCAGGGTTGCAGTCGCGGCAGACGCAGTTAGTGGTTAGTGTGCAGATGCCTGCAATACAAAAAATATTTATTTATTGAGGAATGACAAACTAATACATTTATCTTATTATACATTTGTGTTAGTACTCTACTATGTAAAGATATGTGGATAGCACTGTGTCTATCCACATATGAGCTATATACAAGTAGGTAGTATTTCATGTATGTATCTATCCATACCGATATTAAGTTTAATTTCTTATATTTGAAACTATGTACTCATTAAATTACCTTTTAATATAAGTGAAAAGTAATTTAGTTCAATTTGGCTTCCAACATAAACAAGGTTCGTAGTTACACCACTATCATTCGTAATGACTTAATGAAATTAATAGAGTTCTTACCTCTAGCCAAAGCGATGGCTTCCCACTTGATGAGTTCGTTGATGCTGCAGTTTCGTTTCAAGAGGCGCTGTAGGATAGATTTTTTTTAACTGTGGTTAAAAATATTCTTTGATTCATATAAAATAAGGTGGAAAATAAGCTTCTTTCATGAATGTCCAATAACTTTATTTGTAGATAATTATCAGATTAAAATTATCATTCACTCACTCGTTTCTCTGAATGGGCACTATTTCTCTTCAGTTGACTGTACAGTACAATACTGTACTAATAATACACATACACGAGCTATGGAAAGTATTCTTTCCATAGCTCGCTGAGCGACTTTCTCTGAAGAATAGGATTCGTAACGAATACATCCGACAGAGAACGAAAGTTATTATCGACATAGCTAAAAAGAATAAGCAAGCTGAAGTGGCAGTGGGTCGGGCCATATCTTGGGAAGAACCGACAACTGCTGGGGTAAACGTCTTCTTGAGTGGAGACCACAACTCGGTAAACTTAGTATAGGATGCCCTCCGGCCAGGTAGGAAGGATGACGATCTGTGAAAGACTGCAGGTAGATGCGTCAAGCTGAAGACAGGGTGCTATGGCGCTCATTAGGGAAGGCCTATGTCCAGCAGTGCACTAAAATAGGATAATGATGATGACATTGTACTTTACCGGTTCATTTTATTCTCACCTCCATCACATGTGTGTTGGGCACGGCCCACATCTGCTCATCTGTCAAATCCTGAAACAAATCAATAATAAAAAAAATTATCGCTGAACGTGTTGCTAAGCGCAAATCTCGAGAGCAGCTGAACCGATTTCGCTAATTCTTTTTTTAGAATATTCCTTGAAGTACGAGGATGGTTCTTACGGAGAGAGTGGTCATTTGTATCAGAAAATTTTAAAAATTGCCTGTAACAAATGACCATCCCGGCGAAGCCGCTAGTAGTTTATAATTATTTCCTTTCAGACACACTTCGAAAGCATTACTACTACTTCGGTAGTTACTATTGTATACTCTTTGGTATAATAACAAAGATAATACAATAGCATCTACGTAAGAATAGACAAAAAATTGTCTTTGTCTGAACTAAAATTGTATAATATGTTGGGTCCCCATAATTTTTTTTTACTTGTGTATGCGCATAAGTAGGTAACTTAATAAATTAAAGGCAAAACTATTGTTTTGACTACTAGTGTAATAAGTTGTGTAGACAACGCTTCCACCCGACCGAAGATCACTAGAGATAGAGATAGCAATAGAAATAAAAGAGATAGATATAGAGATAGGATAATATACCTACATATGTGTAAGAGAGAGATAGACATAAGATTGTAAATTTTTGAGATTAAATGACTGATATCTAGTAGAATATAAAACTTAGGTTTAAGAGAACTATTGTAATAGGTAGCCTAGGTCATAGAGATTAGACTAGTGTAAAAATTTTGAGAACAGCCCTAGAAAAACATGAGATATAGGCAGAAAACCGAGTACCTATAACACAAGCTCTGCTTAGCTTGGGGCTAGATGATACTGTGTGGATGGTCCAGCATTATTTATTTATTTATCTAGGTTCCGAAGTCCTCACCTGAGTAGCCCTCGGCTTGTTTTTCTTCATCTTCTTGGGTGCGCCGGCGCCGCAGTAGCGCACGTCCTGGCTGGCGAGCGAGCTCAGGTCGAACTGGATCGAGTTCACGTCTATGGAGGTCGCATCGTCGGCTGTGGGAAGCTCGAACTTCTACAAACGAAAATAACTTCAATAATTTGCTTACGTGACGAGAACTGAATTTCAAAACACCTTGTTATCGATGGCGACCTCTGTGGCGCGGTGGGCGAAGGTCCGCCTCCGTCCGCCGACGCGAGAGGTTGCGGGTTCGATTCCCGCCTCGGAACAATTATTATTGTGTGTACGATCTGCAGATATTTGTTCCGGGTGTTCTGATCGTTATTGTATAACAAAATGCTTTCTACTTTATTTATTACATCTAGTAAATCTATGAACGGATACAGGTAGGTACGACAATATGGTTTATAAACCGTCTGTTCCTCCTGCCTAATTATAGTGGACTGTATCTTGCTTGGGTAGGGTGCGGGCGAGAAATGAAAGAACTTCTTTACAACTTGAAAGGGCGCGGCAGAGGTACAAAGCTTCGATCCGTTACTTGTGAGAACGCGTGGCCGACTGGTTGTACAAAGCTTCGGTCCGTTACTTGAGAACACGTGGCCGACCGAAGGTACAAGCTTCGGTCCGTTACTTGAACACGTGTTCGACAAATGTGTCGGTTTACAAATACTTCTTTGTCCCGCGCCGTTATGCACATTGAGCAAATTTTATTCATAAAGTGGTATACATACATAGCTATTGTTTCTTAATTTGTCTATCTTATACAAAGCTATAGGTTATAATACTATCTTAATACTATGTCGTGCACATTTCTCCCGCCGTCGCCGTCGTCGGCGCCTCCGCCGTCGCGCGATCCACTGGTAGCACGACGATCTTCTTGGTGGGCCGCCGCAGGACTCGTCCACTGCTGGTGATCACGTCCACGACGCGTGTCTCTCCATCCCGCCCTGGGTGTAGAGATATGACTCTAGCCCTAGGCCAAGTGTTGCGTGGTTGTGTTTCGTCGCAGAGGAGTACGAGGTCCCCGGGCTGGGGGGCCTCGCCGACGGTGTGGGGCTCCCGCCGGTGTTGGAGTAAGGGTAGATACTCCAGCATCCACCGACGCCAGAACTCGTCCGCTAGGTACTGCACGCGTCGCCAGAGAGCGTGCGCGCGCTCATCCTTCTCGATGAATGCCCCCGGGGTGGGGACACTGCTGTTCGGGCCCAACAGTAGGTGGTTGGGTGTGAGTGCTTCTGGTGCATCCGGGGTGACCGCGACGTGCGTCAGCGGTCGTGAGTTGACCGAGTATTCCACCTCCGCCAGCAGAGTTGTGAGCGTGTCGTCGCTCGGGTATCGCTCGTGCAGGGTAGTACGGAGCGCTTCCTTGACTGAGCGCACCATGCGCTCCCATGCGCCCCCCATGAAGGGAGCGGCTGGCGGTATGTAGCGCCACTGGATCCGCTTGTTTGTAGCGGCGTCTGCGACGCTATCCATGGCGGCCGCTCTCAGCTCGCGGTCAGCGGCCTTGAAGCACGTGGCGTTGTCGCTGTGTAGCTCGCGTGGGCACCCGCGCCTTGAGATGAATCTCCTTAGGGCGTTGATGGCAGCATCAGCGCTCAGGTTCGGCACGATTTCGAGATGGATGGCCCTGGAAGTCATACAAGTAAAAAGCGCTACATATCTCTTTTCTCTATGTCGTCCGACTGTAACTTCGAGTGGACCGAAGTAATCTAATCCTGTGTGGGTGAAGGCCCTCTCATGATGGGCTAGGCGGGATTCTGGCAGGTCCCCAGTCGCTGGAGCTCCCGGCTTCGCTTTCTTGATGCGGCAGTACATACACTTCTTGATAACGTCCTTTACTATGGGTCTTATTCGAATTATCCACAATCGTTGACGCAGCTCGTTCACGACTGTCTCTGCGCCGCCGTGGTGTAGCTTCTCGTGTACGTACTGTATGTATAATTTAGTGTAGGCGTGCCTACCGTCTAGGATGATCGGGCTAGCGACCTCTGGTGCTAGGTCGGGCGTCTTGTCGATGCGCCCGCGTAGTCGCAGCGTTTGGTCCGTCCCCACGACGACGCTCAGTGCTGATAGTTTGCCTCCTTTAGATATACCTTTATGTGAGTGAATGCGATCGATTTCTTCGCTGAAGCTTTCACGTTGGCTGCTCAGCACCCACAGCTGCTCAGCTTTGATGAGATAGTGGGCTTCGAGGCCGATGTACTTTATTGCCGTCTCTCTCTGGCACCTACTGTTTTCCGCGCTAACCTTCCTTTGGTGTTTCGCTTTTCTCCAGTCTGGATCACTATCTGCGTTTTTCTTAGTTCTCTTTCGCAGTGCGGCCACCGTCTCGTGCTTTTTCGCTCTGCAGAGTGCCACGAACTGCAGTACCCTCGCTGTCACTCTTATCAATCGGAGCCACCGTGAGAATCTATGTATCTCTGGAAGGTGGCCCGTTGTACTGACCTGAGTGACTGTAGTCGTGTAGCACATCTCTCTTTCCTCGCCGGTGATTACGGCCGGCGTGGGTGTCTCTCTTGGCCAGCTTTCTTCATCTCTGCGTAGGAAAGCCGGTCCTGTGTACCATCTGTGGTTAGTATCAAAATTTACCGGTGTGGATCTCGTAGCGTCGTCTGCGACGTTCTCTGCTGACGGCACCCATCGCCACTCGGTTTTCTTCGTGGTGTCCTCGATCTCGGCTAGTCTATGAGCTACGAAGGTTTTAAAGGTTCGCGGCTCGGCCCGTATCCATGCTAGGGCTGTCCTTGAGTCGCTCCAGTATACCTTTTTCTCGGCTTCGAAGTCGTGCTCGCGTGCTACCGTATCTGCGAGGCGCGCTCCCAGCAATGCCGCTTGTAGCTCCAGTCGCGGGATCGAAACGGGTTTTAAGGGATTTACCCGACTTTTAGCTGCCGCTAGTGCCACGCTCACTTCGCCGTTGGCCTTTGCAGTCCGCCAATACACGGCCGCAGCGTAGGCCTCCTCGCTCGCGTCGACGAATGTGTGTAGTTGTCTCGTGGCAGCCGGTTCGATCTCGTAACACCTAGGGATTCGTACCTTGTCGAGGTTTTGAAGTGTTTCGGTCCATTTACGCCATTTCTCTTGTAGCGCTTCGGGCAGGGGCTCGTCCCAGCTCGTCCCGAACTTCCATGCGTCCTGCATCAGTCTCTTCGCCGGCGTGGTGATGGGCGAAATGAGTCCCAGTGGATCGAATAGTGACATAATCACGCTGAGTGCCTCTCGCTTGGTTGGTGGCTTACCTCCGTTCATCAGGGAAGGCGGGGCCTTCCGCTCATTTACCCGGAAGCATATCCGATCGCTGCGTACATCCCAGTAGAGTCCCAGCGCCTTCTCCACCTCGCTGCCACCGATGGCGACCTTGGCGTCTCCGGTGCGTGCTGCGAGGCTCTGAATGGTCCGCGGCTCATTGGATGTCCATCCCCGCAGCTCAAAGTGTGCCTGCCGGTTCACGTGGTCTACCTGTTGATTGACGCTCTCCGCCTCTAGAATCGTCGGGTAACTGGAAAGATAGTCATCCATGTACATATTTCGAGTTATAGCTTTGGTGGCGGCTGGGAACTCGTTCTCGTAATCCTGTGCGTTCTTATTCTTGATGAATAGCGCTGTGCACGGCGATGATGAAGCTCCAAAAACCACCGAAGTCATACGGTACTCGTCCGGCTTTGCTTCGCCTCGTCGGTCATCTCTCCACAGGAACCTGAGTGCGTCTCTGTCGGCAGGATCTATTTTCACTTGCATGAACATCTCCTTTATGTCGGCCGAAACGGCGTATGCGTGTTGACGAAAACGCATAACCACTCCCGGCAGCGACTGCAGCAGATCTGGGCCGGTTAGTAACCTATCATTCAAACTCTTACCCGCTGACTTAGCCGCTGCGTCATGAACCATCCTTATCTTCGGTTTTGTTGGTGTCACGACTGCGAAGTGTGGTAGGTACCATGTCTTGTTTTCTTTGCCTGGCCCTTCTGCTCTTTCTGCATAGCCGGAAGTCAGCAGGTTCTCCATCCGTTCTTTGTACTTGGCCTTGAGTTCCACGTTTCGATCCAGCTTCCGTTCTAAGCTGTGTAGCCGCTTCAGTGTATCGCTGTAATTATTAAGCAGATGTACCTCGTTATCCTTCCACAGCAGTCCGGTCTGGAATCTACCGTCGGGCAGGCGTCGACTTTTCTCTTCCAATGTTCGTAGAGCTCTTTGTTCCGGGTCGCTCGCCTGTTTTCGTGGCGCTATTCCTAGCGCTTCTAGTTTGAAGAAGTCCTTCATTGTTTCTTCAAAGTTGTCTGGGTGTAATGCTGCTCCGACGTAACCACAAAAGCTCTTTTGTGGCCGTCCGTCTAGGCGGCAGCCGTGTAACACCCAACCTAACTGTGTGAGTGAGGCGACCGGTAGATCTCTCCGTCCCTCTCGCACCTCTCTTGAAATTATCAGGTCCCAATTGTTTTGACCTATTACTATCTTGGGGTGAGCTTTCGTGTAGATCAGATCCTCCGCTATATCTAGTAAGTGTGGGCAATCTTCTATCTCGTGTCTCGTGATGGCTTGTGTGGTAAAGTCTAGCTTCTTCACTGTCTGAGCGTTGCGAAGTACGTGTTCCTGACGTTGGTTTCTCCCTCTGATGCGTATGCTCATCGTCTTACTATGCTCGTGCTTGACTTCACCTCCGTTAGCATCTCTGATCCACAGCGTATCCGTGGGGCCGTCGATGCCTAGCAGCTCGGTGATAGATTCCTCCACGAACGTGCACGTACTGCCATCATCGAGTAGGGCATAGGTACTTATCTTTGCTCTAGGTCCGATTAGTTCTATCGGTGCGATCTTTAGGTACGCTCGGCGTGGGCGGCCTGGTTGGGCATCTTTTCCTGTGACGCAAGCGGATATCTCTGCGCGGCGCTCCTCTGGTGCTGGCTGGGTCCCAACTGGTTCACTATGTAGTAATATGTGGTGTTTCTTACCGCAGCCTTCCTTAGCGCACGCTTTCGCTTGGCACTTGAAGCGACGATGTTTTTCCTTGAGACAAAGGAAACAGACGCCATATTTCTTAGTCATTGCCCATCTGGTCGCCACGTCCGCCTCTAGGAAGTCCGCACAATCTAATAGCTTATGTGACCTGTGGCAGTGTTGACAGTTATTATTGCTCGTTCCTATTGCCGCGTAGGTCCTCTCTATCTTTTTCTTAGCTCTTCGTTCCTCTTCGGCGACCTCCGGTAGTGCGTAGGCTCCGCACTTGTCGGCCTCTGAGTTTAAAAAGGTAGCTAATCTTACCATCTCTGGTGTTTCCTCCTTTTTAATGGCGAAATAATCGTACCATTTACTGCGCAGGATCGAGGTCAGCTTGTCTAGGACACTGCGCACCATCTCGGGGTTCTGTAGGTACTCTTTACGACCAAGGGCCTCCACGGTAGCCACTATGTTGGCTACCTTCCCGGCGAAAATACACAAATCTCTAGGATTATCGCTCACCTTGGTCAATGTCCGTAGCTTCTCCATCTCCGCGATCACTAGTGCCTCCGGGCGCCCGAACCTCCTCTCGAGAGCCTCCATGATGGCCCTGGGTTCAGGTTGGCTGATGAGGAGACTGCTCACGGACTCGTACGCTACACCCTTGAGACTACGCCTAATTCTCATGACGTTCTCAATGTTTGAGAATGACTGTTCGCTGTCTCTGTATGCGGCCCGATACACTAGCCAACCACTAACCTGTCCTCCGAAAGTAGGTAGCTCCTGCGTGTACCTTGGAGACTCCCTTCTCGCCGCGATCTGCGACAACGCCGCCGCCAGCGCCTCCACGCCGACGGTTGACCCCTGCACGGTGGGCTGGTTCGTAGCCCGCCCAGACTTATGTCCTGTCTGGTCCTCCCGCACTCCTTGGTCCTCTCCCGGCGCCTCTGGAGCCTCCTTGGTGGCCTTGGGTGGCAGCGGCTCCCGCCGCTGCTGTAGCCACGATGTCACCCTCACTGACGCCATCTCGTCCTGGACTTCGTTCTCGTCCGAGGAGTCATCCTGAATTTGTTGCAGTTGCGCCTCCGCGAGCTCACGGGCAGCCTCGGCTGCCTTCGCCTTGATCTGTAGCTCTGCGGAGCGCAACTCCGCCAGTTTGAGCTGTGCTTGAAGCACGGCCCTCTTCCGCGCGGTCGCCTTAGTTGACCGCGCTGCCACCGCCGCTGGCCTCGCGGTGGTCTTGCCGGTGTCCTCACTGTCGCTCGTGGCTTCGGTCCTTGTGACTGCCGACGTAGTGGCGGTGCCTCCACACTCCTGCGTCCACGTAGAATCCGTCGCGGACGTGGAGGTGGAGTGATCCTTTTCTTCCGCCGCTTGTCGTTGGTCACCCTCTCCGCTCTCCTCGGCGCCGACTCGCGAAGCCTCTTCCTTTCCTTGTCCGCTCCTTGTGACTGGCATTTTCTCTTAGGTTCGCTGATCTTCTATCCGGTTCGATGCGACCAATGTTCCTCCTGTCTAATTATAGTGGACTGTATCTTGCTTGGGTAGGGTGCGGGCGAGAAATGAAAGAACTTCTTTACAACTTGAAAGGGCGCGGCAGAGGTACAAAGCTTCGATCCGTTACTTGTGAGAACGCGTGGCCGACTGGTTGTACAAAGCTTCGGTCCGTTACTTGAGAACACGTGGCCGACCGAAGGTACAAGCTTCGGTCCGTTACTTGAACACGTGTTCGACAAATGTGTCGGTTTACAAATACTTCTTTGTCCCGCGCCGTTATGCACATTGAGCAAATTTTATTCATAAAGTGGTATACATACATAGCTATTGTTTCTTAATTTGTCTATCTTATACAAAGCTATAGGTTATAATACTATCTTAATACTATGTCGTGCACACCGTCCTCTTGAATCATTCTATCTATTTAAAAAAACGGAATCAAAATCCGTTGCGTAGTTTTAAAGATCAAACCTCAGAATACAGAAAGTCCAGAAACCGTGAGCGCGCCTAATACTGACGCTACAAAAACTACTCTTAAATAGAGTAGTTTGACGCGCAACTGATCAGTTACTTTGTGAACGTCGTATCGCGTGACGTATTTTAGCGGTGACCAATTTAACTAAATTATGCTGTCCTGTGTCGTTCCTACCTGTAAAAATGCAGCGGGTCTAAAAAAGAAACAGGATGGGATCACATTTCACGTGTAAGTATCGCATTTAGGTATCGTCTTATTTAAATAATGAATTAATTTATCTGTTTTCAATTGTCATAGAGAGTGATGCGTCCATCTTGTTAGTGTTGCCAATATAAGAGTTTTGATTTACCCTTCTCTTTATTACCTTTTAAGGGCTTTTATTCGTTGTAGAATATTAATAAGTTGTGACGACCTCTGTGGCGCGGTGGGCGACGGTCCGCCTGCGACGCAGGAGGTTGCGGGTTCGATTCCCGCCTCGGGACAAATGTTTGTACGATCTGCAAATAATATTTGTTCAGAGTGTTCTGGTCGTTTATGTAATATAAAAAAATATAATTTATCTAAATGTAAATCTTTGTTAATTAGTTCAAACTACAAGAGACAATATTTTAGAAAGCCTACCCAGCAAAAAGGAAATTAAATATTTTTTTTAAATCTTAACCGTGCATTTGATGAACCTATCTATTTCTTGAGATAATCAGGTAGGTACATAGTTATATAGAAAAGGACAATTTTTATTCTATTGTTATCTTAATTCCAATACTCCCAAAATTTACCCTAAAAACGGGCAAATAATGCCTGAGCTAACAACATTACGCGGGTGGGAAGGTGAGGCGGGCGGGGGACGTTGTTTTGTTTTTGGACACAGCGTGTAGCTTGCAATTACAGTTGAACGCGGTTTCTGGACTTTCTGTATTCTGAGATCTAACCTTAGATACATAGGGATAGACAGACAGCGGGAAGCGACTTTGTTTTATGCTATATATTGTATTTTTTCTTTATATTTTTACTAGTTACTTCCCGCGGCTTCGCACGCGTTGTTTGTATGGTTTTGTTTTAAGGTTATTTCTATATCATGAGAACTTATTTATGTGATAAAAGTAGCCATGTTTTATTCAGGGCCTGTAAGTACCTGTATGCTAATGTCAGCCCGATCAATTCAGAGTAACAAACATAACTCAAGCACTTTGATATCCTACTAATATTATAAACGCGAAAGTTTGTAAGTAGGAATGGATGGATAGATGTTTGTTACTCTTTCACGTAAAAACTACTGAATGGATTTTAATGAAACTTTACAGTAATATAGCTTATACATCAGAATAACACATAGGCTTCAATTTATAAAAATACATTATATTGTATACAGGGTTATTGGTAATTTGACGTATTCCCGTTAGGAGGTGATAGGGGTGACTATTTGCGATAATTTTCATCCCTATGTGCTTCGTGCAAAAGTGAACCATTTTTAAGTTATCATGATTTTTAGCTTTTTTCAAAATAAGTCAAAAGTGCAACATCAAAAATGTATTTAAAAAAAACTGTCTATCTAAATCTATTTTTTTCTTCTGATTTATAGAAACGAATAAACACTGGTTATTTATCAATATTAAAACAACAATTATCGCTCCAAATTTAAAAATGCGAGATGAAAAACTATATTATTTCATTATTCATTGAGATTTTTTTCCACTAAAATGCCTTAAAAACTAAAAAAAACGTTATGAAACTTGGCTTGCAGATTATTTTAAAAACATAACGGTTTTCTCAGCTCTCCAATAATGAATAACAACTATGAACTTATTTCAAAGAAACTGAAAAAAACATCGTTACAAAGGAAGCAGGCCGAAATTCGTATACGAACTAAATCTAAGGTCATTCTATAAAATTTCTATAAAACTAACTTAAAACAATACCCAATGTTAATAAAACTAAAAATACATATTTAAAATAAAATTTAGCAATAGTTATAATAGTTAAGTAGTAACAACAATAAACAAAATTAATAATAAGTAACAATCAAGACATTTTGTAATTTAGCCTAATAAAAGTTAAGTAAAGTAGAAAGATACATATTTAAAATAAAATTTGGAACAGTAAAGTAGTAACAACAATAAACAAAATTAATAATAAGTAATAATCAAGACATTATGTAATTTAGCCTAATTAAAGTTCTTGACTTCCCCTATTGCGTTCGCAAAGTAGCATTATATTATTTTTCTGAGTTGTGACTTATGTAACTACCGAAGTAGTCAAATTTCGCATCGCATATGATGCGTTTATAATTTTTGTTTTGTGTTCTTCCGCGGAATAACTCAAAACAAGAATTATAAACGCCCCCTATTGCGTTTCACTTCGAGCAAGAAACTTTAATTAGGCTAAATTACAAAATGTCCTATTTTTTACTTATTATTAATTTTGTTTAATGTTGTTACTACTTAACTGTTCTAAATTTTATTTTAAATATGTATTTTTCGTTTTATTTACGTTGGGTATTGTTTTAAGTCAGTTTTATAGAAATTTTATAGAACGACCTTAGGTTTAGTTCGTATACGAATTTCCGCCTGCTTCCTATGTAACGATGTTTTTTTCAGTTTCTTTGAAATAAGTTCATAGTTGTTATGCATCATTGGAGAACTAAGAAAACCGTTATGTTTTTAAAATAATCTGCAAGTCAAGTTTCATAACGTTTTTTTTACTTTTTAAGGCATTTTAGTGGAAAAAAATCTCAATGAATAATGAAATAAAATCGTTTTTCATCTCGCATTTTTAAATTTGGAGCGATAATTGTTGTTTTAATATTGATAAATAACCAGTGTTTATTCGTTTTTATAAATCAGAAGAAAAAAATAGATTTAAATAGACAGTTTTTTTTAAATACATTTTTGATGTTGCACTTTTGACTTATTTTGAAAAAAGCTAAAAATCTTGATAATTTAAAAATGGTTCACTTTTGCACGAAACACATGGGGATGAAAATTATCGCAAATAGTCACCCCTATCACCTCCTAACGGGAATACGTCAAATTACCAATAACCCTGTATTATCCAATATATCTATCATCACGCGGATGAAACCGCGGGGCGCAGCTAGTCAGTCATAATTGTGACTGGTGTCAAAGTGTTTTATATTCTTTAGACTTTACAGGACGGTTTGAGCCTACCCGAATCAATACCGACCGTACTAGAACTAAAACACAACACAGAACACTTTGCACTTGGACTGGCATTTTGGAGTATAATAAAACTCGTTGAACTCTCGGTGTAGACTGAATTTAATATTATCCAAACAAAACGTTTCGCCCTAGATCGCGCGTTTTCGACAGCGCGATCTAGAGCTCGTACACTTTTAATCCCGACATCTAGTTAACTATTTCGGAACTAACTAGGTCACGTAGCAAGCCTCGTGACCAATACTAGACTAAACAGGACTCTTGGACATACCTGGAGGTGTTCCACCTGGGAGTCAAACTCCATGTCTTGCAGGTCCAGAGTAGTCAGGGAGGTTCCGCTCGTGGATGGAACGTTCTGGTGGTTCAGCTGCGAAGAGAGGAGCTGGGTTATCAAAGCTTACAGGCCTATGTGGCGCGGTGGGTGGAGGTCTGCTAGGAGGTAACCAGTGCGATTTCTGCCTCGGGACCAATGTTTGTAAGATCTGCTGATATTACTTAAATAAATAATGCTGGACAATCCACACAGCATCATCTAGCCGCTAACTTGTAATATAGGTACAAGATGACTAATAAACTTAATACAATACATTACCTACATACATAGATATTTTTTATTACATAGAAAATACTTAGAACACCCGGAACAAATATTTGCATATCGTACAAGCGTGTGTACAAGTATCTATTTACGTCCAAGGCGGGAATCGAACCTCCTGCGTCGCAGGCAGACCTTCGTCCAGCGCGCCACAGAGGTCGTTCAATTAAATCGACAATTTAATTGACGACCTCTCAGCATGGAAATGCTACGATTCACAAATATTTATGTTGGACAGATAGGAAGATATGTACCTTATTTTCTTCAGCTCTTGCCAACAATATTCGACGAACTGCGGCAACGTTGGCGTCTTCCTAAAAAACCAAAATAATTACAATGAAAAATTATGGGACGAAAGTAATGATTTTTATCTAGCCGACATAGTATGTAACGAAGATTATTTTATATGATTTTGTCATGAGAAGTATAGAAAATAGTATATATATTATAATTTACCACAGAAACTCAATCTGTCTTACTTTTTATTACGGAAAAACGCGTGTAATGTCGCGGGCAGAAACAATTAGCAAATAAAGTTTTATTCCAGGCCTAGAACTACATCTATGCAAAATTTCAGCCCGATCCATATTGTAGTTTTGTCGTGAAGAAGTAACAAACAAACGTCCATCAATCCAAACGTTCTTTTTTTTAATATTAGTGTGATAGATATGCCTGAGCGAGCTACATTTAAGTGCCTAATGAAGGCTTGTCCGTTACGTCACCACGTTCTAACGGAAGACATAATACCTATATGAATTTATATGGAGCACTAAACAAATGCCGCGACCGCGTCGCGCGACCGGTCGGGCGTGGCCAGAGAACCGCGTGGCGCAGCGACCCGGTCGCGTCGGAGGCAGTGCCGACACCCAACGCAGGCGAGAAGCACATCAAAATGGCGTCGTTTTCATCACACGAGGACGAGATATTGATAGAATTAGTAAATAAAAATCCTCCTCCCTTTAGGGACAACATTTGAGAAGGAATTGCTTTATAATTTAAATGTCGTTTTATGAGTATACGATAGCAACCCTCTTCATCCTATTTTCCGGAGGCATAGATAATAACATTATAAGAATATCATCTTCTTCTTCATCCTCCAATAGCTTCTGAATAACTTTGTTTCTAGCTGCGGATTATTATTCGACATAACGTACTGCAAGAGAAGACAACCGTCACCTATAAAAAATGCGGGAAGAGTGGCGGGACTGGCCGGTGACGTCGCGGTCGCTGACATCGGAAAGCTAGCTAAAGTATTTAATAATTTACCACTAGAAATAGAGCAACTTGTTGGAATGATGTTTAAATGTAAGTTAAGGAAATGGCTAGTTGATGAAACTCACTATAATTTAAAGGAGTTTTTTGATAATTAGATTATGCCTAGATTAAGATTAATATAGGTTAAGATAACTATGATGCTATAATATTTTGGTATAACTTTGAACCTTTGTTAATATTATTTAAAAAAAATATTGTAAGTCCGAATAGGATTAAATTGTTGATACTATATTTTAATTATAAGACCTTCATGTAACTATGATTCACACAATTTTACAAGAATTTTTTTCTTATTCTTATTCTAGTGGTCGCCCCGCGACAGGCGACCATGGTCGCCTGGTCGTCTGGTCGCCGTCGCGGGTCGCGGTCGCTAAGAACGGAATGCTACTTTTAGAGCCTTTTTATAACAACTCTATACATGAACCATTGTACCTAGTGTGTCTTATGTTGTTATAAATTCACTATAATATATCTAATTGCTACATAATTACCATAACAGGCGGAAGTAAGAACAAATTTATTTCAATCACGCCTTTATTTCAAACTTTTCAAGCCACAAAATGATTCTTAATAAAAATTGTTCATAGATCGAACACTAAAGTCATTTTAAACGGGATATTTACTATGATTTGATTTTTAAACTGACTTTAGTGTAGTGTAACCATGATTGTTTCAAAAGTTTTATAGATCGAACAGTTGGAATCCCCTGGTGGCAGATTTAGGGGGCGCTCGCAACGCACGTGGGTACCCAGAGATAATTGTCAGACCTCGCTGCCGTAGCCTCTTCCGTTCTGGCATCATGTCTCCAGGAATTCTCTTCGTTGGCAACACCTTGAACCTCCTCCGATAGGGCACGTACGACATCTGTTTGAACAAGACTTCCGCTTCCACGCCTATTTTGGGATCCATTACAGATATAATCTGTCTCTCTCTCTTCAGTACATCTTTGCGCTCATCTGATATAATAGGAGATTGCGCCATTTCAGCGCATTTCGCTAAGAACGCCTGCGTTCTTTCAGAATCCTGCATTTGTTTGGAGACCGTGAAAGCCTCTTCCACTTCAATGCGTACTTCATTATAGTTGTTCTGCTGCATATCTCCGCTCATTAGCACGAAGCAGCCGTTCAACCACCACGTGTGACTGGCTAACTCTTTGGCATCCCTCTGGCATCGCTTAGCGTAAAACTTAGCAAGCGCAAAATTCTTTTGCTCGGAAAGTAGCTTCGCCAACTCGTATTGCAGCCAGCATTTCATGTAAGCATTTTCGCAGAGCTCTAACGTGTACATCACTTTTTCTGTAGCGATTTTAACGTCTCCTAGGTTGTAAGGATAATTAGCCAAGACGGAGTCGTAAGTTTGCGCTCGACCGACGGGTAGACCCATGAGGAAAGCCACGCGGCGGCGGTTCCCACTCTCGCTGAGGCTGTAAGATAGGCGATGTTGCTGTAGGTAAGCAGTTCCAATGGCTCTGTAGAGACGATCCGTGTATGCATCTTTATCAGGCAGCGTGCGAATAGTTTTGTTGTCTAAGAAGGTTTGCAGCCTCTCCGCTTTGTTCATAACTTGTTTGACGTTGTACTGTTTCAAGCTTGTGTCGATGTCTTTGAGATACCGTTCTGCCATCCTCGCTCCCGTCTCTCTCTCGTTGATCAGTAACTGAGCGTTGAATTTGCTTTGATACTTCGATTCTGTTCGCTGAGCTAGTTTAATCGTGTAGTACGGTCTCTGTGCATGCAAGTTCTCCTGTCTATACGACAACATTTCCAACGCTTCTTTGATTGTTTTCTTTAGTTCTGCACTCCCAGCCTGGTTTGCTGATCTTATGCAGGTATCCTCTGTTAGCGCTTGAAGGAAGAATTTATCATAAGCCATAGGTCCAAGGTAGTTCATGGCTAGAACTCGGGACAAGATCATGGCTTGTCTGGCTTCTAACTGCGTCAACTTCTTTTTACTCTCTGGTTTCGGAATTCTACATTGGTGCCGCGTTTTCGGCGGCTGACTGTCTTGAAACCGTCTTGCTCTTTCTTCATGCTTGATCATAGGTAGAAAATCCATCATGACGTTACCAGCATTGACGCCCACACAGTCCTGTATGGTCTCTAAGCCCTGGTTGATTCCCTCCATGAAATACGGTGGCTGTGTTCGTAGCCGAGAGCCTCGGAAGTTCATAACGACGGACTTTTCGAAGTCTGACATGGTGTACATGGCACGCGCTTGCATGTTCTTAGCTATCATGTTCCTAGGTTCGATCTGCAGGGCTGCCTCGGCATCGGCGTAGGCTTGTTGAGGCTGGACGGCCAGGGCGCAGACCTGGGATCTGCCGGTGAGGTTTTGTACGTCAGTAGGATTGTGGTTGAAGGCCTCATCGTAAGCGTCCTTCGACTTTTTGAGCTGTTCTAGGCGCCTAAGGTAAGCACCTCGCTCGCGGTACACCGTTAGCGCACCGAACAGTGGTTTAGGTTCCATTTTTGGTGTATTTTATAATCACATAGATAATTAAAGTGATTGGCAATTTTATTATTTAAAACAGAATTGAAACGTTAAATGAATATCAAAAAGATAAAAAGATTATGAATTATATGGAATATCAAATTAAATAAGACTAAGAAAAATCAAAGAAAATACAATAACTGACAATAACTACAAAGAAAAATATTCAAAGAAAAAAACATTGCACATCAACTGCACATGTTTAAAAATATTTTTTATTATTTTGTATTTTGATATACTTCTGACATCTCAAGTCAGCTAGCAAAGGAGGTTTTAAAAGCATAGAACTTCATTATTCTAGCTTCTAGCATAGCGTTTGAAATCCTTTGCTGACTTATGATGTAGGTTTAATGTAAGCTATTAACTACCTCCTTATATACATAGTATAGAGCATGTCATTTGGCTATTAACTACCTCCTTATATATATACTATAGAGTATGTCATTGTCATGTGGAATAAACCCTACGTTCTAAACAGGGCTGTTTTATTACAACAGCTTACAAAAAGTTTTTACTGCTTCACCACCAGTCCAAGCTGGGATCTGTCATCAGACAGTGCGACTTGAATGACCGGCTACATGCTCCGTCATGCCTGCGCACTCCTATTTTCGAAGTTAGTTCCAAATCGGACTGCGCAGGCAAGACCAGCTAGCATGCCAGCTTAAACTGGTTTGCACAGGTAAGGACGTGTGCGTGTTGATTGGAGTAAGACATTAAGGACTTCAGCTCGTCAAGGAATACACAAGCCGCGCTTCCGGGCCTGCGTGTGTTACCTTACTGCCAACAACACGCTCGTCTTACCTGCGCAAACCGGTTGAAGCAGGCATGCTTGCAGGTAAGACGGAGCGTGTGGGCGGGCTATTATTACTATGGACCGCAGAATAAGTTAAATAAGATATTACTTTTCTATGGTCTGAAATAAATGATTTATTATTATTATTTATTATAAGCTAGTGCTTACCTCATCATCATCATCATCACTGTCCAGCCGCATTAGTGCGAACTCGGAGATGGCGCTGTCGTCGTGCTGGTAGCCACGGCTTGTGGAGGGGATGGGCGAAGGGGGGGATATCACTGCGGACAACATTACACAATAGACGACCTCTGTGACGCAGCGGGCGAAGGTTCGCCTGCGACGCAAATCAAATAATTTATTTTTGCAGGAATGTCGGTACAATAGATCTTTTTCATAATAAAGTTCCTATACATTCTGCCTCGTCAGGACGTGCAAAATTATTACAAGTTAGGTAAAATAATGTTAGGCTTTATAAATCACGCAGGAGGTTTCGTTCTACATCGGGAGATTTTTTTACGGTCCTTTAAGTGTACATGTTTTTTTTGCCTATCTAAATATGCTATCTCAGATGTCAATATTTTGCACAACATTGAATTTCTTACATACTATTATCGGTGTAGAACTGAGCGACATCTGGCCAAGCAATGCCATGATTGATGTATCCATCTATGGAGTAGAAGACCTTCGTAATTTTGTTTTATGTAATGTTAACTAGCACTAAGCAAACAGCTACGACGTAGCTATGAGTAACGGTGTAGCATACAGCTACGACGTAGCTATGAGTAACGGTGTAGTATACAGCTACGACGTAGCAAACAGCTACGACGTAGCTATAAGTAACGGTGTAGCATACAGCTACGACGTAGCAAACAGCTACGACGTAGCTATGAGTAACGGTGTAGCACACAGCTACGACGTAGCTATGAGTAACGGTGTAGCATACAGCTACGGCGTAGCAAACAGCTACGACGTAGCTATAAGTAACGGTGTACCAAATAGCTACGGCGTAGCAAACAGCTACGGCGTAGCAAACAGCTACGGCGTAGCAAACAGCTACGGCATAGCAAACAGCTGCGACGTAGTAAACAGCTACGTCATCTTAACCCTTTAATTCGCAGTGTTGATAAAGGGCAAAATAATAAACAAAAAATACTAGTTATTTTTCGCTATACTTTTGTTAGAATTGACCAATCTTTGTGTATATACGAGTATGTATGTTAGATTATCTTTAAGCACTTTTTTATCTTGAAGAAAAGCTAGTTTTAGATATTACCTGTGTCGCACGAAAAGCTGGAATGCAGCAGGTTCTCAGTGCTGGGGGGCTCTTGCTGCTCGCGGCTTCGCCCCTTGAACAGACCAAACTTCTTCGGAGCCATCTAGAATCACCCTTCAGCTCAACTACATGTACAACAGACACTTAAATGGTAGATAATATTACTATGAAACGGTTATTTATCATTTATTTATTTATTGAGGAATAACTAATGAATACATTTATTTATTTATTGAGGAATAACAGTTAGGCAAGAACTAGGCTCCTCTTAAAAAACTAAGTGAACTTAATCATTGCGTTTAAGTTATTATTTTCTCGACGTTTCAACACTGTCTGTTATGGAATTAATTAATTTGGAGATATTACAATTAGTTACTCACTATTTTATTTACTTTACGCATTGGTATATTGTTTATGTTTAAAACTGATTTTGATAATCTTGCAATTATACATATATTGAAGTACCTTATTAGTAATTATATGACAGACATAATTAAAATACTAGAAAACCTACATAATATTTTAGATATAACTATAATTTAAGCTTCCATGTGATTTAGCTTACCTTGATAAGAGCTCTCTATTGGAAACAGTTGAATGTAAAAAGGTAAAAACGCGTGAAAACTAATGTTTGTTTATTTCACATCAAGGTCAAAAAGAGGGTGAAAAATCATGGACACTAATTCATATTCGCTACGCACTTCACAACAATCTGTTAAAAACAACTATCGATATCACAAAGTATATGTTATGAGGAACAGTTGCAAGTTTTAGTCAATATTAAGAAGGAATTAGTACAAAATTGTAGATAAATAAAGGTATTTCGATACAACATGCGTTTTTTCCGGTTTTCCTGAAGGAAACTGAAAAGGTTCTTTTGTGTAGGCTTTCAGCAACGTTGTAAAGTTTGCGGTAACTGTTGATACGTTATATGTGTAACGGTGTTTAGGTTATTTGGACAGCGGATGCAGAATTATAAGATATTTAGTATACTTTATAACTTATCTTGGTATGGACTTATAGACATAGTCACGCCGATAAGTAACGTTATAAATCTTGACTCTATGTTAATGCTATTCGCCTCAGTCCTGCGCTAATGGGCAGATATTGTATACTATAGAATAGGCGTTCATCATCATACCTATGTTAGTCCACTGCTGGACATAGGCCTCCCCTGCTCAGTAGGGGAGGCCTATTCTTAACATTGAATAGGCGTTAAGGGTCCGGCGACCCTTGCTTGCAAAAATCGCTCCGAATATCGCTGTCCCTGTTTAACTCTTGCGCCGCGCCACATGCGTGCGCGATAGCAATATTAGCCGTCCAAAATTTGGTTTGTTCCGTAATACCAAAAATTATGACTGAAAACTTTTTGTATTCTTTACAAAGTATTGTTATTCTGTAACTAGACAATATAGGCTATGTTCCTTAATAAATAAAACGAAATATATTGATGTTTTTAATACGAAACAAATAGCAAGAAAACTTGTCCATTTTCGCAAAAAAATGTGCAAAATGAGATTGGCTTTCATTTCATATTAGGTAAGTATTTTGAAAAAAAACTATTTGGGAACCTAGATAAATACTATTTTAATACAAATAATGCAATATTATAGAAGAAATATGCTTGAATTAGAAATAATTTTGCTTTTTTAGAAATATTTTAGCGCCATAGCTAGCGCTATGGCGCTCATTAGGGGAGGCCTATTCTTAACATTGAATAGGCGTTAAGGGTCCCGCGACCCTTGCTTGCAAAAATCGCTCCAAATATCGCTGTCCCTGTTTAACTCTTGCGCCGCGCCACATGCGTGCGCGATAGCAATATTAGCCGTCCAAAATTTGGTTTGTTCCGTAATACCAAAAATTATGACTGAAAACTTTTTGTATTCTTTACAAAGTATTGTTATTCTGTAACTAGACAATATAGGCTATGTTCCTTAATAAATAAAACGAAATATATTGATGTTTTTAATACGAAACAAATAGCAAGAAAACTTGTCCATTTTCGCAAAAAAATGTGCAAAATGAGATTGGCTTTCATTTCATATTAGGTAAGTATTTTGAAAAAAAAACTATTTGGGAACCTAGATAAATACTATTTTAATACAAATAATGCAATATTATAGTGGAAATATGCTTGAATTAGAAATAATTTTGGTATTACGTTTGTATGAAGAATTCGTCCCTCCGGAGGCCCCTTAACATTACAATTTTTTTTATAAAGCTGGGAACTGCGCTATGTACTAAGTCGGCACATAACAAAACCCGTTATCAACAAAATCAATAACCGTTATATTATAACGCGTAACGTTATTCCTCAGAACGCTAAAACTGTCGACTAAAAAGAACCTCTGCAATGACGTCGTATTTTCAAAGCTGCGCGCGCATCTTGTTTATAATCCTATTTTCATCTTCCCCGATGCACCTCGTGACTTATAAAAGATAATGCACCCTATTTTCACTCACTAAGGCTCGATTTACTTAAATCAGCTATGCATTTCACGGGGGTAAACAACCTTGAGTGGCGTACAAGTGAATTGGAACCGTAGAAGAAGGCTTTATGGTTGTTATTTGTACGCGATGTTGAGATAGGTCTGGGTGTTTGGTTAGTTCTGGAAAGCGATGGTGATCAATAATTACCCTAGTTTCCCTGAATATTGTCACAAGAATCAAGGTTTCTAATCAACAGCTTTATTGATATATTAATAGCAAAGTGTTTAGGAATACCCGTTCAGAGGAAAATGTACTTTTAACATTAAACTGTTTAAACGTTCGTGGTTTTTTAACATATTAAAGATTATTTATCGTGTTTTTATCGCGAACCTTTTGTACGTTAGAAATAAAATAAAAGGTACCTACGCGATAAATACTCGATAAATAAAATACTTTGAATATTTATTTATTTATGTACCTACTTACTAACTAGCACGATTACATTAGAACCAATTACACTAGTTAGTTACAATACATAAAACACAACACGGCTTCGAGACACGTCACCCAAGATAGTTAATCCAAGTTATTTTATGTCCTCAAAAGACATTAGACAAAAATTTACAAATATATTATCAAAAAAAAGCAAAATAACTAATCTCTTCATACATAATTTTGGCGTGTTTTAATAAACTTAACACTTTGAGTGCTGAAATCACACGGTATGTGTTTTCTACAAGTGACTAATATGCGTAAATCCACACAAGCGCAGCGGCTGAGATAATACAGATCTTGACTCAGCACAGCCGTAATATTTTTCGAACGAAATGAACGAAACGCATGTGCGGCGCAACACAACCGCTGCTGTGTAGAGCGGCAGCACGAATTTTTTAAGTTAAAAAAAGTGTCAGTAAAAAGCGCAGTCAAAGTGTTAATACATAATTTAGGCGTGTTTTAATAAACTTAAGAGGCAAATTCTGATTAAAGAAAATGTAATTTTAAACTTGACTTATAGCAATAAAACGAAGATCCAGAACCAACTACCGGTAGGCATTTTATTACTTAGCGAACATACTGAATCTACCCGCAATTCATAAAAAATATATATCTATGTAATGTATTGTATTATGTATATCAGTTATCTAGTACCCATAACACAAGCTCTGCTTACCATGGGGCTAGATAATGCTGTGTGAATTGTCCAGCATTATTAATTTATTTAATTCTAGGTTTCTAATACTCTAATACACAACATATCCTCCCTTATTTGATCAATACATACTAAGGTTTGTTATTTATTCTACTGTATTGTTCTTATAAGGGCAGTGCAATCATATAATAGAAAAACAAATTAGAACTAGTATTTATAATTGATTTAACTGCAGACTGTTGCCAACAATCTATACAGGTAACGCTGCGACTAGCCGCTCAGATATTTTTTTAAAACATGAAGAGCCTCGGTACCCCACGGACCTAAGGTCTCGACTCAAAGGGGAGCGAATGCATAGGCTCTGTCGAGACCTGTATATTTGCGTCTCTTGAGATCTTTGGCCAAATCTGCCGCCGCAGCAGCCCCCACAGATGTCCTCTGAAGATGGGAAGGTGCAAGTGTGTCGACATATAGCGTCCCACACAATATAGGCCTCCCAACTCCCATGGGACTAGTGTCATACCGTTGGGTCTCTTACCATCCTCACGCAACAGACCATTCGGTTCGAGAATCGAAGAATACATTCTTTGGTTTTGTAAGTTCTCTAAAGAACTCTCCAAGACGACCTCTGTGGTGCGGTTGGCGAAGGTCCACAGGTTGCAGGTTTGATTCCCGCCTCGTTACGATTGTGTACGATCTGCAGATATTTGTTCCGGGTGTTCTGGCCGTTATCTATGTATAATAAAAAATATCTATTTATGTAATCTATTTTATTAAGTATATCGGGTTATCAGACATCTAGTATCAGCTTAGCTTGGGGCTAGATGATGCTGTGTGGATTGTACAGCATTATTTATTTATTATAACTCCCATGGGACTAGTGCCATACCGTCGGGCATTTGACCATTCAGTTCGAGAATCGTACAATACATTATTTGGTTTTGTTAGTTCATTTGGTTACAAAGTATTTCTTGGATTTTAGATGTCATAGGCGATGTCAGTTAGAAATAAAAAACAATTAGGCCAAGGGATATCTGTGTAATTTAGAATTAAATACAATTATCAGTTTAAAATAACTGAAAACAGTTTTTTACCCAGCCCAAAAACGTTTTCAGTTATTTTCGCTAAAACTATTATCGAGACGGAATCTAAATTGACTAGAAAAAAGGTTTTATACACCATCAATCATTCAAATAAAGAAAAGGAAATCGTTGAAGATAATTTAACATAATTGATGGTGTATAAAACCCAGGGGAATATTTTAGGTTATTCTATTTTACATATAAGTTTAGGTTTTATTCGGTTCATTCATTTATATCCAAGGTTTTTAAACATAGGGTCTTCATTGAGGTTGTGCTCGAAAATGGGACTCTCTCGAAAGATCACTGAGGCGTCGGCGATGTGCATTTGACGTTTTCCATATCTGTAAAAAAACAATAAAATATATACCTAATGTAAGTTTTTGTGTAAGTGTAAATTATTTTGTAGATTTTCTACAGGTTTTTTTCATAAGAATTTTCATTCAATTTCAAAAGAGACATCTTTTGTAGAAAGAAGGAATTACGATAAACAGGTCAGGTAGGTTAGCTAGCGCCATCTGCTCTTTATGGTTGGAAATACATCGTATGTTGGAGTTTCCTTATAGAAAACATAGATGGCACGAGGATCTAAACTTAATTGATTGGAGCCCAACGCCAACGTGGTGCGTATGTGGTTCCACGTTGCGCGCCAATACTAAAATGTTTTTATTTATTGAGTTGCAAATAAAATATTCTATTCTATAAAATACAACACATTTTTCTGCTAACCACACCTGTCCTCACTTGCAGCAATTAACTGTTATTAGCCCTTTTGTACGTATTGTATAATTTATTGATAGCTCACATGGACTACGTGGGCTAATCATTACATAGTTATGCGCTGTCTGTCTCTATTATGTTATCTTTAAAACTACGCAACGGATTTCGATGCGGTTTTTTTAATAGATAGAGTGATTCAAGGGGACGGTTTATAAACAATTTGACACATAGATTTCAAGCGAAGCCGCAAGGCGCAGCTAGTAATTAACAAAATGTATAGCAAAGGCCTCTTTTCCTTCCAGTTTTGCCCTAGATGTCATGTTCTGGGTGCGCCGTGCACACCATCACCAGCACGAGGAGGGCGGTTACTGTACATGTTCCTCACCTGCCCCTCCCATGCACGCTGTAGTACTCCTGCAGCTCCTTCAGATAGTTGGAGATCTGCTCCGCCGTGTCGAACCGCTCCGGGCGGCGCGGGCGCGGGTACTGCGCGTGCGCCGCGCACACCATCACCAGCACGAGGAGGGCGGTTACACGCATGGCTGGAGAAGAAATAACCTTGATACATAGGGAGGAAGGAGGAGAATCTATTGAGCGCCATGTGTATCCTTCAGGAAACACAAATTACCACCTTGAGCAAGCACGAAGCTTAGTTTACTTTTAAAAAAATAACCATATTAATGTGAACGGTATATTGTTTTGTATTATAAGTTGAAACAAACGATTGAGTTATTCGTCCATTTGTCGCGCACATAGGTACATCATGCAATTTTAATTCTTATTATGGTTTTCTCATGAATGCCACGGTCAGAACTGGACCAAATAAAATGGGACCACTCGAGAAGCCACCTTTTAATAAAACAAGAATCATCAAAATCGCTTCACCCAGTTGAAAGTTCTGAAACATAAAAAAAGTCGAATTGAGAACCTCCTCTTTTTTTGAAGTCGGTTAAAAAGGATCCGACAGACCTGACTGCCACTTGACCTCTCTTGTTTTTGAGTTAATCAAGCGCGGGTTACACGTGCTTCATTTTGTAATACAGATTTGAAATCTGTGACGGAGCGATAGCGTTATTGAATAATCGGAGGATGATTGTGGGACGGTCGATTCGGCAGCGTTCGTTCATAATCATTATCATTGTATAATCTTTATATGTTATCTTGTTTGTTGTGTTTTTAAATGTGCTATAAACAATTTTCTATCGGTCTAATCATGTACGAAGACGTACAGGTAAATGCATTATGTAGCATCATTCTATCGAATTTACTGAATCGGCATATTTACGCCCTTACAAACCAGAGCGACACTGACCGCGACGCGATACTGTAAAGCATATATACCGTATAAAGGCTCGTTTACTTCCTATGTGTTTTACGTGTTATAATTTCAATAAACTTTTGAAAAGTGTTCAGTGATTTCACTCATTAACTAACTTTACATAACTACCAATGTCCGTACAACTCCGTAAAAATCATTATTTAACTAGATGTGCAAAATGGTCTTAAGGTTTAAGCGTAGTATTTCTGAAGTATTTCTTTATTTCTATTTCAATCTGCTTCGTCAAGGCATATAAAATTAAATTACCTATAAGTCCATTCAAAACAGATAGTTCTATATTTATTTATTTATTTATTTAATGTAATCAGAACGACCTCAGGCCAATTATACTAATTACAGAGATATAATATAAAAGTAAAGAACACATGTTATAAATACAGTTAAAATAAAATCAAATAATCAATAATGTCAATTATAAATTCAAATTATTGAAGAGTCAACATAAAATTAAGAATGATTATAGTAAATACATTATTTATTAACTCAGAATGTATGTAGGTACAATCAAATAATAAAAACAAATAAGAACTAGAATTAAAATGAAAATAATTGAGCTTACTGCAGACAGTTGCAAAAATTAAGCTCGATGAATATTTAATGACAAAATAATTTTATAGTGGTAACGATTAATTAATTAGATTACCCGCTGTATTTTGTTTTGTCTTGTCTTCTTTATGGTAGACTCCATAAAGAAGACAAGACAAAACAACAGACAACAGACTAAAGCCGCCCCCGATAAGTAGACAAAACGTTTTTGGTTTCCATATGTATACACACACTAAAATGTCCTACCGACGCGTGAAAGTAACAAACATCCAAACATAATAATCTTAACACAACAAACTTTCGCATTTTTAATATTACTGTGACTTGTCTGTTTTGGTAATATTTGCTAAAAATAAAACAAAGCTAGCCTTTGATTCATCATCAACCTATGTTAGTCCACTGCTGGACATACATAGGCCTCCCCCAATGAGCGCCATAGCGCCCTGTCTCCAGCTTGACGCATCCAGCATCTACCTGCAGTCTTTCGCAGGTCGTCATCCCACCTGGTCGGAGGGCGTCCTACACTACGTTTATCGAGTCGTTGTCTCCTCTCAAGAACACGTTTGCCCCAGCGGTCGTCGGTTCTTCGCGAGATATGGCCGGCCCACTGCCACTTCAGCTTGCTAATTCTTAGAGCTATGTCGATAACTTTGGTTCTTTGGCCTTTGATTGGAACCTATATTATAATATTTAAGTATGACCTTTTAATTAAATGTCTTGTAGATTGTTTTATATTAAAATAGATAGGGGTACAATATCCGTGTGGAGCATATGCAGCGGTAGATAAACACTAGAAGCACTTGACGATCATGACTATGAAAGCGACCGTTGCCGTCACACACCGGCCGGGTAATTATGTAACTCGCGACCGGTTTGCGACAGGCGTAAATTAAGCAATCAGTGCTGTCAAACGTCAATTTTGTATTAGTTTGACACCAGCTACAACGTCAAAATTGGCGTTTGACAGCACTGATTACTTAATTTACGCCTGTCGCAAACCGGTCGCGAGTTACATAATCACCATACGGGTTTGACATGTCATGATTCCCCGAATCAACCGTACTCGAATCTGTTTTCTGATTTACCGTAATTATTTACCGATCGCCTCGTACGTCCCAATATTATCTTATCTGACACGTTTCAGGCCAATTAACGGATAAGGCCGTAAGTTGATAATAATTATTTGATAAAATTCGACAAATCTGTGACGTGTCTTTTCGTGCAACAAGAAAATCACTATCAATACATAGTATGTAGTAGTACATTATTATGTAGTAGTTATGGTACGCCCGGCCAGGGGGACTGCAGGTAGATGCTGGATGCGGCAAGCTGAAGACAGGGCGCTGTGG
Source organism: Eupithecia dodoneata (assembly GCA_947044415.1). NCBI lineage: Eukaryota > Metazoa > Arthropoda > Insecta > Lepidoptera > Geometridae > Eupithecia > Eupithecia dodoneata. The sequence goes on along the minus strand of OX345682.1, from coordinate 6,196,036 downwards.
CGCTCATTGGGGGAGGCCTATGTCCAGCAGTGGACTGCTATAGGCTGATGTTGATGATCAATACATAGTAGTATAAAAAAAAGTCGCTTCACGCTATCTGTCTGTCCATGTCCCTATGTATGCTTAGATCTTTAAAACTACGAAACGAGTTTTGATGAAGTTTTTTAATAGATAGAGTTATTCAAGAGAAAGGCTTATAAACTATTTGACCACGCGAGCGAAACCGCGGGGCGCAGCTAGTAGGCGGTACCCCGGGGCACACTAGCGCCACCACAATCATGGATTTATCAATCTCATTATTGCGTTGAACAAAGGCAATATCAAAAATTCATTACTGATTTTGTGATGCCTATTGCAAGCTTTTTAATGTCTCTGTTATAGTTTCATTAATTCAATGCAAAATACACTATAGAATAAAAATATTCATCATCATCAGCCTATATTAGTCCACTGTTGCACATAGGTCTCCCCAATGAGCGCCATAACGCCCTGAAATAAAAATATAGCACACACAAAAAACTATGTCAATGTCTATCCTAAGGTTGCCAGGAAGAGATCGCTCTCAGCGATAAGGCCGCTCTTTATACCTTCTAAGTTTTTATTTCTGTTATATGTGGTATAATTAAGTTTTTTTTTCTAATGTAAAAACAAAAACTTACTCTAAAAACTACATTGAAGGCTGCAAGCCAACAAACATAACATGCAGGTTATTTTAAGCGAGCCAAAACATGAGTGGTCATCCAGAGGCCAGTGTTTCAAGAGTTAGTCAAACATGGCGGCTGTTGGCGCAGCTCTACCACGCTAAATTTAACTAAATTAGCGGTAGTTTTAGAAAATAAAGCTTTTTGTATATACTAAAGTCATTTAAAACGAGATATTTACCATGATTTGATGTTTGAGTTATATAATATTTCGGCACATAGGTACAATATGTCTGCCCATAAAAACTAACCCGCAGTGCCTTCAGTTATTCCGTGATCATGGCGCATGAAACTGTGCCGAAATATTGGATGACTCAAAAATCAAAACAACGATTGCTCTGAGTAAATTTTTACCCTAATATGTATAAGCTTTTAGTTTCCCAAATAAATAAAATAAAATAATCAAATTATTGATAAACTAGCTGCACCCTACGGCTTTGCCCGCGTGTAAAGTGATTTAAAACGGGATATTTACCATGATTTGATTTTTGAGTTATCCAATATTTCGGCACAGTTATTCCGTGATCATGGCGCATGAAACTGTGCCGAAATATTGGATAACTCAAACATCTAATCATAGAAAATATCCCGTTCTAAATAACTTTAGTTAATAAACATGATAGATTCAAAAGTTTTATTTTGATATAAACGAATATATTCACTAAAATGCGTTTAACGTTCATCACAAAATAATTAAAAAATATCTTGTTTTTATTTTCAGTGAAGTGCAAATTTTCTACCGTTCATTTATTTAAATTGTCACCAATTTTAAAGGGTCACCTCTCTTGAGATTGCTTTGAAATATAAGCTATCTATTGAATATAAGTTAGCCTGACTACCTACGTGTAATTTAGTCTTGACTTTACCAAGCTCTTCAACGCTACTAGACCACGATTAGAATTACAGTCACCATTTTTCGATTACGGGGTGGTTTAGGTACAATTGTAGTGCAATTCTTGTTCGATTTCTGTTCATTTTGCGCCTCAGTTGTTGGATCGCTGGCAACACTCAACAGGTAGCTAGGGACGTGGTGGAGTTGTTGTTTTAGTTTACATCGATAGAAATAAATATTAGTATAAAATTCCTAATATTAGTATTATCTTTTAAAATAATTTTATCAGTTTATTTATTCCACCGTAAATACTATAAATTTTAAAAGATAAATTACATTTTCATTTTTTATAACACACACTAAATTTTGACAAAGGAAACACCATAGGGCATTGTGCAAAGAAATGTAGACAGACATGCTTTCTTAAAAAATTAAAATAAATTCATTTATAATAATTTGTCACAATTAAACAGATAATAAATAAGTTAAAAGGAATAATAAATTAGATAACTAATCAAATCATATTACACACACACACACACAAAATATTAATTTCTATTTTAAGTAGTAGGTAGCCAGGACTATGTAAGATTCGATATATGGAATGGAAAAATGGTAAGAACAGATTTTGCCGATTCTCTTTTGTGGTTATACATTTTACAGCCTTTATAAAAATAGTGTAGGACGCCTTCCGGCCAGGTGAGATGACGACCTGGGAAAGACTGCGGGTAGATGCTGGATGCGGCAAACTGACAGGGCGCTATGGTGCTCATTGGTGGAGGCCTATGTCGATGACTATTACAGATTGATGATTATGATAAACTTACACTCAATAATTCCAAGTACTATTTTAGGTATTTACCGAGTTTAATTACCTATTTTTCCCAATAGGTAAATAAAGGCTATATGTACCCGTTAAAATAGTACTTGTAATTATGTGTTCTGATCGCGTAAGTTTAAAAACTCACACTCGCCAGACTTTGCCAACATTTTATAAAAACACCATTAACCTAACTAAAACTAAATAAGAAAAACCCTAACAAGAACGAACCCAAACATTGTTGTGCCCTGACAGGGTTTTTATGCATTGTTTACCCACTCAGACACTACACCTAAGGACACAATAAATGATATGAATATGCGATGTATTAGATATATAAGAGATGAACATACTAGTGGTTTCTTTTTCACTTCTTCCACTAGTGGACAAAAATTGAAGTAAACAGTAAAATATTTTTATTTAATAATAATTTATAGTATAAAATATGACTTGTCTAAGTGCTTATTTTGTAAGCCTAAAGAAATAAATGCTATTGACTATGACTTTGAATATGAACTTAACAGTAACATTTTCATGCTGATTTTGTCGATAGATTTCTAAATCATCGACACCACACTCCACCCTATTCCGTTGATTTGAAGTTGTAAACAAAAGGTGCAAAATCGCGTAGCACATTCGTAGCGAGCTCGTTGGCTACGAGCGGCTACGAAACTTTTGGAAAGTTTGTTTTGTTTTGTTGGTATTATGAATGGTAGATATCGTAAGGGTACCGTAGTGAAACGTGGGATACTAATTAAATTAGTCTGTATGTCTATCATAGATTTGAAGTTACTGGTTTATGTAATACTAACTGCAGCCTGCGGCTTTGCCCGCGTGGAAATCTAAGTATTAAATCTATACTAATATTATAAAGATGAAAGGTTTGATTTTTTGTTTGTTTGTTTGTAATGAATAGGCTCCGAAACTAGTGGACATAGCTCTAAAAATTAGCAAGCTGAAGTGGCAGTGGGCCGGCCATATCTCGCGAAGAATCGATATCATGAAACAACACGGCGAACGCAGGAGGTTGCGGGTTCGATTCCCGCCTCGATAGAAATGTTTGATCTTCAGATATTTGTTCCGGGTATTCTGGTCGTTTTCTAATAATAAAAAATATCTATCTATGTAATGTATTTTGTATATCAGTATCAGTACCTAGTACCCATAACAAAGCTCTGCTTAGCTTGGGCCTGGATGATATTGTCTAGCATTATTTATTTGAGTAATCTATTTCTAACTAGCGGCCCGTCCCGGCTTCGCCCGGGTGGTCATTTGTTTCAGGCAATTTTTGAATTTTTTTTCTCTCCGTACGAACCATCCTCGTACTTCAAGGAATATTCTAAAAAAAGAATTAGCGAAATCGGTTCAGCTGCTCTCGAGATTTGCGCTTAGCAACACATTCAGCGATTAATTTTTATATTATAGATGAATAAATACCCTGGCATTCACTCGCCCCTAGTTCTCACGTGTCACATGATGAAGTTCTCAACTATGCTATCCTATTGTTTTGAACACGCCAACTTCGTGCATGAAGCTATTCTGTGATGGAATTCATACAAAGAATAGGGCTTACAATACGGCGCGGAAGTTGAAACCTTGTGGGCAGCGCAGAATGCAATTATCAAAGTTGAGTCGGACTTTTTGTTATTGTCATCTCAGGAAGTAGCAAGAGTACCAAGACCATAATTAGCAAGAGTTACTATAATTTGGCGTGGTGTTGTGTAATGTGTAGTGGAGACCACGACTCGGTAAACGTAGTGTAGGACGCTTTCCGACCAGGTGGGATGACGAACTGCAAAAGACTGCAGGTAGATGCTGGATGCGTCAAGCTGACGACAGGGCGCTAAAGCGCTCATTATGGGGGAGCCCTATGTCCAGCAGTGGACTAACATAGGTTGATAATGATGCTGAAGGCGTGTTTTAAAATACTATAAACCGACTTCAAATTCCTAAATAATGAAAAAGGGGTTTAAAACTAAGTTTTAAAAAAAGAATCATCGAAATAAATCGGTTGCATATGGACGAATAACTCAATATCACATTGAGTTATTCGTCCATATGTCGTACTTATGGTTTCTCATTGATGCCATTGTTAGAACTGGACCAAATTGAAATAGGACTACAGGTTCACCCAATCAAAAGTTCTGAGATAGCAAATAAAGAAAATACAGTCGAATTGAGAACCTACTCATTAAAACTAAACATTACAACATTACAAACTATACACAGTTCACGAACTTATTATATACTAGCTGCGCCCCGCGACTTCGCCCCCGTGGAAATCGATTTGTCAAATGGTTTTTTTTAATATCCTATGTTAGACTCTTGGTTCTAACCTACCTTCTCACCAATTTTCAGTCAAATCGGTCCAGCCGTTCTCGAGTTATAAGTGTTGTAACAAACACGACTTTCTTTTATATATATAGATTTGGTATGATTGGGATAATTCTTTGTTAGTGGCAATACGAGTATGTGTCTGGTTGGATACATTTATGCCAAAACTCAACAGTAATGGAAAATAATTGTACTTATCAGAGTTTTGTCAGAAAATTATCCCAGTGTTTTAAAATTGTGAAGATTGTTTGGTATTTTCACCAGAGCCTAGTTCCTTTTTTCTTCTAGAGAAATCCTAAAAACACATGATCAGGTTTAATATAGTAAATAAATTATAGTAAATATCCGTATAGTAATAATCAGGTATAATAAAACCCGCGAAGTATCCTGAAAACCTGTAGATTTGATTTGTGATTTATTTTAAGACATGCCTTAAAACAAATCTGGAATTAATCTAACATTCTTAATCCTCTTAAACCCGTTTAATCTAAACTCTCGCGACATTTGATGCGACACGCGGGAGTTGTTCGGGTTTTACCACTTATTAATTAACTGCTAATTGTTTAGGGACAGATTTAGCGACGAATTCGTTGTCGTTAAATTTATCTGACTAAAGATGTTGAATTACTTTAATTAACCTAAAAATAACCAGGGGAGCTATTTATCCATCCAATCTATGGATTAGAGTGGAAAAAGACGAAAATGATAAATTAATAAAAAAAAGTATTTATTTAAAAAATGCTTTTTATCTAGACACCAACAAAAAAACTTACATTTAAACTTTTTTGTATTAATTTATACAGAATGGAGAAAAGTGTATAGATTCAAGAGTGAAAGAGGCATTTTAATTATTATTCACGTATTTCAGATATTAATAGGTACCTAATTCATTTACCTATTAGGTAGGTATAATGTAAGGGTAACAATTTTTTTAGGTTATTTTTAGGAATGAATATGGCAAATACCTGTTCGGCATTCTAAACGCCTTTACAACCAAATTAAGCTTTAATTTACTACAACAATTAATATGTATAACGTCACCTTACATTATTATAACTAATCTCCGCACGCCATTTTCTAGTTACAGTGCTGCCAACCGGTAAAATCTGAAATGAGTCTTGCGTAAATTCGCGCCTTTGAGCGGTATGTTGGCAGCCTTGGGTTAAGACGTGCGTTCCGTTGTACTGGGAAAGTTGGATTCTATTCAAATTCAACTTTTGAACGTGCTGCAAGTTTTAAAGGGAATTCGAAATAGTTTTTTCTTATCTATGGATTTACTGGGACAGCGTGTATGGATTTCATTTCATTTCATTTTTTGATTGCCTAGACAGTTTATGTTTTAGTATAGTTATGAAATCAGATTCGAATTAGACAATAAATACTGTGAAATAAAAACCTGGTCTATGAATAAAACTAAACCTAATTTGTCTGTCTGAATATTGCTAACAAGCCTTATAGAAACATAATAAAACATATATTGATTTAAAGTGTCAGGCTAGTTAAATTTTCAGCCATGTAGGTCATAATATGATGGCGCAGCTTTTTTTGTCTTGGGCTCGCTAATTTTAGCATTTCCCATATTAAATTGGTGCCGCTTTTATTTCAAACCTTCTATTTCAAATACAGAACGTCAAGTCAAATATTTTTTTATAAACAACAAAAGAGGTTGTACGTGTACGTTAGTCATACTCAAAATGGCGACCGTGCATTGTTCGGCTTATTTTAGATTTCTATTTTGGATCCGATGTTATCTTACTTTGCGGGACCCCTATCCTATTAAGTTATTATCCAGAGGGTAAAACGAAGACGGATAGAAATTGACTTGTTATGTCCGTCTTCATTTGCTTACAAGTTATGATGAACACAGGATTTCTCTGATTAGCTAATTCTTCATAGTTTTCGGTTCTACCCAATTAGAAGATATATATTTTTATTGCGTCCGATTGTACTGGTGCGGTTTTTTTTTATCAATGAATTGCCCAGTAAAATAAGATTTGAGGTCGCATAAAAAAATACTGATAAAAAAGTTGTTTCAGAAAACGTTTCGTTACTTACATGATAACGACTACGTCCAAAGAGTTTTTGCTGTGCACGATCTTTTTTGATACAAATTCATGGATCTGAAGAAGATATTCAAAGATTTATACAAATTCATTGATATCAGTTTTTAGGTTTCAAAGTGGTTTTATTATGATTATAATAGCTATGCCTAAATGCAAAAAATTACTAGTTCTGCATGTTCGGTTCATGTTTAATATCGTTTTCAAAATGACAATTTAAAAAAAAATCTCATTGATCCATAGTACACAGGTCTATCCTATCAGTATCATATTTATTTAGTATCATTTAAAATAGAATCCCCAAAAAAAATATACATAATGCAACCTCCATACAAAAATGTCTATATTGACTGGAGTATTCCATATTTCTCACACGTAAAAGTTTGCAAGTGTTGTCATCATCATTTATTTAGGTACCGAAACTTTAATTTTTCCCCTTTTTGGGGTAAGTCGGAAAAGTTTGTACAGAAGTTTAGTTTAGACATAAAGGCTGTCGTATACTATGAATGGATGACCAAAAATTGGTTTCTCAGAAAGATATACCTTCTCTTAGGGCTTGTCTACCAGTTCAAAGTCGCTCAGCGAGCTATGGAAAGAGCTATGCTCGGAGTTTCTCTGAAGGATAGGATTTGTAACGAATACATCCGACAGAGAACCAAGGTTATCGACATAGCTCAAACAATTAGCAACCTGAAGTGGCAGTGGGCCGGCCATATCTCGCGAAGAACCGCCGGCCGCTGGGGCGAACGTGTTCTTGAGTGGAGACCACTCGGTAAACGTAGTGTAGGACGCCCTCCGACCAGGTGGGATGACGACCTGCGAAAGACTGCAGGTAGATGCTGGATGCGGCAAGCTGAAAACAGGGCGCTATGGCGCTCATTGGGGGAGACCTATGTCCAGCAGTGGACTACTATAGGCTGATGATGATGCTGATGATACCCTCTCTTGAAATTGTGCTGCTGGTGACTTGATCAGAAAAACCAACTGTTTAAGTATAATGTTCGATGTGACGCAATAAAGAAGATATTTTCTAATTGGAACGAACCCAAAACTACGAAGATCAATTGAGTAGGTAATGGTGTCCATTCAGATAGGGCATAAACTAAACGATGTTAGCAGTTTTTTGTATTATTGTATTTATTTATTTTTAAAGAATATATGTACATGATTTCTTATATTTAACACTCTTTAAACCCGAAGGGGTTTGACCCGAATGTTACATTCCTCGGGTTTCAATCTTAAGATAAAGTGTACATAATTATGTAACTTTGTATGTAGGTACAAGCGAAATAGTTTTCATAATTGTGTGCCATACCCACCTTTAGATCATAATATGACAATAGATAATAGTTCATCCACGCGATTCATGTAGTGTTAAAAATGTAAAGTTTGCCCATCTCTTCCTGTCAACGTGATTCCACCTTACAGCTTAATTAATGCATTTTATTATAACCCAAGCTCTCATAACTTAGTTTACTCATAAATGAAGTAAACTTGAACTTTCACCAACTTCACAAAACTAAACTAATTAAAGCAAGCCCCATAATTTAAAGTCTTCCCTATTTTTGCTTATGAATTCCAACTGACATAACATTGACTCAATTTAAATGACTTAAGAAACGTCCATGAATTTCAAAATGTCATGTAATTTATTATGAGATAAGTTCTTGGATCTAAGCTGGGTGTATTACAAACTTGGGATAATACTTGTTATTGGTATTTTCTTGGAGAAAAAACCACAGTAGCACGTCAGGAAGTTGGCGGTGGTACACCCGGGTCGGTCTGCCGTCCCATCGGATGATGAGAGTGAGGGAATAGTGTACCTGTGTTTGCGCACACACTTGTGCACTATTATTATGTTCTTCGCTAGCCTCTGGCGGTTTTTGGTTCTGTCAGAAATTCGGCTGGATAGTGATAAATAAATAAATAATGCTGGACAATTCACACAGCATTATCTAGCCCCATGGTAAGCAGAGCTTGTGTTATGGGTACTAGATAACTGATATACATAATACAATACATTACAATTTGGGACATGTTTAGGCTATAGGTAGATGTAGATAATGTAGGTAGATTATTGTAGATGCAAAACACCCGTGTAGAGAAGCCCTCAACAGATAATCACAACAATGCATGTAAAGCTCTACCAAAAGTTTTAAAATGAAATTTCATGTCTTAATTGAAGTTTCATCGCGTTACGCTTTAGAGTTTTTTCCCTTAATTTGATTAAATATTATGTTTTTATAATTCAAACGAATGTCTCTGAGTATCTGCTAATGTTACGGAATTGCTCCGTTTTTACCAGGTCTCCTCAAAAGGGTGATAATTAAAATTAAAGTGGTTATTATAACTAAGTAAATTGTTTACATTTGTTTCTTTTAACACAAGGTTGTTAGCTTAAAAGGAAACCTAAGAGTTTTGTACAACGCAAAAACCAAAATCGGTTTTCAGCCTTTGAAAATTATATTATATAATTTCATATTATATAATACACACTGTATTGTCCCGAGATTTTTTTTTTTCTACTATGTAGTAAATGTAGTAATTCCACTAGACAACTCACAGGCTGTTCCATGACAATGATGATAGCATATTTGTAAAATCGTTACAGTAGTAGAATAATCCGGGGGCTTGATTTTTTGTAAAATTTGCTTATAAAGCGAGCTCTATTTCACCCTCAAGAACAAAGCAGAGCACTTAGCTCAACTTGTTTCGAGGCTAGATGATGCTGTGTAGATTGTCCAGCATTGTTTATTGATAAAAGACATCACAATCACCAAAATTTCGCCTGATTTTGACCAAAGTCTTTTAGAAAGTCCACATATGATTAGAATACCTATAGCACAAATATGTTCAAAGCTGAACGTGCGTCCCCAAATCACCCCTTGATTTGGGGTTTGCGAATCCTCACGCTTGGCAGACGGATTAGTGATCGCAGTAGAGTTGTTAAAATATGCAGAAGGAAGCTGCTGCCCTTCCTCTGGTCATGTTTCATTGGTCGACTCTTACGACACCTTAGGGCTGAGTTTGATTTATTTCAACGAATGAGCATAGCTATTCAACGTGGCTGCCTGCGTTCTGGATATACCACGAAGGTCTGCGATCACAATATGACGTAGCTTCATGAAATTAAATATTTTACGTCACATTTGTTATACAATCCACGCGTTGTTAAAGAGGGTAGTACCATGTTTAAGTTAATATCCATCTGGTGTTGTTTCAGTTCGATTCTTTCCCATTTTAATCGCGCACTAATCATGAAGTTCTATCGTCGACTTACCTGCTATTCTAATTGATTTATTGATGACAACATAGTGTCAGACTATACAGCTTAGAGTGCCTTTCTTAAATGCTCATAATACGTTCCATCCAAAAGTTGCCTGGAAGACATCGCTTCTAAGCGATAAGACCGCCAATTGTACTTGTCGCATGTAATGTTTTTTTATAATAATCTGTATCTGGTGTACAATAAAGTATTTTTGTATTGTAAAATATTGTCAAAAAATAAAATTAAAGGACGACGGGCATGAAAAATAATATTATGAGCAAATAACATGGTGGAAAAATCAAATGTTACCTTGACTTTGTCTCCTGGAGTCCCACGTATGACCAGGTCTAACCACGACCGACCAGCACAGCAGACAGCACGACAATGGGGCCGAATGCTGGCGGCGGCGGCTTTTATGTGGAGCGCACAGGTGGGCGGGCGGGGTTTGTGGTGGGGCGGAGTAGACTTTGAATTAATTTTAGCAAAAGTTGAAGAGCTAACTGAGACATGTCAGAACGTATTCATATTGAATGAAAGTACCTGTGAAGGTCACTCACCCAGCCCGCACTGATCATCCGCAAAGCACCCGCAGCCCTAAGGCAGAGGCGCCACCCGCGTGCGGATCTGGTCCGCGTGCGGTCCATCTAAATCTGTTATTTCTATCATTTGTATCTTTTTTTATGTTTATATTTTGTGTTTTTTAAAGATGCATGATAGGAAACGAGCGCTTAGATTGCGTTACCTCACGCTATCAGCAAGCTCGCTGTCTGGGACGCTCGGCAAAAAGACGTAAAATCGTAAAATTTGCTTCAAGCAAGTTGTACGATTGTCTTGCTACGCCGTAGAACTCTACGAGCAACGTAGCTGGCTACTGCGTAGAATGCTACGGAGCTACGATTTGACGTTTCAGACGTTCCCCAAATACACCATTATGTTCAAAGTCTTTTTTAAAACCCCTTTTAAAACCTTTTGTTTTCGTTTTTTATTGTCCATGTAAAAACTATTATTAATGTTTTAAAAACTTTCAAAAAGATTAGTGTCGACTCGTCTCCACGCCTCCTCTGTTCTAACCGCACGTATGCCTTTTGACTGCGCGTTGTAATTACCCGCTTCATGTACTTTACATTTATTCTACGCACACGTGGCCCACGTATTTCGACAGACGGACATACGTCGAAGTACGTACACAGGAGGTTGTGGGTTCAATTCCCGCCACGGGACAAATGTGTATCCAATCTACAGATAATTGTTTATGGGTTTTCTGGGTGCTTTCCAATATCTATATAGGTATGTGATGTATTAAGCACTAGCTTCGTCCGCGACTTCGAACGCGCTTTTTCGAGATAAAAAAAACTCGCGGTGGGAATCAAATTCGCATCGATTTAGTCTGACCTTCCTTCTTCTAAGCTGTAGTAACTAACCTATTTAGATATCGATTCTCAGTATTACAAATTACATTATAAATTAAAGTCCTGCTTTAAAACCCCTCGCAGTAAACTGGGATTAAATATAAATTAATGCTTAATCCGATCAACACTCGTAGCAGATATAGATAGTGTCCTCGCAGGATAGCTTTGATTTCTACCGACAGACAGCGACAATATTTATATAAATAAACTAGCTACGCCACGCGGCTTCGCCTCCGTGGAAATCTGTGTGTCAAATGGTTTATAAACTTTCCTCTTGTATCACTTTATCTATTAAAATAAACCGCATCAAAATCTGTTTTGCGTAGTTTTAAAGGCATACATAGGGACAGACAGACAGCGGGAAGCGACTTTGTTTTATACTATGTAGTGATAATGCTGGACAATCCACACAGTATCATCTAGCCCAAAGCTAAGCAGAGCTTGTGTTATGGGTACTAGATGACTGATATACATACATGTAATACAATATATCACATAGATATTTTTGACAACGCAAAGCAAAGCTCCCCTTCTGAGTAATTTTATTAGATTTTTCATTGATCTTTCCAAATATCACACCTAGAATCTAGGTGGGTCTAGGTCCTAGACCCTTCCTATGACGACCGAAATGACGCGGCGGTCGAAGGTCCTCCTTCGACGCCGAAAGCTGCGGGCTCGATTTCCGCCTTGGGACAGATGTTTACACGATTCGAAAATAATTCAGATTTATTGGATCATTTAGAATTAGATAAATTCACTTATAGATAAACTTGTAACTAAAGTATTAATAATATATTGGGCTAATCGTAGAAAAGTTGAAAAAAAAACATTAAATGATAAATTGCCGGTAATTAGAAATAAGTTCTTATCGACGATTCGACGTATAGTTGTTAACACTTTGACTGCGATTTTTTTCGACGACTGCGATATTTTTATAACCTAAAAAATTCGTGCTGCCGCTCTACACAGCGGTTGTGTTGCGCCGCACATGCGTTTCGTTCGAAAAATATTACGGCTGTGCTGAGTCACAAAGATCTGTATTTTCTCAGCCGCTGCGCTAGTGTGGATTTACGCATATTAGTCACTTGTAGAAAACACATACCGTGTGATTTCAGCAATCTAGGTGTTAAGAGAGTAGTATAAGTATTTTCTATGTATGATAAGAAATATCTATGTAATGTATTGTGTTATTTCAGTCATCTAGTACCCACAATACAGGCTCTGCTTAGCTAGGGGCTAGGTGATCACTGATCATGTATGGATTGCCCGGCATTTTTTTCCTCCTAAATAAATAAATAAATGATGCTGGACAATCCACACAGCATTATCTAGCCCCATGGTAAGCAGAGCTTGTGTTATGGGTACTAGATAACTGATATACATAATACAATACATTACATAGATAGATATTTTTTATTATACATAGAAAACGACCGGAACACCCGGAACAAATATCTGCAGATCGTACACACAATTGTTCCGAGGCGGGAATCGAACCCGCAACCTTCAGCGTCGCAGGCGGACCTTCGCCCACCGCGCCACGTCGGTCGTCTAAGTGTGCCTCCTGAATAATAACTATTGGTGAAAACTGTACGAAAACCCGTTGCATGGTTTAGGAGAATTTACCGGTAAAACGAAAGACAAACGTTGCGACGTGCTTTGTTATATAATATGTATTTTTCTATTCATATCCTATGTACTATGTAGTCTTATATTATGATATGTGTAACTAAACTTGTTTGTGTGTTAGTGTTTAATAAATTATTTTCTTTCTTGACGACCGATGTGGCGCGGTGGGCGAAGGTCCGCTTGCGACGCAGGAGGTTGCGGGTTCGATTCCCGCCTCGGAACAATTGTGTGTACGATCTGCAGATATTTGTTCCGGGTGTTCTGGTCGTTTTCTATATATAATAAAAAAATATATGCAATGTATTGTATTATATTGTATATCAGTTATCTAGTACCCATAACACAAGCTCTGCTTAGCTTGGGGCTAGATAATACTGTGTGAATTGTCCAGCATTATTTATTTATTTATATTTATTTCTTTCTTTCTTTCATATCCCTTTCGTGTAGGTACCTAACGGTATTTTGGCAGTCGAGAAACTTAAACAAAATTACAGTTTACGAAGCCTACGATAAGTACCTATTTGATGTTTGATCGATCATCTTGACTTCTTACCCCACCCACAGCTAGCAAGCTATGCTATGCGAGAAAACTTCGCAGAATTTCCCACGCGGGGTGCAGCTAGTATACAATAAACTAGCTGTTCCCCGCGGTTTCACCCGCGTTAAACTTGAATTTCACTTTATTAGGTGATCTTTTTACACCTTAAGTTACATTATTGGAGTTTTAGTAAGGATCCCTAACTTTTTTGAAAATATAATATAGCCTATGTTCACCGGGGATAGTGTAGCTTCCCAACGGTGAAAGGATTTTTCAAATCGGTCTAGTAGTTTCGGAGCCTATTTAATACAAACAAACAAAAAATCAAACATTTCCTTTATAATATTAAGCAGAGACCATTGGTATAGACTACTTAAAATTAAATAACGATTTGCGGTCTTATTGCTCAACAGCGATCTCCCCATAAAAGTAAAAGATAGGGACCTATACCATAAGAATAGACAATAGCTTGTCTATATTATGCTTTTAACTAAGTTCCGTGAATTTAGATGGATGAGAAATTGAATATTCTTTTTGAAAGTAAAAATAAACTACAGCAGAGCTAATAACGCGAGCAACAGAGTTTATTGAAACAAATAGCTTCAAATATTATTTTACTACGCGGGTGTATGCAAGATGGGCCTAATTTATTTTTTATTTTTTTTTCGTTTTTAATTTGTTGTTGATATGGCGTGGCGGGCGAAGGTCCGCTGCAATGCAGAAGGGAGTGCACCTGTGTTTGCACACACTCTCGTGCACTATTACGTCTTGTCCTGAGCCCATAGGATCCCTGGTACTGGTCGCCGTGGCCGAAACTCGGCTAGGAAGACATCCATAGTGTAATTTTGTATAGGAATTTATGAAGGTTCTTTCAAATTTATTAAGTAATTTTTCATTCTTTTTAAAAATGTATGATAATTTATGATAATAGTATGTATATATGTTATGAAAACCTTCATAGACGATTGGGTAAAGGTCCACCAGAGGATCAAAAAATTAAGTCTTCGATTCTCGTCGAAGCAGAAAAAAATTTGAATCACGGATGGAGACAATGTTGGTTGCCCATGGTTTGCATGATCTGCAAAGTTTTTTTTACGCGTCTTAGTGATTTGTATGTACCTTCACCAACAGGTCAAATTAATAAATTCATGCTGTATGAACGAACACCGTAAAATTGATTTGCAGATGTTGCATAAACCTATCCAATTGCGAACTGTCCGCCTATCCGCTTTGAAAAATGATTTTAAATAATCTTTACTTATCACATCACACTGATATTACAAATACGAAAGTTTGGATGTTTGGATGTATGGATGTTGGTTACCTCTTCGCGCCAAAACTACTGAACGGATCGGGCTGAAATTTTGCATTCAGATAGTTATGAGCAGGAAAAAAAACACAGGCCTGGAATATAACGTACTTCCTATCCCGTAAATCAGTACCCATGGGATATAAATAACCTTAAAACATTTTCATAGAAACAGCGTGTGCGAAGCCGCGGGCAGAAACTAGTATTGTATAAGGATGTACATTTCGAAAGTTTGTTTTCGCAACAAACTAAACTTTTAGTATGTGTGAAGCAACTACATTTATTAATTTGATTGTTTTGAAAAACCAAAATTCGACTTTATAATCCTTAACACTTTGACTGCGATTTTTTTTCGACGACTGCGATCTTTTTTTTAACCTAAAAAATTCGTGCTGCCGCTCTACACAGCGGTTGTGTTGCGCCGCACATGCGTTTCGTTCGAAAAATATTACGGCTGTGCTGAGTCACACAGATCTGTATTTTCTCAGCCGCTGCGCTAGTGTGGATTTACGCATATTAGTCACTTGTAGAAAACACATACCGTGTGATTTCAGGAATCAAAGTGTTAAAAACGTTTTGTTCTGTCGGATGCATTTGTTATGAATCCTATCCTTCAGAGAAACTCCGAGCATAGCTCTTTCCACAGCTCGCTGAGCGACTTTGAACTGGTGGAACGTTGTAAACGAAGTAAAAAACATTTTTTTTCTGAGAAGTATTTATTCAATATCGCCGTTATATCCGTTCTTCCATCTTCTCAAGGAGAGTGGTATGGGCACCTTCTCTGGAACCTTCTCGAACGGGTAGTTCTGCATATCCTGGAATAGAAGTAGTGAGAATTAGGACGTCGGTCGATTTAATATTACTACATAGTATAAAACGAAGTCGCTTCCCGCTGTCTGTCTGTCCGTATGTATGCTAAGATCTTTAAAACTACGCAACGGACTTTGATGCGGTTTTTTAGTAATAGATAGAATGATTCAAGAGGAAGGTTTATAAACTATTTGACACATAGATTTAGCAGGCGAAGCCGCGGGGAGTAGCTAGTTAAGAATAATATTTTACGTCACCCAGTGACGATCGCTGTTAAAAAAAATGTTACCAATTTTTGTTGAAATGTAATTTGAATACGCTAAGATTTTTATAAATAGTCAATGATGTTATATATACGTAGATACGTTGTATCGAGGTCTGCCTTACAAAACGAAAATCAGGTACGTATCCTAATTGAACTCAGTCCGTCGTGCTCCTGGCCGCGACGCGCACGTTCGTTGAACACGAGGTTACTTACGGAATATACTTAAATAAACCCCGAAAATGCCAAGTTGTGTGTTCTGAAAGTGCAATAACTACACAAGGACTATAAAAACCAGAAAGGGTGTATCTTTTCATACGTAAGTACTGTTTAATATGTTAAAATGTAAAATGGTGAATTTTATTTTACTCAACAATCATTGCCGCGTGGCGATGCCGCACTGCCACCAACACGAACGAAACAAGCAATGCGTTAAGTTTATGAGTGACAGAGATAATGCCATGCGGCGTTGTATGTTCGAACGTCGACGCTAGCTATGTAGCTATAGTAAAATATCGCAATGTTTTTATTTCTTTACAATGAGTATGACGTCTCTATATGTAAAATCTCTTTGTAAATAGTACCCCAAGTACTAGGAGAGCATAAGTTGTTTGGAGTTACAGATAGTTGATTAGAGATTCACTGGTAGAAACAATACATAGTTCCTTCATGTTCATGCATTCACCCTAGTAGTAAGTAAATGTGCTGTTAAATGGTTGATTATAAATAATGGCCCAAGTACCAGGGCAGCAGAAGTAGGAAGGAGATATAGAATAGAGTGTTGATTAAAGATTCACTGGTAGAATCAAATGTACCTAGTTCCTTTATGTTTATGCTACCCTAGTAGCTGATACATGGTAATGACATTATCAGCGTTGAGATGGAAGATAAACCTTTTTTAGTAGAAAACAGGTCTGAGATCTTGTATCCGATGTAGTTGTTAAGGAACAGTGGAATAAAGTCCTTACCTGATAGACCACAGGTCTCAAAGTCCAGCCAACGTCAAACTTGACGCCATTCATCGAGACAATCAAAAATAGACCTTACCTGATAGAACATGCGTACGAGAGTCCTATAGACGACATTAAATTTGACGCCCATCATCGAGATAGTCGAAGATAGACCTTACCTGATAGAACATAGGTAGGAGAGTCCTATAGTCGACGTCAAACCTGACGTCATCATCGAGACCGTCAAAGATAGACCTTACCTGGTAGAACACAGGCCTCGAAGTCTTATAACCGACGTCAAATTTCATCGAGATACTCGAAGATAGACCTTACCTGGTAGAACACAGGTACGAGAGTCCTATAGCCAACATCGAACTGCTTGATGGTGGCGACATCCTCTGCGTCGAGGTGGAAGTCGAAGATGGAGGCGTTCTCCAGCACGCGGGACTTGGTGATGGTCTTGGGGATCATGACAAGGCCGCGTTGGTACTAGAAGAGACACGAAGAAATGAGTAAGGTTATAATGGATTAGGTTCGTAAGGACTAGATTGCATATAGAAGATAAATAAATAAATAAATAATGCTGGACAATTCACACAGCATTCTAGCTCCATGGTAAGCAGAGCCTGTGTTGTGGGTACTAGATAACTGATATACATAATACAATACATTACATAGATAATTTTTTATTATACATAGAAAACGACCAGAACACCCGGAACTGGTAGGATCTGTAGATCGTACGAACATTTGTCCCGAGGCGGGAACCGAACCCGCAACCTCCTGCGACGCAGGCGGACCTTCGCACACCGTCCACAGAGGTCGTCTAAGAGTGAATAATAATTAGCTTAGCATTAAAGGGGTATTAGCATTTAGCATTTTAGGTCGCCTCTTACCAGATATCTGAAGACAACTTGCGTGACCGTCTTCCCATACTTCTTAGCAATCCCCACCATGGTCGGGTTATCCAGCTTGGGCTCGGGGCTGTTGGGCGCCGCGCGGGAGGGGATCATAGTGCCCAGGGGCGTGTAGGCGACCACCTGCACGTGGTGGGCCTGGCAGAAGTCTACTAGTTCTGTTTGGCCCAGGTTTACGTTCACCTGGAAGATGGATACAAATAAGTATAGCACCTAGATATATATTTATTTAAAGCATTACAACTATTTTTACAGGTATTACCTAATACAATAGTGTAGTCAACCTAATTAATCTCTAGCATAGAATTTAATAATACTAATAATACAATATACACATGTCAATAAGCAAAAATCCAATATTAGAGTATATGTCAATAAGCAAATTAAAATACAGCCATAAATGTCATCAAGAAAAATAATTCAATACAATAATAATAAATCGCTCTGTGAACAGTGAACAGATATAGTAAAGTAAACATCAAACAACAAAGTGCTTTATTTCCTTTAGACAGGACTCTTGGACACGTCACAAATTTCAAATTGCATAAGTAAAACAAGAAGATTAAATGATCACTTAGATTTTTTGTTCACTTCAATCTTTTACAAGATTGAAGCGAACAAGAAACCTTTCATCCTCAGCGTATGTTAGTCCACTGCTGGACATAGAAACTTTTACTTTGTTAGATTGTTCGTTTTTGAGTTGGAGCAAAACTCGTCCGAAGCTTTTTTATCGTCTAGCTAGATAATCTGATATTTTGTAGTAAGCCTTTTTACATAAGAGATGTTTGACAATTTGTTTGAATTTATTTATCGATAATTTTTGCATCTCATATTTGAGAGCATTAGATTTATTCGATTTTATATTGAAGAATGTAAATACTTTTTTACAAATAAGGAAATATCTAAAATGTATATCCCAGTTAATGTTAGAATATCATTATCTGTGAAAACATCCCGACTGAATTGGTTCTGGTTACAAACCTCGATCTGATTCACCGCCGGCGGCACTTTGCTGTTCTTGAGGAGTCGGTCCAGCTGTTCCAACGTGAAGTTGGAGACGCCGATGCCCTTCGTCAGTCCCTTGGCCAGGCAGGACTCCAACCCGCGCCAAGTCTCGAGGTAGTCGATCTTCTCGTCTACTCCGTCTTGCTGGAATGGAGGTTTTATTGATTTGTTTGAGTATATGCATTAACACCCCTATGAGTCGAGATCGTAGGGTAGCGAGGCTCTCCAAGGCATTGTCATACAGCGGGGCAAAGCAGCCAGCGTCGTCGCGGGGACGCGCGCCGTATATAGCGCATATCAATATCATTGGTATTGACATGGATCGGTTGAGCTACCAGCTCAACTAGCAACAACTCAACTTTTGCTAGTTGAGTTGTTGGTTGTCGCTCAGTGCGCTATGGAAAGAGCTATGCTCAGAGTTTCTCTGAAGGATAGGATTCGTAACAAATACATCCGACAGAGAACCAAAGTTATTGACATAGCTGTGAGAATTAGCAAGCTGAAGTGGCAGTGGGCCGGCCATATCTCGCGAAGAACCGACGGCCGCTGAGGCAAACGTGTTCTTGAGTGGAGAGCACGACTCGGTAAAGGTAGTGTAGGACGCCCTCCCACCAGGTGAGATGACGACCTGCAAAAGTCTGCAGGTAGATGCTGGATGCGTCAAGCTGAAGACAGGGCGCTATGGCGCTCATTGGGGGAGGCCTATGTCCAGCTGTGGACTAATATAGGCTGATGATGATGATGATGAGTTGAGCTACCTATAGATTAGGCACAATGTGGAAGTATTGTGGACTAGCTGTCCAGCAGTGGGCAGATTAGTACTTACTGATACAGAGAAGGGCCAGTGCATGAGAGCCATGTCTACATAGTCGAGCTCCAGCCGACGTAGTGAACCGCGTAGGGACACCTCCACGTCGCCCTCTCGGTGGAAATGTTGCCATACCTGAAAAAAGTTTATGTACTTAATTAATTTTCCTTACCTATTAAAAATATGATGCTATGGAGTAGACTCTATAGCAAAAAGTTTATTAAATTATCCTTAACCTAATAAAAAATATGATGCTATCTGAGCTGAGCCTATAGCAATAGCCTATAGCAAGGCCACCCAATAGATTTTCCAGGCGGGCAAGTTTTTTTTGTTTGTGATTACGCCGGGCCACCACATTACCCTACCTACATTTTAATTTAAAGGCTTTTTTAAAGGCCGTGTGACTTTGAAGATCTGTCACTTCAAGCTGAATATTTAAGCATGTCAGAAAAACAGTTTTCAAATGGATTCATAAACAGCGTATTTTCATATTTTAAATATTATTCTTGTGAGATTCAAAATCCTGGATGGAATATGTTTTCAAAAGACGTTGATAGGTACTTTGAGTTCTTAATTATTTATTTATAAAATCTGTCCTTAAAGCTGTACCCCACTGTGTGCCGGCCCACCGAATTGCTGGCGGGCACTTTCAAATGCCTTGACGTGCCACTTTGTGGCCCGCAGGCCGGGGCTTGGCCTTGCTCTATAGCATCACATTTTCTGACATCTAAGACAGACGCTCTATAGTATCTAGTATAGTAGTCTTACGTCGTTCTATACTATAGTATAGATAGAGCGTCTCGTGGTTACATTTCAGATTTCAATAACTTTATTTCTTTAGGCTTACGAAATTAGCACTTATACAATTAATATTTTAAACATAATTTACAGGTTCATACGGAGAAATGTACGAACATACATACATAAAAAATACAGTAGAACATAGAACTTCTTAAGTCGGTGAAAAATGGCAACACAGTATAGAGCGTCTCGTGGTTACATTTCAGATTTTAATAACTTTATTCCTTTAGGCTTACGAAATTAGCACTTAAACAATTAATATTTTAAACATAATTTACAGGTTCGTAAGTGACGGAGAAATGTACGAACATACATACATAAAAAATACAGTAGAACATAGAACTTCTTAGGTCGGTGAAAAATGGCAACACAGTATAGAGCGTCTCGTGGTTACATTTCAGATTTTAATAACTTTATTCCTTTAGGCTTACGAAATTAGCACTTAAACAATTAATATTTTAAACATAATTTACAGGTTCACAAGTGACGTAGAAATTTACCAGAATACATAAAAATACAGCAGAACATAGAATTTCTTAGGTCGGTGAAAATGGCAACACTGTGGATCAGAACTACCGGCAGGGCTATTAAAAAATCTACTAAAAATTTATTTGACTAAGTGTTTATTTTTTAGCTTAAAAAAATTAAGTTATTGGATCTGATTCTGAATTACAAACGGCTCATTAGGGCTCATTCGTCATCTCGCGGGCTTGAAACTCGCGGGCACCCGCGAGTTAGCACCTTTCCTATTTTGTGTGTCGAATCGTTTTAAGAATTAGATTATTTTAAGAAATTTCTTTAAATGTGCAGGACACGATACGATTAGAGTTTAAAATAAAAAACAATATGGTTTTTGGTATAGATTTAGATATAATAGAAAACAACTTATAAAACTGCTTATTTTCCTAACAAATCAATAATATAACAATGAGTCAAGAATTCTGTTTACATAAAATGTTATGTAAATTGTTTAAACCTAAGCAAATAAATAAAAAAAATCAACAATAACATAAATGTGAGCGAAGCGAAATCGCAGATTTAAAACCGCTAAAATATTTGATTATTGCGTGAATCTGAGTTAGAGTTTCTATATAGCTTTGCGGGTAGTCTATACAATACACACTCGGATTTGGCTCGGATTTGGCTCTGGGCTATCAATGCCGCGGCAAACTGGCCTTCAATAAAGCCATGATAAGGGCTAAATACCTAAGTCTTCTCATTACATTAGTTTTACAATAGTATATGGCGGTTTTACATGATACAATTGAATTTATTTAATTAATTAAAGGCTTATGTACACCAATCTGAAATCAATTTGACGACAGATGTGGCCCGGTGGGCGAAGGTCCACCTGCGACGCAGGAGGTTGCGGGTTCGATTCCCGCCTCGGAACAATTGTGTGTACGATCTGCAGATATTTGTTCCGGGTGTTCTGGTCGTTTTCTATGTATAATAAAAAACATCTATCTATGTAATGTATTGTATTACGTATATCAGTTATCTAGTACCCATAACACAAGCTCTGCTTACCATGGGGCTAGCCCCATGGTAAGCAGAGCTTGCCAATTGACAACAATGGAAATGCTGCTTCAATTGAAATGCTGGACAATTCACACAGCATTATCTAGATAATGCTGTGTGAATTGTCCAGCATTATTTATTATTATTATTATTTAATCCTTCTAAGTAGAGCTAAGTCGTCTCTCGTGTATGACTTTCAGCGTAAAAATAGTATTAGTAAATTAATACGTAATATAAAATTATAAAATATAATAGTACAGATATATATCTAAAAAAAGTGATATACATAATGTAAATACTAGAAATAAGAATAAACTCGCTGTGCCCACAACTAGGCTACACAAGATAAATGTATCTTTTAAAGGGCAATGTATACGTTTCTACAACAAAACTCCAAGCGAGTTGCAAAAATTAACAACAAATAAATTTAAAAAAAATTGTGAAACATATACTTTGTAAAAAAGCTTATTACAAAATATCAGATTATCTAGAAGATAAAAAAGCTTGGAACGAGTTTTGCTCCAACTCAAAATCTAACAACTTACAGATAAGCAAATCAAATGTACTAGACGCATAAGTTATGAACATACTAGTGGTTTCTTTTCACTTCTTCCACTGGTGGACAAAAAATTCAAGTGAACTATAAAATATTTTAATTGATAATAATGAATAGTATAAAATATGACCTGTCTAAGTGCTTATTTGTAAGCTTAAAGAAATAAAAACTTTTCATTTTCATTTTCATTATCCCGCGCTACAGGTTCTGAACCTAGTGCGAGGACCACCACTAAAATATAAGCATTTTGTTGTATTGGTAAAGAAATGTTTTTTTTTTATATGAATATAAGTAATATAAAATAAATAAATATAAGTCAAACTCACCTTAGTGGTAACAAAGACGTCCTCCCTCTTGATCACTTTCTCCCTGATCTTCTGGTTCACCACTTGACCCACCTGAAACAGAAAATAAATGTCATTTGCGGAAATCGGCACTCAAAACTCCCGTGGATTTCGTAAGAGTCGACTAAGCGACCAACAACTCCACAAACCATAATCTCTTTGATAATCTATATATATAAAAGAAAGTCTATATATATAAAAGAAATTCGTGTTTGTTACAACACTTATAACTCGAGAACGGCTGAACAGATTTAGCTGAAAATTGGTGGAGAGGTAGCTTAGAACCAGGAGTCTAACATAGGATACTTTTTATCATTTAAACGATTTGACACATAGATTTCCACGGGGGCGAAGCCGCGGGGCGCAGCTAGTAGTTCATATAAAGTATGACTTGTCAACATATATTGAATTTGAATTTGACTGCGATCACCTGTCCATCTGCCTAGCGTAAAGATTATGCCCATATCCTACCTTGATTGGAGAGGGCATGTTCACCATTGAATGGTTACAGGGTGACTGGTCACTATAGTCGGTGAGTCTGAGGGTGAAATACGGTGGATTTTATTTATCTACAAATCACAATACCTATTTTTTCCCTGAATAATGAAATGGCAACCATTTTATTTTTTTGCCTCTGTACTGATTGCCATAGCTCGGTAGCAAATGGTGACGGAATCTATTCTCACAGTTCAGTGTTTCTCTTTCATCTTTCTAGGACCCCTACATACCGATGTAGGGATCCTAGAAAGACGAAAGAGATACTAAATTCCGAATTCTATCTCATAGAGAAACACGCATAGCTCTCTCTATAGAGCTGAGCGACTCTGGGCTTATGAATGAGGCTTATAGTTAGCGACCTCGTCTAGAATATACCTAGCTGGGCGAATTGTCCATCATTTTTGAAGTGAAAACTTCTTAGGCGAGTAGAGCACTATTTGGGTGAACAAGAATCGTGAAACTCACGTCATCTTCACCGTACGATTCCCAGTATAAATAAAATATAAAATTACTTAGTTTTCACTTCTATCAGCAGTCCTCCAAGACTGCCCCGCATTGTCTTGCAATTCCGACTGAGCAAGTCCCCGTTCACACGGGCCCTTCGGCCGGGCTATTAATACTTACTTTGTGGCCAGATTGAGGATGTTGATAAATTTTATATGTCCGTGCCAAAATTCAGGGATGCATGCGGTTTTAGAAATTTTAGATAGGACATACAGAAAAATGTTTTTTTTTTTATTATGTTAGTAGCGTGTTCGTGTAAGTATATTTATGAATGTTAGTTATTAGTTAGTGTATTTTATATTTAATTTTTTTATTTCTTTGTCGCTTTGGTGCTGCACTGTAGTGACAGTGTCAATATATTATTAAATAAATAAATGTTTTTTATTTATTTTGTGGTTGTGAGCAGAGTCAAAGTCCCTTACCTCAGGTTCCACTCTATATACGTGAGCGGTGTCCACATGTCGGTAGCCGATGTCGATGGCATACGCCAGGGCCTCCTTCATGTAGGGGATGGACGGGCCCCCGTCAAACTCCAGCTGGAAGGCCTCGGGGTCCTTCTTTGTGTCTTTGGCCTTTTCGGCCCCGGCGGGCTGTGGATCGTTCATAAATGAAAATTGAATGAGTATTTTACGGGCGTCCATTTTTGATATAATGTTTTAAAAAAAATTTAGAATAAATTTTTACTGTATTTTTAATTTTCGAATGTTGTGAAAACAAACAAAAATGTAAAATTAAATAAACAAATTAAAAATTTGTGGAAAAATCATGATTTAGGAGACTTTTATCAACAGGCTTTAGATTATTATAATCTATATGTAATAACTTTAGTTTTATTCGTTGTATTGTAACGAACGCAAACGAACGAAAAATTAACAACTGCTTAAAACTCAAACTCAACCCACTATTGATTGGAAAAAAATATTCGTTATTAAAATGCTTACCGGGTCGCCGCCTCCAAGCCAAGTGCCGTATCCCACAGCTGGGATCTCCTGGCCATTGTTCAACTTGAACGTGGGAATGTTCACCTGATTACGAAACATTTTGTTTAGAAACATAACGATAACCTCTACAGGCAAATGCCGAGAAAAGCATTATGTCAAATATGTAAACTTTAAGACGAAATGAGTTCGTCTTTTCGAGACAAGGACGAACGAACGCCGCGCGGGGAAGGCGAGAAACGAAGGCAAGAGCGGCAGAATGATCGGCCCGAGCGCAATTTCACTGCTTGTTATTTTTAAATTTGTTATTGCTCTAAAATAATACTGTTTCTCAAAAAACTAAAACCATAATTGTCTAAAGTATTTATTAGGGAACACGTAGAAGAAATGTCATTACAATAATATTAAATAACTAGCAAATAAAACTGGTTTTCCCGTAGAGATATCTCTGTAAAAATGAAGATTTAGAGGAAACTTTACCATTTTTTTCTATGGAGTCAAGTTTAGTCAATCGTGTTTCGACTACCATAACATACTAACTTATATCCTAAACTTTTGATCCTCATCAAAATATATTCGAAAAATAGATGTTTTGTTCCTTTAAAATTGATTTTCCGTTAAGTCAAAACGTGGGTTTTGGGACTCATTTCACCTTAAAAGAAATATATTAAATAAAATGAAATAATTCATTTGACAAGACACGTACATTTAAAAAAACATATAGCTAAATGCGGTGCGAGTATTATGTATAAAGAAGAATACAACGCAAGTTATTGTATCTCTAGTTTGCCTGGGAGAAATCGCTGTCAATAAGGCCGCCAATTGTACTGTAAATTTGTAATATTTAGATAAAAGGTGTTATTTTTTATTATTTTAAGTGCAATAAAGTGTTCATTCATTCATTCTTAGCGAAGAAATGTAGCCTATGACTCCCCCCCCCCTCACACAGCCCCCCAAACTGGCCAAATAATTATGTCGGTCTCAATACCGAACACCCTATGAGCTAGGTAATTTATCTTACGAGAACAAAATATAGAAAACGCCGCATCATTGGAATTATTAAACCACTTCTTATCAGTTAGATAAAGTTGTTAATTCAATCTACAAAGTATTTTAGAGATTATCGCAAATCAATCGTCCTATATCTACATACGATTCTGGTGTTAAACAAACTAATTTTACAACGTAAATTATTTATTTATTCTTCTTGCACGACAAAATAGACCACGAGAGGGCGTCCTACACTCGGTAAACGTAGTGAAGGACGCCCTACGACCAGGTGGGATGACGACCTGCGAAAGACTGCAGGTATATAGATGCTGGATGCTGCAAGCTGAAGACAGGGCGCTATGGCGCTCATTGGGGGAGGCATATGTCCAACTGTGGACTAACATTGGTTGATCATGATGATGATGATGATAAAATATATACAAAACATTAAAGAAAAAAGCCCCAATACAATACAAAAATGCTTTATTGTAGGTACACCATATGCAGATCATTATTTTTCAAAATTACATTACATGCGACAAATACAATGGGCGGCCTTATCGCTTAGAAGCGATCTCCAGGCAACCTTTGGATGGAAATAATTATGTGAATTTAAGAAAGCTAGAGGGTGTACCAAAGATAATCTAATATGAATAGAGTCTTCAAATTACGTGGTCGTCGTCATGGCAGTTACATGGACGTAGTTGATGACAGCTTCTTGCTGGTGTTATACAAAAATAATATAAAGTGTATAGAGACGACCGATGTGGCGCGGTGGGCGAAGTTCCGCCTGCGACGCAGGAGGTTGCGGGTTCGATTCCCGCCTCGGAACAATTGTGTGTATAATCTGCAGATATTTGTTCCGAGTGTTCGGGTTGTTTTCTATGTATAATAAAAAATATATATTTATGTAATGTATTGTATTATGTATATCAGTTATCTAGTACCCATAACACAAGCTCTGCTTACCATGGGGCTAGATAATGCTGTGTGAATTGTCCAGCATTATTTATTTATTTAATGAGTAAGTGTGTGTAAAGTATAAGTGTGTAGAATATTCGGAGTGTATATCACTACACTGCTATATCACTGATATATCACTTTCACAGCTAAAATTCATATTTTATTCAATTTGTTTGTTTTATAAATTGTATGTAATATTTTATTTAAAAAATTCAAAAACGAATAAGTTTCCGCTTGTTTTTTTTATTGGCCAGGACTTTATCGAAGCGAATTGCATTCAAACATCTTTATTAAATAGTTTTCCAAATTCAAAAGTCATTTCATTTATTAGAAATCCTTATCAAAAAACAACTGAACTGAACGTCACTGTTATAAAGAAATTACGTCTAATACATAATTATTCAAATTTTACGAACCTTCGCCATTTCTGTCACTTTGAAAACTAAAACCTGACTAGAATAAATCTAGTCCTGTGTTATCACTACTGTGCTATCACGGAATGGAGGAGTGACCCTACTCTTTAGATATATAAATGTTTCCTAATGATAAGGATATCGATTATGTTGATTGATAAGCCTAGAGTTCAATTCTGCTATACTAATCGCTGCACTATGGCAATGGTATCGTTATATAAAGACACGTAGAGTAGTTGCAGCTCACACACACCTTAACAACTAGTTTATCGTATGAAATATTACTTGTATAAGTGCCTATTTTGTAAGCCTAAAGAAATTAAAAAATGGAATGAATTTGAGTATGACGATGTCTGTGTAGCCGCTTCTTCTTGTAGTCTTGTGCTGTACCTAATGTGAAAATATAAGAATTAAGAATTAACACTAGAGCGCACGCGCGCTCTACTATAGTAGAACGCACTCATTTATTTTAGCGCTATCTATTAATTTTAATACCTAACTCTTTGGGCTCCTAGATAAGCCTCGGCGACAAAATTACGCAACTAATTAGTACGACACCCACCTACAGTGCGAGTGCATGTTCCCGCAATTAGGCTTCAAAAATCAGTTTCTACCATTGTAGTACGCGCGAGTATTGGCGTAATAAAATTGGATGTAAGTACACAGATTTTGTTTTAACTTTTTTACTTCACAATGTATAAAATGTTAATGCTTGTTTTTGAACAGAGTATCAGTATTAATAGTATTTGCAGTTTAGAGTGTTTTTGTGTATTTACTAATTATTATTACTTTGTTTCAGTCAAAAAATGGATCCAGACTTGGAATCTTGCGTGATTCGGTGGTTACAGGTGGTTACAGGAAAATGATGACGAGGAAGTGATTCAAAGTGATTCGGATGACGGAGACGAAGGAGTAGAACCGATAGAACAGGAAAATAGCCAAGAATCATCATCTGAAGCTGACATGCCACTTTCTGAACTTGCTCGAAACAGCACACGAAACCGTACTAAGTGTGGCGTTGATATTCTCGATAAAATGTGTAAGCAGTATAGCGTTTTGCGAAACTCCCGACGATGGCCGTTAACACTATTTTTCAATTATTTGAATATAGCTGGAATAAATGCCTTGATTATCCATCAACTAAACAAAGGCCAGGAAAAGATTGTGCGACGCAATTTCCTGTAGGACCTCTCATACGAGCTGGTGAAACCCCTCATGGCACGAAGATTGACAATGGAAAACCTCCCTCGAGAACTAAAAATAAAAACAAAATGGCTTTTGGGGCAAACAGATGAGGTACCTCGCAGTAATCCTCAAAGATTGGGACGAGTAGGCAAATGTTGCCTATGCTCCCGAGCTCGAAATCGATCTACAAAAAAATGGTGTAAGCGATGTGCCAGGTGGATTTGTCCGGATCACCAAGTTGTGGTCTGCATCGAATGTGAGGATGGTGACCAATAAGACACTTATCGGTTGTTAGAAGTTTATTTTTTTCGAGCTGATCTTATACATACCTTAATTGTTGATTTTTTTCATTGATCTCTTATAATGTTCCTAACTATAAAACTTTCTATTAAAACTTTGTTTTTTATGATAATTGTGTTGATTAATAAATAGATAAATAAATATAATTCAGTTTTATCATTTTAAAACCACTCAGTTTTAAAATATTTGCAATATTGTTTTTCTACCAAGGTAGAGCATGCGAGCACTCGTGTAAAAAAAAGGGGCGCGTGCGCTGTAGTGTTAATATTCTATTTTAGATGAAAGTAACGACTGTGAGCACCAATACAAACCAACGTTGGATTAATGGTGCAATAAAGGCTACAAAATAGGTAGGTTGTTGAGACATATTTATCATCACATCATTATATTATATTAATAAATTAAGGTTGAAACCATTCTACCCTTTTTTTCATGCAAATAACACCGCTCGCACTTCATGGAGTTTTTACAATATAACTAAAGATTCTACGTGACTATTCTGCGACAATACCATTGTCATAGTAAAGATATTGGTTAGCAGAATAAGACCACCAAGTTTTTGGATGTGGTCTTTCCATTGTAGGTATTTGTAAGTTACAGTGCAGTTTTTTACGTCTGACAAATACTTACATATACAAGGTGATGCACAAACAGATACAAGTGGTTTTTTTACCTGCGGGCCGTGGATTATGTATTTTAGGTAAGTGCTTCTATTAGATGGATAGAAAACACTTTATTCCACCACAAAAGTAACTTAATAGGTATTTAAAGGATATTTACCGATTTTTGAGTTAGTTGTATAAATAATTTATATTTTTGTATAATAATATATTTTATTTATATTTTTTTCTTAATTTATAAATCGTCCAAACATCAAAATAGCTAAACCGATTTTGATTCAATTCTTTGAAATTGGATTGGAATTCGAAACCATCTCCTTATTATACTCACATAACAACCCGCCGGTGCTTACAACAACACGATGATTCGAACTACGTAGTATATCAAATTGCTTTTATGTTTTTCAGATCATTTTCACTACTCTAAACGCTCATATCAATTTGACGCGCTGATTGTACACCCTGCTAGATAGTTTGATAGATAACACATTTATTTGACAACTGCAGCACATGTTACAAAGGTCACAATAGAAAAGGCACATCATAGAATAACACAGATAAATTAGAGAACAATGAGTTATAGTACCTAGTAGTATACAATAAGTAAAAGTACATATAAACAATTTAAAAAAAAAGAAGAGATTAAAAAATTGTGTGTGTGCTGCAGCCCGTCAAAAAGGCAATAACTCAGAGAAAAGATTTGCTCGAGGAGCAAAACACTGATTTACAGTATTGCCCTTTGAGGCGACCAGAAGAAAGATACACTGACATAATAAACGATGTGTGATTGTATAATATTAAAAATTAAAAAAAAACCTGATAGATAACGAACTAGGCTCTGGTGAAAATATCAAACAATCTGCATAACTTAATATAACTCATATTTTACAATTATTTTCCATTAATTGACACTGACAGAAAAATGTCCAACCAGACACTGTTGCCACTAACAAAGAATCATCACTAAAGTAATCACTGAGTCATTCATTATAATATATTTATGTATTTATAGTAGATAGGTATTTGTATATTAAATTATTTCTAATGTAACCATAGCGCTTTTACAATTCAAACCTTTTTTATGTAACCTTATGGTGTTTGACATAACATTGATTGCTCAATATTCATAGTTAAGGGGCTTCCTCCGGAGGGACAAATTCTTCATACACAAGTAATACCAAAATTATTTTCAATTCAAGCATATTTCCACTATAATATTGCATTATTTGTATTAAAATAGTATTTATCTAGGTTCCCCAATTAGTTTTTTTTTCAAAATACTTACCTAAAATGAAATGAAAGCCAATCTCATTTTGCACATTTTTATGCTAAAATGGACAAGTTTTCTTGCTATTTGTTTCGTATTAAAAACATCAATATCTTACGTTTTATTTATTAAGGAACATAGCTTATATTGTCTAATTACAGAATAACAATACTTTGTGAAGAATAAAAAAAGTTTTCAGTCATAATTTTTGGTATTACGGAACAAACCAAATTTTAAACGGCTAATATTGCTATCGCGCACGCATGTGGCGCGGCGTAAGGGTTAAACAGGGACAGCGATATTCGTAGCGATTTTTGCAAGCGAGGGTCGCCGGATCCTTAAGACAGGACAACGTCTGTCAGGTCCACTAGTTAAGTAGGTATAAAAATACGCGGAAACAGCAGAGTGAATTTTAGGTTAGGTAATAGGCGGATTGTGTACAAATATTTCACATCGAGATTCGCTAGTATAAGCTTTATCATATATGATAGAATGGCAAATAGCTTCGTCATCATTCTTTAGCGTCAGCGTTATCTATTTGATTCTCATGAATTGGTTTAAACATTATATAGCGCAATAAAATTATTACTTAGCATGACAAACTAAACCAAAAACGATAGAAGTGCATATTCACTGACTATACAGAGTGTATTTCGGTTTAAGGATGCTGTTTTATTTTAACAAAAAAATATATTAGGCACTAGCGGACCGTCACGGCTTCGCACGTGCATTTGAATTTTAAAGGTATTTTTTTACATCTTGGGTTACATTACTGGAGTTTTAGTAAGGATCCCTAATTTTTTTGAAAATATAATATAGCCTATGTTCACCGGGGATAGTGTAGCTTCTGAACGGGGAAAGAATTTTTCAAGTCTGTCTAGTAGTTTCGGGGCCTATTCAATACAAACAAACAAAAACTCAAACCTTTCCTATTTATATTATTAGTATAGATTAGCATATTTTAATGGGTTTATCTAAGTTAACGCCAGAACCCCTGGACCAAGTGAGGTATTTTATTAAATTATAGTACCTTTTTGGTATTATTTAGTTTGTACATTTAATAATCTATATTTCGATTCAGAATTCAAGATATTTGATGTCAACATAAACATTTATGAACAAAGAGATTTTACATATAGAGACGTCATACTCATTGTAAAGAAATAAAAACATTGCGATATTTTACTATAGCTACATACCTAGCGTCGACGTTCGAACATACAACGCCGCATGGCATTATCTCTGTCACTCATAAACTTAACGCATTGCTTGTTTCGTTCGTGTTGGTGGCAGTGCGGCAACGCCGCGCGGCAATGATTGTTGAGTAAAATAAAATTCACCATTTTACATATTAAACAGTACTTACGTATGAAAAGATACACCCTTTCTGGTTTTTATAGTCCTTGTGTAGTTATTGCACTTTCGGAACACACAACTTGGCATTTTCGAGGTTTATTTAAGTATATTCCGTAAGTAACCTCGTGTTCAACGAACGTGCGCGTCGCGGCCAGGAGCAGGACGGACTGAGTTCAATTAGGATACGTACCTGATTTTCGTTTTGTAAGGCAGACCTCGATACAACGTATCTACGTATATATAACATCATTGTTTATGAATGACAATTTTAACAATAAGTGAAAACAATAACAGAAAACAACGAGGTAACAGCAAGGTTATCTTTAAAAACTAAAACAAATTTCAACAATGCATAATCTCACATGTGGAGTAAAAAAATGTTTAAATGAATTCGAAAACTATAGATTATATGAATAAAACAATGAATGAAAGCTTTCAAAAACAAAAATGGTTTCGTTCTTCTATGCTTAGCTTGGATGATACCAATGTCGTTAAATATTTACCACCAATATTCCTTGGGTTTTGTAATCGTGGAGAAGACGTTCTATACCAACGACGAATTTGTAAATTATGCGTAATCTAGATTAATTGTATTTTAAATTTCATTATTAATTATATTTTTATATTAGAAATAATATAATAATAATGCTGGACAATTCACACAATCACACAACATTATCAAGCCCCATGGTAAGCAGAGCTTGTGTTATGGGTACTAGATAACTGATATACATTTATTTATACATAATACAATACGTTACATAGATATTTTTTATTATGCATATATAGAAAACAACCAGAACACCCGGAACAAATATCTGCAGATCGTACACACAATTGTTCCGAGGCGGGATAATGATAATGATTTATAAATTGTGACGTATAATTTGACATATTATTAATAAAGTGTGTATCTGTTTATTCCCTTTGTATACAAAAAATATCCAGGTTTTTTAATCGGATTATAGTACCTCGATGAACAGTGCAAAAAAAACATGAAAAGAAAGTGATGAGACGTTCTGACGTCATCAGGTTGTCTGGACTACCCTTTTGTCATATAGACTTGAAAACTTGGACATTTCTTTGTCAATATATAATACAATTGCTTTGTCAATCATCATCATCATCATCACCAGCCTATAGCAGTCCACTGCTGGACATAGGCCTCCCCAATAATCGCCATAGCGCCCTTTTTTCAGCTTCCCGCATCCAGCATCTACCTGCAGTCTTTCGCAGGTCGTCATCCCACCTAGTCGGAGGGCGTCCTACACTACGTTTACCGAGTCGTGGTCTTCACTCTAGAACACGTTTGTCAATATTTAGTCAATATTATAAAATATTCATTGTTTATGTGATGTTATAATAGAGTAGTTAGTTACTTCGTACGGGAAAGCGGTCGATCTCTCTGTAGGTAAAAAGATAAAGCCACTTAATACTTAGTCTGTTCTGTCCCCCGCGTGCTTAGACTCATCGTTGCCGCGAGAGTTCAAGGCCTACAGCGGTATTAATAAGCAAAATAGCAAATGTTTGTGTTAGTAGTGTGTGGACTGCGACGCCGGCAACATGGTTAAAGTAAGATAATAACTTTAATTCGTAAATTATAAGAAACAAGCACTTAAAGTCATTTAAAACGGGATATTTACCTTGATTTGATTTTTGAGTTTTCCAATATTTCGGCACAGTTTCATGCGCCATGATCACGGGATAACTGAAGACACTGCGAGGTCGTTTTTAAGGTCAGATATATCGATCTACCCTCATTTTCTATTCCGTTTTAAATGACTTTAGTGTTAATAACCATGTTAGTTTCAAAAGTCAAAAGTTTCATGATACTTTCAGTCGCATTTCCAGTATATTGCAGCTTGATGGCATTTTAAATTATTTAAGCCTCGTTCGTATATTATTTATTATAACACAAGGGACCAAAACACTATATAATAGACGAGGTTGTTATAGGATGTCAAGACCGAGCTATTGGCCCGAGTAAAAAACAATACTTACCTACTTTTCACAACGATTACGAGAAAAAAAAACAATCAAGACTAACCTCATATTGCACACTTTTTTCACTTCTCTACTTCACCAATTTGTCGTAGTAAGTCTTGCGTATATCTGACGTGATCTTGACCGCAACAGATTGAATCATATTAATTATTTCTTTGCCCTTCTATTCTATATGTATAATATAAAAAATAAGCGTTCACTTACTTTAGTTCAATGTGTACATACTACACATTAAATTCCAGAGTGTTTGCGCTAATACCAACTTTTTTATTGGCTACGCGCTACACAAACAAGGTAACTACGCATTCTACCATGGAGGTAGAATCACCCTTATAAAAACCTCCAACAATCAACAAGAAGGCGCTTTCAGTTCAATTAAAAAAAAAACAATGGAACACCAAAAAGTCGAGTCTTTATGTAAGATGACGAATGACTTGTACTGGCTGATAATTTCAGACTAAAATTAAAAAGAAAAAATGTTTTGAATCCCTAGGACGTAGACTCGAGTTTTAGGGCTGTAATGACATACAATTTTGAACAAAAGAAGTGAAAAGTTTATTTCATTGATTGTACTTTTCCGTCAGAGCACCTAATGAGTAACAGCTGTCTTTCTAAAACTTTTATCACTTTCATAATAAAAATATAAGTATTTATTGAAAATAAGAGAAAATGGTTCGTGTCAAAGTTCACGATTTCGGTTTATTCGATAAACCCCACTCTCCTCCAGGGCAATCCTGTCCGCCTTAGCGCCAGTCCCTTTCTTCCTCCCAGTCCGGGAATCAGCGACAGGAATAGCCGCCCCCAAGCGTTGAGCGTCCTGGTAGCAGGTGGCAGGAACGGGCAGCTCCAGCTACGGTTACCCCACCGTAGACTGAACCGGGGTAGGTGCAGTGTACAAAGTCGTCTAGGAATTCTAGTCCGTAGGGTGTTCCTGGAAATCCAGACCTAGGATTAGGGACGCGCCAGCGTAAGGGGTTCATAAGGGAAGCCTGAGGGTTGTACAATATCTCGAAAAGACTAGAAGCTTCCCCAAGGCAAAAAGAAATAAGAGGCGGCGTTTACAAATGTAAGATAAAAGTTATAATAAAGTTATAGATGGACGCTTCTGAAAGAAATATTTAAAAACTAGCCGTCAACGATTAAATAATAATGCACAGCTTACCCAATTCTGGGAACACGACAGACACTGAGTTTAATCTATTTAGATGTCTAGGATAAACTAGGTGAGAGTTTTAGTACTCTTCAGGTTGTTAAATTCAGAATAAAATATTGAGAGAAGGGAACGTAGGTTCGCCTTCAAGCTCTTCGGGTGTGTCTGCCCGCTGCTGGCCGGCTCGCGAATGCGCTCGCCCCACCACCCCGCGGCGACGTCACCCCCGGCCGCTACCAGTGCATTATTCGGTTCACGCGTAAGCAGGTACAAATTCAAACGATAGGTAGGATACCTACCTAGATAGAAGTAGGATATGTTATTACAACGTTACATAGCCTGCCAGGTGTTAGCAAACGACTCGTAGTAGTGGCAAGGCGGCGGGACAGCCGGGTCAACCACCCGGACTAAAAGGACTAGAGCTCGGGTCTTTTCAGCAGCTGTCCGAACACACATGTGGAAAAAAATAGCACTGTTATCCACAATAACAACAATTTAGATTAATTATTTAGCGGGAGTATACTTCGTTGGGAAATAAAACCGTCGAAAACAACTTGTACGACATGTAATATACGACGTGAAAATAATTCCAAGGAAAAATTGGAGAGAAATTCAGTACGACTTTCGTCTTCCCCAGATCAGAATGACATACCTCTATCTTGTTTATGGTTTGGATTGTGAGTGGATTGTCCAGCATTCTTTATTTATTATCTGCCAATCGATTCAATCAATCACTTACGGAATCCTAAAACAAAAGTGTCATCTGGTACACCGGGCAGTATGTATTATATTATCTGTGACCGGGGTGTCCAAGATAATGAACACGATTTTTATTTCAATTTTAGAACTGATGAAACTATGGCCTGTTTGAATTAAAATACCTTTAGAACTTGTACCTACCTACTTAATACCGTTTTTTTTTCAGAATATTCCCACTCTCCCCCTCAACAATGGCGGCAAACTCCCAGCTGTGGGGTACGGGACTTGGCTGGGCATGGACGAGAATGTAATGTATTTAAATAAAATAAATAAAAAAGATAAAAAAATCTATTATTACAGCAACACTAATAAGTAAATACACTTAATCCACATACGAGTACATGGTGAGGAGGTATTTCTACATTAAATTTAGTGTAATACATTGTGTTATTGCCGAGACGTGCCTACGTACATATCTACAATGTATGTAATCTCTGATGGCACCCCCACTAGGCCAGGCCTCTATCGAGATTAAAATAAAATAAATAAATAAATAATGCTGGACAATTCACACAGCATTATCTAGCCCCATGGTAAGCAGAGCTTGTGTTATGGGTACTACATAACTGATATACATAATACAAGATAGATAGATATTTTTTTATTATACATCTAAAACAACCAGAGCACCCGGAACAAATATGTGCAGATCGTACACACAATTGTTCCGAGGCGGGAATCGAACCCGCAAGCCCGCCGCGCCACATCGGTCGTTAAATTTCAAAGTTTAGTATATTGTTCAGGTTACGGATATTACTGAATAAAAAGAAATAAAAAAAAGTATTTACATATTTCCAAAAATGGTTTGTAAAGGTTAACAGAGTGCTTAAAATTAATTACGTTGTCTCTAAATCTACATAATACATTGATTGGATGTAAACTGGGGTAAACGTGTTCTTGAGACCGCGACTCGGCAAACGTGTAGGACACCCTCCGGCCAGGTGGGGTGACGACCTGCGAAGGACTGCGAGCAGATGCTGTATGCGGCAAGCTGAAGACAGGACGCTATGGAGCTCATTGGAGGAGGCCTGTCCAGCAGTGGACTAACATAATAGGCTGATGATGATTATGATTGATTGGATTGTCATTCCTTCTACTATATGACTGATATACAAAAATTACATAAATAGATATTTTTATTATATTATATAATCTGTACGCTCTTGTCTTGTCCTGTTAGGAACATATTCAGATTTATCTATGTTAGATGCTAGTCTTAACAAATGATGTAAACACCCAGCAGTGCAATCGCATACTAATGATGGCTGTTTCATCATTACTCGATTACGGTGTTTATATGTATATAGTGATTGGAAGGTTTATAATATGTATCATCATCAGCCTATAGCCGTCCACTGCTGGACATAGGCCTCCCCCAATGAGCGCCATAGCGCCCTGTCTTCAGCTTGCCGCATCCAGCATCTACCTGCAGTCTTTCGCAAGTCGTCATCCCACCTGGTCGGAAGGCGTCCTACACTACGTTTACCGAGTCGTGGTCTCCACTCAAGAACACGTTTGCCCCAGCGGCCGTGGGTTCTTCGCGAGATATGGCCGGCCCACTGCCACTTCAGCTTGCTAATTCTTAGAGCTATATCGATAATTTTGGTTCTCTGTCGGATGTATTCGTTACGAATCCAATCCTTCAGAGAAACGCCGAGCATAGCTCTTTCCATAGCTCGCTGAGCGACATTGTACTGGTGGAACAGCCCTATCGTGAGTGTTCATGTCTCAGCTCCGTAGTTCATAACGGGTCATTATAAATACATGTATTTCCACCCGTGCGAAGCCGGGGCGGGTTGCTAGTTAAAATAATAAAATACAAACATAGACCTAAGCCCTCCTACACGTATACATATAACTCATCGGGCCAACTCTACTGCCATACGTGCCGTAGGATATTCAAGACCCAGTTCGGTCTAGCGAGCCATATTAGAGCTCATGGTAGAAGAATCCGTGATAACTGGGGTCGCCGTCGTCGAAATCGATGAGGAGGCTTGGTATGGTATGGTACTCTTGTTTCCGCATTTAGACTCCGATTGGTCCTTTGTGCGTGGGGTGTTTGCTAGTTTAACTCCGTCCAGAAGCGCAGAATACTCCTGGGATCTTCACAGGCTTCGCGGAGTGACCTCGGCTTATATATTATAATAAAATACCATGTTATAATAATTACAGCTGCATATACATATTCATTTCAGTACAGACTATTCTCTGAAGACTGTCCTAAGATGGAGGAAGCACTAGCGTACGCCATCGACATCGGCTACCGACACATAGACACGGCGCATTTCTACCGAGTGGAGCCCGAGGTCGGGGCAGTCATCAACAGAAAGATTAAAGAGGGCGCGGTCAAGAGAGAGGAGCTTTTTGTTACTACCAAGGTAAAGTGGGGTTTTGTAAATAGTTAATAAATAAGGTAGGAGTCGCTCAGCGAGCTATGGAAAGAGCTATGCTCTGGGTCTCTCTGAAGGATAGGATTCGTAACGAATACATCCGTCAGAGAACCAAAGTTATCGACATAGCTCAAAGAATTAGTAAGCTGAAGTGGCAGTGGGCCGGTCATATCTCGCGAAGAACCGACAACCGCTCGGGTAAACGTGTTCTTGAGTAGAGACCGCGACTTGGCAAACGTAGTGCAGGGCGCCCTCCGGCCAGGTGGGATGAATGAATGAATTTTTATGTATTGACGACTTGCGAAAGACTGCAGGTAGATGCTGGATGCGGCAAGCTGAAGACAGGGCGCTATGGCGCTCATTAGGCCTATGTCCAGCGGTGGACTATTACAGGTTAACGATGATGACCTAATAAGGTGGAAGTAGATTCTCTATGGAAGAGTTCAAAGAGGTAACTCTCACATTATTTTGAAAACAACGATGATGATGACCTCTGTGACGCGGTGGGCGAAGGTCAACCTGCGACACAGGAGGTTGCCGGTTCCATTCCCGCCAAATGTTTCTACGATCTGCAGATATTTGTTCCGAGTGTTCTGGTCTCGTTTTTCTACCTATACCTAATAAAAAATATCTAACTAGGTATGTATGTAATATAATATTATGTATATCAGTTACCCATTACATAAGTTATGCTTAAACTTTCATTTCATTTCATTTCATTTCTTACCTTGGGACTAGAGAATGCTGTGTGAATTGTCCAGCATTATTTATTTATTTATTATATAAATACGGAACTGCCATAGTATTGTAGGTAAAGTAGGTAATGTAGGTATCTGATTCTACCTATATCGGCATTGCATCGCCTGACCTCATATTTGTTAGTTATCATTACATTGATAACGGGTGAAGCGACTTCAGACCGAATACTTACTATTTGATGTAGGAAACATCAGATAAACACCAAACATCAAAGCACTTTATTTGCTTTAGATCTCACAGACTCTTTGACACGTCACAAATTTCAAATTGCATTAGTAAAACTAGGAAATAGAGTGATCGCTTTGATTTTTTGATCACTTTAATCGATGACGATTTTCTGGCAGATTTTCATTGAAATCTGTCAAAAATGCTTAAATCTGAGGCGTTGAGTATTTGGGCGTTTTGCGCCAGATAAAGTCACGTCTCAATTAGCCATTTTTTGACAGTTTTCAATGAAAATCGGTCAGAAAATGGCTACTTGAGACGTATTGCGTATTGTTAAATCTGAGATGCGTTTGAGTGTTTGGGGGTAAATATTTTGTATCTGTTCCAGGTGTGGCACCATTATCACCGTGAAGCTGACGTGGAGGTGTCTCTCCGAGGATCCCTGAAGAGGCTGGGGTTGGAGTATGTGGACATGGCGCTGGTGCACTGGCCGATGTCGATCTCTGTAAATATTAGTTGGAAACATTAACATGGGTGTTTTGTTTATGGACAACACTGCTGACGTTGAGATGTTACTTCAAGGCTACCACGCTATTTAATTTAACACATAACGTTACTCGCGTTATCAGCGTTATATCGCTAAAAGGGTAATATCCTGGGTAAAAAATATATTTTTCTATTTAGTCCGTCAGTTAGATTATCAGAAGATATTGGACACGTATTTTTTCTGTTGTCAATCAAACAAATACTTACAAAAATAAAGCGCGTCAAAGTTTAGGAGTGGGGGCTCGTGACGTCACAACTTGCTAAAAAGTGTAGCAAGACGTGACGTCACGCGGAACTTTAACTGGCTATATCTTCATATTTTTTTGTTTAATTGACAAAAGAAAAAACACGGGTCCAATATCTTCTAATAATCTAACTGACGGACGTAGTAGATTTTTTTAAGACACTAGCCTTTTTTTATAATCCTTTTCTCGCGTTATTCACGTTAAAACGCGCCCTAACACGCGTTATTTGCGCTGAAATTAGCGTATTGTTTAACTCCTTGGATTTTGGCGGTCTAAGAAATCACTATCGGATAAACAAATTATTATTGGAATAGAATTTGGTAAAACGTTTACAAATTTACATACAATAGATAAAGAGAGTAATGAGCGATTTGCGATGAGCTGCATTGGCACTTGTGTCAATGCAGCGTTTAGGTAATGCTGAGCCGGAAGCCTTTCTGTGTTCTCGTATTAAAATTATTTTATTAGTTCCTAATTTGTTATCTTAAGATTAGTTC
Organism: Eupithecia dodoneata; assembly: GCA_947044415.1. Lineage (NCBI taxonomy): Eukaryota > Metazoa > Arthropoda > Insecta > Lepidoptera > Geometridae > Eupithecia > Eupithecia dodoneata. The sequence continues at coordinate 6,155,613 of OX345682.1, read as the reverse complement.
TTAATTTCTATTATTTTATATGAAAATAAATATTTTCTATAAAACTTTTAAAACTATCATGGTTATTAACACTAAAGTCATTTAAAACGGGATATTTACCATGATTTGATTTTTGAGTTATCCAATATTTCGGCACAGTTTCATGCGCCATGCGTCAGTTATTCCGTGATCATGGCGCATGAAACTGTGCCGAAATATTGGATAACTCAAAAATCAAATCATGGTAAATATCCCGTTTTAAATGACTTTAATATTTTCTATTCTATTATATTCTATTTTAGTATAAAGATGAGATTTAAATATATCTACTACGTTGGTCGAATCCACCCTGAAAGTGTTATTGAACTGATTTCCTTTTAAAATGAAATACAATAATTAACTTATTCCGTAAACTTAAACTTTCAGATGGACGGTGTGGACGAGAAGATCGACTACCTAGAAACGTGGCGCGGGTTCGAGTCCTGCGTCGCGAAGGGACTAACGAAAGGCATCGGCGTCTCCAACTTCAACGTGCAGCAGTTGACCCGCCTGCTGCAGAACTGCAAGATACGGCCCGCTACCCTGCAGATTGAGGTACACTTATTACAGTGGTGTAACTAGATATACCGTTCGAGGCCCGTGACAAATTCACATTGGGATTCATTTTATTTTTTATTTTATTTATGAACAAAATCCACAGCTCTTAATTATAAATTAACTTATCTTATAACTATCACTAACAGCCAATAAACGGATTTACATTATTATTATTAGGACAAATAAGGACGACATCACCAAAAGTGCCATTATAGAGGCTAAGAAGAATAGAATAAATAAATAAATGAATAACAACTTACTTTAAGACATATTATAAGAAAAAGAAAAAATTTAGCTTAAAATTTGGCACTCGTGCAAAACAAAATAGGTATCAGGAAATTACCTATACTATGTAATACCTAGTTCATTTACTCCTACCATTTCACAACATTTTAAACCACTTATATTATGTATCTAAAATTTATATAAACCTATGTTATGTACACATAATATCCAAGTTGATATAATAAAAAAAAAAAAAAAAAAAAAATATAATAATAAAAAGAACGTACATTAAGTATGTATGTTCTTGCCATTATTATACTTATTTTACAAATTAAAACCCTACGTAACAATACCTTATGGGATTCTCTTCTATTCGGGGGCCCTTCCGGCTGGCCCGTGGCATTTTGCCGACTAGCTCCCCTGTTGTTACGCCACTGACTTATTATTACAGTTTTTAGTCGCACCTTATCATACAATCTTTATCTATAACCTGACTGGTTCACTGCTGGACGCAGGTCCTCTAAATATGAAAAAAACATAGCTGGACAATCCACACAGTATTATCAAGCCCAAAGCTAAGCAGAGCGTGTGTTATGGGTACTAGATGACTGATATATATAATACAATACATTACAAAGATACCTACATATTTTTTTATTATACTATGGACGGAAAAACTAATATCCGACACAACGAAACATGCACAAAAAATAATAATACTTAAATAATGTATGTACTAACTTACGTTATACATAGCTATTCGCTAAACTGTAGGCTAAACTGGCCTTAGTTTTAGCTTTAATTAACCTCAATCTCAACTCTGCAGTTACAAAAATTCAAACAAGCTTGTTATTTTTTGAACCAACAAAAATATTTGGTATTCTATTGTTTAAAATGAAGTAGGTAGGTACCTATGTGGTAAAAATCATTCATTTCCTTTCCTATCAAACCACCTAGAAGTTGTTGCCCCACATCAATGTATGAAATGGTTCTTTGGAATTATTCCTATACATAAATAAAAGTGTATTTTTTTAGGTGAACCTAAACTTCGGCCAGGAGGAACTAGTGGCGCTCTGCAAAGCGCATAAGATCGTAGTAGTGGCATACTCCCCCTTTGGAACTATGGTGCCAAGCCACGAGCAGCCCAATAGCCCGGAACCCAAGCTGAACAACCCTACCATGGTGGCTATCGCGAAAAAGTATGGGAAGACGGTTTCGCAGATTGCCCTGAAGCATTTGGTATGTTTAATATGGTGTTGCTTTCTAAATTCCTACCTATTGAATTATAATCATTCATTTAAATGTGGAAGATAAATATTATTAACTGTTTATAGCCACCTAGCATTTAACTTTAAATTTATATTGCAATGCCTATGCAGGGTGGATGGTGGACTTCTTGTTCTTCTTGTTTCTGTTATATTATTTTAAGACCTTTTTGTACACATGTAAGCAATAAACCATAGTACATGAGTTTGAATATTACATAAAAAAATAATACGTTGAAAAATAAATAATCCTGGACAATCCAATCTACACAGCATCATCTAGCCGCAAGCTACGCAAAGCTTGTGTTATGGGTTCCTACATACATTGTTATTTATTTATAATGATGATGACGTCCCATTTTTACAGGTCCAAAGAGGCATGGCCGTCATACCAAAAACTAACACCCCGTCTCGAGTGGTAGAAAACGCATCCATTTTTGACTTTACCCTCGCACCTGAAGACGTCGCAACCATCAAGAAATTCGACTGCGGCTTCCGCTACGTAAATCCTGTCTTCTGGTCTAATTACACTAACTTTCCGTTCGAAAAGGCGGGGGCAGGAGATTCGGTGATCCCATTGGCTATGAGGAAATGGACCGATGGGATAAGCAAGTAGAATATAATAAAAAATCATTTGTTTGCGACTACTACATCTGTTAATAAATTTTTTGGGTTAATCTTGTGTCTTTAGTGATCCCCATTTAAAAAAAATTAAGGTTGGTTGGTAGAAAAAAGGATGATTTACCAACTAACCAAGCCAACATTTTATTTGCTATGTCAAAGTTATAATCATTTCAACTATTTGGGCAATGTCCTCCCGTCCTTAATTAAATAATATCGACCCATGATCGACCCCTATCGACCGCTATTAGAAAAGAAGTTGAAGTTAGTCGCGCTTCTTTAGTCAGCTGTCTGTCTGTCAAACATTGTCAGAAAAAAATAACAAACAAAACAAAAAGAAGCCAAGGAATCTTTTAATGAGAAATATTTTATTGACGATGAGTCGAAATTCGTTTGCTAAAGTTCCAGCCAGAGCCATTATGACAGATTGCATAGCAAATTTCAAGTTGCTACAGACTGGAGGAAGGTAAAAACTTACACTGAATGCTTTACAACTTCCAATGATCTTCCTAGTCCTTAGACGTTGTCAATCAAATATCCCGTTTTAAATGACTTTAGTCTCAAGATCTAGATCACTCGGTGGCAAGCTGTGCCTACCCGTCAACGACCACGTACATCTTGCCCCCTCTAGTCCAACATTTGTTGAATCCGAAGTATTGCCTCGCCTTCTTAAGAACTTGATGGCGGGCCTTAAAAAATGTCGGACAATCAACAGAGCATCATCTAGCCCCTAGCTAAGCAGAGCTTGTGTTATGGGTACTAGATGACTGATATACGTACTTAATCACTACATAGTATAAAACAGTCGCTTATGTATGCTTAGATCTTTAAAACTATGCTATTATCATGCTGTTTTTTTAATAGATAGAGTGATTCAAGAGGAAGGTTTATAAACCATTTGACGCATAGATTTCCACATGGGCGAAACCGTGGGGCGCAGCTAGTACATAACGTAGATAGGATAAAGTAGTCCATGCGCTGCTTCAAATCCATCATCAGTTCCTGGGCAGACTTCTGCATTGTAAATGCAAGTTATTGTGATGAAGTGTGGTTATCCCAAGCGAAGAGTACAGTCTATCTGCATATCCTATATCAAATTGCTTCCATGTTTTTCAGATCATTTTGACGATCATATCAATTTGACGCTGACTGTACTGCTTTGTAAATATAAGTGATTGTAAGCAAGTGAAAACTATCAGTTATTCATGTGATAATAAATAGGTAGAAAATACTTTATTGCACATGAAATAGGAAATTATTTACAATAAAAACTTAAAAATTAGTTACAAGGGCAGTCTTATCACTCAATAGCTGTCTCTACCAGACAACCATGGATGGATAAAATTGTGGACAGTACTAGGGGATCTGTGTGCCTGTAGGTTATGAGATATCTATATTTATTATTATAAAGAGTAAAGGTTTGAGTTTATGTTTGTTTGTTTGTAATGAATAGGCTCTGAAACTACTGGACCAATTTGAAACATTCTTTCACCGTTGGGAAGCTACACTATCCCCGGTGAACATCGGCTATATTATATTTTCCAAAAAGTTAGGGATCCGTGCTAAAACCGTGCGAAGCCGGTAAGGTCCGCTAGTTATAAATAAAATAGGTACCTACCTACTTATAATACTTAAATAGAAATATACTACATACATAAATTATGTAAGTAAATCTAAACTATTAGTTTCAATAAAATAAATACAGTGAGATTTTAGAATTTGTTGTTTGTAAAAAAAAACGCCCAAGTATTATATTTTAATTTATGTATTTATATTATAATCTCATCCCATAATGTATTATACTCTTCGTCTAATTTGTTTCTTTGTACACTTCCTCTATCTGTTCCATCGCCTCTCCTTTAAACCCTAAGGTTTGCTGTAAGAAAACTCTTTGTTAGGATTAAGCTCGCCTATGTACATATCTTTTTTTAGTTAAGTTAGAATTACAAGACTTATATTTTATTATATATGTATAATGCAAAATTTCAGCCTCGTAGCTATTGTAGTTCCAATATTCAGATATTATTTGACGTAATTATTTCTTTTATCTTTTTATAAATATAATTATTTATCGGGCATGTATCGTTGTGTTCTTATTCCCCCCTAGATTTCCATTGCGTCACGGCGACGCGATCGTGGCCACGGGGTGACTTGGAGAACAGTAGGGGAAATTAATACAGAAGGGACCTTGTACTTACAGATAAGCAAAACAAATGTGCTAGACACATAATTTATTTTATTTTATTTTTACAATCTTAGGAAAACTTACAGCTAGATAAAGATTAGATACAAGAATATTTAACTTAAGGCCAATTAGAAGTTTCCACAAATAATTTGAAAAAAAAGCAGCAATTAAGAAAAAAATTACAGAAAGTAGACGATATATATTATTAAGTTAAAAGAAAGAAAAAGTTACACACAAAAAATATTTATAATGAAAATACATGAAAACTGACTTCAATCACTTTGTAAAGAAATTATTACCTAGTAGGTAATAAGTTATGAACATACTAGTGGTTTCTTTTTCGCTTCTTCCACTGGTGGACAAAAAATTTAAGCGAACTATAAAATAATTTTATTTGATAATAATGAATAGTATAAAATATGACCTGTCTAAGTGCTTATTTGTAAGCTTAAAGAAATAAAACATTTTAAATTTTCACTACGTAATAAGAACTCAATAAAAGCTTTTATTTTACGTGAAATATTTTAAACGACTTTGAAGAAATTAGGAGGTAAGTATGTTGGCTGTATTAATTATTTATTTTATTTATTACTCCTGTCTTGCGTTCTGTTTTTATCTGTTTTTATTTGGTGTGCAATAAAGAGTAATAAATAAGAAGTAATTTATTAGAACATCTTATAAAAACCATATAGGTACTTAAAGCTATGTGAAATACAATAAGTAACAAAACATTACAGATTTACAGATACATTTCAACACATTTGTTGATTAGTAATTGTATTGTATGTCTCATACCGTACATAAATGTAAGTATCCCTATGTTTTTTGATGTAATGGTAACTGGGGATAGGTAGTTAGGTACTACGTACGGGAAGCGTTCGATCTCTCCTGTAGGTAAAAAATTAAGCCACTTAAGATTCTGTTCTGTCCCCCGCGTGTTTAGTCTCATCATTGCGCGAGAGTTCAAGGCCTACAGCGGTATTAATTAGGAAAATAGCAATTGATTGTGTCAGTAGTGTGTGGACTGCGACGCCGGCAACATGGTTAAAGTGAGACACATTCAATAAATTAATTTCGTAAATATTTCTTGACAAGGTACCAAACCAGCCCATTATAGACGAGGTTGTTATACCTACTTACTCCAGAGCATAAGGTTACTATACCATTAATGAATTTATTAGGTACTGACAAAGATTTAACCACTCCATGACATTCGTTATTTTTAAGTCTGACTATCTGTTGTATTCCTATCTACACCTTTTTTTTTAATTTTAATAATATCTCTGCAATAAAATGCAATTAAATTAAATAAATTTAATTTCATCACATCATCACACAAACATTGTAAATCTGACATTGCATACTTATCGGTAGAAATACATTGAATCACATTTATACCTATAAACACATTGTATTTCATGCAATAAAATACAGGGTGGAATTTTGTAATGCCACCTGGAGGGAAAGTACTCTTAATACTGTAGATAGAAAATTGTACTCAAAGAAAACATTCCTTTAATTTTGAAAAGAAAGAAAACTGCATTCAAAGATTTTCGAAAATTCTTTTGCCACACCCGGGAATCGAACCGACTAAAATCTGTAAAAATTACACCTTGTACTTTTATTGCATAGATCGTTAGGGTCAATAATAAGGATGAAATCTCTCTAACAAACTTAATAAATTAAATGAAAGGAAAACCATGAAATCTTAAATTATTTTAATTATTTACAATAAAAAGTCAACTAACTAATTAGTTGCTCGAAATGGGCTCCATTTTCTTGGATACACAAATTTATTCTTCTAACGAATTCATTTCTAGTAACTTTTAATAACGTGTTGTGGTGAATATTATAAATCGTATTCTGAACTTCAACTCTCAACTCGTTTACATTCGCATAAGATTTCATGTAAATTAGATTTTTTACATATCCCCACAAAAAAAATCTACAAGGGGTGAGATCTGGTGACCTCGCAGGCCATCTGATTGTGCCGTTGGTACCAAACCAGGTATTAAAGTGGTTATTAATGTAGGCAGTAGTGATTCTGCTGTTATGGGCTGGAGCACCATCTTGCTGTAGAATTATTTAATTTCGCTCTGCCTCGGGGAAACCATTTAACTCATTTCTTCAAGAGTACTTTCCCTCCAGGTGGCATTACAAAGTTCCACCCTGTAAACTTTACATAGCGAGGTTGACAATACCGAGTAATAATGGGCGCTTTTGGCACGAGTGAAAAAAACAAATTTTCGCTTCGATTGCGAGAAACTAAGATAATGTTTTTTTTCTTTTTCCCCAGATTAATAGTCCCACTTTCCCCCTAAACAATGGCGGCCAACTCCCAGTTATGGGGTACGGGACGTGTGTGGGGATGGACAGTAACGTAAGTCCCTTGATGAAAAAGCAAGGTTCATAATTATTTGATTGCTCTACTGTTTGAATTATTATTTATATAATTTATCAAGACTAGCATCTAACATAGACAAATTATATATTAATATGTTACTAACATAGGCCTAAATTAATGATGCTATTCATAGAGTAAAAACTCCCTGCCAAGGAGGCCTATTATGAATCCTTAATTCCAGGCAATATACGCCGTAAACTGAACTGCCCGTCATTTTGGTAATATGAACCTCTAATGCAAGCCAGTCAGCGGTCATGTGACAATTGGCCGACTTCAATTCATATCTAATATCAATAATTCAAAGTTGTCACAACTTATTCTTTAGACAATCGTTAAATATTAAATCGCTTTCGACTGTCTAAAATTTAAACTATGTCTAGGGCGTGTCTAACTGTAAATCGTCGTAAAACGCAGTTTGTGGTAAAAATTTTTAGTAGGTACGAGTACAACACAGTACACTGTAAATATTGTACAAAAAAGTAGAACAAAGTTCAATGCAAATTATTAAATTTCAGTACCGAGTATTAACCGAAGACTTACCTAAGATGCAAGAAGCACTAGCGTACGCCATCGACATCGGCTACCGACACATAGACACGGCGCATTTCTACCGAGTGGAGCCCGAGGTCGGGGCAGTCATCAACAGGAAGGTTAAAGAGGGCGCGGTCAAGAGAGAGGAGCTTTTTGTTACTACCAAGGTAAAGTGGTATTTACTAATCAATAGGGTAGGCAGAAGAAATGAACGAACGGCCGCTGGGGCAAATGTGTTCTTGAGTGGAGACCACGACTAGGTAAACGTAGTGTAGGACGCCCTCCGACCAGGTGTGATGACGATCTGCGGAAGACTGCAGGAAGTTGCTGGATGCGGCAAGCTGGGACGCTATGGCGCTCATTGGGGGAGGCCTTTGTCCAGCAGTGGACTGCTATAGGCTGACGATGATGATGATGAGCGTAGGAGTATTCATTGTACATAGCCATTCGGGTTATACATCACACTATTATTATAGGTAAGTGGATGGTAGAGATAAGATGGTTTGGATCTTTAGTTGTGTAGATGTTTGTTACCGCTTCACGCAAAAACTACTGAACGAATCGGGCTGAAATTTTGCATACAGGCCTGGAATAAAAAACATAGGCTAGGGTTTTTATCCAATAAACAATTGCCCATGGGATATAAATAATCTTAAAACGTTTCCATACAAACAACGCGTGCGAAGCCGCGGGCAGAAAATAGTTATTAAAATCAATTCGGAAACTTGTCATATCACTGACATAGCATTGTAGTTTATGTAACTATAATTCTACCCTTATCGACATCGCCTGACCTCTTTTTTTTGTTGCATTGATAACGGGCGACACGGCAACAGAGTAGTAGTATTAGTTAATAGTTAACATTTAAAAATCATTCTAAGGCTACCGCGCTTTTTAGTTCATGAATAACATAACGCGAAAAGGGCTAATTTTAACGTCTTTTCACGCGTTAATCACGCTAAAATTAGCGTAATAACGCTGATAACGTGCGTTACGCTATGTGCTAAATAGCCTGGTAGCCTTGCTGGGATATCAAATGGAAGAATCTTAAACAAACTATCATTAAACCAAGTTAAAGATAACATATCACTACCTAAATTAAAAACAGAACAAGGCATAATAACTGACGGCCCCCAAATCTGTACCATCTTTAATAAATTCTTCTCATCAATTGGAGCCGATCTAGGTAGTAAGATACCGAATGAATATCACACTAACAATGGCAACATCTTAACATACGACCTTGCTCACACACATGAAATAACTCTATGTGAGCTTCACCCCTGTGATTGTGATGAAATATCAAGATTAATAGATCAACTTGACAGTAACACTACTACTGGAATAGATGGCATTAGTACTAAGGCAATCAAATGTATTAAGAACTTAATTGTTGATAAACTAACGCGCTGTATCAACATTTGCCTAGCTAATGAAATTTTTCCGGATTCTCTGAAGATAGCCAAAGTTACGCCAATACATAAATCAGGCAATAAGAATGATCCTAGCAATTATAGACAGATCAGTGTTACCTGTAATTTCTAAGATCTTTGAAAGAATCTTATACAAAAGACTAAATGCATATCTCGTAGAAAAATAATTTCTAATAGACGAGCAATATGGTTTTCGCGCTAAATCAAGCACACACACAGCAGTTATTGATCTTGTTACTAAAATTAAAACTAATATTGACGAGAAAAATTTGGCTTTAGGTATTTTCATCGATTTAAAGAAAGCATTCGATACTGTGAGCCACCCTAAGCTTCTCCAAAAGTTTCACAATATAGGTATCAGAGATAAGGCTCTAGATATGTTCTCTTCATATCTGACTAATAGGCTACAATTGGTTAAGATCGATACCTTTACAAGCGACTTAAAAGGTTTGTCTCTTATGGAATTCCGCAGGGTTCAATACTGGGGCCTTTAATGTTTCTTGTATATATAAATAATATAAATGCCATAGGTTTACAAGGGCACCTAACTCTATACGCCGATGACACTTGCCTTTTTTATTATGGTAAAAGTATCCATGACTTAATAACTATAGCTCAAACTGATCTAGACATTTTAAATGACTGGCTCAAGTATAACTTGCTTACAGTTAATACATCAAAAACATCCTTCATGATCTTTAGTGCTAAAAATAAACAAATACCATCATTTTCTCCATTAGTTATAAATAATGATCTAATTCACCAATCTCATGTAGAAAAATATCTAGGTTTGTGGATAGATGACAAGTTGACATGGGTAAACCATATTGAACACGTAAAAGTAAAACTAAAATCCTTACTAGGAGCACTATACAAAGTTTCAAAATGTATACCAAAAACAGAACGTAACATTATTTATAACTCTCTTGCAAAATCACATTTAGAGTATCTGGTAGAAATTTGGGGAACGGCTGCTACTACAAATTTAACCCCCCTTCAAAGAACCCAAAATAAAATTATAAAAGTCCTATACCATTATGATCATCTTACGCCAACTAAAGAACTATACAATAAAACTAATATTTTTAATATAGAAAAACTTTACATTTATAATACATGCATACTAATAAAAAAAAATACTTCAAACTCCATTCAATCAAACATCAAACTACATCTAAAAGAAAGTAAATACAATTACAGAAATAAAATAAAATTACAGTTGCCGAAATCACGAACTATGGTAAAAAAACAATATTATCAGATGGAGCTCAATTGTTCAACAATCTACCAAACAATGTAAAGGAGTGTATTAATTTGAATGCCTATAAAAATAAACTTAAATTACACGTACATACTCTGTAACAGTACCTACCTACACGAATAAAATACTTACCGGTCTTTGATTTATTTCTGGCTGCTATAATGTCGGTATTTGTATATGTAATGATAATAGTAGTAGTATAAATTCATAAATAATATTTAGTATAATTTACTTTTAGGTACCAGAGGCTAGTTTTAAATATTGTAAAACATAGATTAATTTTTTCTTATGTATCTCATTATAAGTGAACCATGTGTGTTTGTATGAGAATAAAGTTCTTTAAACCTAAGAATGCCATGTATTTTGTTCCAGGTGTGGAACCACTTCCACCGTGAAGCTGACGTGGAGGTGTCCCTCCGAGGATCCCTGAAGAGTCTGGGGCTAGATTATGTAGACATGGCGCTGATACACTGGCCGATGTCGATCTCTGTAAGTATTAGTGTTAGTTGGAAGATTGGTTTCGTGGCCACCAAACTCTATTTTCTCATCTCTGCCCAAACTTTACAGATTAAAAATATTACAGAGACACTAAAAAAAGCTAATAATAGGTATCACAAACTCCCCAATTATTATTTTCAATTTCCTTTGTTCAACGCAAAAATAGGGTAAAATAGGTGGCGGCACTAGTGTAAGTCGGAGTACTGCCTTAACATGGATATTTTGATAAATAGTTTGCAGCACTGCTGGCTGTGTGCTGATTGAAAGATTATTACATGTTAGATCGATAAATCTAAGACCTTAGATTTGGTAAAGTGATATAAATACAAACACATTTATTTCGACATTGTACCGACGGCCGCTGGGGCAAACGTGTTCTTGAGTGGAGACTCGGTAAACGTAGTGTAGGACGCCCTGCGACCTGGTGGGATGACGACCTGCGAAAGACTGCAGGTAGATGCTGGATGCGGCAAGCTGAAGACAGGGCGCTATGGCGCTCATTGGGGGAGGCCTATGTCCAGCAGTGGACTAATATAGGCTAATGATGGATGGATGGACATTTATTTAAACTATACATGCGTGTAGATACCTACCTACCTACTTACATAATGTTTATAATATTTTGTTTTTATCTGTTATGTATGTATTTGGAAAGAGATAAAATTGTTTATAAATGTATAGATAAGACTGTTTATAAATCTGTATTACACTTCTGATTTATAAACAGTTTTATCTAGTAGGTATTGCGATTTAAAAAAATCTTCTGGAATAATCCCACCAAGTATTTGATCCTACCTACGACCTCGACGAAGCTATATAGATAATGATTTTATCGCTATTTATTAACTCATTTATTTTCAGATTCGGTATCCATAATAATATACTCGTACATACAAAATAATAAAATCACACAATAAAATTAAATATAACTAGAATTATATAACTTAGAGACAATAATATAAATACTAATTGATAACTAACTAACCTAATGACCATTTGGTTAGATCGAGATAGACCCCATCTATATCTTCATCCGTTTGTCTTAGATGAACATCGTCGTCAATCGCATTATATCGCCAGGTGGCGCTTTCCGAGGTGACACCTCTTGTTTTGATAGTCATTTAATTAATTGTAAATAAATATTAGACCGTTGTTATTTAAACAAGTTTTCACTTCAAACGGGTGCTAAAGTGATAATAAAGTGATGTGAATAACATTTCCTCAAACTAACGAGTGATATTTTAAATAATCGACTTTTTCTTGAAATAACCGCCACAACTTTTCAAGTGAACGTAAATTTATGAACATTTCTGTGATGTGTAAGGACAAAAAAGCGGATTTACCCCTATGTAAACAGTAAAAACGTGAACAATAATACAACAAGCAGTGGAGCATTCATTATATCAAATCTTTTTTGATAAAAAAGATAACCAATAGAATACTTGTAACACCATCTAGTGGACAATTAGGTAAACGGATACCATTGTGTGTGTGTGATACTCTTGTGATTATGACGTTCAAAGATTGACCCAAGGTAAAACGCTTCTATTAAATGTGGTTAGCTCTAAAATAAAAACGGAGATGGCGCCAACTAGAACACCACCGAGAAATATCTGCAATAAATGCTCCAAAGTCATTCCTACAAAGCATTTCATGACCTGTGCTTCATGTAAAATTAACTTCACCTGAATACCTGCTCTACAATAACTGATAGCCACTACTGCTACTTATCAGCGAAAAGCAAAGCGGACTGGAACTGTGGACCATGCATCAGGAAAAATGGTAGACCCACCACGAGACCGGTAGTGCAAAATAGCCCATGTGAGACTGAAACACCCAATAGCCGCTCTAGTCTCTCGCCACGTCACTTAAATGTTACGTTCCGGAAAAAAACGGGAAAGGAGACGGCATTATCACCAACCATCAGCCTGAATAATAGTTTGTCTAATGAAGAACAAGCCTCTATAAATGCTCTGTACGATGAAATCAAAAATTTTCGTGCCACGATGATGTCCCAATTGAAGGGCCATGATACAAAACTGGACCATATTGCAAATCTTGTTACTGAGTTAAGGGTAGATGTTACTGAATTAAACAGCAAATTTGACGGGTTAAGAACAGACGTTGATGGTCATTTTGGCGCAGTAGAGAGTATTACAGACGAATACAGTGTACTTAAATCGATGATAGAATCTAACAATGAGCAAGTGAGAGACATAATATCAGGTAAACTAAAACTCCAAAAAGAAATAGCTACTGCTAACCGTAGACTAGAACTGGTAGAAAAACGAATAAAGTACGTGGAAGTTTCTCCTGCGCCTTGTTCTACTACTACGACTACTAACGTCCACGACCAACTTGGACTAACAGGTGCTGAACAAGAAACCAACGCAATGATGTCAGTAGTAGCTATTCCCCTAAAACCACGAAAGCGAATTGTTACACATTCACATCGAAATGATGTAGACAAGACCAGCGGTCCAATCACGGATCTCGCAACTGCAGATCATAACCATCAAGTAAGTACAGAGATGTGGAACAAGACTACTGACCAATTCAAAAACACAAACGATGAGGACTGCGATTGGCAAATATACCGTAGTCGTAAATCAAAGCGATTCCGACAGGACGTCGTGATGGGAAGCGGGCAACAAGACCTTCTACAGACAGTAGAGAGAACAAAAAGGCTACATACTTGCTTTTTTAAGCCTGATACTTTGCCAGAGGCCATACTATCGCACATGGAAAGTATAAGCGCAAAAACTGGTTTCGACGTTCTAAAGCTTAAACTTAGGCACGACCGCTATGCATCTTTTACTGTTACAGTCCCGGAGAGTCTTTTCCAGATGTTCATGAAACCTGAATCATGGCCCGAGGGTACAGAGGTACGGGAATGGTTTCCCAGAGGAGCCGGGCGTGCTACATACAACAATAGGCGACCCCACACCCCCGGCCAGGATACCATCGAGAAGGGTAACGCTGACAAACCAACCACCACCTCAAAGTAAAACCTGTAAATACACGCTCCATATCATCTATCAGAATGTCCGTGGTCTTAGAACGAAACTAAATAACTGGAAGCAGAATGTTGTCCTGTCGGAAGCAGATATAATCGCAATCTCGGAAACTAATTTGGATACTGCGATAAATGATGCTGAAGTAATCCCTGATGGTTGGAACTTGCGGAGACGAGACCGGCCTTCTTGCGGAGGGGGCGTATTGTTAGCTACTCGACCAGGGCTAGAACTAATCAGAAGGCAAGAGCTCGAGACACCAGCTGGAGAAGATTTGTGGGCCACAATTAACTATCTCGGTCGTGTTCACTATGTGTGCGTAATTTACATAAAACCCAGTGCTAAAGACGAAGAATATATGTCATGGTTTTGTCAAGTCGAAAATAATATAGATACTATTCGCGATTCCCCCATTATAATCTTAGGCGATCTCAACTTAAAAAGTGCAACTTTAAATATAAATAATTATATGTGTTATTTCCTACAGTATTGCGATCTCATAGAGCATAATAATATTTTTAATATACTTGGTAGTAAGTTAGATGTAGTATTGATAAGTGCGAGTGTGCAAGATGTGAGTGTTAATGTAGCTGAGGATGGCTTGGTGCAACGTGCAGATAATTACCATCCACCGCTAGATGTAACTATGAGCTGCGATAGACAACGTGAGAGAAATAGAATGGAGTCAAGTAACATCGAAACTGCAACAGACTGGAACTTTGGTAAGGCAGATTTTGACTCTCTCTATGACCGTATTATAAATATCTCCTGGGATAATGTCCTAGCACAGTCGCAGGTTGACGAAGCCGTTGACATATTTTATAATCTATTGTACAGTAATTTTAACCAATGTATCCCAAAGAAGGTACGCCGCTCATCACCTGCCAGAAGGTATCCAACCTGGTTTACTAAAGCAATAATAACTGACATTAGACTAAAACATTTACTTCATAAGATATGGAAAACAAGTAAGGATCCGAATATTTACAGTTTTTATCGAGCAATAAGATCTTACATTAAGCTAAATATCTCAGGGGCATATAATGACTATATATCTAGAATACAAAATGACCTAACTTCAAATCCGCGGGTTTTTTGGAACCACATTTCTAATTTAAAAACAAAAGGTGGTTTCGAACCTACAGTGACCTACCAGGACAAAACATTTAGTGGACCTAATGCTGCAAAGGCCTATGCGGAATATTTTAGCAGCGTTTTCCTCCAAAATGTACCAAGCCTACGTACAGATAACATCACAAGTAGAGTCGGAAACAATTGTATTATAAACATCGTAGATATCTCAATACCTGAAGTAGAGTTTCACATTAACAAAATGAAGTCCAAATGTGCCATAGGGCCAGATAATATTCCATCTTACATCATTAAAGCTTTTAAGTCCAAACTATCAGTACCTATAACACACATTTTAAATTTATCCCTTAAAACTAGCATTTATCCAACAAGATGGAAGACATCGCGAGTAACACCTATTCCGAAATCGGCTGACAAATCCCTCGTAGAAAATTACCGCCCCATTGCAGTACTATCTTCAATAGCTAAATTGTTTGAGAGCATTTTACACACTAGGATCTATAAACAAATTTCACCATTCCTAAGTGACGCTCAGCATGCTTTCCGAAAAGGTAGATCTGTTAACACGAATCTATTAATGCTCGTTAATTACGTTTCTAAAAAGCTAGATGAAAGTTCACAGGTGGATGTCATCTATCTCGATTTCAAAAAAGCTTTTGACCAGGTGGACAACGATGTGCTTCTTGCAAAGATGAGCTCCTACGGAGTGGCACCAGGCTTATTACGATTTTTCGCTAACTACCTGAGCGACCGAAAACAATTTGTGCGCCTTGGTTGCTTTGATTCCCCCGCGTACCATACTCCATCTGGTGTGAATCAAGGATCATCGCTTGGACCCCTCCTCTTTACTATCATGATAGATGACTTAGCCAACGGTCTCAATAAAGCCAAATGCCTACTTTATGCCGATGATGTTAAAATTTTTGCAGAGATTAAGTGTCATCAAGACTGTGATGAATTGCAGAATGACCTTAATACTATTCAAGCATGGAGTGACTCAAACCATCTACATTTCAATATTTCTAAGTGCCAAGTGATGACTTTTACTCGGTTCTCTCAAAGTCTTATCACGGACTACCATCTCTGCGGTGAAAACATCACAAGATGTTCCTCTGTAAAAGATCTCGGTGTAGAATTTGACGCACAACTTAATTTCCACAACCACATTCGGACGCTTACCGTCACGTGTTTCAAAAGATTAGGTTTTGTGTCCCGCACGTGTAAGGACTTCACTAATATAAACGCAATAAGAACATTATACACATCTCTTATCCGTTCAAAAGTTGAGGCTAGTGCGTGCGTATGGAACCCGTACGAAGTAACGTATTCGCTTATGATAGAAAAGGTACAAAAAAGATTCCTAAGATTCTTGTACAAAAAATGTCACGGGTACCATCCTTTCATGTATCCTACCAAGTACCTACAGGGTGCACTAGGCTTCAACTCCCTAGAAACTAGGCGCCTAAATGACCAACTTCTAAATCTCTGCCGTATTCTGCGTGGTATAACTGATTGCCCCACTCTATTGACAGAGGGAAGCAGGCTCTGTGTCCCACAAAATCGCGCACGATTCCGTCTTGGCCGGGTACGCCTTTTCGAGCCCCTTCGCGCCCGCACTCTGCACCGTCAGCAATCTCCCATCTCCCGTGCGCAGCGCAATCTCAACGCGCTCATCACCAGCCACCCTCAGTTTGATGTGTTTGCGGATGGATGGAAGATGATTGAAAGAGTGTGCCTGGAGTTTTGTGAGCACGTTTAGATGTTTTATTTCGTTACACGTTTATTATTATTATTTTTTTTTTTTTTTTTTTTTAGGAATGGTTTGTATATACAATTTTATATTATGTTTTGAATTTTGAAGTTCCAACATTTTTGTTTATGTACGAGTACCTAAATTTTTATGTTATTTTACTATTTTCTAGTGTGTTATTTCATTGTATCTTGTAGTTTTTAAGATGATAAAATGTACTAGGCATAACGATTTGGAGTTATCTGTAATGTTATGGTCTTATGTAAATAAATAAATAAATAAATAATCGCATCGAGTCGATCAGGATGCCGTTGCTACTGGCTCGCGCACGCTGTAGTAGGGAAGCAACTTTTTTGCAAATAATCGCATGAACATCGTCCATGCGTACCTCCGTGAAAAGCACCTCTGCAAAAGCGAGGCAGCCGCATCAGCATTCAGCATCCTGAAAATGTTGTTATTATATGACTTCAGCCGGGCTACCACGCTATTTAACACATAACGTAACGCTTGTAATTAGCGTTATTACGGTTATTTTTAGCGCGAATAACGCGAAAAGGCGTTATTCTCTTCTCTCTCAAAGAAAATAACACCTTTTCACGCGTTATTCACGCTAAAATTTGCAAAATAATGCTGATAACGTGAGTTACGTTATGTGCTAAATAGAGCGGTGAGCCTTGCTGTTGTTCTATAGGCCGCCGCCGCCATGTGCCATTCTCTAATATCTTCTTGGATTTTGGCAGTAAATGGCATAACTCTCGGATAGACAATTATTCTTGGAATAAGATTTGGTAAAATACAAAGTTTATGAACTCTAGAGTAATGTGCCATTATACACTAAGTAGGTAGGACGCCCTCCGACCAAGTGGGATGACGACCTGCGAGAGATTGTAGGTGATGCTGGATGCGTCAAGTTGAAGACAGGGTGCTGTGGCGCTCATTGGGGGAGGCCTATGTCCAGCAGTGGACTGACATAGTTTGATGATGATACACTAATTACGTTGAAAGACCACCCTGACAGAAAGTGTAATTGAAAAGATACTCTCTTAAATTAAACACAATAAATCACTTATTCAGCAATCTTAAACTTTCAGGTGGACGGTGTAGACGAGAAGATCGACTACCTGGAAACGTGGCGTGGGTTCGAGGCCTGCGTCGCAAAGGGACTAACGAAAGGCATCGGCGTCTCCAACTTCAACGTGCAGCAGTTGACCCGCCTGCTGAAGAACTGCAAGATACGGCCCGCTACCCTGCAGATTGAGGTACACATATTTTAACTGTTTTTAGTCTCGCACCTTATTTCATCTACAAACTATACTGGTCTACTGTTGGACGCAGGTTCCCTGATAAAAATAAATATATATTGCTGGACAATCCACAAAGCATTATCTAGACCCTAGATAATGCTTTGTGGATTATATAAATAAATAAATAATGCTGGAAAATTCACACAGCATTATCTAGCCCCATGGTAAGCAGAGCTTGTGTTATGGGTACTAGATAACTGATATACATAATACAATACCTTACATAGATAGATATTTTTTATTATACATAGAAAACGACCAGAACACCCGAAAAAAAATATCTGCAGATCGTACACACAATTGTTCCGAGGCGGGAATCGAACCCGCAACCTCCTGCGTCGCAGGCGGACCTTCGCCCACCGCGCCACATCGGTCATCTTATAACATATAAAGCTAAACAGAGTACTATCTTATGGGTACTAGATGACTGATATATTTATACATAATACAATACATTACATGATTTTTTTACTAGACATAGAAAATATTCAGAACACCCGGAACAAATATTTGCAGATGATTGTCCCTAGGCGGGAATCGAACCCGCTACCACGATGTTGCCATAAAATGGATACATAAATAAATAAAAGTGTCTATTTTTTTCAGGTGAACCTAAACTTCGGCCAAGAGGAGCTATTGGCGTTTTGCAAAGCGGAGAAGATCGTAGTAGTGGCATACTCCCCCTTCGGGACTCTGGTGCCGAACCACGAGCGGCCCAATAGCCCGGAACCGAGCATCACCAACCCTACCATGGTGGCTATCGCGAAGAAGTATGGGAAGACGGTTTCGCAGATTGCTCTGAAGCATTTAGTGAGTTTGATATGTTTTTGCTTTCTTAATTCCCCAATAATGATAATTTAATTACCTACGTAAGTAATACCTACTCGTTGATAAATAACTAATGCTGGACAATCTTTACATCATCCTAACCTAGCCTAACCTAGCCCCAAGCTAAGACTAGATGACTGATACAGAATACAATTAATTTCATAGATAGGTAGATATATTTTTAATATTCAAAGAAAATACTCAGAACACCGTAACAAACGGTACAGAAAACCAATAATGGGTCATAGCTGTAGCAGTTTCTCATGCATGGGTGCAGGCTATGCTATATAGCAAACTTAGATATATGGCAAGAAAATCTTGGTCAGCTATGCTTGCATAGCTGACCAAGATTTTCTCGATTAATGGCTTGCCATTAATCGTTTTATTTAGAGGTATTGTTAGCAGCTAACGCTAACGTTTCTCAAACATTTATATAAAATAACTATTGTTGACACTGGTGCATGATGTTACTCTTTTACAGGTCCAAAGAGGCATCGCCATCATACCAAAAACCACCACCCCGTCTCGAGTGCTAGAAAACGCATCCATTTTTGACTTTACCCTTGCGCCTGAAGACGTCGCAGCCATCAAGAAGTTCGACTGCGGCTACCGTTACGAAAACCCTGGCCACTGGTACAAATACACCAACTATCCGTTTGAAAAGGTGGGGGCAGTAGAGAAACCGATCCCAGAGGCTTTTAGGAAATGGAGCGAAGATGGGAAAAGCAAGTAGAAAAAAAATAAAAAAAATGTCAGATTTGCGAATACTATTTATACTGTTAATAAACTTATTGGGTTAATAATGTGTATTTTTTTTCTGATCACCTTGGATTGGTACTTAAAAAGAAGACCGCCTACGAGTATCCAAGCCTTATCCAAGCCAACATTTCATTTTCACTGTCAAAAGTTTTATTCATTCATTATGTATCAACTTTTTGGGCAATATTTTTCTTCTTTGTATTGAAAATGACAATATTTTATTGTAAAAATTGTGTATCATACACGTAAAGGTCATTTATTGAATTAAAGTAAGCATCAACAATTTTATACAATTTGGACATACAATAATAATATCTTATTATTGCAATGGCATGAAAATTAAATATAAAAAGAAGTTTGACAGGAAAATATTATTTTTCCACCTATTATTTTATCGATGTCAATTTGTAAATTCTTATATGAACTGTAAATATTAAAAATAACTTAAATATTATTATATCTTCTCTCTCAAAGAAGATTACACCATTTCACTTGTTATTCATGCTAAAATTAACCTAATAATAATAACGCGCGTTACGTTTTGTGCTTTAGTGGTCTGTGGTAGCGTTGCCTTGAGAGTTGTGTGTGTGGCACACTGACACATGAGCCATAAAATAAGAAGTTGAATTTCAAAATCAATCAAATCAACAAAACAACGGAAAATTTAGCGAATGAAACTGAAATTTGCTGGGCGAAATAGAATTCTCATGTACGATTACTAGTGATTAAAACAGAAAAACGAAATTAATAAGAATATAATAAATAATTATACCAGAAATGTCGAACGTATCCGTTACTTCATCGAAACACGAGGTGAGACTACTACTTACAGTTTTCTTCAATTCTTATCTATTAACGCTGCGCATTCGTTGGTTTACATTTACACTATAGAAAAGCATTAATTCATACATCATCTGTTTTCGTACCCGAACTAAGCTTCTTCTCTTTGGCTCTTCGAATTTCGCTGCGATTGGGCAACTAGCAGACTAAGTTGTTTATTTTTTAACTGATAGTGATTACCTTGCTTATTACAAAAGCTACAGTTTTCTTGGTATAGGAAACAACTAGTTAACTAAAGTTGGGTCACTAAAGATAGGTACCTATTTAAAGGAATCCTTTTTGCAGTATTTTTTAGCTAGTTTGCTTGAAGACCTAATTGTAACTATTTAAAGTTCACAATACACTTGGGCACTGCAAATTTTGATACTTTTATTTCTGAGGTTTAACATTCAAAAATCCTGTTGTAGCCCTAAAATCTCAAATTCTAGAGAAATCGGTATAAAAACGTACATTTCAAACATCTTCCATGAGTGCATCATTTAGAATTCTACTTTATACCACCTTTCCTTTATACCATGTTTGACGCAGTGAATATAATTTGAATTCCAGAAAAATATAGAAGGACTGACGCAGGAGTTGGAATCCCTCCGAGAACTGTCCAGCAGTCTCCGCAGCTATCTCAAATACATCCGGTGCTTCAAGAGGAACCTCTCCGAGTCCAACGACAACTTCAAACAGCTGGCGAAGGTGAACAAACAATGGATCAAGACTGTTGAGATTATGAAGTGTTCTGATTGATATTAGTTAAGGTACATAGTGAAGCTGTTTAATGTGCTTTGTCATCAAACATGTAAAATGGTGTTGGATTATTGAAACCAGTGAAAACCAATCCAGCTTAGGGTGAAAAGTATGATACTGATTTGTGATACTGGTCAAATGAATTTTTCTTCATCCGATGAAGATATTCCCTCATCTAGTTGGGTAAAAATCTTTATGGTAGTATATATATATTCTTTGACATCTTGCACATGTAGACAGGCACTTAGAAATAACAAACTTAAACCAACTGGAATGCCTGGGTAGCTGTATTATGTAGGTTTTTTAACATGACTAGTTAGTTAATAGACATAACTAGTGAATTCTTACAAGACAACTAGTGAATCCTTACAAGACGGAATTCTTACAAAACATAACTAGTGAATTCTTGCAGTGAAGATTATGCACTCAACTGTACAATGCCCAGGTTTGCATTTTAGGCTGTTTACAGAATTAGGCTAGTGTATTTAAAATATCTACTAAGTCTGGCAGTTAGATTATTAGAAGATATTGGACCCGTGTTTTTTCTTTTGTCAATTAAACAAAAAAATATGAAGATATAGCCAGTTAAAGTTCCGCGTGACGTCACGTCTTGCTACACTTTTTAGCAAGTTGTGACGTCACGAGCTCTTACAAAAATAGATCTTACAAAAATAAAGCGCGTCAAAGTTTAGGAGTGGGGACTCCTAAACTTTGACGCGCTTTATTTTTGTAAGTATTTGTTTGATTGACAAAAGAAAAAATACGTGTCCAATATCTTCTGATAATCTAACTGACGGACTAAATAGAAAAATATATTTTTTACCCAGGACACTACCCTTAAAATGTTTTCTTGTCATTCAAATTTACTATCAAACTTGGGAACACTGACACATACATAATATGTCTATTTTTGATCTACTTTTGTATCTCGAATCCAAGGTAAATCAATCTTGCTGTAGCTGTTTACGGTGTACCTAAGTGATTTTAGTTGATAGACTAAGGGTTAATTTATGATTGTACTGTACCTGCTAGCATTTTTTTTCAAAAGACTAAAATGCTGTTTACCTCATCAGTGGCTAAAGCATGAAGTCCAGTAATGCTGTCATGACCAAGAATTACTAGACTTTATTTAGTATACTTATATTATGTTTAGTATTCAAGTTGCCTTAATTAAATTATAGATAAGGAAAGGTGAGAATAAAAAATAATTATGAAAAAATAAGTTTATTACTTAAATGCCCTTTTACTTATATGTTTATCCAAAGTTATACATTCATGGAGCTTGCTCAACATAGTGTAGGTCACCCTCTGGCCAGGTGGGATGACAGCTTGCGAAGGACTGTAGGCAGATACTGGATGCGGCAAGCTGAAGACAGGGCGCTAAGGCGCTCGTTAGGTGAGGCCTATGTCCAGCTGTGGACTACTATAGGTTATTGATGAAGCTTTCTGGATTGAATTGGTTAGGAATTAGAAAATTCCCTGTCAATCTTCTCCAAGACTTCCACCGGAGTGCTCTCCCTAACGAGAACTGATGTTGCTTCAGTAGGCCTCACAAATTGTTTGTCCTTTTCTGAAAATGATAAATAAAATTAGGATAAATCTCTTTTCAGCCGTTTACGCGTGAAAAGGTACCGAACAGACAGAGTTACTTCCGTATTTAGGTATAATATGTATATTTAAGTTTATTCTAAGTTTTTATTTATGTATTGTTTTATGTTTTGTGTGGTATAATAAAATGTTTTCTTTATATCTATCTATCTAACATACCTACCTACCTCTTATGTATTAGGATTGTAGAATGTATATAAGAATTAGGATTGTCTATGCGCTTATTTTGTAAGCCGAATGAAATAAACGTTTTTGATTTCTAAGTTACGACCAGCCAATGTACTTAACTACTCACCTATCAGCCCACGTTAGTCCACTGCTGGACAGTGGCCCCTAACTTGCGTCATATAGCGCCCTTTCTTCAGCCGCATCCAGCATCTGGGGGCCACCCATAAAATACGTCACACGTTTTGACTTGACTTCTTTGATATCTGTGTTGTTAGCATGTGCCTTTCCTATTGTGATCTTTGTATCATGTGCTGCAGTTGTCAAATAAATGTGTAATCTATCTATATTGGCAACTAGCGGACCTTCCCGACTTCGCACGGTTTTAGTACAGACCCCTAACTTTTTTGAAAATATAATATAGCCTATGTTCAGCGGGGATAGTGTAGCTTCCGGTGAAAGAATTTTTCTAATCGGTCCGGTACTTTCGGAGCATTACAAACAAAAAAAAAATCAAACATTTCCTCTTTATAATGTAAGTAGTAAGTGTATGTTTAGTTTGCCACTTTTCTGCCAGTTCATGGAAATTTCATAGTCATGGAATATATGGGGTCAACGATTGTGACAAGGGGCAGGGAGAAATCATAAGCTTCAGGATTTGTCAAAATCTATATCACTAGATACATATTATAAAACAAAGTCGCTTCCCGCTGTCTGTCTGTCCCTATGTATGCTTAGATCTTTAAAACTACGCAACGGATTTGATAAGTAGATACCTACGGTTTTTTAATTTATAGAGTGATTCAAAAGGAAGGTTTATAAACCATTTGAAACATAGATTGCTACGCGGGTGAGGCCGCGGGGCGCATCTTGTAAGTATATTAAAACGTGAAACTTTATCTGCGCTCTGATTATATACCTACTGGTTGACGAAAGTATCGAGACGTGATAATATGTGTCTGTCTAATATGTCTGTTGATAGGGAACTACGCAAACCCCAGTTTCATTTTTTTCTATGGGATTTAGTACAGATACAGCGCCTCTAACGTGTTGATAGGGAACCACGCAAACCCCAGTTTAATTTTTTTGGGGATTCGGTACAGATACAGCGCCTCTAACGTGTTGATAGGGAACCACGCAAACCCCAGTTTAATTTTTTTGGGGATTTGGTACAGATACAGCGCCTTTAACGTGTTGATAGGGAACCACGCAAACCCCAGTTTCATTTTTTTGGGGATTTGGTACAGATACAGCGCCTCTAACGTGTTGATAGGGAACCACGCAAACCCCAGTTTCATTTTTTTGGGGATTTGGTACAGATACAGCGCCTCTATCGTGCGGAAAACGAACTGCGCAAATCCCATAAAAAATTAGACGTCACGCATGATTACGTGTCGATACGATAATGTCGTCAACCGAACTCAATAAACGAAAAACATGGCGTCAAAAAATAATAAAATATCATGTGACGTAATTTACGGACGTCCCCCGCTACCAGTCTCTCGCAAACTGTCACCCCACTACGTTTGCGGAGTCGTGGTCTTGTACTTACCGATCATACAGATAGAGTACTGCGCTGTGTCACAGGGCAGGCCATAGACCAGCGCGTTGAGGTGGTCCTGTCGATCCAGGTTTAGACAAGGGCTGTCCATACTGAACTCCTCATCCAGCCATGGCGGTCTCTGGGAATGATGATGATGATGTCTTAGTTAATAGGTCACCTTGCCCACCTACCTACCATTAGCCTTTTAAAAACATTATTTTCTCTAGCATTTAAGGCTCTAGACCAGGGTTTCCCAAAGTGGTCGATATCGACCCCTTGGGGTCGATATCGACCGGTTTCCTAGGGGTCGACATAAACGAAAACTGATTTTGGGGGTCGACGAGGTCTAAAAATCGACCCCTATTAAATTAACGCAAGTTCTTATTTAAAACTTTCAAGATAGGTAGGTACTGTATTGTTTATGTTGAGTTACGTGTACTAAGAATAATTAATATTTTTGTAGGAAATAGCATTGTTGTAGTAATGTAAAGTCTCAAGTTCGTACAAGATGAAAAACTCGGAAAGTCGGTGTGGACAAGTTTGTGCAAGATAATGAGTCGAACTTATTATCTTGCACAAACTTGTCCACGCGTACGTCTTTCAGGCGCGCTTTGACTTGCTCTCTATTTGACGCTCACGCGATTTAACACGAACGAATTCATGATCAAGTTGAAGTCCAAACATGTGCCTGATATTTTACTATTTATCGAGCTTGCACTTAGGTTAAAAGTTCATTTGCGTTTTGAAATTCGTTGGAGCTTAAACGATAATAACTCATATAAGTACTCATTTATTTCAAGAGATTTTTTTTATTACTATCAGCACAGACAAAGTGCTTAAGCAGAAGTTCAACCAAGGCTATAAGAAGTTCTGGTTGCAACGCAACATTGAAACACAGTATCCTACATTGTGGAACATTGCTGAAAAATACCTTATCGCTTTTCCATCATCATACCTAGTTGAAAAAAGCTTCAGTGTGGTAACAAACATTTTGACGAAACAACGATACCGTTTGAAAATCAACGAACTTGGAGATTTAAGGCTGCAACTCACCAATATTGAACCGGATGTAACTAGATTGGTACCTAGATAGTCACCAGGTTCATCCATCACACTGAATGTTTTATTTTCTCTTTGCGAATTAATACTTTTTTAAATATAATTTCCTACCTACTTAAGATTCTTTAAGTACTTAATTTGTAATAATAATTATAAATTAAACTTGATATTTACCGAATTGTATGTCTTTTTATTTTGTTAAATTTTGATGAGAGAATGAAGTCAACTTTACTCATTTAACCAAGTGCAAAGTTTTGCAATTGGTACCTAGGTATTTTGTATCAATAGGAAAAAACTAAAGATAGGCCCCCTTATTCATAATAGTCTGCTAACTTAAAGCATTGCTAATTCTCACTCTGTCTTCTTCTATTGACCTAAGTCGGCATGAAAAATAACACTCTGTAGCAGCTGTTTTAAGTTAGCGGACCATTATGAATAAGGGGGTTGATCTTAAAAGTAGGTAATTTGGCCATGGGGGTCTGAGGTAACAGTTCATTTTGGAAAAGGGGTCACTTGTCCAAAATAGTTTGGGGATCCCTGCTCTAGACAGACGGACCGCATTTCAACTGCAATCCAACCGCAAATTGCAGTTCGAATGTAGTTGACACGACTGCAATTATTGCCAATCGTGTCAATCGTGCAGTTATATTATAGAACTGCAAATCAGCTGCACGCCGCCGACTGCAATTGAACTGCAATCGGACTGCGCGGTTGGTTTGCAGTTCTATTGCAGTCGTGTCAACTGCATTCAAATTGCAAATGCGGTTGGATTGCAGTTGAAATGCGGTCCGTCTGTCTAGAGCCTATGTACTATGTGTATACTGATCCTTACAAAAAGTCCAGTAGCGTCCCCTATCGCCTTAGTATCAGGAATGCGTCTGCCAGAGTTGGGATTAGTCCAGCTATAGGCGACCGCGTCGGTGGCAGCATCCCGCGTCATGTTGAGGCGGCCGGATATCCAGACGTGGGTCACAGCTGGAAAGGTGATAAATTAAATGCGCCATCTAGTGAGCGATTAGGTCAGTTTTAGTTCGATATTGCTCGTGAAAGATGGCGTTCTAACTATTTTCTAGGTTAAATCTTTTTAAACTAACGCGATCTGAGCACATAATTTAAAGTACTAATACAATGGTATATAACGCTAGAATAAACACGTTAAATTTACCTTTTGTATGAATACTTAATTAAATTTTCTAGTTTGATGGATTGCAAAATCTAACTTTGGTTACTCAGTGTTCACTATGCTCAGATGACAGATGCGATATTAATTGATTTTCGCCATTTGGCGCTGAGTGTTTGCGTAAATGACGCGACCGTTAATTAATATGTATTATGTCTGTCGTGTTGTTTCGGTATGCTTATGGTAAGAGGGTCGCTTTGAATCAACATAATAAACATTTACGTATTAACATTGCGTATTACGTACCTAAGGAATAATCCCATCAGCGTACTAATTGTATAATTAGAGCTCAATGAGTTGGTCAAAATTATAAATGCGGTCTCATTTAAATTTGTGTAAATACTTATATATGAACTAACATTGACAAGAAGCCTTATCGACAGACCTTCCAGTCCAGACCTACTAGCTAGTGTAAAACTGGCGCCATCTATTTTAATTCTATAGGACCTCCTACTTTATCCGACCACAGATGGCACCACTCACGTTCTTCCCTATTCTCGCCCATTATCATCAGCAGTTGTATCAGAATGTCGTTGTTGTCCAAATTAGCGAGACTCCCGTTCATTTTCTGGCAGTTTTCGAAGGCGTGTTGCCAGTAAAGCAGCTGCCGAACTAAGATGTAGTTGAACATTTCGTCGCTAGATGGCGCAAATTGCTTTCTTGTGATAGAATCTGGAAAACAGGGGTGTTAACAACTTAGTTATAGAGAGAT
This sequence comes from Eupithecia dodoneata, assembly GCA_947044415.1. Taxonomy (NCBI): domain Eukaryota; kingdom Metazoa; phylum Arthropoda; class Insecta; order Lepidoptera; family Geometridae; genus Eupithecia; species Eupithecia dodoneata. The sequence continues at coordinate 6,128,022 of OX345682.1, read as the reverse complement.
AAAAGTTATTCTTCGGATCATTGTTGGTTAACTCACATCACTACATAGTATAAAACAAAGTCGCTTCCCGCTGTCTGTCAGTCCCTAAGTACGCTTAGATCTTTACAACTACGCAACTGATTTTGATGCGGTTTTTTAAATAGATAGATTGATTAAAGAGGAAGGTTTATAAACCATTTGACACGTAGATTGCCACGCGGGCGAAGCCGCGAGACGCAACTAGTCTTTTATACCTAAGTATCATCTAAAGGTGTAGAGCGGAAACGTTATGAGAATCAGATCCCACACTTTAACTACCAAAACTGAACGCTTAGGGTTCTAACAATTTCGAACAGTTCGATCGTCAATTAGGTAACGACGTCCAACACAAGATGAAATGGGTACCTGAGTATTTACCCTGATAGCAGATGAACTGCATCTTCCTATCACAGCGCGCCTCCAAGAACACGGGCGGGCGGCGGTCGTGCCGGTCTAGTTGGAGGCAGCCGCTCTGTTTTATTGATCTGTCTCTGAAAATAAAGTAGAAAAACGTCTTGAATAAAACTAAACAGTAATTATAAGATTCGAGTTTATTCAACACTAGCGGACCGTCCCGGCTTCGCACGGTTTTAGTACGGATCCCTAACTTTTCTGAAAATATGTATAATATAGACTATGTTTGTTCACCGCGGATAGTGTAGCTTCCCAGCGGTGAAAGAATGTTTCAAATCGGTCCAGTAGTTTCGGAGCCTATTCATTACAAACAAAAAATCAAACCTATTCTCTTTATAATATTAGTAATAGAAGTACAGTCCAAGCTCCTTATTCGCGTTTCTCTTATTCGCGATTTCGCTATTCACGGGTTAAAAAAACTCTTTTCCTGTATTCGCGGATAAATATTTCGCTATTCGCAAAAACATTTTTCTATGCCTAATAATTAACAGGTATCGCAAAAACTGGTTCTGTTATGTGATTTAATTGTTTTTTAATATGATTTCTTATTATATTTTGAATTCTTGGAACGTATCCCCTACATGACGACCTCTGTGGCGCGGTGGGCGAAGGTCCGCCTGCGACGCAGGAGGTTCGATTCCCGCCTCGGAACAATTGTTTGTACGATCTGCAGATGTTTGTGCCGGGTGTGTTCTGGTCGTTATATGTTATACTTAACAAAAACGAAATCTGATAAAAGTTTTTTTTTGTGTACAATAGATTCTATTGTATTATATTGTATGTATATCAGTCATCTGGTACCCATTACACAAGCTCTGCTTAGCTTGGGGCTAGATGATGCTGTGTGGATTGTCCAGCAAAAAAAAGCACTGTTATTTTAGGGCTAGATGATGCTGTGTGTATCCATAAGGAGTTGGGTGCAATGTATTTAATTTATTACATCTCATCTCACCTCATGGGCGGCCACATGCCAGGTTTCGCGTCGGAATACGGTGGCGTGTGGAAGATAGTAGCTCCAGAGTCCAGCCAATTCCACTTGCCTAGAGCGCCGCGTGCGCCGATCCAGGCTCCTTCTATACCTGCAAAATATATCATAATGAGCAATTCAATTAAATTTATTTATTTCTCAAACAATTTACATTGTGTCGGATTTTTTTACGTAGGAGCACTTGTGATTCATAAGTAAATTGTAAGACTAGAGCGATACAGACAAACAAAGATCAAATTATATGATATCATAAAAAAAATCAGACTTAAGTATTAGTACGTGATGAGTTGTTATCATCAGGCATCAATTATTTAATGTAATATAATATACATTGTATTGTTTACCCATCCATCTATCTAGATGGCGCGACTTCATTGATTTCGAACTAATACATAATTTCACGACTATGCTAACAGATGGCGCTAATACAAACTTTTAAAGTTAAGAATGGTGTTCAGGAATTAGTGGTTCAAAAAGTTTAGTTAGGTTGGTTAACGTGAAGAATAATGAGTGAATGTGGTTCAAAAAGTTTAGTATTGTATTATTAACTTACTGGGTCTCGTCTTCAACATAGCCATGCCGAGTTTCTTCAGACATTTCTCTGTCTCCACCGTCGCTAAACTGCAATTTAAGATTATTACATGTTATTACTAAGAATTACTAGTAATGGGGATGAAGTCATAAGTATCCACAGGAACATTTTAGTACTAATCGAAGATGATGTTATTGCTATGCGCTCCATGGGTCCTTGATTGGTTTTATCCCGTCAAACCCTTAAATACTGGACTTTAAATATATTTATGTGAACTCAGGGACGAGAAAAAGTGTAAACATTTGAAGATATTGCAGGGACCTAACGAAGTTTATTGTTTATTGTAAATAATCATACCTATATGTAACATTACCTACAGCAATTTACAGCTTGTGTGTTGTGTGAACTTGTGAGTGGTGTGTGTATGTACCTATCAGAGAGTGTGGTGTATAAGGTGTTCCTCACATCATATCCCGGAGGAGGCAGTAGGAAGCTGCTTGCCTCCACTCCATCTTGTGTGTAGGTATGTGAGAGTGTGGTGTACATGAATAAAAGGTGTTCCTCACATCATATCCCGGAGGAGGCAGTAGGAAGCTGCTTGTCCCCACTCCATCTTGTGTGTAGGTATGTGAGAGTGTGGTGTACATGAATAAAAGGTGTTCCTCACATCATATCCCGGAGGAGGCAGTAGGAAGCTGCTTGTCCCCACTCCATCTTGTGTGTAGGTATGTGAGAGTGTGGTGTACATGAATAAAAGGTGTTCCTCACATCATATCCCGGAGGAGGCAGTAGGAAGCTGCTTGTCCCCACTCCATCTTGTGTGTAGGTATGTGAGAGTGTGGTGTACATGAATAAAAGGTGTTCCTCACATCATATCCCGGAGGAGGCAGTAGGAAGCTGCTTGTCCCCACTCCATCTTGTGTGTAGGTATGTGAGAGTGTGGTGTACATGAATAAAAGGTGTTCCTCACATCATATCCCGGAGGAGGCAGTAGGAAGCTGCTTGCCTCCACTCCATCTTGTGTGTAGGTATGTGAGAGTGTGGTGTACATGAATAAAAGGTGTTCCTCACATCATATCCCGGAGGAGGCAGTAGGAAGCTGCTTGTCCCCACTCCATCTTGTGTGTAGGTATGTGAGAGTGTGGTGTACATGAATAAAAGGTGTTCCTCACATCATATCCCGGAGGAGGCAGTAGGAAGCTGCTTGTCCCCACTCCATCTTGTGTGTAGGTATGTGAGAGTGTGGTGTACATGAATAAAAGGTGTTCCTCACATCATATCCCGGAGGAGGCAGTAGGAAGCTGCTTGTCCCCACTCCATCTTGTGTGTAGGTATGTGAGAGTGTGGTGTACATGAATAAAAGGTGTTCCTCACATCATATCCCGGAGGAGGCAGTAGGAAGCTGCTTGTCCCCACTCCATCTTGTGTGTAGGTATGTGAGAGTGTGGTGTACATGAATAAAAGGTGTTCCTCACATCATATCCCGGAGGAGGCAGTAGGAAGCTGCTTGTCCCCACTCCATCTTGTGTGTAGGTATGTGAGAGTGTGGTGTACATGAATAAAAGGTGTTCCTCACATCATATCCCGGAGGAGGCAGTAGGAAGCTGCTTGTCCCCACTCCATCTTGTGTGTAGGTATGTGAGAGTGTGGTGTACATAAATATAAGGTGTTCCTCACATCATATCCCGGAGGAGGCAGTAGGAAGCTGCTTGTCCCCACTCCATCTTGTGTGTAGGTATGTGAGAGTGTGGTGTACATAAATAAAAGGTGTTCCTCACATCATATCCCGGAGAAGGCAGTAGGAAGCTGCTTGTCCCCACTCCATCTTGTGTGTAGGTATGTGAGAGTGTGGTGTACATAAATATAAGGTGTTCCTCACATCATATCCCGGAGGAGGCAGTAGGAAGCTGCTTGTCCCCACTCCATCTTGTGTGTAGGTATGTGAGAGTGTGGTGTACATAAATAAAAGGTGTTCCTCACATCATATCCCGGAGGAGGCAGTAGGAAGCTGCTTGTCCCCACTCCATCTTGTGTGTAGGTATGTGAGAGTGTGGTGTACATGAATAAAAGGTGTTCCTCACATCATATCCCGGAGGAGGCAGTAGGAAGCTGCTTGTCCCCACTCCATCTTGTGTGTAGGTATGTGAGAGTGTGGTGTACATAAATATAAGGTGTTCCTCACATCATATCCCGGAGAAGGCAGTAGGAAGCTGCTTGTCCCCACTCCATCTTGTGTGTAGGTATGTGAGAGTGTGGTGTACATGAATAAAAGGTGTTCCTCACATCATATCCCGGAGGAGGCAGTAGGAAGCTGCTTGTCCCCACTCCATCTTGTGTGTAGGTATGTGAGAGTGTGGTGTACATGAATAAAAGGTGTTCCTCACATCATATCCCGGAGGAGGCAGTAGGAAGCTGCTTGTCCCCACTCCATCTTGTGTGTAGGTATGTGAGAGTGTGGTGTACATAAATATAAGGTGTTCCTCACATCATATCCCGGAGAAGGCAGTAGGAAGCTGCTTGTCCCCACTCCATCTTGTGTGTAGGTATGTGAGAGTGTGGTGTACATGAATAAAAGGTGTTCCTCACATCATATCCCGGAGGAGGCAGTAGGAAGCTGCTTGTCCCCACTCCATCTTGTGTGTAGGTATGTGAGAGTGTGGTGTACATAAATATAAGGTGTTCCTCACATCATATCCCGGAGAAGGCAGTAGGAAGCTGCTTGTCCCCACTCCATCTTGTGTGTAGGTATGTGAGAGTGTGGTGTACATAAATAAAAGGTGTTCCTCACATCATATCCCGGAGGAGGCAGTAGGAAGCTGCTTGTCCCCACTCCATCTTGTGTGTAGGTATGTGAGAGTGTGGTGTACATAAATATAAGGTGTTCCTCACATCATATCCCGGAGAAGGCAGTAGGAAGCTGCTTGTCCCCACTCCATCTTGTGTGTAGGTATGTGAGAGTGTGGTGTACATAAATAAAAGGTGTTCCTCACATCATATCCCGGAGGAGGCAGTAGGAAGCTGCTTGTCCCCACTCCATCTTGTGTGTAGGTATGTGAGAGTGTGGTGTACATAAATAAAAGGTGTTCCTCATATCATATCCCGGAGAAGGCAGTAGGAAGCTGCTTGTCCCCACTCCATCTTGTGTGTAGGTATGTGAGAGTGTGGTGTACATAAATAAAAGGTGTTCCTCACATCATATCCCGGAGAAGGCAGTAGGAAGCTGCTTGTCCCCACTCCATCTTGTGTGTAGGTATGTGAGAGTGTGGTGTACATAAATATAAGGTGTTCCTCACATCATATCCCGGAGGAGGCAGTAGGAAGCTGCTTGTCCCCACTCCATCTTGTGTGTAGGTATGTGAGAGTGTGGTGTACATAAATAAAAGGTGTTCCTCATATCATATCCCGGAGAAGGCAGTAGGAAGCTGCTTGTCCCCACTCCATCTTGTGTGTAGGTATGTGAGAGTGTGGTGTACATAAATAAAAGGTGTTCCTCACATCATATCCCGGAGAAGGCAGTAGGAAGCTGCTTGTCCCCACTCCATCTTGTGTGTAGGTATGTGAGAGTGTGGTGTACATAAATATAAGGTGTTCCTCACATCATATCCCGGAGAAGGCAGTAGGAAGCTGCTTGTCCCCACTCCATCTTGTGTGTAGGTATGTGAGAGTGTGGTGTACATAAATAAAAGGTGTTCCTCACATCATATCCCGGAGAAGGCAGTAGGAAGCTGCTTGTCCCCACTCCATCTTGTGTGTAGGTATGTGAGAGTGTGGTGTACATAAATATAAGGTGTTCCTCACATCATATCCCGGAGGAGGCAGTAGGAAGCTGCTTGTCCCCACTCCATCTTGTGTGTAGGTATGTGAGAGTGTGGTGTACATAAATAAAAGGTGTTCCTCATATCATATCCCGGAGAAGGCAGTAGGAAGCTGCTTGTCCCCACTCCATCTTGTGTGTAGGTATGTGAGAGTGTGGTGTACATAAATAAAAGGTGTTCCTCACATCATATCCCGGAGGAGGCAGTAGGAAGCTGCTTGTCCCCACTCCATCTTGTGTGTAGGTATGTGAGAGTGTGGTGTACATAAATAAAAGGTGTTCCTCATATCATATCCCGGAGAAGGCAGTAGGAAGCTGCTTGTCCCCACTCCATCTTGTGTGTAGGTATGTGAGAGTGTGGTGTACATAAATAAAAGGTGTTCCTCACATCATATCCCGGAGAAGGCAGTAGGAAGCTGCTTGTCCCCACTCCATCTTGTGTGTAGGTATGTGAGAGTGTGGTGTACATAAATATAAGGTGTTCCTCACATCATATCCCGGAGGAGGCAGTAGGAAGCTGCTTGTCCCCACTCCATCTTGTGTGTAGGTATGTGAGAGTGTGGTGTACATAAATAAAAGGTGTTCCTCATATCATATCCCGGAGAAGGCAGTAGGAAGCTGCTTGTCCCCACTCCATCTTGTGTGTAGGTATGTGAGAGTGTGGTGTACATAAATAAAAGGTGTTCCTCACATCATATCCCGGAGAAGGCAGTAGGAAGCTGCTTGTCCCCACTCCATCTTGTGTGTAGGTATGTGAGAGTGTGGTGTACATAAATATAAGGTGTTCCTCACATCATATCCCGGAGAAGGCAGTAGGAAGCTGCTTGTCCCCACTCCATCTTGTGTGTAGGTATGTGAGAGTGTGGTGTACATAAATAAAAGGTGTTCCTCACATCATATCCCGGAGAAGGCAGTAGGAAGCTGCTTGTCCCCACTCCATCTTGTGTGTAGGTATGTGAGAGTGTGGTGTACATAAATATAAGGTGTTCCTCACATCATATCCCGGAGGAGGCAGTAGGAAGCTGCTTGTCCCCACTCCATCTTGTGTGTAGGTATGTGAGAGTGTGGTGTACATAAATAAAAGGTGTTCCTCATATCATATCCCGGAGAAGGCAGTAGGAAGCTGCTTGTCCCCACTCCATCTTGTGTGTAGGTATGTGAGAGTGTGGTGTACATAAATATAAGGTGTTCCTCACATCATATCCCGGAGGAGGCAGTAGGAAGCTGCTTGTCCCCACTCCATCTTGTGTGTAGGTATGTGAGAGTGTGGTGTACATAAATAAAAGGTGTTCCTCACATCATATCCCGGAGAAGGCAGTAGGAAGCTGCTTGTCCCCACTCCATCTTGTGTGTAGGTATGTGAGAGTGTGGTGTACATAAATATAAGGTGTTCCTCACATCATATCCCGGAGGAGGCAGTAGGAAGCTGCTTGTCCCCACTCCATCTTGTGTGTAGGTATGTGAGAGTGTGGTGTACATAAATAAAAGGTGTTCCTCACATCATATCCCGGAGGAGGCAGTAGGAAGCTGCTTGTCCCCACTCCATCTTGTGTGTAGGTATGTGAGAGTGTGGTGTACATAAATATAAGGTGTTCCTCACATCATATCCCGGAGGAGGCAGTAGGAAGCTGCTTGTCCCCACTCCATCTTGTGTGTAGGTATGTGAGAGTGTGGTGTACATGAATAAAAGGTGTTCCTCACATCATATCCCGGAGGAGGCAGTAGGAAGCTGCTTGTCCCCACTCCATCTTGTGTGTAGGTATGTGAGAGTGTGGTGTACATGAATAAAAGGTGTTCCTCACATCATATCCCGGAGGAGGCAGTAGGAAGCTGCTTGTCCCCACTCCATCTTGTGTGTAGGTATGTGAGAGTGTGGTGTACATGAATAAAAGGTGTTCCTCACATCATATCCCGGAGGAGGCAGTAGGAAGCTGCTTGTCCCCACTCCATCTTGTGTGTAGGTATGTGAGAGTGTGGTGTACATAAATATAAGGTGTTCCTCACATCATATCCCGGAGGAGGCAGTAGGAAGCTGCTTGTCCCCACTCCATCTTGTGTGTAGGTATGTGAGAGTGTGGTGTACATAAATATAAGGTGTTCCTCACATCATATCCCGGAGAAGGCAGTAGGAAGCTGCTTGCCTCCACTCCATCTTGCCGTCGAAGACTCGGTACAGACCAGTTCTGCAGCGGACTGTCTTTAACTCGACTATTTTAGGTTTTAGCTTGGCATCTGCGGAAGGACACCAGTGATTAGATCCATTGTAGTGTAGGCGAGTATAGCTTTGATTGATTATTGTCTAAGAGCGATATACAAGAAAATCAATCAAAATCCAAACCTTTTTGAGGCCTATGCTTACCTAGTAAGGCTTACAAAATAACATCATAGACAATTCAAATTTTAAACGAAATTATTATCAAAAAAGAAATACTAGTGTTATTCTCTTACACAAGTACAAAAAGTGAAAAATTGCTGATAGGACTTTGAATACGAGCTATTGAAACTGCAAACAAATTCATTACGGATCTAAACAGGTTAATTATTAACCTTATTATACGTTTCATCTCTATCGACATCTAAACGTGCCGCCGCCGCCGCCGCCGCCGCCGCCGCCGCCACTCTCAACTGTTAATCATCAATCACTAAACAACTCATATTTTTCTTAAGTATTCTTAGAAGCTCTCGCTGCCATATTTTGCAACTTCCAATTTGTTGTTGCATGTACTTGTTAACACTTACATTACCGGGTATACATATACATATATTCGGGTTGCACTGTGAGGGCTGCGCATATCGCTATATAGGTAAGTAGTAATCTTGTGTTTCTCACCAGCGTGGTCGCCCCTACCTTACTAGTTTCTGGATTGGTTTCCGCAACTAGGCCAGAGGAGGGCTCTCTTTGCGTGTCGTGTGGAGGGGCTGCTCTGCTAGTCTAACCACCCGATGTCCTCCAGGAAGGCCAGCAGCTCGCTGTGCATGCCTCCCTAGCCGTTCTCGGTGTCCCAAGGTGTTGCAGTCGTTGAGTGGCTACGCTATCGCACTCCACAAGCACATACGTGGCCCCTACCTTTCTCACCATCGTGGTCGCCCCTACCTTTCTCACAGACGAACGGTCGCTCCAAGTCGCAGGGCAGGTCCAGGAACACGGGGTGGTCGTGTCGCACCCGCTCCAGGCCCACGCAGTCTGCGCCACTCTCAGGGACCGGGACGTGGGTTCGGTTCAGCCACTGGAGACCAGAATGTGAAGGAGTCAGGATTTTAACATAATGTTGTTAATTTTAACACATGTTATCATGTTTTTTATCAAGTTAATAATAAATAAATAATGCTGGACAATCCACCCCAAGGTAAGCAGAGCTTGGCAGACTCACGCACGTGCCCCCAGCACGTGCGTTGTACAACAACCTGCCGGATCAGGTAGTCACAGCACCTAGTCTATAGTGGCTCGTCGAGATGGCGGCGTTCTACATAGGTAGACGATTATTTGAATTTTTTTACGGCGATGAAATAATGTTTAATTATTTGTTATTCTAATTATACTGCTTGGGTACTAGATGACTGACATACGTAATACAATAAATTACATAAATAGATATTTTTTTATTATATCTGCAGATCGTACACAGAATTTTGCCGAGGCTGGAATCGAACCCGCAACCTCCTGCGTCGCAGGCGGATGCGGGAAGGGGGAAACTTCTTCCTCTCTCTTCTAGAACTTACAACAGGAAACTTGTCGACGTCATCGCCGTCAAACTCGCTCACCAACACGTCGAGGGCGGTTCTGCGCAACTCTACGCCATGACTCCATCTGGAAAATCAGGTTTCGAGGTTTAGGCCAAATGAGCGTAAATTTTTGAGTTGTAGTTGTCAGTCGCGTAATTTCTGCTGCATTTGGTTTCATAGAAAAGTCCTGTTTGATTCACACGGCGACGCAAAATGAGTTATTGGCGAGGAATGCGCTCATTGGGGAGGCCTATGTCCAGCAGTGGACTAATATAGGCTGATGATGATGATTTATGACGATGAAGGTTTTATAGTTATACAGAATACAGAACCCTCAGTGCGCGGGTCCAACTCGCACTTGACGTGTATAAATAAATGTTATGTCTACGTTTTAGGCTGGGCAGTGAAGGCGTTAAGACGCAGTTAAAGGAACAGCAAATGCAAGTTGTATTCCTACCTGTATCCTGCGGGATCGTCCGCAGAGTACCGCCTAGCGCCCACCCACGCCGCGTCTATATCTGGAAAGGAAGGTTAGGCTAGTCAAGTAAATAAAATAAATAAATAATGCTGGACATTTCACACAGCATTATATATATAGCCCATGCTAAGCAGAGCTTCCGAGCGCTGTGGGTGGGTTGGGCAGTGGCAGCGATGACGACATTATTCCCATAATGGGAATGGGAAATGTCGTCATCGCTACCACTGCCCAACCCGACCACGGAGTCGCAGCTGACGGTCACGAGTATTCATAATATTAATCCCTAATGCATATTACGAAGTTTTACTTGGGAAGGACTTGGTAATGAAAATCGGTCACTGGCAAAAAGATTGCACTGGACGATGGAAAAACTAATATTGTAGGTTACCAACTAGGCTACACAAGATAACTTTATCTTTTAAAGGGCAATGTATACGCTTCTACAACAAAACTCCAAGTGAGTTGCAAAAATTATCAATAAATACATTTAAAAAAATTGTGAAACATATTCTTTGTAAAAAAGCTTATACAAAATATCAGATTACTTAGAAGATAAAAAAGCTTGGAACGAGTTTTGCTCCAACTCAAAATCTACCAACTTACAGATAAGCAAATCAAATGTACCTACTAGACACATAAGTTATGAACATACTAGTGGTTTTTTCTCACTTCTTCCACTGGTGGACAAAAAATTTAAGTGAACTATAAAATATGACCTGTCTAAGTGCTTATTTGTAAGCTTAAAGAAATAAAAACTTTTCATTTTCACCAAATATTGTACTTATAATTGTAGTTACCAAATTGTGATTCCGAAAGCGCTTCTGCCAAGAATTCTGCCTTTTCTTTGCTGTCTATAATCGCCAAGGTACCATTGTGGTGGCCGCTGGAAAATTATAATTTGATCATACAAACATTTGTCCTGCGCCGGGAATCGAAGCTTCAAAGTAAGCAGAGCTATGATGACCGATAACTTTGATAAGTGATTTTACATTGAAAGGTATTTTATATGATTCAGAATACAAAAGGTAGGTACTTAAGTTTATTTACAAAACTGCTTACAAAAACCAACATAATTATGTCTTTGAATTGAGTGGTTTCTAGTTATGTATGGTGAATATGGATTCTACGATACCCCGCCGCCGCAGGCCTAGCATTAGGCCTTATTCCCGGGGTATCGAATACATTGTCTGTTTGTTAAAATAAAATAAAAGCTAATTAAACAATGTTAGTGCTAGAATGGCCATACGTAATACGAACCTACTAAAAAGAAAAAGATTTACCTACAGATGTATATAATGCCTGTTTCTTTTAAAAAAATGTGGGGCGAAGGCCTGTAAAATATGTATAGCCAAGAACCTTGCGATAACAACGTGACGACGGCATGGCATCCATTGCCCACTTACCCGCACAATATTTTCGCATTTTCCCAATTTACTGGCAGGTTTTGGATAATATACTCCCTTGACTTGTATACGAACGACTCCCACTTGTCTGAAAACGCTTGCGGCACTGAAAAATAAATAATTTAGGGACCGGATATTCTTAATAACTCGACGAATGCCTAAATAGTGCAGTGACAACACATCATATACGAGTACCTACCATAGCCTGAAAAGCAGTGTCACTATCGTCCTCGGTCGATAATGATAACTGAAAACCAGTGTCACTATCGTCCTCGGTCGATAATGACAACTGAAAACCAGTGTCACTATCGTCCTCGGTCGATAATGATAACTGAAAACCAGTGTCACTATCGTCCTCGGTCGATAATGACAACTGAAAACCAGTGTCACTATCGTCCTCGGTCGATAATGACAACTGAAAACCAGTGTCACTATCGTCCTCGGTCGATAATGACAACTGAAAACCAGTGTCACTATCGTCTTCGGTCGATAATGACAACTGAAAACCAGTGTCACTATCGTCCTCAGTCGATAATGACAACTGAAAACCAGTGTCACTATCGTCCTCGATCGATAATGACAACTGAAAACCAGTGTCACTATCGTCCTCGGTCGATAATGACAACAAGCTGAGACGGGACCTTATTAGCCGCGCACATAGGGAAAGACCAGTTAATCTTATACTTGGGACTCTACTACCACGCTACATTATGTAAAGTTTAAATCCCTACTACTTAAGTTGTTTTGTATTTTTATGTGTTTTCCTTTTTTTTGTAACTGTTTATTATTGTGTGTGGCTATAAATAAATTCTTTTATTCTTTTTTTTATTCTTTAATAGAATTTAAGTCTAACAAATAATAGAATTTAGCTCGTTCTTCATTTTTCATCATTTTTTTTCAATTAAATATGCACGGTAGAAATACAAAATATTCAAAACAAATGTGAAATTATTTTTAATAATCCAAATAAGTTTTTAAATAATAACTATTTAGTTTTTTAGATATGTATTATTTTTGGATTTTACATTCAATGTAACATTGAAATGTCGTTCATTTCAATGTTACACTGAACTCCATTAACATTTTACAAATAAAAAAAACACTTTACATAAATTTATTTAATGAAGACAGGATAGTACCGTTTGAAATTACCATTTTTTAATAGAGTTTTAGATAACAGAGTTCCCACGTTTAAATAATCTTTTAATAAAAAGCGCGAACGTCTTCTTGACATTATCAGTGATCGTTAGGGAAGATCATTATAATCATCATTAGCCTATGATAGTCCACCGCCAGACATCAATAAATATAAATAAATAATGCTGGACAATTCACACAACGTTATCTAGCCCCATGGTAAGCAGAGCTTGTGTTATGGGTACTAGATAACTGATATACATAATACAATACATTACATAGATAGACATTTTTTATTATACATAGAAAACAACCAGAACACCCGGAACAAATATCTGCAGATCATACACACAATTGTTCCGAGGCGGGAATCGAACCCGCAACCTCCTGCGTCGCAGGCGGACCTTCGCCAACCGCGCCACATACATAGGTCTCCCCCAATGAGCGCCATAGCGCCCTGTCTTCAGTTTGACGCATTATGTCCCTGCAGTCTTTCGCAGGTCGTCATCCCACCTGGTCGGGGGGCGTCCTACACTACGTTTGCCGAGTTGCGGTCTCCGCTCAAGAACACGTTTGCCTCAGCGGTTGTCGGTTCTTCGCGAGATATGGCCGGCCCACTGCCACTTCAGCTTGGTAACTCTTAGGGTAAGGGTGGATGCAGTAATATATAATATGCATGCATGTACAAGAATAGGCAGCCATGCCTGCCTAGGCTATGACATAGGCTCATTTGCAGTAGTGTCAACTGCACGCCGACTGCAAATGAACTGCAAATTTGCGGTTGGATTGCAGTTGAAATGCGGTCCGTCTGTCTAGAGCCATCATTTATACCATATAACAAAAGCTTAGACATCGATCTATGCTTGATTAATACTTTTCTATGGCATTAACATCACTCTGCGACTGATGATGATGATTCTTTGTTAGTGGCAACTGTGTCTGGTTGGACACTTTTCTGCCAGTGTCAAGTAATAAAATCAATGAGTTATTGTATTACGAAGATGGTATGTTATTTCCACCAGAGCCTATTTCGTTATTTAGCAGGGTGTACCAGGTTAGGTTGGCTTGGGAGACGAGATGCTGGAGTCCCTCTTACTGACAGAGAAACTTTCATAATACGGCCCGTATTATGAAAGTTTATCTGTCAGTAAGAGGATTCAGGGTTCATTTTAATTAATTTTGTTGTGTAGTAGATTTATGGTAAACTAGCTGCGCCTCGCGCCTTCGCTTGCGTGGAAATCTATGTGTCAAATGGTTTATAATCATTTCTCTTGAATCACTCAAATATACCCATCGGATTTTGATGCAGTTTTTAATTTTCTATTAAAAAAACTGCATCAAAATTCGTTGCGTAGTTTTAAAGATCTTAGCATACATAGGGAATGACAGACGGGAAGCGACTTTGTTTTATACTAGGTATGAAGTATACCAGTATAAAACAACGTATTTTCTTTCTTTCTCTAGTAGAACAATGGAAAACTTACCTCTATATTGTTCGTGGTAACTCGCAGAGCTTAGGCTAAACATAAAGAACAATATTCGAAACATGTCGTTCACTGCACCACACACAGAATTGACAGATTCACTGTATTATGCACCAAAGCGCCCTTTGGTTTTGTATAAATGGTTTGTTTTGAGTTATATTGAGGTGTACCATAACAGTTATTAATGTAGGAATCCCAGGTAAGTATAAACAAAACTTATTAACTAGTAGAAGAAGCTGGCTTCGGTTTTGGTTAAATAATTTATTATTTATATTTAACTTACTAAACTTACACAAGATTTTTAAATTTGGTAGGGTACCCCGAGGCACGTAGGCGCCGCGACTTATAACTCTAAAGGCTGAAATTAAATTCGTTGGCAACCTTTTAAACCAAGACACGACTAATCTTAGAAATTATAATAAAAATATTTAAAAGTGGAGTGGCATCCCAAGAGAACCAGATCCCCACCTCTTGCTTGCCTTCATTGGCCGGTCTGAATGAGATGAGAGATGCATCTTAGGATCTAGACTCGGGGGTGGAAGTGTCTAATGGCGTAATAGCGAGGAAACCCGCTCACGAGCAGTCTTCGTGATGGTAAAATCGGGGCCGCACCTCTCGACACCCCTCAGTCGTTTGCGCCGATGTTGTTCCTTAATAGTAATTTACTCCGGCTTTTTAAGGAACCCATCCAGCATTCCGCAAGTCACCGTCTGCCACTCTTCATAACATTATGACTTGTTTATGGCAGACGTCCGCAATCTCCCCCATAGCGCGATTACCCAGTCCATCCATCCATCACAATAGCCTGGTTTTATTTCTTTCATTTTTCTTTGCAATAGTCTCTACAGGGATACCATCTTTGGGTGTATCATATTGTGCATCCGAGGATGATACCCGCTATGTGTAGCCATCGCCTTTAGATTAACTTCTCAAAGGGCCTCTGTGCTGTTGGCTTCGGCCCCACGCAAGCCTTCCAAAGGACCGGGTCACTTTATGGCCCGTGATCATGGTAAATGACATACTAGACATACTAATAAAAGAAGAGATAGATCAAAACTATTACTATTATTTTTTATTTATTAAGATGTCCTCTGTGCAACGTATAATTAATAAAAAGTTTCTTTATTTATTCTACGTTGAACAGAGGACATCTTAATAAATTTCATTGGACATTTTGTGATACCTTTCATAAGATTTTTTATGCCTCTGTAATAGTTTTATTTTATTAAGCTTAGGTAGAGATGCGACAATAAAGTTTGGTAGCCACCAAGGGCAATTTCGTATTTCTGCCTAAATTATCCTACTTATATATATATATACATATTTTTATATAATAGTTTTTATATAATATTATAAATGCGAAAGTTTGTAAGTATGGATGGATGTATGGATGATGGATGGATGTTTGTTACTCTTTCACGTAAAAACTACTGAATGGATTTTAATGAAACTTTACAATAATATATGTTATACATCAGAATAACACATAGGCTACAATTTATAAAGATATATTGTATATTATCCAAAATATCTATCATCAGGCGGGTGAAACCGCGGGTCGCATCTAGTAAGAAATAAAACTTTGTCTTAATAACCATGATAGTTTCAAAAGTTTTATAATAATACTTAATGCTAGATAATCTTTCACAGCCCCTGCCTTTCTTAAATTCACATAATTCTATCCATCCAAAGGTTACCTGGAAGAGATCGGTTCTAAGCGATTAGGCCGCCCATTGTACTTGTCAAACGTAATGTCTTCTTTGTATTGATCTGTATCTGGTGTACAATAAAGTATTTTTTTATTGTATTCTATGTATATCTATACTAATGTTATAAAGAGGAAAGGTTTGATTTTTTGTTTGTTTGTTTGTAATGAATAGGCACCGAAACTACTGAACCGATCTGAAAAATTCGTTCACCGTTGGGAAGCTACACTATCCCCGGTGAACATACTGGACACACTCTACAAACAAAGATGACCCAGTGTGTAATGTGGAAGCCAGCAGCAAAAACAGCAAACACAATATTAGTAAAAATAAGCTAAAAAAATATGTTAAAATAAGTAAATTCATAAAAAGAACCCAAATTTATTAAAAAACCAAAAAAATGTAGTTTCAAAACTGAAATCAAAAAGAAAAATTGTTGATAAATTAGAGCTCTGTACATTGCAGCTAAATTATAATCAGATCCAATATGAGGCTGAAATGCAGGAGCTGAGACAACACCTTAAACGCTATACAATAATATTGTTTTTTTAAAGAATTTTTCTGTAGTTATCTACTCCTAACGATCAGTCAGACATTCAGCATAACTTTGCCTATAAGCAGGTGTTACTTTCATGGTGGTTCACAGCTATCTACTAACCTATTATGTAATTTGTGTAATATAATGAGATAGTTCATGTTATTTCAACTTTTATTAAAAGGTGTGACTCACACGATATTACCTATATTTATTTCATTTATTGCTTGTCTAGTTTCCAACCTAGGCTTAGGTGGCAGTCTTATGAACGTCAAAGTCAAAGTCAAAAATCATTTATTTCTTTAGGCTTACAAAATAAGCACTTAGACAAGTCATATTTTATACATTAAATTATTATTAAATAAAATTATTTTACTGTTCACTTCAATTTTTTGTGCGCTAGTGGAAGAAGTGAAAAAGACGACCTCTGTGGCGGGAAAGTCCGCCTGCGACGCAGGAGGTTGCGGGTTCGATTCCCGCCTTCGGTAGATATTTGTACGATGTTCAGATATTTCTTCCGGGTGTTCTGGTTGTTTTCTTTGTATAATAAAATATATCTATCTATTATATTATGTGTTTCAGTTATCTAGTACCCATAACACAAGCGCTGCCTAGCTTGGGACTAGATGTTGCTGTGTGAATTGTCCAGTATTATTTATATTTTTTGCAAGTTCATTCAATTCAAACTATTAAATGCTTTAAGTTACTTACGGCGACCAATTCTCAAAGTATGTTCCCAATTTTTGTTGAGATATTTTTTCTCATCGTTTTCAAAATGATAATTGAAAACCTGCAGGTAGCCTGCAGGCGGCAGGATATTTCCGTAGCAAATTAAACGAGTTAAGATAATAAAAAGCTAGCTACCTACCTGCCTCCGTGGTACCTATTACCTATCTATCTACATATATGTCTTTAGATCAGGTTCATCGCGTTTCTGGTTTGCCTTGAAACAAGCAGAACAAAAACATAGGCCTTAGCTAGATGTATACAAAGACCGTAGTTTATTAACCTAACGTATTAAATTATATATTTATATTAGTCATCATCATCATCAGCCTATGTTAGTTCACAGCTGGACATAGGCCTCCCCTAATGCGCGCCATAGCGCCCTGTCTTCAGCTCGTATCCAGTATCTACCTGCAGTACATAAGTAAGTATTTATACATAATTATAAGCAGTACCTAATACAACGAGTATTTATCGCGTTTTTTTTTAACAATTTTTCCCGACGTTTCAACAGGTTTACACACGAACTACCGTTGTATACATCATCATCATCAGCCTATAGCAGTCCACTGCTGGACACCGTTGTATTAGTGCTTATTATTATGTGTTCAGAATCTTCAGATCGCGTAAGTTTAATAACATTTAAGTATTTATACACTAGTTAAACTGGATGTAGAATGTTTGTTTACAAACCACGACACAAATAATTAAAGCTTTGCTTCGACTTTCTGATATTACCTATACCTAATGCTAAGTAATGAAAAAGTTCAGTGCTAAGTAATCAAACAGTTAGTACTAAATAATTGTGTAGTCGGTACTACCCGTGAGGCTT